>JAECZO010000003.1:0-571219 GCA_019188245.1 Novymonas esmeraldas
GCAGCAGACGCGCCGACGAAGGCCACCCTGCTGTCTTCCAGAAGAGGGCCCGCAAGGCACACGTGACGCTGAACGACGAAGAGACTACATGCACCACACGCTACACGTTTGCTGGGATCGTGTTTGGTCACGATGCACACACGGTGGCCACCGGGGCCAGGGCTCACGGTCATCTTACACGGGGCCCAAATCTCAGCACGTTGACGGCCACAGAGTTGGAGCGCCTTTTAGGGGACGGCTGTGGTTCGCAGCACGCGTTCCACGCCTGCCGACTCACAGGCACTGGTGGTGGATGAGGGCGGCACGACGCCTCATGGCTCGCATCAACCGCAGCCTGATTCGACCGCAGGACGCCGTCCGACTTTCGCCATCGGCACGCCGACAGCCTCAGGCTTGGTGGAGGGCTGCTGTAGCAAACGAGCCACGCCACATTCACCAATCGCACCCGCAGCCGGCCTGCTTTGACGTGCACAGCGACGCCACGCCGGACGGGTGGAGGTTGTGTGTGCATAGAGCGCGAGCCCAAAGCGACGGTGATCTTGGGTGCGCGCTGGCCGCGACGGGGGGACGACATCAACGCCGCGGGGACACGGGCCATCACAATGGCCTTGCCGGAGCTTCGCCCGCGTTTTCCCGCCAGGCTGCGGCATACACCTGCATGTAGACAACACGTCCGTGCTGGCCTCAGTCGAACGTCGCCGCGCGCGCAGCTTTGCGGCCAACCAACCCTGTCGAAACAAAAAACGAAACTCAAAACCTCCTGCCCCGACCCAGTACCCGCAACAGCGGCAACGTAGCAACGGTTTGTAGATGCTGACAGGGGATGGGTCATGAACTATGTTGGTCGCCACGACGACCCACAGCGATGACTCACCATGGCTTGAGGCGAGACATCTGTGTACTCCATTCACTCCTACCTTCCCATCTATACTCAACCATACTGTTACTTACACGGACGGAAAGGGAGACCGCAGACACAATATTCGAAAAAACTGCACAACGGCGGAAGAAAGGAGGTGGGAAACTCCCGAGAGTTTTGCCTGTGCGCAGAGGCAAACCTCAACCTCGACACGGTTCCGCTCCTCCTGGAATCGAGGGAGTTGAAGTACCCCACCAAGGTCAAGTACGGGACGACGCTGAGATCCACCCTCACAAGGGAAGTGGCTGTGGTGGATGCGTGCCTGGCCGGATATCGGAAACGGGAGGCGCGGGGGGAGGTGCGACAAGCGGCACCGATCACACCAGAGGACATGAAGGTCCTGGAGGAGGAGGCCCCATCAGCGGGCGACGCGACAATGATGCAGTTAGCATGGATAACAGCATCGCGTTTTGGGGGGGGGGGGAGGTGCAAGACCTCCGGGGGGAACCCTCCCCCACAGAAGGACGGGACGGTGATCTTGGCAGCACGTGCGAATGTGTCAGCTGGGTCGTGTGCATGCCCATGTAGCGCACGGTCGTCTCCGGGATGTCCAGCGGGTCGGCACGCTTTGCCAAGGCCACTACCGACCGGGTCGGGAGGTCGTGCTGGTTGGCCAAGTGCGCCGCTGCCTGAAGAGCCCCTCGCCTGATGGAGTGGGCCGAGTAGCCCTTGCCTCGCAGCCGGCTGGCGATCTGACGTGTTGAGGGGTTCGTCAACCTCCCCTGCGGTCCCGCGAGTTTTTTCAGCTCCGTCAGCTGACTCGCCATTGCACCTTCTATCCTTACATAGCGGTGCGCACGATACGGATGGGTCTTTGCTGTCTTGGGAGTGGCCGCCCAATCCAGGACTTCTTGGCCGGATGATCTGAGGGAGATGGGGAAAGCGCCGTGGCGGGAACCAGGGCGCCGAGTTGCTTTTTGGTGGACACTCAGTGTTGCGGCGCGCCAATAGGAGCCGTGTGGCCAGCGAGGAGGAGCAGCGGATACTCCCGCTGCGGTCAGTCAGCGTTCCCCCCTTTTTGTCGGTGGAGTTCTTGCGAGGCAGGATGCAGCCGCGCGTCCAGGAGGCGGGGGTGTTGACACAGGCCTCACAGCACCCTACGAGAGGGTGGGTCACACACCTTTTTCCGTCGTTGAGGACAAGTCCACGGGAAAGCGGCGGAGGTTCATTGCCTGGCCACGGACGAAGAACGCGACAGACCCCGACGATGCGGAGGTGCCTCTCGGCCATGTGACGGGGTACCTGGATGCAGTCTGGGAGGAGTGCGCCTCGAACCTCGATTTGAAGGCGTCATTCTACCAGGTTCCTCTCCTCCTGAGGCGGCGAGGGCGGCATTCCGCCGTCACCTAGAGGACGGCATGTTTGTGGAGTTGAAACGGCTGCCGATGGGATGTGTCGCCAGCCCCGAGATCATGCAGCTCCTGACATCCGCGCTGGTGGGGGCCCCGTCGGTCGCGGCGGGTGGGTGCCGCTGCCCTTCGGTGTTGAAAGTCGACGTATGGATCGACAACGTGAAGATAGCCGGCTCCCTGCGATGAGGTGGCTGCGTGGACTGCGAGGGTGACGCAGTTGGCACGAGACGCGCAGGTCACACTGGGAAAGTGTGAAGTGGCCGCTACCAACTACACGTTTGTCGGTGTGACTTTCGATCACAGGGCACGTACGGTTCGCATCGGTGAGAAGGCATGGCGGCACCTGGTTGAGACGCCGCCCTGGAGAGAGATGCACGTGGGTGATTTGGAAGTGTTCGCATCCCGTGCAATCTTTGGTGCCGCCATCTTGGGCATCCGCCTTTTCCGGTACTACATGTTCCTCAAGTTCGTCCGGCGAAAGTTGAGCGCTCTCAATCGAGGCGCCACGTCGCCATCGACACGGGCACAGATGACACCCTATGTCGAGCGATTTGCCGATGACCTCCTGCAGGTGCTTCGACGCAACGAGGCACGGAGCGTCCCGCGGCGGGGGGTCGAGCCCTCTGCGACTTTGGTGACGGACGCGTCATTGCAGGGTTGGGGGGCCGTGTTGTTCATGGACGCTGGCCCCGTCCTGATAGCGGGCGCACGATGGCCCGAAACGCCGGGCATGATCATGCAGGCGGAGGCACGGGCGGTGCGCTTAGGGTTGCTGGCATTCCGGACGCACATCCCGAGGCGCCTCCGGATCCTCATCGACAACACGTCCGTGTTAGGAGCGGTGCGGCGCGGCATCTCGAAGTCCGGGGCGCTCGCGGTGGAGCTGCAAGAGGTGGATCACGTGCTACGCGAGGGAGGGGTTGAGGCGGAGTATCGGTACATTAGATCGGAGAACAATGTAGCCGACTGGCCATCGCGTGCGCTTGACGTCCCACGGGCAGCTTTGGCGAAGGGGTACCACTTGCGAAGGGGAGACAGGGACCCATGGGATCCTCCGAAGGATCCATGAGATGGATACTGTTTCTATGCACTTCGTAAGCGTGATATCTTTGTAGTAGATGACAAGCAGCGAATGGAAACCAAACACACACCAGACAAGAGAGGGTTTTGAGTGGAGACAGCGGGGCGATTGTGGAGCAGAAGAGGGTGCCTAGAACTCGCCAGTTGCGCATCTATCAAAATGCAATGCTATGTCTTCCACTCTTGGCTTTTTACCCTGCTTGTTCGGAAGGGTCTTGCTCGCTTTTTTTTTCTGGGAGCCATGGTGGCAAGGTTCCCGTCCACCCCCGAAATGCGCTCGTGCCGCGGGGGCCCTTCGCCACCGTGTCTTTTTTGGGTGCCTGGGGAGGTCGGTGCCGAAGGCGTCGTCAAGCACTTGCCTCGCAGACTGCCAGCCCAGAACGGGATTCTCGAGAAAGAAAGTGCCGCCGCGTCCTCCCGACCCATCCCTCAGCAGCGGGGCTTCGCATCCGCAGCTCCCCTCTGTGACGCCAGGGCTGGCGACAAACCCCGACCACCACGGCGACACCCCCGCTTAGCGGGCCACGGCTTCCTCCCGATCACGGAAAGCGAGGAGGAGTGGGGAGCTTGTGGTGATGCAAAGTAGAGGGGGCAAGGGCAGCGCTGTGTGGCGCCGTTTTTCGTTTTGACCCGCTCGTCGATGAGGTTGAGCAGCACCTGAGGCGTCGGCCTTTGCGCCTCTCAGATTTCGTCGATGAACGCAAAGTATGCGTGGTCCCCGCAGAGGGTATTGTCCCGGATGTGCCGAATGCGATTTTGCTTGAGGTCCACCAAGTTTTTGAACCCCACAACCTCCACCAAAGTTGAGGCGTCAAAGGTGATGTCTCCGCTCTCGGCCTCCGCATCAAAATCGGTGGCGCTCAGATGCTCCGCGGCAACCTCCGTCAGTTTTGTCTTTGCCTTCCCCGGCGTGCTGTTCAGGAAACCCAGCTGGTTGCACAGCGCAGCCGCAAGACACACTGACCCCCCCCCCCGCATCAGAAACGCCGGGCACACCGAGTTCATCATGCCTCTCACCTTTTCTCGAAACCGCAACACCTCATCGCCCACGGCATCGTCCTTTCACTCCGGCAGCCGGCTCTCAAGAGCGTCCCCCGTACGCCGTCCACGGGGAACGTTCGGCTTTCAGCGTCTGCTCGGCCGCATCGCCAACACTGCGCAAAGGCTCGACCGCGTCACGGCGCATGCTGCTCTTCACGGCGGCCCCCGTTCAAGAGATTCTGCGGGATCGACATGGCAGGCCGCTTCAGCGAAGGCAGAGTAAATCAGGATGATGTTCCTTGAAAGCAGTGAAGGACAAAAAAAAAAAAAAAAGAAGCGACAAACGAGAAAACAAACAATCAAGAACAACAACAAAAAAAAACCGAGACAGAAGAGAACAGTGGTGGGTTTTTTTTTCCCCTTCGCTCTTTGAATATCGTTGCCTTCTAGTACCCTTTCTCTCTGCATGGTGTGTGTGAGGTGATGGAAGGATGGAGGGGAGGATGTGAAAGACAGATTACACCATATGTTATGTAAAGTGCAGTATATGTCATCACCTGTCCTGTGGTCTTCGTGGCGACCGCTGGACTAATCGACTTCTCTCACCCGCTAACCGCGATTACGATGCCGCCGTTGTTGGTACACATCGGGGCAGGAGATTTCCGAATCTTGTTTGGTTTCGACAGGGGTATAGAGCTCCCACCCTCTACCCTCGCGTAACCCCTGCCCCGGAGCGAGGAGGGTGGAGAGTGGGAAACTGACAGGTGTAACCGGAGTGACCGGACAAAGCACAAAGAACGGAGAAGAAAGCGTTACGTAGGTACATCAAAGATGTAAGAATAAATGAGCCAGTGTCTTAACGATCACTGGGATACAGAAACTAACAGTAACACTTTTTTTTTCTTTTTGAGGCGGAATGCGCGGCAGAACGGGAGCAGGACTAGCGAGGGGAAGAGAAGAGAGACATGGAAGGTGGAGACATTCAACATTGGCGACGAGCCGCTTCTTCAGTTGGTGCCGCAGCGTTTGCAGAGTGGGCGTCTTTGTTAATGTCTGTGTGTGTGTGACTTCTTGGTTGCTTGTTGAGTTTCGCTTTCTTCTCCGAAGGGGAGGGGCAGGTGAGTTCAGTCAGCGGGCAGGTGTCTTTTATCCACCTCCCCCTTCAGCACCACCACCGCTACTACTAACAAGAGGCAGAAGCGGTATGCAGAGGAGTGTGGGGGGATGGCGTGAAAAGATGAGGGGTGTGAAAGAAAAAAAAAAAAAGGTAGCGACAGAAGATGCGTTCTTCTTGTTCAACGCGCTGAGGAAAGCCAGCGAGAGAACAGAGGCTGGATGCGTGCACGGGTTAGCGGGTGCACATATTTTCAGAAAAAGAGAATTCAGAAAATCGCAACAGCGACAACCACAAACACTCAAACAAAAAAAGCCAGTACTTCTAGCAGCGATGTTTGCACGCTATTGCTTTCACCAGTTTATTTATCGTGTGTTTGTGTTCTGACTTTGGTGATGGGTTTTTTCTCTTGGTGTTTCTCTTCATTTTTGCAGCCGGAGAAGGCGAGTAGGCTACCGGCGAGCGGTGTAGTCGATCTTGTTCGTGGATGCTTCAGTTGTGATTCACATACATGGTGCACACACAGTTTCGGCTTCATGAAGCTCCCGTCGTCGAGGAACAAGCGCCTCTTTGGCACTTTGATTTCTTGTGTTTTTCTTTCTACTTTCGCTGAGGCGAACAGTGACTGTTTTTTATGCCCGCTTTTTTCGCACCCTCTCTTACTTTACTATTTGTACGGACTGTGTTTCAGCAGAGGTTGCCCCCGCCCGCCTTCCCCCCTCCCTTCGCCGATTCCACCACTGGGACTCGATGAAGGGCTAGGAGGGACCCTAGCACCTCGCACGTGGAGCAAACCCAAATGAATGAAGTGACTGAAGGAAGCAGCAGAAGTGAGAGACAGGAGGAAAGTGGTGCAGTCACGAGGAAGACGTCACCAGACACGGCGTATGAGAACACGCCAGCGTCGCAGCCTCCCAAATGCCACCAGATCACTACGGCACACGATGACACCTCCCTACCACTTCACATTTCGCCGTCTTTCCCTGTGAGCCAAGGGAGCTCGATTATTCACACATACACATGTCAACGGCGCAACCGGGTAGGTCAGAGCGTGTCGATGTATGTCCGAGATGAAACCGAGTTTGTCAATTTAGGGCACGCCAAGAAGGACAAAAAAAGTGTTTGAAAGGAACCATGGAGGCATAGAATGTTGTGAACAATTACCATGACATGAACCTCCACTTCCGTTTTACACTCTCCTTTTTGAAAAAGACGTGCCCACCGACAGCCGCAGCTCTCTCGTCACCGCGCGCGTGCCGACTTCCTTCTAAACACACAGCGCCAAAGTCCCCAAACCATGCCCACGCCACAACCCTCCATCCAGGAGTACCTGAGTGGCCTCATCTTGCTATGGGATGAGGGGTGATCTCGGAAGCTGACTTTCACAGAAAAGGCGAAGTACACATGAAACGGATGTCGGGTGCCACGGTGAAGGCGGCAGGCCTTTCCGACCCAAACCCGAACCCGACGAGGGCATAGGGGAGCACCTGTCCTTCGAGACCGTAGCGAGGACGCAGCCGTGAAAGTTGGAGACACGCAGGGCGGAGAAGGCGCTGGACTCGGTCTGCAAGAAAGTGGACCAGCTTGGCATGCAAGAGGAGTTTGTGACAAGGGCAAAATTCAAGGCTCTCACAGCTGTGGAGGTACTCATTGCGACATGCACCATCTTCGCAGACGATGTGGGTGATGGCCGGCTCAAAATGATGGCATGGTTACTCCACCGACAGGTGGCAGAGCAGGCGTCGGCTCACAATTTGGCCCTGGGCAATAGGATGTATGGAGGCAAAGCCGTGTTGCACAGCGCAAGCATCGTCGCCACACAGCAACCGCTGCATCCCACCCGCCAACGCGACATCCTCAACTATCAAGTATTGGAGGAGGCGCACGCCATGCGTGCTGGTCCATGGTCCTCTCCTCGGGATCCGTTTTTGCCTTCTTTTAGCTTCATCCACAACACTGAGACGGCTCCGTTACTCGGTGGAGGAAATGCCCCTGTGTACGGCTCGGATGGTCAACAGAGTGCAGCAATGGACGTCACGGCCGTCAAGGCCGTCAAGCAATCCCTTGTCCACATCCGCAAAACTCTCGCCAATGTCGGGGAGAAGGTCTCGCGGAGAAGCCAGAAGAAAGCCACAGGATCCCCCAAGAAACCAACAGTTTGAACAACAGCAGCAATCCACCAACACCCAAAGAAGCCGGCGCAGAGCGTCATGTAGCACGGCGGCGGGGAAGCAGACGACAGCAGCGACGACGGGAACACACCGTTCAGCACGGCAAAAAAAACTGAGCGGGTTCGCTAGTGACAAGGACAAAGTTCCTGACGCATGGCGCTCGCAGGAATCGAAACTGAAAGTAGAGGACACGCACGCAAGAAAAACTCCCTTCAAGAAACTGGACCTGATCCTCCAGCTCCACCTCCCACAGGGCTTTGTCCCAATCCTGATACACACAGCCAGCGGCGGCGTTTCTGCCGCCGAGCACCATCATGCACGGCAGCGTGCATCGCCGTCGACGACGTCGCCGAGTGTGTCGTCATCGCCGTTGCTGCTAGGTGCGTCGCCGTTGTGGGAGGCGCAGCCGCCCGGCGTCAGAGAGAGCTGGGTCTCGCCGACGCCGGCGGAACTCTGGAACGCGAACTCTGAAGGTGATGGCGCCTTCACCCCCCCGTGATGTGTCCTGCCGCCTTCCCACGAGCTGAGTTCGGTTCGCGCCTCTCTCTGTCTGTGTGCTGGTGTTTGTGTTTTCCCTATTTTGTGTTTTCCAACCTCAGATATCCCTCTGCACGCCTCTCCTCTGGTGCACCGGCGTTTCTTCGCTGCTACGCGCAGCTCAGACCAGATTTCTTCTACTGCTCCTGTTTTTTTTACTTGGTTTCTCTGTTCTCCTTGTGTGTGCTCCTTTGGTTCTTCTGCACCGTTTCCTCGCCGGCCTGCCGGTGCTGATGTGGACGTATCGCGCCCACCGTGTGTGTGTGTGTGTGTGTGTGTGTGTGTGTGCCGCTGCTCCTCCGTCCTGGTGCCACCGGTGTTTGTCCCTCCCTCAACGCGCCCGTCTCGGAGTGTCCGCGCTTCTGTTGTTTGTGCAGTGGTGCCGTTGCTGCCGGTGCGGTGCGCAGGTTGGGGTACGCGTGTGCATATCTTTTCCCCCTCCCTTCCCCTCTGCTCGCGGCTCGTCTGCCGCATACACAGAGATACAGAAGCACAGAAACACAGACAGACACACGCACCCCGTTGTGTGGTGCTCTTTTCACAATGTGTTGGAACCGCTCACAGAAAAGCGAGAGAGGCGACGCGTGGGCGTGCGTGTTGCTGGGTCGTGGTGGTGGTGGCGGTGGTGGCAGTGGCGGTGGCGGTGGTGCTTGTGGGACGTGCGGCGTTGCCCACCTGCATGCGCGTTCGCGGTCGAGGGGCGGCTGCGGCCGCTTCGCTGGCCCCGGCCCTCGCACTGCGGGCCCCTTCTGTCGCCGTCTGCTGCTGCTGCTGCGGTGGTACTGGCCCTGGTGCTGGTGGGGTCATCGTCGCCCCCACACGCGCACACAAACCACCAGTTTGTGGGGTCGACGCTTCCCCGAGAAGAGCTCGTTTCCCCGTCCAGCGCAGCGCCGACCCCATCGCGTCTCCACCACATCTTCTCCCCTCATTCTCTCTCTCTTTCCGCGGCAAAGGGACGTGACGGCATCGCCTTCTTTCGAGCCAAGCGCACCGCTGCCCTCCGCGCCTCAGACACACGCACACGCACACACGCACGCGCACACGCACACGCACACACAGAGACACACACAGTCGCGCCTCCGTCCTCCCCTGTTCGTGCTGCCTGTCATGGAGAGGCTGCACAGCGGCCCACCGCGGAGGAGGTGCACCGCGCCGCGCTGGCGCGGTCACGCGAGACGGCGCGGCATGCGCTGATGGAGAGCTTCGCCAGGGAGTGTGAACTGGCGAAGTGTGAGCTGCGTGCGGCGGGGGTCACGATGTACCGCTACTGGTGGGTGGAGATGCTGTGCCCAAGGTTACAGCGTTTTCGGCGGCCGTGATGTGTGCCACGCAGGCGCTGGCATTTCCCGGTCGAGTGCGAGGTCACCAGCGCGATGTAGATTCTCTCAGTGTGGAGCTGAGGCGTGCTCCTGGTGTACACGCTTTTCCCCCCAACTACCTCACGATTGTGCTGGACGACGAAACTGCACCTATGGTTCGGGCCAAGCTGCAGGCGGCACCGCGCGTGGTACAGGGATGGGCACGCAGACACCACATGACACTGAGCGAGGTGAAAACAAAGGACACTTTTTGGTGCACGACACCACAACCAGCTGACGCTTTGCCTCAGCGACACGATCCTGGAAGAAGACGGGTACTCAAGACAAGTGGGTGTGGGCATCCAACCGATTCGCGGCGTCGGCGAGCATGCTGCTGCGGTCATTAAAACAGTGTCCGCCCGTCTGGCAAAGCTGAGGACGGTGTGCTCTCCACGATGGGGTCCCTCCGAGGACATCCCCCGCACATTCCCCATCGCATCGATCCAGCCAAAGCCGCCCCTCGGAGCCACAGCGACTTTTTGGGACAGCGCGAGTGCAAACTGCCGAAAGTCCCTCGAACACTCCACGCAAAGGCGGCCAGCGTGTCATTGTGGGGGTCCACAAATACGCAGGTGAAAGCGACCCCACCAAGGAAGCCGACCCTCCTCCCAGTTGCGGGCCATCATCCCCCCCATTCGTGCAAAACCACACCTGTCTGCAGTGGCCCGCGGGGGCCACCTCAAGCGACCCGCGGAAGAACTGTGCGACGGGAATCGCTGCGTGACAGCATCTCTGCGGCGACTTGGGCATAGCCACGCCGGACTCGTACGTGGTCCCAAAGACGCACCAGTTCCCGCTCCGCCTCGGAAGAGCCCACCTCCACACCGCCCCACCCGGAGGTCTGAGGGCAGACTCGCCCGAGGCGGAAAAGCCAGAGGCATCCCAGCGGCGGCCTGCTCGCTGCTCGAAGATCCGCGACCCCCTCTTGTGCCGATGGCGTGGCCCACACGCGAACGGACGTGCAGGTGGAGCCGCCGTGCTCCACGACAAAGGGCTCCGAGTCGCCACCGCCAAGGTGAGCTGCGAACCGCTTGCGTTCAGCCATCGGACAGGATGCGAGGCGATGGAGGCAGGCCTAGCGCCTCCAGAACGGCAGCCGCAAGGAGACAGGGTCGGCAAGACAAGCGCCGCAGTGGTAGCCACAGACCCCCTATCCCCTCCCATGGCGCTCAGCACGGGACCAGCGACGGTGACTGACGGCATCCTCCGCCGCATTTGGAGCCAGGATACTGGCACGGACAAAGCGACGTGCACGGCTCTCCTTCCAGTTTGTCCGCGGACACTGCGGCCTCGCAGGGAACGGGAAAGTGGACAAGCTAGCCAAGTCCGCGATGTCAGAGCAACCGGCAACACGAACATGAACCACGGACTTGGTCAGAGGACTCAGCCGACAAGAAGAAACCCCGCGACACCACGCTGTGGGGGATGACGCGTTGCGAAAAGTGATGCCCGGGCACAACGTGGCGACGAAAAAGAATGGGCAAGTGACCCTCACGCGGCAGCGGGAAACCGTGCCTGCGCAGCTCTTCACTGGCACCAGCGCGCGCCTCGGGTTCACTCACCGCCGCGTCACGGGAGACGCAGACACTGGGTGCAGGCGGTGCGCTGCCCACTGCGATGTCCAAGCCTGTGTTCACATGCCCCCCGCCAGAACCGCCGCCACCGCCGCCGTTCGCCATGCGAGCTGCCGACCCTGCCCTCTGTCCCCCAGTTGTTACGACAGGTTTGACAACCGTGCACGACTGAAAGCCCATCTTCTCCCTCCCAGTGTAATCTTGAACGCAGCGACCTGATGGAGCACCTGTCGCTGGCCCTCCACGGCCGACCTCCCTCAGGCATCTTCCGCTGCTCCCTTTGCCCGTTCACGACGGACTCGTTCGAGTTCTTCCCCCAGCGCCGGCGAAGGTTCGCACACGGGCCGCGACCACTCGACACCCCGACTCCTGCGACGGGGGTCGTCATCCAAGAGCGCGGCGCATCCCCCAATTGCCGCCGCTAGACGGTCGCATCACAGGATGGCTTGGTGCACGCGAAGTGCTCACCCCGAGGCGCCGCCGGCGAGCGGTGGACAACCCGCTGAAGAGGATGTGGAGGGAGCAACTCGGAGGAGACAGCCACCTGACAGCACAGAAGAGCAGCCGCGCATGCGTCAGTGACCCGAAACAGCCCCAAAGGCACAGAAATGCGACCACTACTGCGGGCACCGTTTATCGACGAAAGAGGGAGCGATTTACCACATCCGGACGAAGCACCCCTCAGTGAGAGAAGCAGCCGTCATAGATGGTAAAGGCGAAAGAGCAGTTGTGCCGATCGATCCGAAGGTGTGCCAGTGCGAAACGTTGGGCACCACGTGCGTTCCACCGGGCGGACCTCAGAGTGGCACAGGCAAAAAGAGGCCACGGCGATGCCTGTACCCAAAAACATCACGCCGTCATCCCGTCTTCTCTGCGAGGAAACCCGCTGTTACCTGTTAGAATGCCCAGCGGCGGGAACTCTACGCAGAAGGAACGAGATGCCCGACACCTGCGGTGCCACAGCTGCCGCGGACGTGCGTCAAGCCAACTTTGTTCTGGAGCTTTATGTCTCTCCGGTCGCGGCCCCGATACAATTGGTGAGTGCCAAACCCCCCGGCCCCTCCAGAGTCTACGAACCACCTTCCTTTTTCCCAAGGGGTGACTTGGTGCGTGGAAGCCGTCGGTGACTGCCAAATGGCGGGGGCAAAAAGACAAAGGGTGTGGTGTGCTTCGACGGTGGCCGTTTCACACTCGGCGGCCAGGCTGGGACCGCGGCGTGTCAAAGGAGAAAAGGGTGAGAGCGATGGCTTCAGAGTGAAGGCATTCAGCTACCTGGTTTCAGGGCAGGTGTGCTGAAAAAAAACCCAGGTGCGAGGCATACGCGGGGTGCCCTGCCACAGTGGCTGTGATGCGATGCGTAATTTCTGGGCTGACGCACAGCCCCATCGGCAATCTCGTCATGTGGAACCGCATGCCCGTTTCATCCCTGAAAGAAAAACAACGGTCGAAGCTCAACAGGCAGGGAAACATGGAGAGAAAACGACGTCTTTTCAAGTCGGTGACGCCGCCGACATCTTCCAAAGCACTTTCAAACGAACCAAAATCCAGTTTCATGTCTGCCTCGTCACCGCGTGTGCACTCAACCACGCGCTTGCTTTTTTCCTCGCCATAAAAATGAAGCGGCGGCGGAGCTTCCCGCGCTTCTCCCCCAGCACTGTGAACGCAGAGCTGACTACAACGCCCTCGCCTTTGCACGGCTCCACAACGCCAGCGTCTTGCAAAGCTCGTGTGCCGGCTGCGGCCAGTGCCGCGGGGCAGTGTGTCTCGGGGAGGTTGCGCGGGCACTCACGAACCCAATTCCATGCCGGTTCCAAACGTGTGCGCCGGTGCGGCAGCATCGCCGAGGTCACCCCGGGGCGCAGTCCGTGACTCCCACGCGTGCGACGTTGGAGCGGCGCGGACGTTTCTTCCGCCGTTCGTGGGGGTCGTGCTCGGCATCGCCGTGGGAGGATCGAATGCAGCGGGAGCGGGCAGCGGCTGATCCACGAGGGGTTCGGCCCAGGCCCTGTCGGCTACAGCAGGCGCGTCAACAAACCGGTGCCCCTACACGACGGGCCGCCTCCAGCTGCCCCCCACACCCTCACACCCCGCGTAACGAACCGCCCGGTCGCCGAGGATCGGGTAGGCGGGAGCGTGCTTCCCCAACGGTGGCACCAGCGACAGCAGTGGGCCTCCCTCGGGCAGCGTACTCAGCAGGTGGAGCATCGCACCGCGCTTGATGCTGTGCGCCGTGTACCCCCCACACCCCCGGGAGCAGGAACATCGCGGAGAGCCTGTGCGTCGGGTGGGGGAACACCTTCTCGTCGCGCTTCCTCCCCCGCCCCCGCGCTGCCGTCGCCACCCACGACGCGAGACCCGCCGCGCTGTCGCCACGCACCACGCAGAAGAGGTCCGGCCGGAAGGGGCGAGTCCGGCTGCGTTTGGTCTCCGCCCCGAAAGACAGCACACTCTCGCTTGGACTCGGGTGGAGAACACTCCGCGGCTCCAGGCGCTGAATGGCGTCCCAACGACTCGCCGTCTCCCACGCCAACGTGAGGAGGCGCGCCGGCACAGTGCGTCCGCCCCCGAGATGATACCGAGCAGGTCGCTCCTCGGCAGCGGTTTCGCCTGCGATATCGGCATCGGAGCTCCCCTCGCACGGGGCGCCGCGTCCAGCAATGTCAGCTCCTCGTGTGGCTGGCCAGGCTTGCGCAGGATGTCGATGATGTTGCGCGCATATGTGTGCCGGGCCTGCGCCAATGCGGGTGCGCGTGGTGAATGCATCGGAGTGCCGTATGCCGGTCGAGCGGCATCTCGCCCGCCAGCTCTCGGATCCGGCACGTCCAGAGGCTGCGCAGCTCCGCCAGCGTCGTCGTGGAGCTCCAGCTGTTCCTGAGGAGCTCCTGCGCGCCGCCTTCGAGCGCGTCGACGTCGACGTGGGGTGCGGCACCTCCTGGTCGGCACCGGCTCCGAGAGAGGGCGGGCGAGGATGCCGGCGTTTCATTTTTGAGGGTGCGGGGGCCTCTGCGTGTGCTGGCCGTTTTTTGGCCCACTCTGGTGGCCCTGCCGGCCGCGACGGTTGGTGTTACCAGACTTCGCCTCCACGCACTTGGCCCCCAGCTCTGCTGCCTGCTCGTGGCACACCGCGGGCGCGAGCCGGTCCATCGTCAGCTCCTCCCGGCGGCGGACCGTGCCTGAGGGTGAGCCCCCGCGGATATCGCGCCTAGATGGGCAGGTGCTCGAGGATGCGGTTCAGCAGGGCCGCGATGTCCCGGTTCTCTGGGGCGTTGATGTCCCTCGGCCGATGAAGGCCACATCGAACGCCATGGAGAAGAGCGCCAGGATCACCTGCATCGTGTACGATTCTGGGGTGGCGGGGTTGATCCGGAGCATCTGCAGGAGATGCGCCTCGAGGGCCGCGGGTGGCATGTGGTAGTCGATCAATAGCGGCCACGACCGGCAGTCCTTCCAGGCGCGTTCGAACGCGGGTGCCGGGGGGGGTGCCGCTGGTGCCGGAGGCCTGTCCAGTTCCGTGTTGGGAAAGTCTATAAATGCCTGCAACTGGGGTGGTGGCGCTGTAGGGTCGGTTTGCTGCGGAATGGCTGACGTGGGTTGGGGTGGTGCGGCGGCGGCTGGGGTACGGGCGGCTTGTTGCGTGTAAAGTTGGCCAACCTTCGAGGACGGCTCGGTAAGGAACTGGCAAATGGAGGCGCCATCCTCGGTCGACATCTTGGATGCCTGCATCTGGTTGGGGACGATGGCCGAGCCCTCGAGGAGGGCCTGGGGGTCGGCCTTCGTGTGGGTGATCTCCCGGTGCAGCGTTTCGGTCTGGGGGATGTCCATCTGGTGCCAGGGGTCGGCCATCTCCTGCCACGGCAATCTGCGGCGCAAGCTCGCAACGCGCTCTCGGCCCAGCTTCCGGAACGCGTTCATGATCTTAAATGGGGCCTCCATGTGCTTCCGGCTCTGAGGTAGCCGGAGGTACTCGGGTGGGACCTTCACCTGATCCCGGAGGAGCATGTTGATCCCGTCATCGTGGATGAGGGCCTCGATTTGTCCGGGGCAGCAGCCTCACCCGGCCCCAGTCTGCGAGCGTCAGCGGGTATGAGGCGAAGGCCGTGGCGTCGGTGTTGAGCTCATGTTGGGTGAGTGTCCCCGTTTTTGTTGGTGTAGACGAGGAGGCCGTGCGCTGGCGGTTCTTCCCCGCCGGGCCGAGGGCACTCAATGGGCAGGGGTCCGGCCTGCGCCATGAACACGGTGGCAGGGAAGATGAGCTCGCTGTCCATGTTATGCGTGTTGTGGCCTGGTTTGGGTGTTGGCGTTTTTTTGTTTTTGGTATCTGAAGTCCGCCTTTCACCCTGCAAAATCGCACGGTGAGCACGGGACCGTCGTTGAGCGGCGCGGGGGGCAGGAAGTCAAAGCACTAGCGCCAGCGAGGTCGCAGCTCGACCACCCCACCCCGGGAGCACGCGTGAGAATACCGCGTCGATGCCTCTAGCCGCAGATGGGCCAAGCTAGTCTCTCTTTTTTTGTTGTTGCCGGGGAGGGGCTGATGAGATTCCTCTTTGCGGGGGTGCCCTTGGAAACTGCAGCGTCATTTCTTGAGGTGTTTAAGTACGGTGTGGCGGTTTTCGCTGTTTCTTTCCCTGGGCCGCTGAGGCGAGCTGCGCCTCAACACCGCATGAGGAGACCAGTGGTGCAACCCCCGGGGAGGCGCAATGAGGTCACAAAATGTGGGCATGGCCTGCCAGTGGGTGGTTGAGGCGTGGCGACCACGCGCGGCGGATGCCAGACGTTGTCCCTGCGCCGGTTCCGTTGGCGGGGGGGGGGGGCGGGAACCGATTCAGGGAGCCAGTTTTGCTGCTACGGTCTCCCCGCGTCGGACGCTCTGAACCCGTCCGCTGCGCGCGGGTGTTTGGCATCGGCGAAGGGGGGGCGGGCGGGGCACTGAACCTGGAAACCGCGTCGAGGGAGCTCCTGCGTACCTCGTGGGATATGATGTGGGTTGTTCAAAAGAAGCCTCTCCAGCAAGGGTTTGACGAACGGCAACGGGGAGCGAATGCGGTGACGTCGCTGCGGCTGTGTTGGCGTCGCAAGCTTCTTGGGTTAACCACGTGGCGCACATGCTCAGCAATAGTGCTTGTGTCGCGGTAGTCATCTGCGTGCGATTTCTCGTGAAAGTGGATGCGATGTAGAGGCCACTGAAGAAAGTCATTTTTTTTTTTTGTGCGCTGAGCCGCGTGCTGGAGGGGCGTGAGATTGTCAGTCAGCACGAACCTCAAAACTCATCGCTGTTGCTCTGCGGGTCAGCGTCTGGCTAGGGTCTCATGAGAGTGCCTGTTCAAACGGTGGCCACTGTTGGTGGTGTGCGAGTTCTCCGGTGCACCTTCCGCTCCATGACGGTGGCATTGGCAAACCTCAAAAAAAAAAAAAAAAAAAAAAACGCTGCTTGTGCACGGCCCTCCAACAAAAGTGTCTGTCCCTCGACCGTAGCGAAAAAACAACAACAACAACAACAAAAAAACTGGCTTATCCTGCGGAGGACTTGCGAGTTGTCAAGGTTGCTCGAATGCGGATTACAGAGACAAGGGGCTGTGCCAGCTTCCGGCGCCTCAGTGGACTCTCGTACACTCACTCTCCCTCACCTTGGACTCCTGACACTTTTTTTTTTTTGCTGTTGCTGTTGCAGCTGTGCACTGAAGGACCGTTTGACAACTTCTCGGCGGCCTCTCGGAAGCTGAAAAAAAAATGTTCTCGCTCGCGAGCTGCGGGTTCGGAACGGTGACGGAGATGATTAAGCGTGTGCTTCTTGGGCAAGCACTCGCCTTTCTCAACTCCATCACCGGCGTCTCCACCACGAAGCTCGTTGAAAACAACGCGAGCTATCCCGTCTTGCAGTCAGTCACCGCGTATGCTTTCATTTTTGCCTTCTACATGCCAGCTTTTCTTGTCATACTGTACAAGTACCGGGGCTGCCGTTTTTCGAACTTTACATTCCTGAAGCGGTGGTGGAAGTATGCGATTCTGGCGGCGATTGATCTTGAGGCAAACTATGTAGTTGTTCTCGCCTATCAGTACACGAACCTGATGTCAGTTCAGCTTCTCAGCTGCTTCACGGTGCCGTGCGTCCTGGTATTCAGCTTTTTGCTGCTGCGGAGCAAGTTTGCCATCACCCACGTTGCTGGTGGCGTCGTCGCAATCGGCGGTCTCGTCTTTCTCATCACACTCGACGCGGATGGGCTCTCGCGGAGCGAAAGCGGAAGCAAGGAGGTACTTGGAGATATGCTATGCCTTCTCTCGAGCGCACTTTACGCGGTCAGCAACGTACTCACCGAGTGGTTTGTGAAGCCGTCGAAGACGGCTCTTGTCTTCAACTGCTGTAAAGGAGGTCAGGCACAGGCGGGCATCGATGACACCACACCTGCGCTTCCTCCGGGTGGCGGCCCCGAACCTATCGGTCCAGTGGCGGAAGAAGGCGACCTGGACGCGTCCGAGGATTACCCCAAGGTCCCCGTGTTCATTCCAGTGGTGGAGAATCTGGCGATGATGTCGTCGTTCGCCCTTGTCTTTGCCACCATTCAGTTTTTTGCAGCTGAGTGGACGACGTTCAAACCAAATCGCGGCCTGTGGAGCGGACAGGATTGGCTGTTTCAGATGGTCTTCGGGATCACGATGCTTCTTTTGTACACAGCTATGCCTGTGATGTTTGTCATTTCCAGTGCCGCTTTTGCAAACATATCCCTGCTGACCGCCAACATTTACGGCATCATCTGGAACGTGACCATTTTTAAGATCTACCCCACGCGGCTCTTTTTTGTGTCGTATGTCATCATCGTGGTTGGGATCGTGCTGTACAGCGTGACAGACATGGTGAGAATTCCTTTCTGCTCGCGCTGGAACTACCCTTGTGGCGATCCATTCAAAGAGGATGGGGATGACGGGGAGGAAGAGGTAGAAGAGGAGTTGCGCAACTCTCTCGGCGAGCTGCCTCAGCAAGAGGCGGGGAGTAACAACAACGAGCCGTGTTGTATTCCCCCCACGGACAGCGCAGCCAAACCAGTGACCGACGGTGCCGGTCAAGTCGATGAATCGCGCCGCGAGCTCTAGCTCTGTTTCTTTTTCTTTTTTTTTTCTGGGAGGATAAAAAGTGCGGTCGGTCCGCATCGCTGCGCCGGGCGCTAAAAAAAAAAAAAGAAAAAGAAAAAAAAAAACAGCAGAGTAAACTGCCGGTGGAGTGACGGCAGGGTTTTCGCACTTCTTGCACGAGGCTGACTCGCGTGCGCAGGAAGCGATGGCGGCGCTTCATACCGGCTCACCCGCAGATCAAGGAGCCCTTTGAAAAGACGAAACTCCACGCGCTGCGCCGCACGGTCGCATACGAGCGCTTCCCACAGTGCCAGTGCGTTGTTTTCCTCTCCCCCCTTTTTTTTTTCTTTCGCCCACGCGCGTGGACTGTCTTGTTTCGGCGGCTGGGTGGTAGTGCTCGATGCACAGAGTCAGCAAGCCGGTGTTTTTCGTTTTGGGTTCTACCGGAAGCGGAAAGTCCAAGGTGGCCGTCCACCTTGCCCAAGAGTTGCAGAAGACGCGCGGCTACACCAGCGTCGTCGTTGTCAACTGCGACGTGTATCAGTGTTTCAGCGACTTGCCGATCGCGACAAATAAGCCGTGTGTGGCAGACCTTGGTAATGTCACGCACGTGTGTTTCGGGTTTTTGAGCAGCGACGGCGTCGTTCTTGACGACGATGTTCATTACTGTCCCGAGCAGCGCGAACTTCGTCAGCAGGCGCGGAAGGAGCTGTCTGGCGGGGCGGTGTTCAACGTGCACGCATACGAGCGCATAGCAACTGGTTTCATTACCAGTTTCTTCGAACGACACACCAATGCAGCTGTGGTCGTCTGCGGTGGAACGTGCTACTACGCCCAATCGCTGCTCTTTACTCACTCGCTTGTCTACGACTGTGGGACCGCGGCACCAAATGCCAAACCCGCCAACGGTGAGGCAGCGGATGACATGTGGGAACGCTTGCACGCGGTAGACGCTCAGGTCGCCCTGCGGTACCACCCCAACGACCACCGCCGTATAAAGCGACTTCTTGACATTTACGACGCGACCGGAGAAGTCCCCTCATCAATTTTCGACGCACAGGCTCCCCAGTTGCGGTTTGATGGCAGTTCGGTTTTCATCGTGTGGGTGCGCGTGGAGCGAGAGGCCTTGGACCGTTCCCTGGACGACCGAGTCGAGCAAATGATGCTGCGCGGCATGCTTGACGAGGTCGAGTCGTTTTGGCTCGAGCACCGAGGCCACCTTCCAGAGAACAGCCTGTCCGACGCGATCGGATGCAAGGAGTTCACTCAGTTTTTTAGCGGTGACAAGCCGCCGCTGATCTCTTGTGCCGACCGCGAGACTGCGGTTGCGCAGATTAAGTCGAGCACTCGCCGGTACGCACGGCAGCAGGAGCGATGGATCCAAAATCGCCTCATTCCGCTGCTATACACATCCGCTCTTCAGCAGCACGCGAACCAGTTTGCCATTTTGTGGGCTGGATCAGGTGTGGACACGCTCTCCTCCGTGCGCGAAGTCGTGTCGGTCTTTTTCGACCCTTCACCCACGCCGCCGCTCGAGGAAAAGTGCTTCCCATTGGCACAACCACTGGTCGCCAGGGAACCTGTGTGCCAAGAGAGGTGCACGATCTGCGAGGCACTTGTCTACGGGCGTGGCCAGATGGAGGTGCACCTCAAGTCAAAGCGTCATCGAGCCTTTGTGAAGCGTCTCGCGCTCGAGCGAGAGCAGAGAGAACGATACGGGCGCGAGCTGCCACCTCCGAAGCGGAGGCGGGACAGCTGAAACCCTCTTGTCATGAGAACCTGCAACCACGGTGCCTTGTGGGGGCACCACACGCTGCTCCTTGTGAAGCAAAAAAAAAAACCCTACGCGAAAAAAAAAAAGGCGCGGGCATGCTGTTCACAGCCGCTCCTCTGCACAGAGCAGTGATTGTATCCCGAGAGGCGAGGGAGGAATGGCAGTCCACCTGCTGCTGCCGCGGCTAGGCAAAGCTGGAGGGGGAGGAATAGAGGTGGAGCTGGTGGCTTTGTGGTGACATCCATGGCAAGCTCCCTTCACCACTTGAGGTTGCAATGCTGGCTCACCTCTGCAGTCGACCTTTGGATGCCATCTCAGTCTCACTGTTTCTCTTCTTTTCTCCAACCCTTCCCGTGCGCCTCCCTCGCGGCCTGAATTCATGTTTTCGGTGGCTAGTCTTCTCCCCTCTTTTCCCCCGAGCAGCGATCTCGCAGAAGTGCTTCCCCCTCCCTCTTCTCTCCAGTTGCGGTCGCGATGTCGCAGCTTTACATTGCGCTCGCGTTTCTGGTCACGTGCGCCGTCGGAGCTGTAGCTGTAGGAGCGGACCGATGCCGGAGGGTGATAATGAAGGGGAAGTCTGAGATAGCTCTGCAGACGGATGAGGCGCTGTCTATGCCGCTGAACGGCTCGGTGGTACTCTTCTCGTTGTACGTCTCGCTGCGGTTCATCCCAAAAGAGTACCTCACCTTCTTGGCGTCGTTCTATCTTAGCCTGATCGGTATCATTTCTCTTCACATGTTTGTGAAGGGCTACATCAAGCCACGCATCCTCACCGGTGTCGTCTGCATCGGCGTCGGGTGCGCCAGCTTCTTCGCAGGGAACTGGCTGGCCAGCAACGCGCTTGCGTTCTCCATCGCTGTCACGGCGTTGGAGTCGCTGCCTGTCAACGGATTCGCGACGTCGTACGTTCTGTTGGTGGCTCTCTTCTTCTACGACATCTTCTGGGTCTTCGGGTCGGATGTCATGTTAACAGTTGCAACCGGCATCGACGGGCCTATCAAGCTCGTGTTCCCGCAGGCGATCTTCGGGGATCGCTCCAGAATGAGCCTCCTCGGTCTTGGGGATATCATCGTCCCCGGTCTGTTCATCTGCCAAACGCTAGTCTTCTCGCGCGACTACGTGAAGAGAGGGAACGTGTACTTTGTCGTGTCGATGGTGGCGTACGCCTTGAGCCTCCTTAACACCATGGCCGTCATGCTGATCTTTGAGCACGGCCAGCCGGCGCTCCTGTTCATCGTACCATGGCTCCTCATCACTTTCTCTGCCGTGGTTGTCTACAATGGAGACGTCAAGGCGGCGTGGAGTTTCGACATACTTAGCGTGTTTGCACCGGTCGCAGACGATGGAGCGAGTACCGAGGAGGAGATGTCTCTGTCCAAGCTCCTGTGCGAGACCGTCCTGGACCTCTTCGGCCTCGCCAAGGAAGAGGATGTGCCGAAGAGCGAGGTTGCTGCTGCTGCTGCTGCTGAGATTTCGAAGGAGAAGAAGGAAGCGTAGCCGCCGCGGTGGCGACGGATGGGGGAAAGGGAGAGGCAGAGGCAGGGTTGAGGTCCTCTGGCCAATGTGTACCTGACGCACACGTCTTCATTCCAGCGTCCTCTTCTTTTTGTTTTCTGAACATGGGCGCATCGCTAAAGCAAAAAAAAAAAAAGCCACACAAGAAGAGAAAAAAAACACACACACACACACAGGAACGGACCCATGGTAGTCGCTGCGGAAGAGATTCGGTGGGAGTCCTTTTTTTTTTGTTGTTGTTGCGGGTGGTCGCTTTGTGGCCTCCAGGAGGTGAGTGCGCACAGAATGGACGCATGTGTGTCTGCCGGGTGATGCTGCAGTTGCCTCTTTGACGGACGCGAAGGAGTCGTGAGATCGGAGAGGCGCGCTATGCTTCACCGCGGCACCGCACGCTGCGGCTCGCTTGCTGTATGTGGCCGACGACACCTCTTCGGGTCTCTGGCTCAACTCTGCTGCTTGCGCGTCTCCATCTCTTCTCACCCCCCCCCTCCGGCACTTGCCCAACAATGCAACCCAGAGAGCATACACACATACACGCGCGAGGAAGAGGGCAGCTGCACACGGAGGCACGCACATACACACTGACGCACACAAGAACACACAGGCATACGCGCACTGGGCTCTGTCAATACTGCGAACAGCGGTGACCTGCACTTGTCTTTCTCTGCAGGACAGGCGACCGCTGCCCCCGTTCCTGTGTCCTTTTTTTTTTTTTTGTGAGAACAAGATGCTGCGGCGTACCCTCGCACGCCGCGTCAGTGCGCCGGTGGCAAAGTCGACGACGGCGACGTCGGGGGCGGCTGCACATCAGGCCTCCAAAAACACCGTGTCGAAGTGGCGGTATGCCGTGAGCGTCACCCACGAGGCCGTGCGTCACTTGTACCACGGGTTTCGCCTCTTCTTCATCAACACGCGCTTGGCATGGAAGTACTCACGCCAGTTGAAGAAAGGCGTTGCCCTCACGAGGCGTGAGCGGCTTCTTCTGGAAAGCTCGACCAAGGACCTCTTGCGGTTGGTCCCGTTTAGTTTCTTCATCGTGGTACCGTTTGCGGAGCTGCTGTTGCCGGTTGTGCTGAAGATGTTCCCTGGGCTCATGCCGTCGACGTTCGAGTCTGAGTCTCAGGGTCGCAACCGCCTGTACATCGACGCGATGAAGACGCTGCGTGCTCGGCAGCGCGCGATGGACTATCTGTCGGCGACGGCCTTGGCGACATTCGACAAGGAGCAGCAGGAGGTGATTCGGCGCGCTGTCACAGGCGACTCGATCGCCCCCAAGGACATTCGATTGGTGGCGTCCTACTTCGGTCGCGACGGACCGTTTAGTGTCTTCAAGGTGCCGGACAACATCGTCGTGGGTCTCGGTCGGTCTGTAGGGGTGTACAAATGGTACCACTCCCTCCTCCCCGCGCGAGTACTGGCGCCCATCATGCGACGTTCAATCATCCAGCGCTACCACGAGGTTCGCGAGGATGACCGACTCATCCGCCTTGAGGGCGTGGATGGCATGAGCCTCGACGAGCTCGTCAAGGCCAACCAAACGCGCGGGATGCGGTGGACGGAGGGGAAGGAGGCTCTCCAAGCGCAGTTGGAGTGGTGGAACTCCCTGGCGCAAGATGGCAGCGTGCCGTACAACACCCTGTGGTGGATTAGGCCGACCCGGTACAGCATTCGAAAGTCAATGAAGAATCTCCCGGTGGAGCAGCGGCGGCAGCTTCTAGGCATTCAGAATTTGCCCGAGACCCTTCGTGCGAGTCTCGAGACGCTCTGCGACACGGTCGACACCGTGCCCTCTATTAGCGACGAGCCCAAGAGCGCTGACAGGATCGTGGAGAGGATCGAGGAGATCACGTTGTCGGCGGAGAAGAGCGACTCTGACATCGGCTTCGAAGGCCTGCAGGAGGCTGTCGGCGCCTATCTCACGGAGGAGAATGTGCAAAAGATGTTTGAAAAGCTGAAGAAGAACAAGCTTCCGGAGGAGAGCATCGTAGTGTCGGACGTCATCGAGTGCATCGGACAGGATACACACAACTCGAGTCATGTTGTGTCAACGGTGTTCGACGCATTCGACTACGGTGCCGGCTCGAAGCCCATCACGGAGAAGGCCCTTCTGGGGATCGGGGCACGGTGCCGAAAGGCGGTGAAGCCGCCACCGCCGCCGCCGACGCCGGCGCCGAAGGCAGTGGAGGAGAAGTCGAAGGCTCCGCTCACAAAGGAGAAGGCCGCGTCAGCCGCTTCGGCTGGAAAGACATGACAGGGCGAGCGGCCCCCACTCGCTGTTTCCGACGAATGCGCACCCTCGAAAGGGAGAGGTGAGGCGAGAGATGTGGGAGGGCAAAGTGAACAGAAAGGTTGTAGAGGAATCCGGGGAGGAGGAGGAGGGAGCGCGTGTTGTGTCTTCTTTTTCGTTTCTGTCTCTCTCTCTTTCCTGCGCTCAGACTGACAGCTCCTCCCCCCGCTCCCTTTCTTCTACTTTCACCATCCGAACGGGGGGTACACTGAGTCTTTGGCGACCGCACTGTCGGCGCGCTCCTCCATCTCCGCCCCCCCCCTTCTACCTCCCGTGTGCACACACTCTACACGTAGAGTCCTATCCCCGTTCTTCTCCCGCTCCCCCCCCAGCTGAAGTAGGAATAGAGCCGGAGGAGGAGAGGTGGGACGGAACACGGTGTACTCAAAAGACCCCCCCCACCCCTATTGCCTCTCTTTCTCCTTTCTCAGCGACGCTGCACTGTCTCGTCGTTCCTGTGGCTGCCCGCGCGAGGTGTATGTTCCATCGTTCTTCTTTCCGCCCATGCGGCAGTGCCGAGCGCCGCAGGGGTGTGGAGGCGGTGGGATTCGCGGAGCTGATGTGCTTTTGGAGCTGGTCACGTTTGTGAGTGCATCCTCCAAAAGTACTCGATGTGGAGCAGCGGAGAACTCGACCGACTGGGCACGGCGACTGTGACGGAAGCGGTGAAGCGTCTTTCGGTTGCAAGGAGCGCTCGACGAGGTTTTTTTTTTTTTTTTTTTTGGAGGTGTGAGGTGTGCAGTTGCGAGACGCGACGCGAACCCAGTCGTCGTCTGCGAGCAGCTGTCATCTGCGTGGACCTTGACGAGAGGCACTCGTCCTTCGCGCCGTTCTGTGAGCACCGCCGCACGTGTCCTCGAGTCTGTCGCCTTCGTTTGTTTTCACGAGAGTCCTGCACAATCCGTGGGAGCTGCTTTTTTTTTCTTGACGCTGTTTTATGGTTGTGGTGGGCAGCGTTTTTGGGACGCTTTTAAAAAAAAAGAAAAACTCCTTCCAGTTGTTGTGGTGCGGCTCCACTTTCATCCTCTCTGAGTGGCGCCGAATGGTGTGGGGCGAAGTGAAGGTGCAAGACGGAGAGAGGGGAAGTGGAGGAGGGAGAGTGCACACCGCCGCCGTCTGAGCGTGTCTGTGCCTGTCTCTGTGTGCGTGTGTGTGTGGAGCTAGTTTGACCTTTTTGGATGGTGCGCGTCTCGCACACGCGCTATGCCGCCGCCTTTTGGATCACCGCTGGCGCGATTGTGTGTTGATGTCACGTCGCCGCCCTTGACGCCGTTGTTTGCTGCCGCTGTCTTCGTTGTGACTATCAAGTGAGAGTTCTCCTCTCCCTCCTTCTCTGTTGTCTTGCCCATCACAGCAACGCAGAAAAAAAAGAGACCGCTGAGAGGTACGGCGCTTCTGCGGACTCACGTCTCCACTCCCCCCTTCTCTCCTCTGCGACATCACCGTTTGCTGCACTGCGACAGCTGCGGCGTGTCACACGCTCACGCTCTTTCCCCCTCTGCTTGTTTCCCTCACGTTTGCGCTGTAGACTCCATCACGATTTGGATCGCTTTCGTGCTCGGCAGGCGACCGAGGCCATACATGGAACACTCGGGCAGCAGACGGTGACGGCGCTCCTGCCTCTGTCCTGTGTTTGGGGGAGAAGGGAGGGGAGGGGCGCTTCTTCTTTCCTTCTCTGTTCATTTTGCGTGCCTTGCTCCGCTCCTTTTCACACCAGTGTGCGGCGTGTGACGCGTCCTCTTGCTTGTTTGCACGTCGACCTGATCGAGGCATACTGGAGACTGGCAGAGGAGAGGCACTAGAAGGGAACTGTGGCCTCATTGCGGAGAAGGGGCTGGGGGTGGGTCGAGGCGGCGGTTCAGCGGAGATTGCCACCCCCCTCCTCTGTTATCCTTCCGCGGCGCACCGTCCGACGCGCACCACGGTGCACGCATCACGTTAATATTTCGGTTCTTCGTATTTACACACCACACACACACACACACACGAGTTGCACCGTGTGCTGTCAAGTTGCGCTGCCAACCACTCCCCTCCCCCCCCTGGACAAGACGCGCGTGCTGCGCGCAAGCCACAGTGGCTGGTTCGCCAAATCAGGCGTTTGCTTTTTTTTTTTTTTTGTACACCCTTCGACCACAGAAGCGTGCGGTGGTGCGCACGAAAACTGCTTCGGCGTTGCGAGCCTCTGGTGGTCGACGCAGCACGCGCAAGGCCAGCCTCACTCTGCCTTTCGCAGTGTGGCGACGATTGAGCTCTCTGATGCGCGTGCCTCTCGCTCTGCACCCCGCTCTTCCCCCATGACGATCTCATTTGACAGCTCACTTCCTTCCCCCCTTTTTTTTTTTCCATTGCATCTGTGCACAGCTTCATGCATGATCAACGAAAACACGCCGCTGGTGGGCAACTCCACCGCGCTCTCTTACACTCCGCCCGATGAGCAGTGGTGTAGTCGGACCCGCGGCCGCAACGATTGCGGTGCCCAGGTCCGCCTGGAGCGGATGAGGCAGTACTACCGGTCTGTGTTTCGCGCCGACGGGTTTGATGTGGCGATCCGCGACGTCGCCGTCGTGGAGGGGCCGTGGTCGTTACGCTGCTTCCTCGACAGGTCTCGCAGCCGTATCTGCTGCCAGGCTGTGTCGGCCCAGTTCCGTCGAAGCAGGCTCCACGTGGTCGTCGACGTGGATGGCATTGCTGCTGCAGCTCTTCTGTCGGTGGTCGCAGGGCGCGGCGCGCAGGCGTCAGGCGACATCTGTCTCATCGGCGCGGCAGCCGACGCAAACACCCGATCGCGCCTCATCGCCTATGTGGGAGCTGAGCCCCTCCTCGTCCCTCTTCTCTCAGTGGAGAGCAACCTCTGGTTCGTCGTGCGTCTCCATCGTCAGGAGAACCGTGGGTGGGCGCGCGAGCTGGTGGTGGCCGCCGCCAACTTCGTTGGTCTGGACCTCAGCAAGAGTGTCGCACACCTCTCGCCATTGGAGGGGTTCCGCTTGCAGGTGGCGCTGGAGCTCGTGCTCGACCCCCCCGTGCTGCTCTTCGCCTATCCCTTCTGTTCAATGGACTTGGCATCGCAAGCGGACGGCATACATTTGCTCTCACGACTCTGCAGTGAGCTGGGGAAGACGGTGGTTCTGAGTGCGCGCACTCTGCCCATGGCGCTCCACGGTGCTGCCAGCACACTCCTACTGCTCGGTCTTGGGGGACGCATGCTCTTTTCCGGAGACTTCAAGGAGGCCATCTCCTACTTCAACCGCCTTCGCATTCCCAAGGATGTGCCACAGCCAGTGTGGAAGGGTGTCCTTGCTCCGACTCCGGAGACACGTGCTGCGGAAGAGGACGTGCGGGCTGTGGGGCCGGCGAGCCGCGTCTACTCGACCTTGTGCGCAACGCCCCGCCTCTCATCGCGTTTCTTCCTGCTGGACGACCTTGGCGGCCCCGCACAGCTGTCACCGTCGTCGCTGCATCCCACCGCCGAGGGCGACAGGGCGCCGGAAGACGGCGCAGCGGTGGAGGTGGCGACTGGGGCAGACTTGGTGGACCTGGCAGCTGAATGGGCCGAGAGCGAATCGCAGACCATGTTCTACGCCGCCAAGTTCTACGACTCTCCTCTGCACGCCGCTCTTCTTACAGCGCTGCGCCCGGCCGCCTCTCAGCTGCCCGAAGCGCCGCCAGATGCGCCGTCACCGCAGGCTCATACCTCGCCGACATGCGTGCGGCGTTTTGGCGTGGTGCTGGCGTACACGCTGCGATCTGTCGCAGCTGATGCCGAGGTGCTGCTTGGTGTTGCGCTCTTGGCTATCGGACTGATCGCCCTCACCGTCGCGGCCCGCTGGCAGCGTGAGGATCAAGGTGGCATGCAGAACATCCGCGGGCTGATCTTCATGGCGTTCGTACTCGCCATCCTCGCCAACCTCGCCTCCGACGAGAGCGTGCGGGACCAGCTCCACGTTGCTCTCGGTCACCGGAAGCGCCGCCTGTACGGATCACTGAGCTTCACGGTATGTCTGGGTCTCCGCATCGTTCTCACACGCGCGGTGTACGTGGCCCTGTTTGTGCCGTTTGTTCTGTGTGTCGTGCGCTCCTCGTATGCGCTTGCTGTCTTGGTGGGCCTTGTCAGCTGCACTCACGCTGCACTCCAGTACTTGATCGCGCTGGTAGCGACGTCGCGGCGCTGCGTGGCGTGGGTGTCGTACGCCTACTTCGGGTACAGTATCGTCTTTTCAGGGTTCTTGCTGAACCTGCGCACTCTCCCGCCGGCCCTGGGACTCCTCAGTGTCGTGCGGTGGGGCTACGGCGCCGTACTCCACACGTGGCTGCACGGCAAGTCCTTCGAGTGCGATGGCGCCAGCAACACTTCCTATTGCTACACTGGTGACGATTATCTCGCTGTGGAGGGGTTGCAGAACGAATCAGTGGCGTTCTCTGTGTTGGTTCTCACTGGTGCTGGCGCATCTGTAATGGTTGTGCTTTTCGCGAAGTGGTCGTTGGGAACTGGCTAGCACCGCCGCTGCTGCTCAGACGTGCGCACCTTCTCTCACGCGCCGGGCGAGAAAAGAAAAAAAAGAAGAGAAATTACCCGGGCAGGGGTGCAGTGAGCACCTATACCGCGCAGCAGGCAGTCTGGATGCGCAAGAGCAGAGCTCTACCTATTTTGTCGCCGAGGCAGTTTCTCTTATTTGTTTGTTTGATTGCTGTAATGAAGGACGGCGTCGTGATCGCCGTGACCGTCACTCCCACAACCACGCGCCGCACGCGCGGTGCACACGGTGCATTCGTCCACCATCCACGTTTGCGTTCGTACCTTCTTTTCGTTTTCCAACTCCACTGCCGTCTCTCTCTCTCTCTCGCTATCTCCTCCTTCTCCCTGTCAACTCGTTTCTTTCCGCCATCGTCGCTTCGGTGTCCAGCCGAAAAACACACACACACACACCGAACAAACAAACAGGGAGAAACGAGAGGCCGTTCTCGTTTGCACCTTTCCCAGTGGTGTGGGGGGATTCTCCTGCGACGGCGCACGAGTGCCCTCGTCCGTGCCTTTGGGCTACCTCCCCTCCCCTCCCACAGCCTCTCAGAGCGTCGGTCACATTTCCATACAGTGATTCGCAGCACAGAATGGAGGCCGTTCGGAAAAGGCACAGAGGCGATGTGCTGCTGCAGGCCGCAGACAGAGACGGCGAGGACGACCCTGCCGCGTTCTCGGAGGCCGTTTCTCAGCGTCACGCACACCACGGCGGCGGTTGCAACGTGTCACCCAGGATAGCGGCCGCGGAAACACGAGAGAAGGACCGGGACTACGCTGCCCTTGTCAGTCGGAGCGCAGCCCTGTTGGCGAGGCTCGGCCAGCATAAAGTGGCGGATGGTAAGCAGCATCCGGACGCCACGCAACCGTGCGCATTGGAGGGCTATGCCGGTACCGCATTTCGTGTCTGGTGCCCTTCCGACTCTGTTGGGCTATCGTCACATGCGGAGGATCACAAGTCACGCGCAGGGCTCATGTGTCGCTTGTCGAAAGGCTGTCAGACGGACACATCGAGCTCGCTCGACGCTCAGAAGAAGCTGCTCGCCACCGAGCTTAGTGAGTTCTACACTTTGCTGCACCTCTTCTTTTCTTGACTTGCACGAGGTGCATGCTGCGTGGTGTCGTCACTCCGCGCCTTTTTTTTCCCCCTCCTTTCCCTCTCCTCGCGCCTGTTGTCGAAGACTCTTTCACGCTCGCTCCCCCATACGTGAGTGGACTGGGGCGTTTGCGGGGCAGCCGCTGGCCGCGGCCTTCCTGTACACTGTTGTTCCTGCTTCTTCTCTCGGCTGTATCTCTACACCACTCTCTCACCCGATGATCCGAGGTTCTGGCTGCACCGCCGCGCCGGCTCCGGTAGCACTGCCGCGCGCGCTTGAGACCGCGCCGGGGAGTCTGTGCGCTGCCGTGTGCCCAGACGCCGCGGGGCACACACGACCCGCGCTGTGCACTGCTTCTCGGGTGTTTGTGTGTGCGTTGTGGCTTGTGGTCGCTGACGCTCACCGTCGAGTGCAATGAGTGCGGCGAGCCTCCTCCCTCCTCCCTTCACATGTGCCAATGCAGCTCCTCACGCTTCCCTGCCACTCTCGCCTCTCCGCTTCTCTCCTTCTCCCTCCGCTCTTTGCGCACTCCTCTTTGCCGCATGACTGGTTACCCGACACACACCATGACGGCGCGCCACTATCAGTAGTTGTCATCAGCGCTCCGCTCTCCACACCGTCCACTATTTACCGCTCTCTCGCAGCCGCCGCCGCTCTCTCTCTCACACTCCGTGTCTCACCGTCACTTGCGTGGAGACCCCCCGTCCCCTGGAGTTTTCTGAAACAGCAGCAGCAGCAGAAGCGCATCTGTCCCCGTCACCGTTTTACTCCCTCCGCACAACCTTGATAGCGCACATCTCTTGTACCCGGGCCGGGCACATCGACAAGCTTCTTGTTTTTTCGCTTTTCGTTTGTGTGTCTGTAGCTTTTTTTTTTTCCGTCTTCTCGTTCCCACGCTCTGCTCCTCCCATTTTTTTTTTTCATCTACCGGGCAGAGGCAAGCATCGCCGATTCTCGCAAACCGCAGTTGTGGGCCAAAAAAAAAGTGATCCAACCACGAGCGACTGCGCCATCATGAAGGCGTTGCATCTCCACCACTACAGCGGCCAAGAGGCCGAGGAGCGCTATGGCCTCGCCACACCTCGCAATCTATTCTCGCAGCGGTCGCCGACGGTTGACGGCGGCGACCCTGTGGCGAAGATGGAGGAGATCCGCAACTACGTGCATAACACGATGGAGCTCTTCGAGAGGGTGTTTGACTGCCTTTTGTTCGAGGAGTCCTTTCTGGTGCCCCCGATTCACAAGCTGCGTCACCCCATGATCTTCTATTACGGCCACACCGCTTGCTTCTACATCAACAAGCTGTGCGTGGCTGGCCTGACGGAGCGGCTGAACCCGAATCTGGAGGAGATGTGTGCCACCGGCGTCGACGAGATGAGCTGGGACGACCTGAATGAGGCACACTACTCCTGGCCGAGTGTAGAGTCGGTGTGTGAGTATCGCCGTCAGGTTCGCGACTGCATCGACCGGCTCATGTCCAGCGGCAAGTTCGCGCTGGAAATGCCACTGACCCTGGCGAACAGCACCAAGAACGATGCCAACGCATTTTGGTGGGTGATGCTCATGGGTGCCGAGCACGAGCGCATCCATATTGAGACGGCCTCTGTGCACGTCCGCGAGCTGCCGATGAAGTACGTCGCCACGGCGATGGCCGACTTCTGGCAGCGCTGCCCTGACGCGAGCACGCGGGCACCGATCAACGAGCTTGTCCCTATCGAGGGCGGCAAGGTGCAGGTCGGCCGCACACCAGACTCTCGTCTCTACGGCTGGGACTGCGATTACTCACACGGGAACAACGTGGTGGAAGTCGCCCCGTTCAAGGCGAGCAAGTACGTCGTCTCCAATGCTGAGTTTTTCGCCTTCATCAAAGCTGACGGATACCGGGTGCAGCGGTACTGGGACGACGAGGGGTGGAGGTGGGCGCAGTGGAAGAAGCCGGAGCACCCGTGGTTCTGGGTGCGCGACGAGACCTTCTCCAGCGGCTTCGCGCTGCGACTGCAGACGGAGCTGATCGATTTGCCATGGGACTGGCCGTGCGAGCTGAACAACCTCGAGGCGCACGCCTTCTGCGCCTTCAAGAGCGAGCAGCTGGGCACGAAGGTCCGAATGCTGACCGAGGAGGAGTGGACGCTGCTGTACGACCGCTACATCTGCAAGGACCAGCCTGACTGGGGCGAGAAGGCGCCGGGCAACCTCAACCTCGAGCGCTACCAGAGCAGCTGTCCTGTCAACCAGTTTCAGCACGGTGACTTGTACGACGTGATTGGCAATGTGTGGCAGCACTGCGAGACGTCCGTCTACCCCTACCCTGGCTTTCAGGTCCAGCCCTTCTACGACGACTTTTCGGTTCCGACGTTTGACGGTCGCCACGCCTGCATGAAGGGAGGCGCGTGGGTGAGCACCGGCAACGAGGCCACCCGCGACGCACGCTATGCGTTCCGCCGTCACTTCTTTCAGTACATCGGCCTCCGCTACGTGGAGGGGCCGGAGGTGCAGAGGACGCAGAGCAGGCGCAACGGCCTCGGCCTCGACCCCGAGGTCGACGCAGTCACCGACATGTGCTTCCGCGACTCTTTTCAAGGGGCACCGAACGGGTGCGTTGCGATTGCCGAGTATGCGCGACGGATGTTTGCCCAACACGCCACGGCGCCGCCGTCGCGCGCGATGGACATTGCTTGCGGCGGAGGGCGTATCTCGTTTGAGCTCACGACCACCTTTCAGCAGGTGATTGGCGTCGACTACACGGCGCGGCGTCTGATGCCGGCCTTCGCCATCCGCGAGCGCGGCGACTGTCAGTACAGCGTGGAGAGCATCGAGGGTGGTGAGCGCACAGCTCGTGTGGTCAAGAGCGATAAATTTCCATGGGGCCGCACGCGCGAGCGCGCCACGTTCTTCCAGGCCGACCCCACGAACCTGCACGCCCACCTGACCAACTTCTCCCTTGTCGTGTGCTGGAACTGTCTGGAGCGGAGTTACCGCCCCAGCGCGATACCCGCCCACTTGCTTGGCCGAGTTGTGAAGGGCGGCCTTCTCGTCATTGGTGGTGACTTCAACTGGGACAACATCAAGAACAGCGCTGAGGATGCCGACCGGATGGACAACACGTACTTGACTGACCGCCTCATCACGTGCAAGGGCGACCTCCAGCACGAGATCTTTCAGCTGCTTGGGGGCTCGGATGCCGTTGAGCAGGTAGGTGAACAAGTGTCTATTCCCGTCGCGTTTCCGAGAACGGAAGACACAGGCTCTACCCGCCTCATGCGCTTCGTAGCGTATCGCAAGAAGTAGGGAGCACAGTGTCACGCGTAGTCGCACAACGCCTCGACGTGTTTCAGGTGGCCGTAGCTGGGCAGAGCCTCTCTCTCCTCCACGTGTGCGGGCAACGGTTCATCCTTGTGTGCCACACCCATGTCTCGTTCTTGTGACTTCTCTGCACGTCTTCTCTTCGGATGGCCACTTCCCTTTTCATTCACACAGCATCGAAAGGTGGAATGTACGCACAACCTTTTGGTGTACATGGAACAGAAAAAAAAGAAAAAAAGGGGGTGCTGTTGTGGGTGGGACGGTCGGCGGGTGGCAACTCTCCGCACACATTCCATTTTTTTTTTTTTTTTTTTGTTCCTCTGTATTCCCGTCTGCAAACGCCCCAATCAAAAGTAACTGGACTGTGAAAAAAAAAAAAACAAAAACGGAGTCGTCGCTCAACACTCTCCTCTCCCCTCTTCCCTTTTCCGCTTGGTTGGTGCGTGCGTTCACTTTTAGCGGTGCCTCGTTGCTTTTCGACCCGCACGGCGTTTCTGCCCGTCACGAGGTGCCACGTTTTCTTCTTTTTTTTTTTTCATTATTTTTCTGTCCTCTCTCAAATCACTCGCTCGTACGTCTGTGCTCGCCATGCATTTTCTCATTCATACTCCTCACTGTGATTCTGCATGTCGGCTTGGATGCGGCTGCGTGTGTGCGTGTTTACTTGTGTGTGCGTGTGTGTCCATCTGCCCTGTCACTTTTTTTTTTCTGTGTTTCGCTCGACCACCCGGTGTCTTTCCTCCCTTTTCTCTCTCGTCAGCGTTTCTTTTTTTTTTTTCTCGTTTGTTGGTGAGACGTGCAGAGCAGTCTTGGGTGCCTCCAATACGTTTTTTTATCACACGCCGTCTTGATGGCCTCAGCTCCTCACTTGCGTCCATGGTGCTTTCTCTTTCAACTTCTTTTTGCCGTTGTCTTTCTCTCTCGTTCTCTGTGTGATTTGTGTGTGATTTGTGTGAGTCTTCTTCTCCGTCTCGCCGTCGTTGACGTCTTACCGTTGATGTCCGCATGTCGCCTCTTTGCCTGTCCACAGGGAGGGCGAGGGCATTCTAGGAAGATGGGGTCACGTGCTTCGTTTTTCTCTTCCGTGTGGAGAAGATCCCCACGGTTGAGAAGTGGGGTGCGCTCTAAATTCGTCTACAACACGCCAAACCACACCACACCACCACCACCACCACCACCATTCCTTGTGTCGCAGCGTGGTAGCGACAGAGCACCGATCAGAAGGAGTGTGCAGAATGCGGAAGGGAAAAAAAAAGGGGGCGAGGTGCATATAAAACTGTGTGTGTGTGTGGAACGTCGGCGCCGTCGATCTTCATTTCCTCTTTTTTTTTTCCGATGGCGCGCCATCCAAGAGTGAGATAGGTAGTATCGACGGTAGGAACTGCGTGGACACCGGTGCATGGAAAGGCACACTTCACATTCACACCTTCCGCTGCGCATCAGCGGAGGCTCATCGAAACGGTGACCAGCACTTCTTTTTTCGTTTGATTCTAGCTGCTCCTCTCGAGCTTGCACACCACCTACAGATTTCCCCACGACTTTGTTTTTCTTTTTTTTCATTTAGGTGAGTTTTCAACCCCTCTCTCTCTCTTTGCTGCGGCAACGTTGTCACCACCAGTGTTTCCTCTGGCGTCGTTACATCACTTTATGAGCCACTTCGCTGGGCTGCGTGGGATGGGATCGAAGAGAGTAGGATAGGGGTTCTTGACAGTTGAGACAGAGTGTGCGTGGCGGGTCACAGCGGAGGGTGGCGGCACGACCGACACCTGCCGGTACGCACGGACGCACGCCGCGGTGGACACTTTGGCACTCCACGTGTAGTTTCACTTGCATCCGAGGAGAGAAGGCGAAGCTCTGCTTTTTGTTTTTCCCTTCTTGGCGCTTCCAACCTCTTTCATCTCTCTGCGTTTGTTTCCTGTACACCGTTGGAGTCAGATAAGTGTGGCAATGGAGAGGAGGGGGTCGTCTGAGACACGCACGTGCGCTGATGGAAGAGCATAGCATCTCGCTCCGATGAGACTGAGCCGCGTGCTTCGTTTTTTTTTTTTTTTTACGTGTGTTTCGTTCCCGCCCCCTCACATGTATGCATGTCGCTCTTAAAGTGCGTCTGTCTCACCGCCTTCTCCCTCTGCCCTCTTTTCTGCTCTACCCCTCTCTCCCTCCATCTGCCCCCCCCCTCTCCTTCCATAGCGCTCATGCGAGTTGGCTTCTCTCACTCTCGCTCGACGCTTCTCTTGCCCACCGGTGTGTGTGCGCACCACACCTGCGTCTCTCTAGCGCTACACCACTTTGCCGCCGCCTCTGTCCAGCCCTGTCTCGACGCATTCTGACGCGTCGCCTCTACCAAACGCCTCGTCGTCTTTCTGCTGCTGCGGCTCTGCTTGTTCTGTCAGCTTCAATCTTGCTGAGTCTACCGCGGAGAGGCAGAAGCAAGAACTTCACTCACCCCACTATTTCCACATGCTCGACGTGTCTCACGTGCATGTGTGGCAGAGTCGTCGTGGAGGTCACCCAAGCACACTATGCTTGGCCTATATCCCGCTCCACTTGTCGCGACCCCCTTTTGTTTTTTTTTCTGTTGGTGAAAGCGCCGCCGCTCCTGTCTCTCGCTCGGCCCTCTCCACCGCCCACCGGACTGCCGGCGCCGCCCCCGTCCCCTCCCCGTGTTACCTGTTCTCTCTGCCGCTTCCACTGTGGGCTTCGGTGGTGTTTTGTTTCTTCTTTCACTGCAAGTGTTCTAGGAGAGCCTCACTCCGTACAATTCGCCTGCGTGATTGAATAGGCTCAGTGATACAGCATTTGTTCTGGCCGTGCGTACGGGGGACCGTCATCTGAATCGCCGCGTGTATGAACTCGTGGGTGAATGAATGAAGGGGGGGGGAGGGAGGGCAAGGAAGACCCGTCGACACCGTCACCGTCGCCACGCGGCCCACTTCCATTCAACCCGAACCGGCGACGTTGCCCCCCCCCCCCCCCCCCCCCCCCCCCCCCAACACTCGCAAGGTTGCCCACGGACTTTTCGGTCTGTTTTCTCCCTCTCTCGTCGTTTCGCCGCTCGTACACGTGGCGAGGTAGCACCACCTCCTTGCCTCCCGCACTCACACACTGCCTGTGAAACTGCGCGCACGGCCGTCTCCGCTGCGAGACTCTGATGCAACGTTATTGTGTGGTCGCGTTTCAATCGTTCGCGAGTGGGTGAGGGAGAACGTCCTTGGTGTCGAGAGAAGCGAGTCGGCTGGTGTGTGTGTGTGTGTGTGTGTGTGTGCAGCCTTCGTTCAAAAGTGAACGGATGGGTGAGTGCGTGTGAGTGTGTGAGTGGTGTGTGTGTGTGTGTGTGGGAGGATGGCACTGCCAGAGCCGGTGATGGCGACTGCAGGAGAACAAGAGGAGGCACTTTGGTTCCACTCTTGTCACGGGGACATGCTGTTGCAGCTGCTTGACGTGCTTCCGTACACAAACACACACACACACATTCACACTCGCCTCCCTCTTTCCACTCTCATCCCTCTCTTGGTCTATTACTGTGTCGTGTCCCCCGTGCCACAGGTCCTCTTCTCGCGCTTTGCGCTCTTTATGTGGGCTACGCCAATGCCAATGTACCCCGCGTCTGTCGATCGCTCTGCGTTCTCGTCCCCCTTCCCACCTCGTCCTATCTGTGCTCGTGCTCTGCGGCCGAGTCACACCTTCAGCGGTGCCAGCGAAGGACAGGTTTGGCCCCGCAGAAGCGGGACAGTCTCGCCTGAGAAGAAGGAGGAAATGCCTGGAGGTGTCAAGGGCGATCCTTGCCGCGCTTTCGCTCCGTCTCCCTCGCCAACAATGGAGTGCTTCAGGTGACAACATTGCTCCGCTTCCTCGAGGTGTCTAGAGAGGAAGCGGGAGGGCAGAGATCGCCTCCGGACACTTGTATGGTGCGGCTGCATCTACGTGGTGCCGTTGTGCAGTTGCAAGGTAGCCCACTCTGGCAGTGCAGACACTGCTGCAGCTCTTTCCAAAAGGGAGCGGCGACACGTCATCTTGCTCGTCCATGCGGCGGCGCCGTCGTCTCGTTGCTCACTTCCCCCCCTCCCTCTTTCTCTCCCTTTCTCCTTCCCTTGTTTCCGATTGCTTCGTGACACCGTCACTCGCCTTTCCCCTTCCCCCATCTCCCCCATTGGCGTGGTGATCACGACGCATGTGAACGTTGTCCCCCGGGTGAAGAGAGAAAGAGAGAGGAGGACAAAGCACTCCCTACTCACTGTCTCTGGAGGCGGCGGATCGGGACCCACCTCTCTCTCCGCCATCCCACTCCCACTCTCCTCTTCCTCCTCCTCAGGCGGGACGCAGTGGTAGACTGTGCGGTGTGAGGAGACTGGACGTGGCTCTGCGGAGCGGCGCGCGCACTTCTTCGCCCCCCTCTCACTCCTCGCCTCCACTCGCCGAGTCTAGGCATGAGACGAAGATGTTGGGCTGTAGGCGCCGTCCCAGCCGCGGCCCGTCGTGTCGCCGTGGCGTCTAGGTTTACAGGTGGGCGGGAGTGGCGGTTGCACGACGGCCGTAGGACCGGGGTGATGATCGGCCTCCTCGCGGTGCCACGGCGCTTCTGTAGCGGCCGCACTCCAGGGCGTGGTACCACTTCCACCTCTGCAAGTGACTCGAGCGAGCCGCCGGGCGAGCGTGCGCCGTTGGCCGCCATCGACACACCGAAGCCCCCGCGGCCCGCCTTCTACGTCCCGCCGCAGGAGCGCGACCCGGGAGACGAGTCGCTGGCATTCTTGAAGCCTGGCAGTCCGCTGCAGCATCTGCCGCGCGGAGGGGTGGACGCAGTCCTTCCTGAGGGACTCGAGCTGGCGCCGACACTGCCGGAGCGGCAACGCGCCGCCCCTGCCTACATGGATGCGGATTCGGCTCGTGTCGGTAGCACCAGTGTCCATGCGGGGCGCTCTCTGCTGCGCGGGGGAGCTGGCATTGACAGCGGGGTGTACTACTACAGTGCCCCACAGACGCTCCCCGGCGCCGACGGTGCTGCGTCGGTCGGTGGAGGCCCCGTCGACGCGTCGCACCGCAGCCGTCTGCACGCGCTTCGTGCAGATCAGCGGGCTGGGGGCTCGGGCAGTGGTGAGGGGTTCGAGGGTCGTGTCAGCACCACGAAGGAGCGCAGTTTGTTCGTCGCGTCGCACGAATTCGTTTCGGCCGATAAGACGGTGGAGGAGCTCGAGGATGAGCAGCAGCGCACGGCCCCACGGCCACCCGCTCGGCAGCTTGAAGCGGATATCAAGAAACTCGAGTACTACCAGGGCACCCCGCAGTACGATCAGCTCCTCGCCGATTTTCGTGTCAAGTACGGCGCCGACGGCGGTGACGGGGGCGGTGACGGGAGCGCGGCTGAGCGCGCGAGCGGGCCTGCGTACACGGCGGCGGAGGTGGCGCGGGGCTTGGATGGACAGCCGATCGACTACCTTCACGGCAGCACAAGACTGCAGACGCAGTTGTTGACGGGGCCGCGCGCCTACGACCCCATCACGATCATGCAGCAACATGGCGTGCTCCGCTTCCAGGGCTACGCTTTCCCTCCGACGGCGGAGCTGGGAAAACTGAAGGGAGACGGGGACGAACTGAAGGCGCTGCACGATGTGCACAAGACGCACCCGCTGGTTGCCCAGGTACGTCGCACCTTCAACGCGCTCGTCGGCCGAAGGGACGCACGGGATGACTACGTCGTGGCGGGCGACAGGCCGAAGGAAGACACGCACCTCTTGTACCGGACAATGGGCCTCGACGCCGTGCAGCGGCGGCAGATGCGCTACATGCTCACCGACTTCGATCATGCAGACAGAAACACCGCCTTTCATGTCATGCTGTCGTACCCCTACACCGACTGGCTTCACGTGTTCTACATGGTGCTTGTCGGCTGGTGTCTCTATCAGTTGCAGGTCCGCTGCGGCGCCTACGAATTCTACGACGAGTACCTTGGGCTCGACCTCCGTCAAGTCCCGCGGCTGCAGCGGCCCGTGTTGGCTGGCATCACCGTCATTGTCATGACGTTTTTCTTCTTCCAGCCGCTCTTAGTAGCGAGCATTGCGACCACGAGAGCGTACCGTATCCTCATGAGGCGTCCCATCGGCCCTCCCTAGAGGGAAAGGAAATGAAGTGTGTGTGTGTGTGTGAACGGTGTCACGAACGACACCGCGCTTGTTGTATGTTGAAGTTGCTCTTCACACCTGTTCGGTTGCACAAATCAAACGGAAAACCAGTTTCGACGGAGGCACATGGCACTTGGTGGGCTTGTGTGCGTGTGCTGGTGCCCCTCACCACACACACGGATGCTCGCCACCCTCCATCGATCACGAACGGGTGAGGTGCCGCGACGAGGCGGGCGGTGGGAGAGGAGAGGTGTAGGGGGGGGGGGGTTGTGGTGCTGACTAGATCCACCTCCTCTTCTTTTCTAGTCGCCCGCTTCCCTGCAGCTGCTCTGTCTCGCAGGCCGATAGCCGCCGCTGCCGCCGCCGCCCCTCTCCCTCTTTCGCTTGCCTCGGCGCTGTCTACCACGTCCGTCTCTCCCACCACAGTCCTGCTCGCTGTGTCCACCATCCTTCGCTCCCTCGCTCTCTCTCTCCTTCTTCCTTTCTCTGTGTGTGTGTGCACGGTGTCTCGCACATCGCACTCCTCTCGCCACGCCGCCAATCCCACTCGCACACCAGTGTCTCTTCTTTTTCCGTTCTTTCTCTCCCTTTTGGCCATTTCCCTCCCTCCCTCTCTCCTCTGTCCCCGCAACCTCAACTTCCTCCTCATTTCATAGAGGAAAAGGGAGTCGAGGCACAAGACACGCACCCCCACCCCTTCCTGGGATCACAGCGCGTGGACCTACGTGTCTGTGTGTCCGTGCGGTCCATCTATTTTCCTCCTCCCACCAGGTTTGACAAAAAAAAAAAAGGCCGCCATCACTGCCCTCCTTTTCCTCCTCCCGTGTAGGTGCAGCTTCCCCCCTCCCCCTCCTTCACCTCTTCTTCCCCCCCTCCCCCATTCCTCTACTGTCACGCACACTGCTCACTCACAAAGAGCGAGTGAGAGGCGAAGAGAGAAAAAAAAAAAAGAGAGAGGAACGGCCCTGTTGTTGTTTCTTTCTTGCTGACCCACCCCGCGCCTCACTTCAATCCCCCCCCTCTCTCTTCTCCCCCGGCACGTGCTTCTTTCCTACACCCTCTTTGGCAGAGGCACGCATCCAGTCACACTATACGACTCCCCCCTCTCTTTCCCTTTCTCGCATTTGCTCTTTTTTTTTTTTTTTTGTCTCGCCGTTTTTGGTCTCATTTGCAGCCCTCTCTGTCTTTTGCGCTGTCACTCCCGAAAAACAACAACAACAAAAAAAAAGAGGGAGGGAGGGGGATCAGGAGGGGGATCAAGAGGAGCGCATTTGCAAGCTTCGTTGTGCTGTCGCCTTCACCCCCCCCCCTTCGTCCCTTTCCCTTCCTCGTCTTCTTCCCCTTTGCCTCTGCCTTGCTCACCAGTACGTGGGCAGGCGAGCAGAGAGAGGAGTGTCGGGCGGCTCCCTGTCCATGCGTGTCCCACCGACTCTCTCTCTCTCTCTCCTGTTTTCCTCTTGTGTTATTTTCACTGTGCCTTTTTTTTACGTAGCTGTTCAGTGTGAAGGCTCCACGGGCTCGTCTTCCCTTTCTCCCTCACTCGAGAGTTCGCCAGGTGTTGTTGTGGAGGGGTGGTTCCCGTTGCCGTGCGTATTCGACGCACAACGCGTGTCTTTCTCTGTCTTGTGTGTGTTTCTTTCCTTTCGTCTTTTTCATCTTTTTTCCATCCTCCTTTTTTTTCTTCCTTTTCCTGCTGTGGGCAAGTCTTCACACACTTGCGTGTGAGACTCTCTCTCTCCCTTTCCCTCTCTGCACATCGTCGCCTCCCACACGCTCTTTTTTTTTTTTTTTCCATTCCTCAAAGAAACAAACAGCAGAGACGCGTTTGCTCCCTTTTTGTGCTCGCCGATTCGCACACTTTTTTTTTCTTTTTAGTGTGTGTACGTGTAGGTGTGCTTGTGTTTGTGTAGTCCCGTTGTTCGGCTCTTTTTTCCCATTTCAGCCCCGTCGGCTGAGTTCTTTACCGCCTCGATTGCTCTACGAGACTGCTTCTCCCCCTTTTTTTGTTGTTTTGTGTGGCTTTTCGTTGCTCTTGTCTGGACCAGGGTCAAATTTGTTCTTCTTCTTGTGCGAGTGTGTCTGTCTCCGTGTGTGTGTGTGTGTCTCCCTCCCCTGCTCTTTTGTTGTTCTGGCGATTTGTTCTGCTGTGGCAGTCGCCGAGGCACCCTCGTGATTGTGGCTGCCCTCCCCTCCAGCCGCTCACGTGTGTGCGTGTTGACTTGTGTGTCGTCAGCTTCCTCCTCGTCTTTCTTCAGCCTCTATCTCTCTCCCCCTCCTCCCCTTCCCACCGCTGCTATTTCCCATCTCCTTTCTCTCTACCTCTCTCTTTCTCACTCACTGCTGTGTAGCGCTCGCAGGCACCAGCGCGCTGGGCTGCAGAACACAGACGCCTCTGCCGGGGCGAGACTCTTCTTTTTCGTGAGCTTTGGCTGCGTGCCTCGTTGGAACGTTTTCCTCCCGTCTGCGGTTGTGGTGAATCTGTGACGTGCGTCGGCACTACCGCTGTGTGCGCGTGTGTGTGTTTTTTTTTTACTTTTTTTTTTTTTACACTGACCGAGTCGCACCGTTGATCGACTCCGCCCTTCCTCCCTGACTCTCTCTTTTGTTCTCTTCCTTTCTCCATCGTTTTTTTTTTTTTTTTACTGCCGCGTGCGTGAATATCTGGTCACAGACACAAAGACTCATCTGCACATACACATACACCCTCACACACGTGGGAGGCTCTGGAGGTGACTGTGGACGCGACGCGGCACCTTGTTCTAGTCTACTCAGAGAAAGAGAGAGAGAGGGGGCGGAGGCAGAAGAGAAGATGCCACGACGTCGCTTCTCGAGCAGTCCTGCATCTGATGGTGGGTCTGCTACCGTTGTTGAGGATGCCGTCTGCTCCTCAGAGGCACCGCCGGTCGGCCACCGGGCGACGAAGCAGATTCGGCACGTCGCCTTTTTCCTCGAGCGAGAGGTCAATGAGACGGAGACGGAGAGTGTGCCGCGCGCTACGTGGGCTTGCCGCCGTGGCTGCGCCAGCGCCAGCGCCAGCGAGCGCGGTGTCGAGGAGCATGCTTCCTGGAGTCGCAGGGCAGAGGCCGATGCACTGCGGCAGCGCGCGCTGCAGTGCGGCGAGGACTTCGCGAGGGTAGCCAGCGGGCTGGGCTATGAGGTGGTCGCGCACACACCCACCGCCTTCGTGAGGCGCGCATCGATGGAGACCGCGGCTGCCCCGACGGCGGTCCCCAAGCCAGAGCGGACGTCGCCCGGCGGTAGTTATGCGGCGGCGAAAGGCGCGCCATCGCGCACAGACGGCGAAGCAATGTCGCACAGCCCACCGGCGGCTGCCGCGTTCCCGGTAGCGTCAGCCGCACACTTCGGCTCTCGCAGGTCTCCGACGCGGTTGCACGACAGCGGCGAGCCCGACAGCACCAGCAGCAGCCGGTCTAGCTCCCCCGGCACCGAGGCGCAGGTAGGTATGGTGCCTGTCCTCAGTCCACTCCTGCCGGGCAGCGATCCAGCGCAGCGGCGCCTCTCTGCCGACGCGCCATTGCGCCTGCCCGACAGCCAGGTGCCGCGCATTACCGGTCCACTGGCCGGCGCCAACCGCTACCCCGCCTCTGCTTTCTCCGTGCAGGACGGGTTGGCGAACTGGGCACTGGACGGCGATGGCGGTCGCACGTCGCCGCCTCGCTCCCTCCGTCACACCGTGGCCGTCGACCGCCGCAGCGACCACGGGGCCAACCAAACTGTTCCCACGGCGGTGAACTCGACGCAGGCGGTGCTGTCGACGCCCACCACTGCTCACGCTCCCCCATCGAACGCATCGCCATCGCCGCATCCAGCCCTGACCTCGCGTGCCGTGACGGTGAACCGCCACCCCCCCAGCACCACCGTTCCCATGAGCGCTGCCCCACTGAGCAACGCCTTCGCTTTCCGTCTCTCCATGATGGACGTCACCTCGTCGCGAGCAACAAGCAACGCAAACGCGTCGCTGAGCACGGAGCATCTGAACGGCGGCGAGGTCGCGAGTGGTGGTGCGACGCAGAGCACGAACAACCGCTTCTTCACACCTTCCACAGACGCCTTGAACACCCCAGCGGTGCGCATGGCAGACGACGAGGACTGGCCCCGAACTTTGAGCCGCTCCATTCAGTAGACGAGAGGGAGGACTCAACCAGCTGCACCGCCGCGATGTCGCAAACACACTAACATACACACACACATACACACAGAGACACACTGCTGCAGCTGCATGAAGCCAGACACACGTGTCCGGAGAACGCCCCTCTCCTTCCCCCCCCTCGCTCCTTCGTTCTGCTTCCTCGTTTTTGGTGGCTCTCGTCTTTTGGTTGCGGATCGCCGCACGTCACCGTATGCACTCTCGTTGATGCACCGCAGCTGTTTTGAGTTTCTCTTCTTGTTTTTCCTTTTCTTCTGTCTCCTTGCGCACGCCTCACAGCCGCCGACTGCACAGCGTGACGCGTGCCCCCCCCACTGAACCTCTGCTTTACTTCCGCTATGCCACACAAATGACCACCCTACTTTTCCACTCCCTTTCCCCCCCATCTCATTGCCTCTCTTTCTGTTACGCGTACGTGCACTGGCAGACACGTGTTTCTTTTGTTCTGATCGAGGCCCGGCAAGAGGAAGCACATACACCGAGTATTGCGCATGCAGCAGCGTGCGCAACGCTTCGCAGCAAACCTCCCTTTCCACCCCTTTCCTCACAACAAGAACCTCCCCACTGCGTCTCTGGCCTCTTTTTTTTTTTAATTTGTTGAATCTGTGTTGTGAAGCTACATGAGACGGGAGTACGCGCAGACGAGCAAAAGAGACAGACAGGGAAGTGGACACACAAACACACGCACATGCGCCAACTGGAGTGGCGTTCGAGATGACGGAGACGGCCACTGCACTTTTTTTTTTTTTACAGGCGTCGTATTTCTTCTCTTTTCATGCGGGCCTTTCCTCTCCGTCTTTTTTTTTTTTTTTTTGCCGCCTTCGTGCATCTGCACAGGTGGCAGTGGTTTGTGTCGTCAACATCGCTTGTCTCATGCGTTGCACTCTGCTACTTAGTGTGTGTGCCGAGCGCTGTTGTGAGCGTCCGCCTACTCGCACACTTCTTCACCTTCCACCCCTCTCAATCGTTGCGTGCCTTCTGCGACTCTGCTTCTTCGCCTTCCTTCTTTTTCTCTCCCTCTCTCCTTTCTCATGTGTGGTTTGCGCATTCCGTGTCTCACTCCGCATGCTCTTTTTTTTTTGTGTCGCAGTTTTGTGACCTTGCACCGGCTCGTGTTTTTTGGTTTCTAGAGGTGTCAAATCCCCGAGTTTGTCTTGAGCGTGGAACTCAGAGAGGCCCGCGTTTGTCCCAATGCCCGAGGATGCTCCGATAGAGGTGGAGCATGAAGAAACGAATGCGAGCAGATCTGGCCCAAAGAGAGTGTGACGATGCTGCCGTGGAACACGTATGGTGAGAGAAAGGGAGAGGCACAAACACACAACCACACACATGCACGCTCACAACCAAGAAAACTACACGTTCGTGTGTGTGTGTATGTGTGCAGTTTCCCGTCTGCATTTTGTTCTGAGGTGAGGGGTCTCGCTCCATCCTTGTGACACGTTTCGACAGCGCACACACGTCTGTTTATGAGCGTGACCGTCTACCACCGAATGCTCGTGCGTTGGCGCGCAGCTGTATCTGAAGCACCCTCACGTCTCACTTTTGTTTTTTCCCCCTCTCCTCCCTCCGTTGTATGTCAGTCTCTCCCTCTGGTCTCTCTTGGCTCTGTTTTTTTTTGTGCTCGTGTGTCTTTGACTTCTTTTTCCTCTCTTTGCTCGCCGGTGCGACTGTTGATGTGTATACGCATCTCCTTCCATCTCTTCACCCTCCCCTTTTTCCTTTTAGTGAGCAAGCGTCGTGTGTGTGTGTGTGTGTGTGTGTGTGTGTGTACGTGTGTGAAGGTTCTGCTCACCGTCTTTCTCTCTCTCTCTCTCCTTTTGCGCCTCCTCCCTTCTCCCATCGGTGAGCACCTCTGACAGTATACTCCAGCCTCTCCCGCTCCCCTCTCCTCTCCTCTCGATGCCCCCAGCACTGGCGCTTCTACAAAGCACGCCTGCTCTCTGTCTCTCTCTTCCCCCATTCCTCTCAGAAAAGGAAGGAGTCAAGCGGCGCACCGCCACCGCCGCCGACAGATGTGCGAAGGCGGACCCCGGACAGAGATGGGAGCCAGCACTACTTCTCTTTCTCTCTCTGTGGAAGAGCGCAACGTGGGCTCGAGGACAGTTGGTATCGCGTCACGAGGAGGAAGAGGCTGTGCCGTGTCGGTCTCGCACGATGTCTGCGCCTGTGCGTGTGTTCTGAGTGCCAGTGGAGTGCTATACACACACTCTCGGATACCTTCACCACGAGATGAGGGGAGGGGGGGGGGGAAGAAAGAGAGAAGCGGGGACGGCAGTGGACGACGTATCCGCTGCGACGCTCGCACACAGCAACTTCTTCTGGTGGTGCCACGGCGAGTGACTCGGTGCTTTTCGTTCTCCTTCAACCTCGCTCAGGTTTCATTTCGTTCGTGTTGAAGTCCTCTTCCATGTTTGTGTACTTGTGTGTGTACTTGTGTGTGTATGTGTGTGTGTGCTCCTTTGAATTTGTCGGTGTGTGTGTGTGTGTCTTTCTTTTTGCTCCCCCGATAGCGTGCGGAGGTGCTGTGGGTGCAGTGCAGCGATCGTGTTCCTCGTTTCGCCTCTCGTGTGGGCAAAACAACACCCCCCCAAAAAAAAACAAAACAAAACCCGATGTTCATGACGGCCTCCCTTCATTGCTCTTTCTTGTTCCATGTTGTGCCTCAGTGTTTCCTTCTCCCGTGTTGCAGCCTCGCGGTGGCTCTCTCCCTCCCCCCTTCTCCTACCCGTCTCTTGGACCGTCGCGACTCCTCTACAGTCCGCAAAAAGAAAAAAAGTGGACCCACTAGCTTCTACCCTTCGCTCTCTCTCTGTGTCTCTTCCTCCATCTCGATTTTCGACGTGTTCTTTGTCCTTTTTTACACACCTTTTCGGCACCGCAGCACACACCGCCACTCACCCGGTGTCTCTCCCCTCTTCTCCCCTCTCGCATCAATGGACCATCGCACCTCGGCGCGTGGCTTTTCACATCGGGTCACACAGAATGCGGCGAGTGTGCGTGCGCTGGAACGCCTATCAAGGCCAGATTCCCTTCTTTCTTCCATTTGTCTGTTTTTTTTTTTTTTACTTCTTCTTCTCCTGCTCCTCTCTTGGCGTTCTTTCTCCTCCTCTTGTTGTCGCAGCATAAAAAAGAAAAGAAAGAGAAACACTTCACAGCCAGGCCTCGGAAAGCAGTGGACGTATTCAAGGAGCATACATTGGTACACACACACACACAAGCGCACGGAAGCGCGCACATTCACAGGTGTGTGCGAGCAGGTGAAAGTCTGGACGATGCTACAGACTTCTCTTTCCTTTTTTAAATTATTTCACGCGCGCGTGTGTGTGTATTGTATGAGCTGCTGTGTCTCGTGTTTGTCGCTTTTTTTTTTTGTTTTCTTCGCGCGTCCGTTTTTCTGCCCTTTCTTTGTCGTTGTCTACGACTAGGGCGGCGCGCAGCTGCCGCTGTGTCTGCGTGTTCGGATGTGCACGTTGATTCTGTTTTTTTTTTTTTTTTGATTGGTGCTGGTGAGATGCTCGCGTCACGATACGTCAACCGCTGAACTCAATGTCTCTCCTCCCTTCCGCTCTTCTCCTCCTCTCCCCCCGCTCGGCCTCGTTCGTGCTTCTCGCGTCTCTCTAGAGCGACACCCCTAGCGTGCTGCGCTTCTTGTCATCATCATCATTGTCCCTCTCTTCTGCCCCTTATCGGCGTTGCTCGTGCGGTCACAGACGCTGTGTCGCGCTTCCCCACGTCTCCCTGCCTCCTCCACCTGCACCGCAGTGGCTCGATGGCTGTCCCTTCTCCACCGTGGGACTCTCTCGCGTGCTCGTCGTCCGTCTGTTAGGCGGACTCCCCGTCTCCATCTCTCTCTCTCTCTCTGACTGAGGGACTCACTCACCTCGTGAACACGGAGCGTTCGCACACGGGTAGCTCGTCAGCGTTTTCGTTGTTGTTTGTTTCTCCGCTCACATTCCACCGCTGCATCCGTTGTTCCCTGTGCCTCACGCTTCACTTGTCAGCGTCTTCCTCGTTGTGCTCTTCGCGTTTTTTTTTTTTTTTTTTTGAGTTGCCACATTTCTCATCTCCTCTGCCGTCGGTGTTTTTCGTTTGTGCGGGCGACAGCTGTGCTGTTGGGATGTCGCCCGTGCTTGTGTGTACGTATGTATGTGTCTGTCTTGTGCTATGGCACACCTACACACACGCGCACAAAGAAGGATAAATGCAAAGCACGTACGCATCCTCCTTTTTTTTTTTTTGTCTGCTGCGCTAGGTTTCCCCCGTTCGAATGTCATTCTCTCTTTTTGCCGACTCGCCCAGAACCGTCACAGACATTTCTGTTTTCCTTTCTCTCGTCCGCTCATAGGTGCACGTGCGTGCGTGTGTATGTATGTGCGTGTGTGCTCGCTGGAGGGTAGTACTCTCCGTGTTTTTTTTTTTTGTCGCTTTCTTTCTTCTTGTGCCGGATGTGTGCGTGTCTAAGTTGGCCTCAGCTCCTTTTTTTTTCCCCTGCCGCGCAGGCTGCTGTGTCTCCCGTGTGGAATGTAGAACTCTGTGAAGGCGTGCTGAAGGATGGATCTCAGGGTGGCGGTCGTGTGTTGTTGTTCAGTACCCAACCCTTCTCTTGCTTTTTGTGTTTTGTTTTGTTTTGCGGTTTGCACCCGGTGTGTACATGGGTCGCCTTTTTTTTTTCTTGTTTTTTTTTGTATTTGGACTGCGCGTGGGTTGTTGGCGTTGTTCTCCTTGATCGCACATTCATGTCGTGTGGTTGTTGCCGCGCTATCGTTGCATGCATTTACCTGTTCTCTGGTGATGCGGTGGCTGCTGCACCACTTCTGCCCTCTCTCCCTCTCTGTCCCTCATACCACCCTCTTCGTCTGCCCTGTCACACTCCTGACGTGTTGTGAGGGGAGTCGGTGTGTGCGTGTGTGTGTGGACCGGAGATCGAGGCGGGGGACTTCACTCGGTCGTCTACTCAGCGCACATAAACGTGGTTTGTTCCAGTGAACGGATGAGAGACTCATGATGCCGGAGCGCAGGCGGCGAGCACAACACACACAACAAAAGTTCACGCACGCGTGTTTTTTTTTGGGCGATGCATCAGTTGTCGGGGCTGCGCGCACAAGCAGTGGTGGCGACGGCGACGGCGGTGGTGGCGACCACACACCTGCGCCGGACTTCCTTTCCTTCAGACACTGCGGTGCGACTGTGAGCGTCAGCCAGGGGCAATCGAGAACGCCGAAGCAGTGCGCCGGCTCACTGAGAGGAGGAGGGAGAGGATGGTTGGCTCTCCCACCCTCCTTTCACTCCGCTCTGCTGTCGTGCAGCCGCCTCTCCTGCACCGCTGCACTTTACTTCTCTCTATCTCTCTGCCGTCTCTCTCTGTCTCACACTGATTTGATCTGCTCCAGTCACCACGTTCTCTACACTCGACCATTCGCCGTGGTAGTGTTTCTCTTTTTTTTTTTTTTTATCCTCCCGTCTCCCCATCGAGTCCCCCTGTCGCGCTGGTCTTCTCAGCGTGCCTCTTTGCACACACACACACACGCACACACATTTACACATACACACATACACGCAGACACACACACATACAGAAACTCACACACGCACGTCGACATAGAGTGTTAGACAGTGCCTCTCGTCTGTTTTCTAGAGCGCGACCGCGCACCGACTCTCTCTCCACACACACAGACACACACATTTCCTCTGACGCGCCTGATTCCGTCCTTCTCTCCCTCTCCCCCCTTCTCCTGTCAACATCACCGCCACCTCGACGTCCCCCCACTCTTGTGCGTCTGTGTGTTTGTACTCCTGTTTTACATAGAAGCTCTTCCCATCTTTTTTTTTGTGCTTCTTTGCTCCTCTCTCTTGACGAGTGTGTAGCAGGTGGTGGTGAGGTGGGGAGGAAGCGGCTACTCGTGAGCGCGGTCTGCTCCTCGTCACGCCGCACCTCATTCTCCTTTTTTTTTTTTTGCTTTCCTCTGCTGGACACACACACACACACACACACACACACACAGAGACTGCTCTCGCAGCGGCGCTCGGTGCGCCTCCGCACTCTCTTCTGCTCTTTTTTTTTTTTCTTTCCGTCTCTTCTTGAGGGTCGCACATCTTTGGTCTCGTTGCAACAGCTGAGACACACACACACACACACACACGCGCTTGGGGGAGAAGGATGCTTCTGCCGCGTGATGTCGGACGCCCACAGAGACTCAGCTCTGGTGGCCTGGCAGCGGCGCAACCAAGGCCGCCGCCCGGCCCGCCTGGCACGCGGCCTGTCTCTGCCGTCTCGCCTCTGACCCCCATCTCGCAGAATCAGCTACCTCTGCGAAGCCTGTGTCTTGTGCCGCCGCCGCAGCACAGCAGCGCATCGTCGGTGACAGGGTCGCGGCCAAGCTGCAGCGTCTCCGGCAGCTTCCAGCCCCGCCCTGTCACTCCCGGGGCTCAGGATGAGAAGGTGCGCGTTGCGGTGCGCTGCCGTCCACCAAACCCGACACAGGGGGAGGACAGGGAGGACGTGATCGTGTCCATGAATCCGTCGGCGAATGAGGTGTGCTTGCTGGACCAGGAGGCCACACCGTGGCGCGTCGATATGCCGCTGTGGTCGTGCGTGGGGATGGCGCGCGACGGGTCGCCGGCGGTGTCGCAGGCCAGCACGTACGAGGCGCTCGGACGGCCGCTCCTGCGACACGCGTTGGAGGGCTACAACAGCACGCTCATGGCCTACGGCCAGACTGGCAGCGGCAAGACGTACACGATGATGGGCGACCACCGCGACGGTCAGGACGGCGACGGCGCCGGCATCATCCCCCGCATGTGCCGGGAGCTCTTCCACGAGCTCAACAGCCGCTCCGCCACCGCCGCCGGCGGCGCGCGGATCAGTTGGGAGGTGCACGTGCGCTACGTGGAGGTGTACTGTGAGAAGATCAGCGACTTGCTCAACTGCGGCGCGTCCGTCGGCATCCGCGAGGAGATCACGCCGCAAAGCGCGACCTTCGCGCTGGTCGGCGCGCGGCGCATCAAGGTGGCCGCCACGGACGACCTGCTGCAGGCCCTGACGATGGGCAACAAGTGGCGCCGTACCGCCGCGACGAAGCTGAACGACCGCAGCAGCCGCAGCCACGCCATCTTCGCGATAGACCTGACGGAGGTCATCTCCTTCACCGAGCCAGACGGTACCGTTGCCAGCGCGCCAAGCAAGAACCTCACCATCCGCCTTGTCGACCTCGCTGGGAGCGAGCGGGTGAGCGAGACTGGGGTGCACGGGCAGCAGCTGACGGAGGTGAAGAACATCAACCTCTCCCTCTTTGCCCTCGGCTGCGTCATTGAGTGCCTCTCCGACCCGAAGCGCCGCGGCATCAAGCCACCGTACCGCGACAGCGTGCTCACCAAACTGCTTCGCGACGCCTTTGGCGGCAACAGCAAGACAACCATGATCTGCACCATCGCCCCCTGCGAGGCGCACCGCTGCCACACAGTGCAGACGCTGCACTACGCCGCCAAGGCGCGCCACGTGATGAACAGACCTCGAGTCAAGGAGGACCCCTCGGCCCTCGAGCTGCGTCGCGCGAACGAGGAGCTGGCGGCCCTCCGTCAGCAGCTAGAGGACGCGCAGCGCACCGGCAACCACTACGACTCCATCGAGGCGGAGCTGAAGGAGGCGAACTCGCGACTGAGGCGCGAGCAGAAGGATGCGCGACTGCGCCGGCAGGTGATGGAGAGGCGCGAGGCAGAGCTTGCGGCGCGGCTCCGCGAGCTGGAGGACCAGCGTGAGGCGTACGAGGCGCAGATGCACGCTCTCGAGGTCGAGGCGGAGCGTGCACGTGCGCAGCAGGAGAGGCGCGAGGGAGAGCTGCGCCGCGCGCACGAGGCGGCGGCCGACTACGCACGTGACAGGTTGAAGGAGATGGAGGGGCAGCGCGTGTCCGCTGAGGTGGCGCTGCGGGCGAAGGAAGAGGAGCTCGTGCAGAGGCAGCGCGCCATCGAGGAGAGGATGCGGGCGGCCGAGGCGGCGTCGCGCACCCGCATCGACGACCTGCAGCGGCAGCAAAAGGAAATGGAGAAGGCGCTGCAGGAGAAGGAGCGACTCGCCTCGATGCAGGAGGGCGAGATGCGCCGACGGTGCGACCGGGCCGAGGAGGAGGTGAGGAGCATGGAGCAGCGGAACGCCAAGGTGGGGGAGGAGTGGGCAGCGAAGGTGACGGCGCTCGAGGCGGCGGCGCGGCAGCGTGAGGAGGACGTGGCTCGACGCATCCGCGAGGCCCAGGCGGCGCAGTCCAAGGCGGAGGCCGCCGCCCGCTCCCGGGAGGAGGAGCTGCAGCGGCAGTGGGCCCAGGCGGAGGCAGACGCGCGTCGGCTGCAGACGGCGGCGTCGGCGAAGGAGGCCGAGCTGGAGCGGCGCATGCAGGAGGCGAGCCGAAGGGCGGAGCGGCGCGAGGAGGAGCTCGATGCCCGCCTGCGGATGGCGGAGCAGGAGCTCACTCAGCGCGAGCGCCAGACGGCGCAGCGGCTGGTCGAGGTAGAGGCGCTTCGGCAGGCAGCGGAGTTGCAGTCGGAGACGACGCGTGCGAAGGAGCGGACGATCGAGGATGCCCACGCGGCGCGGGCGGAGTCGCTGCATGCCCTTGAGGGGCAGCTGCGCCAGCGAGAGGAGGCGCTGCGTCGGCAGTTCGAGGAGGTGATGCAGATGAAGCGTGAGTGGACTGAGCAGCACGCGGGGCTGCAGCAGAAGGCGCACGCTGAGCACGACGCCGCGATGCGCGGTGTCCGGGAGCGGGAGGCCGAGCTGGCGCAGCGGGAGGCGGAGACGCGGCGGGAGAACGACGAGCTCGCTGGCAAGCTGCGGGCGCGGGAGATGCAGCTGGAGAAGCAGCAGATGGAGGTGCTGGCGGAGAAGAACGAGCTGGAGACTGCCATGCAGCAAGAGCGTCGCGCGATGCTGCGCGCGAGGGAGGAGATGCAGCTGGCGCAGGATCGCCGTGAGGTGGACTGGAAGATGCGGCAGGACAAGGTGCGCGAGTCGGAGGCGGAGGTGCGCGACCGCCGGGCTGAGATGGAGGCCGCGCAGAAGGACCGCGAGGCCGCGCTGCGGCAGAAGGAGGCGGCGTTGGTGGCCTTGCAGGACGCGACGATGGCGAAGGAGCTGCAGCTGTATCAGTCTCAGGAGCGTCTGAAGGCCGGTCAGGCAGACCTGCAGCGCCGCGCCGCGGCTGCGAAGGTGGAGCGTGGGCAGCTGCAAGCCAAGTTCATCGCCGGCCTGCAGCGCGTTGACATGCGGCTCGGCGACGGCGACGGCGACGCGGTGTGTATGTCGGCTGAGCTGAACGCGACTCTGGGACACGCGAGCCTCTCCCCGGACGCGTTGAACGTGCGCGAGCAGCGCTACTTCTACGCCTTCGAGAGCATGTACCGCGCCAACATTTTGGCCGAGGCGAGGACTGAGTTCCATGGCCTGATCCGTCACAATCAGCTGGAGGTGCGCGACATCGAGCGCTGCGCCGAGGTGGTGCGGATGCAGGAGGTGGCGAGCGCGCTGCAGGCGCAGCTGGATGCTGCCCGTGGCGAGTCCATCAGCGCGGCGTCGCGGGCGGCCGTGTCGCAGGGCCAGGTGGAGACCTTGAGCGACGAGCTGGAGCATCTGCGGCGGCAGACCGTGGAGGTGAGGGTGCAGATGGGCAGCGCCGTGTCCGCCGCCAAGTTCGCAGAGGCGCAGGTGCGTCAGCTGCGGATCGAGGCCTACGAGGCCGACACGAGGCACCGCGGCCGCGAGCAGGACTGCCAGGCGGCAATGCTCGAAGCACAAGGGGCTGCCGCGGGTGCCTCTCGCAGCCACGGCTCGCTTCATCAGCTGGCGCTCCGCATCCTGGAGTCCTGCGAGGAGACGCAGCGCAGCATGCTCGAGCACCACCAGACGAGCGAGCACCAGTCGCTGCAGCTGCTGCGGATCGCGGACCGGCGCGTGCTGGACCGCGAGGGCACCATCCGCAAGTGGCAGTCGCTCTACCGCAGGCGCGGCGAGGACGACACGTCAGCGAGGGCGCGCGACGATGCCGCGCGGCAGCAGCGTGTGGACGAGGAGGCGCAGCGCCTGCGCAGCTTGCAGCGCAATGGCGAGACGCTCTCGCGCCAGGAAGACTGCCTCGTCGCGGAACGGGAGCGGTTCGAGCAGCGTGTGGTGGACTTTGAGAGCTATCAGCGCGCCCAGACAGCAGAGCTGTCCCGGCAGGAGCAGGAGGTGAAGAAGTACCTGCTCGAGCTGGAGGAGATGGACCAGCGCAAGATGCGCGAGTACGCCGAGCGTGAGCGGCACCTCGTGGAGATCGCGGAGCACCTCAAGACACGGCAGGCGCACATCCGCACAAACGCGCAGGACCTCTTTCAGTCGCTGCTGCAGCGCTCCGTCGAGCAGCAGTCGGCGCTGGCAGAGGCGCAGGAGGAGCTGGAGCGCGTCAGCGTGCAGCGTGCCAGGTACATGGAGCGAGAGCGGGAGCTCATCGGACAAGCGCAGCACGGAAACGCGGCTGCGATGCACGAGCTGTTGCGACTGCACGAGGAGTACGTGGAGACGGAGAAGAAGCAGCTGAAGCGACGCGCTCGCAGGCTGGAGAAGGAGGAGGCGCGTAGCAAGCAGCGGCTGGCGGAGCAGGAGGCGGAGATCCACCGCTACTTGCTCGAGATCGAGGCGGAGGACATGCGCCGCACCGCTTTGTCCCAGCAAGGGCAGGCGCTGATGCGCGAGGCAGAGGCGCGACTCTCCAAGGCGCAGTTCAAGGAGGCGGCGATGCGCGATCTGGCCCGCCAGATCCACCTCGAGGCGATGGAGTCGGAGGACCAGGCGCGCACGATGGCGACGACGCTGCGCCGCGAGGAGCAGTCGACGCGCGAGACGCTGAAGCACCGCAAGGTGGAGCTGGAGCAGCGGCAGCGCGCCGCCAGCAGTGCCGCCGAGTACACTGAACGGACCCTGCTGGATATGGAGGCGGATTTGTTGGCGATCGTCAACAAGAACAAGGATGCCGAGCATGTCATCCACACGCGTGAGGCGGAGATCAAGCGGCAGAAGCACTACTACATGGACCTCTCCAAGATGCTCGCCGAGCGCGACGAGATGCTGCGGAAGGAGCACGCGCTGCGCCTCTGCGGCAAGAAGAACGCCGGGTCGCTGGCGGCGGACCTACTGGATGTGAACGACGCCCTCCGGAAGCAGGTGGCGACGTGGAAGCAGAAGTTCGACGTCCTTCTTGCCGAGGGCAAGGTCGAGTGCGAGCGGTGCTCGTGGAAGAACAAGAAGGACACCACCATGTGCATGTGCTGCGGCCATTCTGGTCTGCTGGATCTGTCAAAGGCGCACTGACAGCGGGAAAGAGAAGTGGAAGAGAAGCGCGTGTTTGCGTGCAGGGTAGTAGTGAGACGAGACGCGTCCTTGCGCATCCCCGCTTCTCTTTTTTCTGTGTCTGTTTGGTTGCTTCATCGTGTGTTGCTGTTCTTTTTTTTTTTTCCTTGCTCGTCTCTCCTTCCCCCTCCCCCCCGCCGCCGCCACCAAGTGGCGAGAACGTCCATCAGCGCAGACGCGACGCTGCGCTGCACGGCATCTCCCTCTCTCTCCTCCTCCTCCGCTGTTGTCTCGGCATCATGCGCGCCCTCCCTGGTGGCGTAGCCTCTCCTTCTTTGTGCTGTGTTTCTATCGTGTCTACTGTGCGTGTGTGCGTGTGTTTGTAGAAGCTGGCCGGCTCTGGCAGCGTCACTGGCGTTGCGCACACCTGCGAGTCAACCACCACTCTCCTCCTGTCCACGTGCGGCTCCGGCACTGGCGAGGAGCTCTCTGCCCTCGCACAGTCACCCGGCGCTCATATCGGTCGCCGCAGGGTGTGTGCTCACCATCGAGAGACACGCCGCGCCACTGCTGCGCTCGCACATCGACTCGGTACGCATATGCGTGCGACACTCCTCCCCCTTCCCCTCCCATCCTTCTCCTCGCCTCATCGTCTTCTCTTCCCTCGTGATGTGTGATACATACTGGGCATCGCGAAGGAGCGTTGTTTGTCCGACTCATGCCCCCCCTCCCTCCTTTCTGCATCATGTACGTATTCTTTGTCGCACACACACACACACACACACACGTCAAGAAGCGAGAGGAGGCACGTAGAACCACTTGTGCGTGTGTGTGTATCTTCAGTGGGACTCGTTTTCTCATGTGAGTCTGTCTCTTGTGGCGCGGCGTCGCGCGTGTGTGGCGCTGGCCGGCTTCGCTGCCGGCGAGTGTGTGTGATGTCCTCACAACACCTTTGCCTCACTCCCCCCCTCCCTCTCTTTCCTTTCCACCTTTTTTTTTTTTGGTTTTGCTAGATCTTCTGCATCCTTGCCGTCACCGCTGCTGTGTGGCCATGTCGGTGAGAGTTGCACTCCCGTTCTCTTGTGGTGTCATGTTCTGTTGTTGTTGTTGTGGATCTTCGGCTCTGTAGGTGTAGACGCACTCTTTGTCTCTCTTTTTTTTTTTTTTTATTGCTCTCTTTGTCATTCCCTACATCTGCCATTGTCTTCAGTAGTGCGTGAGTCGGCTTCCTCTCACCCCCCCTTCCCCTCCACACACACACACACACACAAGGAAGGAAGTGTTCGTGTGAGGTCAGGCGAATCCTCCCTTGTTACTCCTTCACTACATTTTTCGTTTTTTTTTGGGCGTGTGTGTGTGTGTGTGTGTGCAGCATACCTCGACCAGGCAACCTCCCCAACCGACCACAGCACGGCTCTCGAATGCAAACAGAGTCATCCATCGAAACACAAACACAAACACACACGCACACAACGCCACGTTGACAATCATGGCGACCTGGAGACGCTTCGCCGACCACACTGCGCCTTCCATCTTCCTCTCAACTTGCCGCTCCCACTTTGGCGCCGGCGAACGCAAGGCTGCGGACCGCAGCCGCCCCAACTCGACACACGCATCTATCGACACACACACACACACACACGTTTACATTCATACACATACATACATACACACGTTTACACACATCACATACATACATTCACACGCGCACACGGACCGGCGCGGTGTCTGGTCGCACTACTCCACACGCACACACAAACTCTCTGTCTGTGTTACTGGAACGGCTGAGGGTGAGAGTAAGCAGCGGGGAAGAGGAGGTCGGCGTGAAAGGGAACGTGGTGGTTGCGCTCAGCGTTCCAGCCCTCCATCACTTGTGGGCCGCTCAGCCGCGTGCTTTTTTTTTTTCTTCATAGATGATGTACCGCGCCGCGTCGGTGTGACGTCTGTTGTTCCCCCCTTTTTTTTTTCTCAGAGTCTCCTCGTTGTCGGCGTGTCTCTTCTCTCGCGCTGTGTCCCTTCGAGGACGTAGGCTCTGCCCTTCTCGTGCCCGTTGTTGGCCCGGTCGACATGCAGCACAGCGCCTCCACGCAGCAGCTCCTCGACGAACTCGCTGCCCGCGAGCGACGTGTGCTGCAGCAGCTGCGAGACCTCTCGGGCGTGAAGCAGTCACCGATAGCTCCGCACCGGCCACACACAAGCCTGCCTGGCAGTCCCGAGCATGTTCGCCCAGCATCGCTGCCGCAGGACCAGTCATGGTCTCGTGCCAGCCCTCCTGAGGAGGCGCTACTTCCATCGTGGCAGAGCCGTGGCGGCGCGGCGGATGGCGGCACTGCCGGGAACCTGCGGCGCGACCTGGAGCGGCTGAGGCACCTGCTGCAGCACAGCCCACTTTCCGGGGCACCACCGGCCATCGCGGTGGCGCGGGACAAGCGAGAACGTGAGTCGCGTCAGGCGCACCTGAGCGCGTCCCCTGTAACGCCGGAGGGCAAGCGCGATCGGTGGGAGGGAGAGGCCCCTGTCGCCGCGCCGCCGCCGCTCACCCGTCTCCCCACCCATGCGATGCCACCGCCGCCGCGCTCCGAGCCGGGCAGCGGCTCTCCACCCCGCCGAAGCACGGTGCTGGAGATGGACGAAGAGGCCCGTGATGAGGATGTCGCCGCTGCCAGCAACGCACTCGCCCGCTTCCACAGCGTGTCCGCTCGCACGGGTCTCGGGAGCCGTGGTGTCCCTGACGCGCATCCGTGGCATGAGTGGGAGGGTAGCCGGCACAGGGAGGCGCACGAGCTCAGCGGTTCCACCACCGCAGCGGTGGCTCCTGTCTCCGCCAGCGCGTGGCGTCGTTCCCCGGTGCGCTGGTTCGCCTCGTCCGCCACCGCCGCCGCCGCAGGCCCCAGCGCTGTGCATGACGGACGTCGTGCGCTGGATGAAGACGGCGAGGCGCCGCTGGGCATCGCTGCGGTGAGGGCGTGGACGGCGCAGAGTGGGACACGAGGCGACACGGGCGGAGCAGAGCAGCAGCGTACGCCTCTCGCTGGCGCTGCGCCGCTGCTGAGCGCTGAGTCGGCACCTCGCTCCGCACACCTGCCCGCGACTCCACGGCACCCCGCGGCGCTGTTCGGCGACCGCTGGCTCTCCCCGTCGTCTGTGCCCGGCGCCAGCCCCCCTCCGCGAGTGCCGGCGTCGGACGCGTCTCCTCCTCCGAGGCCGCGTGCGGTCCCGGCGACCGCGGCTCTGGGCTTCCCCACTCCATCGCTCGCCGAGCTCGAGAGTGTGAGGCCACCGCACGCCCGTCCATCACCATGGCGCGCCGCTACACCGTCTGCCGCGACACAGCCCCGCCGCCCCGCCCCCGCCGTCCCGGACAGCGAGATCGTGCGCACCGCATCGTGGTGTGCGCTGAAGGCATTCTACGCGCGGCAGTCGAATGCCGCTGCTCCTCTGCAGACGCCACTTTGGGGAGGGCCGTGACGCGTCGTGGGCAGACACGAGTGCACACACACACACACACGTCTGTGTCTGTGTGCGCCTCATCTCGTCCTGCGTTCTCTCTCTTCTTCTTCTTCCGTCGCTGTGGAAGGAGAGGAGGCAGCACCCTCTCTCCGCTCGTGTCTGGTGCTCCAGTCCATGTCGAACCACGGAGGGGCAATCAGCGACGCGGAGACTCTCTCTCTCTTGTTCCCGCCAAAAAAAAAAACGTGGCAATTGCACTCACACGCACTCCTGCGTGCCCTTCTTTCCTCGTCGCCCATGCGTCGCTCTCCCCTCCACACCTTCTCTGCCTTCTTCGCAGCGCGTGTCCCTTTGGCTTGCCGTGCCAGACCTCTCATCTCTTCCCCCCTCACTCACTCACTCACTCACTCACTCGATCTTCCTTGCGACCTCCTCCTCTCCTCCTCTTCTTCGCTTCCCTTCCTCTCTTCGTCCGCGTGGCTGTTCTCGTGTCTTGGCTGAGACAGAGGGAACATAAAAAACAAGAAGAAGAAGCGGAGGGAATCCGCATCGGCATCTCAGCACACACATACACGTGCACACACTCACATACACGTACACACACACATACAGACACGTGCACACACACACATACACGTACACACTCACCCCTCTCATTTGGACGTCGCCTCAGCGACACTCGCGCGAGTGCGCCGCCTCCCACGGGTCTTTGCCTTCTCCTCGTTCGTCTTCCTTCTCCCCTCCCTCGGAGCTGTGGCGAAGATGGAGGGATCCTCTCCCGCAGCATCGCCACCGGTGTCGACCCGCGTCACGGTGTGCTTCGCAAGTGATGATGCGCTGGTGCCCGTCCCCAAGTCGCCGATCGGGACGACGGACGCCGGCGGCCGCGCCCCTCGCAACCCGGGCAGCCGGCGCATCCAGTTCCTTGACGACGGCAAACTCTTCGAGGGGCACTTCACCGTCCAGTCGCGCAACCTCAAGTCCATCATCCAGTACCTGATGGACCGGCAAAGCGAGCAGGATGTCATCATCCAAGACTTGCAGAAGCAGGTGCATGTGCTCCGCGCTCGTCACCTGAAGTCGAATCAGCGGATGGGTGGCGGGATGGGGCTCCTGGCGGCTGCCGCTGCCTCCGCCGGCGGGTCCGGTGGAGGCCGCGACGTCGGCGACCGTGTCAAGGCTATCGAGCAGTTCCTGCAGCTCTGGGGTGTGCGGCTGAGCGAGGTGGCCGAGCTGGTGGAGGAGCACGGCGACCCCGTCATCACCCCCGATGCCTATACCTCCTTTCTGCTCGACCTGCCGGCCTTCCGCTTCACCCGGCGCGAGGCCCGCGCCTTCATGACGAGCGCCAGCCAGCAGCCCGCCATGAACGCGGCCGCCGCCGCCGCGAACGACACGGCGGCGCGGCGGCGCAACAACAGCAACCCGTCGAAGCGCGACACCTCCTCCGCAGGGTCGTCCCCCGAGCCGGAGCGGAAGAAGGGCGAGGACGGCGCGGCGGAGGCGACGCTGGAGAAGGCGAACGCCGCCCTGGAGAAGGCCGAGACACTCTTGGCGGAGCTGCGCAGCACCTCAGCGCGACCGCCGCCGACCTCCACCAAGGCGCGCCGGGCCGAGGCGGCAACGTCGGAGGCCGAGAAGGGTGGCCGCAGCGGTGGTGGTGATCGTGGTGGTGGTGGTGGTGGTGGAGGCACCGTCGATAATGAGGCCCGCGCCGACATCGAGGAGCTCGGGGACTACGTGATGCGCCGCTTCCAAGAGCTCGAGACACAGTCGCTCATGACAGCTGCCGCAGTCGCGCGAGCAGCGGCGGCGGCCGCCGCACCGCGTCCGGACAAGACCGGCGGCAGCAGCTCCCCGGTCGCCGGTGGTGCTGGGGCTGGCGGCGGTGGCGCCGTTGCTGCACCGGCTGCCAAGGTCCCCGCGGTGCGCCCCAAGCCGGCACCGAAGAAGGCGACGGCGACGGCGGCGGCAACAGCAGCGGCGGTGCCCAACAGCACCTCGCCCACAGCCGCACAGCCGCCTCAGCCCCTGCCGCGGATGCCGTCTGGCGAAGTCGTTGACGCCGTTGCCCGCGAGGACGCCGCCGCCTCGCTCGACCTGATCGAGGAGTTGGAGGCGACGGTGGAGCGCCGCTTCAAGGAGGTGAACAGCGCGCTGGCGAGCATAGCGGTGCGCACCGCGGCCATGGCCAAGAACAACAACAGCAACAGCGGCGCGGGCACTGCGGCGGCAGAGCCTGAGAAGCAGTCGCAGCAGCGCAGCGCGTCGCCCGCGGCATCGAAGGCCCCGTCGAGCAGGTCCCACTCTCCCTCGCCTGGCAAGCAGGCCGACAAGGCGAACGAGTCGAAGCCGGCGGTGGCGTCGGCGACGGAGGAGGCGGAGACAGAGGAGACGCACGTGTCGCCCTCCGCGTCGCACCCGCCTCCGCCTGCGGCTGCAAAGGCACCACGTCCAGCGAAGGGGAAGGCGAAGCAGAGCGCCAGCGGTGCCGCTGCCGGCGTGCCGGTCACCGGCGCCGGGGTCGACACTCTGGCGCGAGAGGAGACGGCGGCGCTCGCTGACCGCGTCGGCGACTTGGAGGAGGAGCTGCTCGAGCGGTGGCAGGCGATGGAGGAGCGGCTGCGCATCATCGGCCGAGCCGCCATGAAGCAGAACGCGGCCAACGCGACGGCCGGGCCGGGTGGCACGGCTGTGTCAGCCGTGAACCGAGCACCGGTGGTGGACCGGAAGGCTCGCGAGGACGCCGCCCTCTCTCTCATGCGGCTGCAGCACTTGGAGAAGGAGCTGGCGCAGCTGAAGCGGCAGTGGGGCTCCGCCGGGGCAGCGGCGACGGCCGCCACCGCGAGGTCGGCAGGGTTCGGCGGTGCCGGCGACTCGGGCAACGGGAGCATGGGCGAGGCACCGCCGGCGGTGCTCATGGTGTCCATGGAGCCGAGTGCGCCGTTGCGAGACACCTACGGCAGCAAGGTGGCGGACTTGGAGAAGGAGGTGGAGCAGCGCATGGCGGAGGTGAACCAGGCTATCGCGCAGCTGCGCGGCACGGCATCCATGACGCCGTCTGGCCGAGACGGAGACGGCGGCGGCGGCTTCGGCGGCTTCGGCACCGCCATGGCAGCCGCGACGCGGGTCACGGACAGCAGCGGCCGCGTGGATGCGCTCTCCGACCTGCATCCGCTCGCGTGGACCGCCGGCCTTGCCGCGCCACTGGGCGGTGCCGCCATCTTGCCCGACCAGCCTCAGGTGAACCGCACAGCGGCGGTCTCCGCCTCCTCCTCGCCCGCGGCCCCGCAAGGGCCGAGCAACCTCACCCTGCGCGCTGTTGACCTGGACGCCGCTGCCGGCGCCGCGCCAACGGAAAGCCGCGTTCAGGACGTGAGCCCCGCACAGCGCGCTGCTGTGCAGCAGTCGCTCTTGACCCTCGGCCACCTCGCCGGCTCCGACGCGGAGCTGTTCTCCTTGTTCCCGAAGAGCGGTTACTCTCCCGGTGCGCGGCGCACGACGATCAGCCGCCTCCGCTCACCCGACGCGCCAACATTCGGCTCACACCTGGTGCAGCGAGCCGTCGTGGACTTGCCAGCCGACGCCCTCGTCGAGGACGGGCTGCTCAACGCGGCGGGGCAGCGAGCATCGGTGCTTGGCAGCGGGGCTGCTGCCGCGCCGCCCGCTGCCGACGCGCAACACGGGGGCGGCGTCAGGGGTGCGGTGGCCAACCTCGACGGCCGCACCTTCTCCGTCCCAGCGCCGCCTGGTGCGCCGAAGGGCAGCATCGCGCGCGTCCGCTTGTCAGAGGTGCGGGACGTGTCACCGACGGCGGCGGCGGCGGCGTCGCCGAACGCGCCGAACGCGCCGCGCTCGCACCGCCGTGAGACCCTGGGCCACACCGAGCCCTGCCTCGTTATGAACTGCGCCTGGTGCGACGCTGAGAAGTCGGCAGAGCCCACGGCCACCTGAGGCCCCACCGCAGGAATTAAGAAGAGAAGGAAACCACACGCACCGTCACATACATTTACACATTCGCAGCTCTGCCGCCCCCTCCTCCACCCTCTTGGTGGACGGCAATGTGCGCTGCGGCACACTCTACACTCCAATTAGAAAGCAACCGCCTCGGAGCGCGCGCAGTCGCACGACTTTCTCTGCGTGTGTGTCTGTACATCTGTGTGTGTGTGTCTGTGTGTGTGGATCAGTGCTCTGCCGTACCGCTTCCCTTCTCTTTCTTTCTCTCTCTTCTTCTTCACCGCCATCACACTGCTGAGGCGTTCCGTGTACATGGATGTAGGCCGAATGGCACACACTTCTGTTTTTTTTTTTTTCTTTGTGTCTGCAGGCAGTGGTTCTTGCGGTGGGGCGGAGGTCCGTGTGTGTGTGTGTGTGTGTGTGTGTGTGTGTGTGTGTGTGTGTGTGTGTGTTCGCCTCACCCTCCCCTCCACCCCTTCCGCCTCTCCTGCTTCCCTTTTCTCCGATGTATACGCATCCCACGCCACTCGTTGTCGCTTCTCGCGTTGCGTGTTAGGGGCCTTGCAATCTTGTGCATAGCATTGCTGAGGCGCGCGTCCTCTCACCAGCCACACCCCACCACCACGACCACCACCTCCACCACGCCTCCCTCCCCTCCCCCATGGCCCTTCACCGCGTTCGCCGCACCTCCTCCGCCACATCCGTCCGTGTAGGTCTCTGTCTCTGCACTCTCTCCCCTCCCTCTTCTTCGGGTGGGACACACACGCAGTCGATGCACCTGCACCGTCTGATCGTCCTCATGGTTTTCTGTTCATGTCTCCACTCTCATCTCTCGTATCCATTCATCGTATCCATCCATCGCCTACACTCTCGTTTTTTTTTTTTTTTTGCATCTTTCTCTCACGCACCATCCACCACGACAGCACATCTACTGCGAAAGACCAGCGGCGTCTCTTGTCCATCTTTCACGTTGCTCCTCTCCCAGTCTCCCACACTCTGCTCTCTGGCGTCACCCTCCCACCACAGTCACACATAGTCTCACACACACTCACAGCCGCGCATTACCATTTACTACTTTGCCGTGCCCGAGAGGAGGAGGACGCATTTGTTTGTGTGCCGCGAGTGAGGCTGATTGCTGTGGACGCGGGGCACGACTGGTTCACAAGGAATCGCAGCAGCAGCGGTGACGGGCGGCGTCTCCTTCTGCCTTCTCTCCGTCCTTCTCCAGCCTTGAGCCGACACAGGCAACACAGCGCTCTGGTGCCTGACACACTGCGTCCTCTGTTGTGCAGGTGCGGCGCTCCATAGGGGGAGAGGAGGAGGGGTCTGTTGGGTGGTGGTAGTGTTGGTGACGGATCAACGGACGCTCACGATGCCCATCATCGACATGGATGTCTCGTGCGTGCCCGACATCATCGAGGCACAGCTGACACTCAGCTACAGCCGTCTCACCGACTTGATACGAGTCATCGTGGACCAGGGAAACGGCCACGAGGACGACATCGATGAGCTCCGCGACCGCGTCGATAGGCTGGCGCAGGAGAACGGCGCCTTGCGCACGGAGATCGAGGCGCTCAAGCAGGCACGAGGCCCCAGCGAGGAGGTGACCGCGGCACTCGCGGAGCTGCGGTCGGCGGTGGCGCAGCTCACGGACAGGGTGGAGGCCAACACAGGGAGCATCGCGGCCGGCGAGGCGGCACACGCGGAGGCCACCGCGGCCGCAGCAAAGCGCAGCGGTGAGGAACAGGCCGCCATGAAGGCGACCTTCGACCGCCACGCCGACGCCGTCGCGCAGCGTCTGTCTGGCACGGACGCCTCGCTGCGGGTGCTGCAGGCCTTCGCCGACTTGTGGGGAGCCGCCCCGGCGCAGGTGCTGGAGATGGGCGGCCGCACAGAGGGGCAGCAGATGGAGCACAGCGTGGACGACCGCGCGACCTACCTCCTCACGCTGCCCCCCTTCGCCAAGGTGCAGGAGGAGCTGGGCGTGCTGCGTGCACTGCTGCAGCGCCAGGCCGCCGACGCGCTCGTCGCCAAGACGAGCGAGGCGGCGCGGACGAGTCGCACGGCGTCGCACGTGGCCGCGATGGCCGCCCCGACGGAGGCGTCGGATTCTGCGGCCGAGGTGGAGCGACTGTCGCGGACGGTGCGGGCGCTGGAGGAGGAGGCGCAGGCTGTGCAGCAGCACCGCCTGCCCCCGCTAGAGTCGGCGGTGCACGAGTTGCAGGCGCGGCCCAACACAGAGAAGCGTGTTGCCGGCGCAGAGAAGGATGTGAGCCGCATCCGCGACCAGCTGGCACAGCTGGAGGACCGCCTCAACACGCTGCTCGGGCAGACGGGCGAGGCGGCGGACGGCGGCGTGGATGCGGCCCACCCCGGGCTGGTCGACCTGGCTCGCCGTGTCTCGCTGTTAGAGGGCACGGTGGAGGGCTGGCCGCAAGGCGGCCACACCACGGCAGTGCCGGACGCCGCTGCTGGAGGAGAGGCGGTGAGCGCGGACGCGGCTGTCGTCGCAGCGCCGGTGCGCCCGTCGTCGCGCAGCCGCAGCAGCGTGCCCACCATCTCACGGCCTCCGTCGGGTCGCGCAGGCGGCGGCAGCGGCGTCTTCCCTGCGCTGACGAAGGAGCCCCTCGCCGCGCACAGCGGCAGCCCGGGTGCGGGTGGGGCTGGCGGCTCCGTGTCTCCACCGCCGCCGCCGCCGCCGCGCCGCGCGTCCTCGGCGGGGCACAGCACCGGTTCGCAAGATGTCGTGCAGCCGACGGTGGAGGCGCTACGTCGGCAGGAGGCGACGCAGCCCGGCGCGGCGGCCGGCGGACGGCGCATCTCGGTGGCGGTTGAGCCAGACGACGGTCTGCGCCGCCGCGTCGCGCAGCTCGAAGAGAACGCTGCGATCCTGGAGGTGAACAAGGCGGATCGCGCCGAGCTCCGCGCACTCGAGGCCGCGCTGCGGGGCGGTGCTGTCGGAGGAGCGCATGCGACGCAGCAGCAGCAGCAGTTGTCGTATCAGGTGCCGCCGTCCCAGCAACAGGCTCTCTCCTCCGCCCCCACAAACAATGCCCCTTCGCTGGTGCCGCAGCGCCCCGTCTCCGCCGGCGGGGTCCGGTTCACCACCGCCGACTACGCCGCGAGTCAGCAGCGTGGTGACGGCTTCAGTCGTCCGACCTCCTCCACGGCCGCACTCGGCCGACCGATGTTTGTTGGCTCATCGTCCTCTGTCTACCTCCGCGATGGAGCGCAGGTCACGAACGCCACTGTGTCACCGACACAGCTCTACCGATCGTGATGCTGCGGCACTGCTCTTCTTTCCGCGTGGATGTGTGTGTGTGGTGGTGGTGGTAGTCGGTGGGTGGCACCCATCTGCACATGCAGACATCAGCAGTGTGGGGTGCCGTCACGCACTCATGACGCCGCTGCTGCTCTGCTCTGCTCTGGCAGGTGGGTGAGTGGGGGTCGGGAGACGGGAATCACACCGGGGCGGACGGACTGACAGAGGAGGCGGCTCAACCGCAAGTAGAGGAAGAAGAAGAAGAGAGAGTTGCTCTCTGTCGTCTCCCTCCTCTTCTCCCCTGCCCCGCCCCCGCTCCCCGCCGCTGCGCCACCTCCGTCCGCCTCCTCCATCTCTTCATGATGTAAAACAGAACGAGAGGGAGAGAGAGAGATCGCGCGACCATGGAAGTGGCGGCGTATGCTCCCACGAGAGAGAGAGGGACGTCCACACACAATCACACACACACACACTCTCCCCTGACTATAACATGTTCATCAAGAGTGGGGGAGGTGAGGGGAAGGGGGGGGGGAATCAATGGCGGGCACGGTCGCTGGAGATGGTGTCGGAGGTGGTGGAAGGTGGGGCGAGTGGGTGAGAAGAGGGGGGTGACGCCTGGCGCCGCCGCCGACGCGTGAGTGTATGTGTGTCTGTGTGTTTGTGTGTCAGAAGGTTCTCCCTTCGCACAGCAGAGCTGCGCAGCTCCACACATCTCCACTTCTTCTCCATTTCTTCCTCGCCGCTCAGTCCCACCCCATCCTCGTCTGCCTCTCCTCCTCCACCTCCAACCGATGCGCCGATGGTGTTTGTGCGCTGCCACCCCCCTGAGACTCTCCTCCCTCTCTCGTGCTCATGTACAGATGTGCCCACGTTAGTGTGCGTGTGTTCTTCTTTTTTTTTTCTTTTGTTTTCATCTCTGTGGCGGTGTCTGCCCCCCCCCCCCTGCTGCGGGTGCTCTCCTCTCCCTTCATCCCTGACCTCGCTCGCGATGAAGCCCCGTGATGTGCACCTCCGTCTATCAGTCCCGCCCCTATTCTGCACCGCGTCTGTCCTTGTCCAGTCGTGGTCGTGTGCTCGCCAGTGCGCTGGAGTGATATGCGATGGAAAGGAAGGGAGGAGGCAGGGATGCTCCTGCGTGCTCGCTCGATGTGCCGCTCTTCTTCAACGTCTTCTTCACCACTCCATCCTCTGTGAACTGATTTCTTGATTCACACGTGTACACAAACGTGCGACTCTGTTTTTTTTTTTTTTGTTTGTGTGGGTATCTCCGCCACTCCCTCACACACACCCATGCACACACATGCGCAGAGATAGGGAGGCACGGGCACACACACCGCCCAACGGCGGCGTTGGTTGTGTGTGTGTGTGTGTGTGCGTGTGTGTTGTGTCTTGCAGGGAGGCAGGGTGGCGGGTATGGAGGGCACCGCTTACATTGTTCGATGCCAACACTGCGGAGTGGCGCGCAAGTCGTACAACGACCCACGACGCGGGATCAGCGTGATCGAGTGCAAGCGGCCATGCGGCAACTCCCACTACGACTGGACCTTCGTGGACACGATCGCCCTCAGCGACACGTGGCCGCCGGCGAACGCTGCGGAAGGCGATGTTCCTGTGTACGTACGTCCCACGCCGCCGCCGCTGCTGCTGTCGACGCCGACGTCGTCGCGGACGGCGAGTCCCTCCCCTACGAACCCCCGCACGGGCTCTCCAGCTGCGTTGAAGGCGCCGCTGCAGTTCTCCAGCAAGGGCCGCGGATCACTCGCACGCTCGCCGCCAGCCACCACGACGCGGCGCCGCCCGTCGCCGTCTCCAGCGTCTCCGTCTCCGCTGTCTTGCGGCCAATTGGAGGGCGGTGAGCGGGGCGCCGTCCTCGCAGGGGCAATGACCACCGCCGTGCCGACGAAGAAGGAGAAGTGCACCAAGACAAAGGGGAAGCGGGACTGTGTGGTGCAGTAGAGTCCTGTCCACGCCATCCTCCTCCACCCCTCACTCACTCACACACGCTTGTGTGTGTGCAAGTGAATACACCATTGTCTGCCTCTGACCCGTCCATCTCCCTCCTTCCCCCCTCCTCCACCACCGCCCTATCTGCTTGCTCACCGCGTCGTCGCCTGCTGCACACCTCCCCCCCTTCCTCCCTCCACCTCCACGGCGGCCCCGTCTGTGTGTTGCGCGAAGACCGCAGAGGCTCGGCGTACGTTGTGAAAGGGCAGTGACGACGGCGACGAGGATGACGGTGCGTGTGCGTCTATGGAAGAGGGAAGACTGGGTGGGGCGGCCTGCTCTACTACACACTGCCATCGGCAGCAACCGACTCTTCCCTCCCCTCCGCCCTCGCCCCTCTCGGGCAACGACTCCCACCTACCACCACGCAGCGCGTGTCCCTCCTTCTCTCTCTCTGTCAGGGGAAGCAGAGAGAGAGGAGACGGTGCATCAGCGCTCGCCATCATCTCATCCTCTCCTCCACCATCACCACCACTTCGCGTGGAGTTCAGCGTCGCTGTCGTCCTCTCGACGCTCTCCAACAACAACAACAAAAAGAGAGCGTTCTGCCTCCCCCGCTTCAAGGTCCTGCGCACTGGTTGCTGCCCTGTACGGCAGTCGGAGGACCGCCCGCGACCTCGCTCACTCTCCTCTTCCTCCTCCCATCCTCTTCCTGCTCTCTCTCTCTTTCGCCATGTCTGCCTTTCGCAGCACACACACACACACACACACACACACACACTCACAGAGTTCGACGCCTTTCCACTCCTTCTTCATACTCAGTCGGCACGATACGCCTCCGCACATACACAGCGGTGGCGACGCGCGGGTGTGGCGACGACGTGCTCAGTTGCGCCGTCTCTCTTTTTTTTTTTTTTTTTACCGCTCCACCCTCTTGTGATTCGCGCTTCCATCTTGTTTGCGCCTGTGGCGGACGTGCGCTCGAGCTTGCTTGCTCGATCTGCTTCTACTGCTTCACCACCGCCACCACCAGCACCAGGATATCCACGATGCAGATGATGCGTGCCGTCACGTTGAAGGGGTTCGGGGGCACGGACATGCTTCAGCTCTCCCGCATCCCCAAGGTGGCCATCTCGCGTGGGCGCGATGTTCTCATCAAGGTGAACGCTGCCGGCGTCAACCGCGCCGATGCGGCGCAGCGCCGCGGCCAGTACCCGCCGCCGCGGGGCTGCTGTGAGGTGATGGGGTTGGAGGTGTCGGGCACGGTGGAGCAAGTGGGGCCGGATGTGAAGAACTACAAGGAGGGGGACAGCGTCATGGCGCTGCTCCCCGGCGGCGGCTATGCCGAGTACGCCGTGGCGCACGAGGGCAGCGTGATGCACCTCCCGAAGGGCTACTCCTTCATCGAGGCCGCCGCCATCCCAGAGGCGTTCCTCACGGCGTGGCAGGCGCTGAAGGTCCACGGGCACTGTCGCAAAGGGCACCGCGTTCTCATCCACGCCGGCGCCAGCGGCGTCGGCACGGCGGCGGCGCAGATCGTCGAGAAGTACTTCCAGGCGACGGCCGTCACGACCTCGTCTGAGTCGAAGGTGGAGGCGTGCAAGAACTTTGCGAGTGTCAACCTCTCCCGGACGCCGGACGAGACGGGCATGTGCTTCGCCCCAAAGGTGAAGAACCTGCTCGGCGAGAGCTGCATCAACCTCGTCATCGACCCCGTCTTCGGCGGCTCCTACATCTCCGAGAACGCATCGGTGCTGGCGCAGGACGGCCGCATCGTTGTCCTGGCCTTCCTGGGCGGCTCCAAGGTGCACTTCAACTGCCTTCCTCTGCTGCGCCAGCGTGGCCACATCATCTTTTCGAAGCTGCGCTGCCAGACGGACGACTACAAGCAGCACCTCGTGGAGACGTTCGAGGCGGAGGTGCTGCCGTACATGCATGAGCGGGTGATCGTGCCAGTGGCGAACAAGACGTACCCGCTGGAGGAGGTGGCGCAGGCGCACGCGCGGCTGGAGGACAACAAGTCGTGGGGCAAAATCGTGTTGACGGTTGGCAGTCACACCCCCACGGAGCCGGTCAAACCGCTGCCCACGCCGCCGATGTAAACCACCTCCCCCCCCTCAGACACATGCACACACACACACACACATCGAGCTAGCTCGAGGGAGAGACTTCGGCGGTGATGGGAGTAGCAGCGGGGGAGGGGGGAGAGGCGATGACGACAGTGTGTGTTTGTGTGTGTCGGCATCTTTCCCTCACTTCCCATTCTCTGTCTTGTTGGCTCGCACACACAAGCACACACACACACGGTGACCGAGACGTCTCCAACTGTGGCAGTGCGCCACCCTGCTGGTCATTGTGGGCAACGTGTGCATGTGTGCGTGTGTGTGTGTGTGTGTGTGTGTGTGTGTTGTGCTTTCCACAGCTCCTGTCACCTCCTTTGTTCACGTCTCTCATCTCCCTTGTTCTCCTCCGCGGGCGGACGCACGCACTGTGCGTGCGTGTGTGCGCGCTGCATCGTCCTCTCGCCCAACACCCTCCCACCTCGACCACCTCAACCACCACCCACCCTCCTCACCTCCGTGTTCGTCCGTACAAACAGAGAGAGAGAGGGATGGGGGAGAAGTATGGTGGCGGTGGTGGCGGTGGTGACGGTGGTGGTGGGGGGCAGACAATTCGCGTGGCGCAGTGCAGGACAGCGACGGCGGAGAGCCACAAAGAAGAAGAAAAAATGGAAACGTATTCAAGCAAGACACGTCGCGCGTGCCGGCGGTGGTGCGCGCACGCGTCTGGACCCCCCAAAAAAACTCTGACCAACACGTACGCGCCGCCGTCACGACCATCGAAGCAGACGACCGGCGACTGCGGCGTCCCTCTCTCTATTCCACCCTGTCTGTGTGTGTGTGTGTGTGTGCTCACGAAGTAAGAGAAGTAGAGTACAGTCTGCGCTGTCTGTCACCTTCGCTTTTCTCTCTCCTTTTATCATCTTCTTCTTCTTCACGGTGCCGTACGTGCATCAGTGCTGCACACCCGGCCGCCGTAGCCAACGCCTGGGCCAGCACGGCTGCTCCAACCACCCGCGCTGCCGCCCAGCGGTCCATCGCCAGGGAGAGAGAGGGGGGTGGAGAAGGCGGTGGTGAAGGAGGTGGTGCACTCGTGCCACTGCGACCTGGGAAGGACATGGCCAGCACGCTGCTCGCCAGGACGCTGGTGTGCTTGAGGTCCACCGCCACCGCGACCACCGCCGAGGCGGGGGTTGGCGTGCTGCGGCGACGACTGAGGCACCTGCGATGGACAAACCGCGCCGCCGAGGAGCAGCTGCGCGAGCGGCGCCGTCTTCGGCGTCTGCTGCGGGACGAGCAGCGTACCGGTGGCAGCGCACCGGCCGCAGCGCATCAAGCAGCATGTGAGCTGCTCCCGCGCAACGACGCGCTGGAGGCAGCGATGGCGCTGTCCATCAGTGAGAACCGGGACGCCCGCACGGAGCTGGAGCTGATGCGGCGACTCGTGAACAGCACATTGCTGTCCTTCGCGTCGCCTGTGTGCAGCCGGTGGGACCCGTACGACGTGAAGCCGCAGGTGTTCGCGTTGGACAACTACATCGCCCTGCCGGTCTTCACCTCCCTCGACTACCTGCGCCTCTTCTGCAGCCGCTTCGGGTTCGCGGTGCGGGATCCGAGTGGGGTGCTGTGGTCGTCCGGCGCCAGCGCCCCCGTTGCCGGACTGCTGCCTGGCGGGGTGCTCAGCAGCGAGTGGTGGCAGCGGCGCACTGCATCGTCGTCGTCGTCGCCGCCGCCACGTCCCCCAACTGAGGTGGCCGTGGCGGAGGAGGTGCGCTGCGCGGAGGACTCGGACCGGACGCCGGCCGCCAGCCCGAGCGCCTCCATCGACGCGGATGACTTGTTCGACACACTTGTGATGGAGGGCGATACCGAGGGCAACACTGCGGCGTCCCGGACGGCGACGACTGCCTCGAGGGCACTGTCCCGCCAGCAGCGCCGTCGCGGCCGTGCGGCATCAGCGTTACGGGCAGCGCGGCCGCGCGGCCGACGTCGTCGTCGAGGCAAGGGCTGCAAGGCTTCCTCCTCGTCGTCGCCGCCACGCGGTGTCCACCGCCGGCGAAGCGGTGCCAGCCGCTCACACCACACGGACACGGCTGCCGCTGCGGACACGGCTGCCGCTGCGGACGAGGCGAGGGCGGCCTACTGGGCCACTGTTGCGCAGACGGCGCCGTTCGGGTTGACGCAGGCGACCCCGCTTCCCACCTTCGGCGCCTTCCAGCACCCCTTCCTCATCGGCTACTTCGCCGACGTCACGACGCTGCTGCACAACGCCTCCGTTGTCCCTGAGAAGGTCGATATCGTGTTGAATCCCGCCTCGCCGCTCGAGTTTGTGCTCTCGCGCGCGGCGACGGACCGGGTGTTGCACAAGGAGCAGCTGCTGCACCAGGCATACCTCCAGGTAGAGAAGGAGCTGCAGCGCGAGTTCAGCGAGTTCTTCGCTGCCTGCTGCCCCGAGGTCATGTCCGCCTCCAGCGCGTGCGTGCCGCTGCCGATGGACGCCGACGAGGTGGATGCAGCGTGGCAGGCGTCTCGCAGCCCTGTCCAGCGGAGCCGCCGCCGCCGACGCGCCTCCTCCGCCGCCGCCGGAGCACCGCCAATGAGCGACTTGCAAGCGTACCGAGACCGGACGCGACTCCTGCGCGAGGCAGAGTACCGCAACGGCGTCGCCTACGAACTCGTTCTCCTGATCGACAGCACGTCGCTGGAGGAGACCTTCGCCAAGATGCAGCAGGCGAAGCGGCGGGCTGTGTTGATGGGCCACGCCGACCTCGACGTGGTCCCCGAGAGGGCGGCGGCGCCGCACGTGCGTGAGATGGCGCACCGCTTCTACGACGCTGCGAGCGAGCTGGAGAAGAAGTCAGCGCAGCGCGCGATTGCCGCCTTGGCTGCGGAGGCGCGTCCGGCGTCGGACGAGCAAACCAATGACCACGAGGGTGTTGCTGGCGCGGGGCCTGAGGATGGCGCCGGCGGGGCACAACCGCACCGCGGCAGGGGCGTGTTTGTGCAGCGCGGTGCGCCTCGCACCATCAACGTAGCGCAGTCGGCGGACTCCTACTTCCACGACCCCACCGCGGCCTACACCGAGCCGCATGCGGTCTTCACGGAGGACTTGAAGGTGAACCGCCGACGGTGATGCTGCTCGAGAGCGGCGTCTCTGTGTGTGCGTGTGTGTGTGACGACGAGTGTGGTGGTGGGAGGTGGACGTGCTTGTGTAATGGGCAACTCTCCAGGTTGCACCCGAAGCCGTGGTGTCATTCACAGTTTTTTTTTTTTTGTTTGTCAAATTGCTTCTGGAAGAGCGGTGTCCTTGCATCTTTGCGCACAAGAAAAAACAAAAAACAAAAAAGCACTGCCGTGCGTCGCGTCTGCCCAGCTCTTGAGACTCTGGCACGCCTCACCTGCACACCGCCGCCTCCTCAGTGGACCCGCGCCGCCGTAGTCTGGCACTCCTTCGCCGTTTCATCTTCATGATGCACACACACACACTCGCACTGTTGGCCACTCGTCCTTCCCGCCTTCACCAAATACTGTGAACTGACGCTCACACACACACACACACACACACACACACACACGTGCATATGAACCAAGTGCACGTGCGAAAGAAGAGCGCCGACAGCATCTCAGCGCACACGATTCAAGTACTCGCTTACCCACACTTCACACACCCATACACACACACACACACAAGCACATACACACGCACAGAGGAGCTCACGTGACTCACATCTGTGGGATTGCAACGAGCTCAGCATCTCCCTCTCTCGTGCTGTTGCCGCCGACGTCGGGCACGCGCTCGCTCTCCCTCTCTCGCCTCTCCCTTCTTGACGGGCTGTCAACCTCTCGTGTAGAAGGCGTTCGAGAATGGCAGCGGAGGAGTACCGCGAGGTGGCCGTGGAGCAGCGGCTGTCGCCGGAGGCAGAGGAGAACCTCGTCCAGCGCCTCTACTACCGCCAGATGGAGCTGACAGCGCAGCGCGACGAGGAGCGTCGCACCACCCTGGAGCGTGCGCGCGCGCAGACGCAGAAGCACATCTCCAAGGAGGAGGAGGGCCGCCTCGTCAACCGCATGTACGATCAGCAGGTGGAGCGCTTCGCCAACTCCAAGGCGGAGCGGGACCGCAAGGTGGAGGAGGAGGCACACAAGAACGATAAGAAGATGGATCCCAGCGACATCGACGACCAGGTGCGCCGCATGTACGAGGAGGAGCGCAAGAGGGGCCAGTCGCGTCGTGAGGAGCTCAGCACGCGCTACATGCCGACGGCGGAGCCGAAGCGGATCGGCAAGGCGGAGTTGAAGGAGTGCGTCGACCGACTGTCGCACGTCGACTGGGAGAAGCGGGACGAGGAACTCTTCAAGAAGTACGTGTACCCCTTCGATCCAAAGACGACCACCATGTCTCGCGAGGAGGAGCAGGCGATGGCGGACCGTCTCTCCACAACGAAGGGGTCGGGGTAGAGGAGCGCGCGGTGCTCCTGTGTGGCGCACCATCCCTCCCTCTCTCTCTCTCTCAATACCGCGCGTGGTGGCTGGCGAGCGCGCTTGTTCATCCATGGAGCGGTGTGTGTGTGTGTGTCCCGTGGTGATCCGTCTCTCTCTCTGTCTCTGTGTGTGTACTCATCTTCCTCTCACCATGCGTCTCCCATCCGTCCCCCCCCCTCCCCCATCTCCATCCATACCCCCTCCCGCCCTCAACAGCAAGTCTCACAGCGATGTAGACGCATCATGTACAGTGACACCCGTTCGTTTGTTTGTGTGTGTGTGTTGGCGTGTTTGGTGTGTGTGTAGTCTCTCCTTTTTTTTTTTTTCAATCCCTGTCCCCGGCGTGTGTGTGTGTGCACGCTGTGCGGTGTCCTTCATCGTGGCTTCCCGAGCGTGTCTCCTCTTCTTCGCGGAGACGCACCTGGTGCGCCTCTCCGATGAAGTGTCTGCATATGTCTGTGTGTCCTTTCTCTCTCTCTGTGATGGAGATGTACGCAGTGCACCGTGTGCGTGATGAGAGAAAGAAAGAGAGAGAAGGATGCAGGCGTCGCACATCTTAGGCGATGCCGCGCACCTCCTCTTCCCTCTCTCTCTCCTTGCTCATCGCTGGGACACCGCCGTGGACGTCGTGCTCGCTGACGGACAGTGCTTCACTGGGAGCTGACGGCTCAGCAAGGGAAGACACACACACATCTACACAAACACAAACACAAACACAAACACAAAAGTACACGACCACAGTTCATGCTCGAACTGCCGGACTAGGGTCTCTCTCGCTTCTTCTTTGCTCACAACTTCGTGATCGGCGCCGACGGCGTGGCACCCTGGACAGAGGAGGTGCGTGACACCGGAGTGCGAGCTGCACAGACTCCGCAGACGCCGTGGCGAGCGTCCGCTGTCATCATCACACCGAGCACACACGCGTCGCCTTCCGTCTCCCCCCCACCACCACCACGTCCTCCACTACTTCCACTTCCCGTGCTCCCTCTCTCTCTCTCTTCCGCCCTCCGGCCTGCAGCCAACGAAGTAGCGCGCTGTCTCTCACGACGCGGTCTCTGCAGCGCGCGCACGCATGTGAAGCTGGCCATTTAGCTTTGCCACTCAGACACACAAACACACAAACACACACACACATACTGCACTGCGACACTTGCCGACCGCGCTTTGGCAGATCACTCACGCCCTCCCTTCACGTGCGCGTGCCTGAGTGTCTCTGTGTCTGCTGCTGCTGCTGTCGCCACTCTCTCTCTTCTTTTTTTTTTTCACTGTGTGTGTGGTCGCCGGTGGCCCAGTTAGACTGTCTTCAAGTTTGGTGGAGAACTTCCGCCTCCATCTTCTTTCTCTTCCTGCTCTGCCGAGCACGTCGTCTCACTCTTTGTCTGTGTGTGTGTGCGAGTGTGGTGGTCCTCCCTTCAAGAACTGGGGCTGAGGGTCTGGTCTTGCACCGGAGACGCACTCTCTGCCACGCGCACGCACGCGGGCCAGCGATGAACGTCACGGCAGCCGCAGCTGCCGCTGCGGAGCACCTGCCGCACTACCCAGGCGATGGCGCCGCCACCGCGTACCGCCGCCAGAGTGCGCGGCGCAACAGCCGCCGCCGCTCCGGGCCCGGCGGACGCGGGTACGCGAGCAGCCGTGGCAGCGCGGCGGAGATGAACGGTATCGCGCTGGACCGGCTCACATACATGAACACCGCACTCGATGCCCTGCCTGGCGTGGCGCTGCGTGAGTACTTCGTTCCTATCGTGCGGCTCAAGAAGCAGCTGCTGCTGCGTCAGCGCAGCGCTCGGCAGAGGTTTCCGAGGCGCGACACGGCGGACGGCGCCGCCGCGTACGCGAAGTTGGTGTCGGATGCGCTGACGGCGCTCACCCGCGCACTCAACAGTGCCGGGGGTGACCTGATGCTCGACGGCGGCACGGCGAACCTCACCTTGGAGGCGAAGGACGTGATCGCCTGCCTCAAGGACAAGCTCACCCCGATCAGCGTCGAGGCGGGCGGCGTGCTCGCCTTCCCACGAGAGCCACCCGAGGCGTCCTTCGTCTACATCGTGGTCACCGGTACTGTATCAGCTACCTTCTTCCAGCCGCAGTCCACGTCGTCAGCGCCGCTGCCTGCCCAACGTCGCGGCGGCGGTGGCGGCGGTGGTGGTGGTGGCGGCGGCGGGGGTAGCAACAGCGGCGGCAGCGGTGCCGCGGCGCGCAAGGAGCGACAGATGTACTTCACCTCCGCCAAAGATGTGGTGCGGCTGTGCGGCGGCGGTCTCGCGCCCGACGCGGCGCTGCTGTCTGACGAGCAATCTGCTGCGGCAGAGTCGATGGGGAACGCGGCCGGCGCCGGTGTCGGGACGAACGCCGATGGCACCTCTGTGTCGAACCTCACCACAGCTATTCAGCGCTCCCTGCGTCGAGCAAGTCGCACTGTTGGACAGCCGACGCTGCAGCCCACTCGTACGGAGCAGGTGCGTGCCCCGGCGGTGCTGGGGGCGGGCGAGGCCATGGGGCTGGCGCCGACCAAGTACGTGTGCTACACCGCCTCCACCACCTCCATCGTCGCCCCAGCAACCGGGGCGACGAAGGCGGGACGGGGGGACGGGGCGGCCACCTACGTGGAGTTCATCGACGCCTTCCGGCTTCGCACGATGGACGTGCACGCCGCACTGGTTCAGCTCGCTGCTCAGCAGCAGGCGGAGCGGCAGCAGCGCTCACCGCTGCGATGCGTGCCGTGGTGCGCCGCCGCACCGGGCGAGGTGGTGCCGCGCGGTGCTGTCCGCACGGTGGCCGACTTCATCGTGGCCGCGCGACGTCGCTCCCTCTACAGCGACTACGCCGCGACGGAGCTGCTGATGCGGCAGAGTTGGCTGCTGCAGGATGCGCCGGCGCACACGATCCGAACCTTGATCTCGCACCTCGTGCCGCGCACCTACATGCCGGGGGAGGTGATAGCCTGCCCACACACCCCCGGGGCTGCTCGGCAGCTTTGCTTCTTGCGGCGCGGTCGGCTGCACGTCTTCGCTGTTACCCGGAGCGGCGGCACACAGGCACCGGCGGGCACGCAGGTGGGTGACTCCGGGAACAACAGTGTGACGGTGGCGCGGTCGCCGCGCGACGGCTGTGTCTGCTGGGGCACCGGGGACGTCGTGAGCGGTGCGCCGGCGGAGGTGGTGGAGTCCGGTGCGTCGTTCGGAGAGCTCTCCGTACTCTTCCACGAGCCGCGCCACTGCGTGCTGCAGGCGGACACGGTCTGCGATGTGTGGTGTCTGCCTCATCGCAGCTTTACGGCGCTGATGCAGCGTGACGCCGCCCTGCGCGACGGGCTGCTGCAGAAGGCGGCGGTGCTGCGCATCGAGTGGATGGGCGAGCAGCGCTTCACCCCCGCCCTGGCGGAGCAGCTGCGCGCCAGCTCCGAGCTGCTGCAGCCGCTCTCTGACATGGCCATCCGTCTCGTCCAGGAGCGGCTCGAGCCGGTCGTCCACGCCCCCGGCTCGCTCGTCGCCAGCACATCGACACGGTGCACGACGATGACGTTCATCATGCGCGGAACCGTGTCCTCGATCTGCGAAGGCGTCGCCACCTACGGCGCCGGGGATGTGCTGGGCGAGGGCTGCCTCGTCCCGCATCGCTGGCCGCTCGGTCTCGCGGCCCGCACTATGGTGGAGGGGTGGCGCATCAAGGTGGACGAGCTCATCGACGCGCTCCGGCGCATGGACCTTCTCTACCGCTACTCCGGGCTCGTCACCAGCCAGACGCCGCAGCTGATGAAGCGCATCTTCGGCACACCGCAGCCGGAGATCGAGGTGGACGCCGTGGGCCGGCAGCGCATGCCGACCGTCGGCCCGCCGCCGGGTGGGAGCGCCAACTACCTCGCCTTTGGCCGCGCGGTGAGCGAGGTGCAGCTGAGGGCGCTCTGCTTCCTCTACCGGGACTACGTGCGGTGGGAGGACATCAACTACTCCACGATGGACCGCGGTGGCACCAGCAGCAGCACGCCGGTGACGGCGCTCACGGCCCTGGACGCTGCGGCGCGCGACCTCGCCATCAACCGGCTCAGCGGCCGGACAACCCGGCAGGCGTCCACGGCGTTGCAGCCGCAACAGCAGAAGCCGCCGCCGCAGCAGCAGAGTCCAGGCACCGGCGGCGACGGCGCCCGCAAGCAGCGGCAGACAATCGTCCCCGCCACGGCAGAGCCGCTTGCCAGCCTCGGTGACGCGGCTGCTACGGCAGTCGGGGCTGGCCGCAACGCGGCGCGTGCGAAGGGCCGGCAGCCGCGCCCTACCCGCACGACGCGCGGCGCTGGTGGGCGCAAGTCGGGGCCGCGGGCCGCGAGCGCCGGCGCCTTCCTCGTGAAGCAATCCCTGCTGGGGACGGAGGCGACGCCGCCGGCAGCGCGTCGCGGCGCGGGGGACACGGCCACCTCTGCCGCCGCCAACCCCTACGGTGGTGGCAGCAGCCACAGCCTCGCCCCGCTGCCGCCTCGCCTGCATCGCATGGTGAAGTTGCTGGAGGACCGCAACCGAGCCTGGGCTGCCGAGCAGCGCCACGAGGCGGCGCTTGCGCAGCAGGAGCTCAACCAGCGCGACGCCGCCGTCCGCGATCAGGCGGTGCTGCGGTCCACCGCTACGCCGAGCACCCCACCGGCCAGCAATGCGCGGTCCCGCTTCGCGAACGCCGCGACTGCTGTGGTGACGGCGCTGTCGCCACACCCCCGCGCGGTCGGGAGCGCCTTCTTCGCAGATGTGAGCCCCGCTCCGGTGCACATCTTCCTGCAGGCGGAGAAGCCAAAGTACGAGCTGACGTTGAGCGAGGCTATCGCGATCGGCTACGTCATGCAGCTGCCAGACATCGCCAACATCCAGCACTCCGTCTCGTTGGTGGACCCTGACGTCGCGCTCGGGCCGCCGGCGCAGCGAGCGCGTCGCTACCGCATGTCCATCACACCGAACGACCGCTACTCGAAGCACAACTTCCTGTTCGCGGCGGCGGCGCTGGAAGATGGTAACTCTGCCGAGTCGCAGCAGAAGGCAGCAGAGGCGCAGGCAGAGGCGACACTGCGCAGCAAGACGCGGAAGCTGTTCACCATCATGCGCGCCGTGGTCGCAGCGCGCATGGAGGGCGAGGCGTCCACGGCGCCGTCCATCGTGTTCCGCCCGGCAACCATCTCCGACGAGTACCCCACGACCAGCACAACGAACGCCGCCAGTGCCACCACCGCCGCCGCCGCCGCCGCGCCACCACCCGATACACTGGTGCTGATAGACGAGCTGCAGGTGCGGACGCCAGACAGCGACGCGGCACTGCTGGCCAAGTCCCCCCGCTCCGGCGCCTTCACCCCCTCCCCAGACCGCCCCGGACAGCAGCCGCACCGCCGCCAGCCCGAAGCGCAGCTGTCGAGCCCCGGCATCGTCGTCCGCGCGGACTCCATGGCGACGCCATCGCCGTTCCACGGCTCGGCGAGCAAGAGCAGTGCGCAGCGGAAGGAGGAGGCGTTCGTGCGACTGCTGCAGCGCGACCCGGTGCAGGCGATCGACCTCCTGCGGAAGCACTACGAGGTGCCGTGGAGCTTCGCGTGGGCCGGACCTCCGCCCGACCTCGCATCGCCCACGCCACACGGTGGTGAGCCGCGCAGCACCAACGGCTCCGGCTACATGGCACCGTCGCCGCTGAGCGCATCGGCCGAGTCGCTGCGGCGCCCGCACCCGCCGCAGCGACCCGGTCTCCTGGAGAGGCTGCAGGCGGCGGCGGCGGTGGGACTCGGCGGTACTGTGGCAGAGACGGGGACGACGCAGCACGACAGCGACGGCGATGTTGCCTTTACAAACAGAGCAGCGCCGGCCTACCCACCGCTGGCGGTGGCGGTGGCGCGGGATCGGTGGCACAGCGGGTATCAGCTCTCCGCTGCGAGCGCGCCGCCGCTCACGTCGGCCAGCCCGCCGGCGCCGTCGTCTCCACAGAAGGTAAGCGAGGCGAGGGTGGCGAGTCCGATGGCGGCGGCGGCGGCGGCGACAGGGGCGGTGCGCGACGCACACCTCGTGGCGCACTTCTACGGCGACGCCGTGCGCGGCGGCGGTAGCGCGCCTGCGCTGTTCGTCGAGTGTTACGGCCCGCTGCAGCCGTTGCCAGACGACTGGGCCGAGTACCCGCCGACCATCCACGCCAGCGCCACCGGCGACGGGTACGGCGGCGGCGGCAGCGCCGACCGCGCGGGGAGTGGCAGCCCCTCACGTGGCCTGCGCCAGACCGCGTCCATGTCGGCGACTGCCGCGGCGCTGCGCCGGAGCGCCTCGCGTCCCGGCGGGCTGACTGGGTCCTTCCGCGGCGGGAGTCTGCCGGCGACGACGCACGCCGCTGCCGCCGCTGCCGGCGCGGCCCTCGGCCCGCGCGTGGAGGTGTTCACGATGCCGAGCGCAGAGGAGACGGACGCGCTCATCCGCCGCATTCAGCGCGACGTGAACGGGCTGAACGCGGTGGCGAAGGAGCAGCGGCGCGAGCGCGATGCGGCGCGCTTGCGCAACGGTCGTGCTGGCAAGCACCTCGCCGAGGTGGAGGCGGCTCTGGGCAAGCCGAATGAAGAGGAGCTCGAGCTGCTCGAGGCGTGGCGCACACGGTACCGCCACATCAGCAGCGAGGCGCTGCGGCGCGCCTCGTTGCCGGTGGCGCTGCGCGGCGAGGCGGGCCAGGACTACATGAAGCGGGAGCTGGAGCACCTCGCCGATGCTCCCGTTCCCATGGACGACCCGGTGTGGCGCTCCACGACAGGCGTCCAGGAGTGGCAGGAGCAGCAGGCCGGCCGCTCCGATGGGACGAACACCAGCGGCGGCGGGGCCACTGGCGCCACACGCGACCCGCCGCGGCGTGTGGTGGCCACGATCGGTGCGATGCGCTTCGGCTTCACGCCGGCGCCGCTGCAGAGCCCCGCGGCGCACATGAGCCCCGCCGACTACCACACGTGGGTCCGCGAGCGTGAGGACTTCTTCGCTGCGTACAAGCGCCTCTTGGAGGGCCACACCGGCCGTGAGCGGGCGGTGCCGCTGACGGCACCCACGCTGCGCTTCACCCCCGCGCCGCCGCCGCCACCGCGGTCCGGCTCGGCACAAGGCACGGCAGCCACGTCACCCGCGCCGCCGTCGGACACGTTCACGGAGCCGGCGGCGGACCTGCGCACCACGGTAGACCCGCGCTCCGAGGACAGCGACGTGTACGACGTCTACAGCGACGAGACGGCGAGCGCACCAGCGTCGTCGCCTCCACTGCCGGAGGTGCCGTCGCGGACAACCACTAACACTGCTGCTGCTGCTGCTGGTGTGGCGGCTTCACGGCCTGTTCACGCTCCGCAGGTGACGCTGGCGAGACCCAACGCTACCGGCTTCACTGGCGCTGGCCACACTGCCACCGGTGCCGACATGGGGGACGGTGCGCAGCCCTGGCACAACATCTAGACGGCCGCTCTCGTTCACCAGGCGGGCTTCTGCCCGAGACTACAACACTGTGCCGCCTGCGTCGTTGCCTGCGCATGAGGCAACGGTCGTGTCGCTGAGTCGCTGCTCCGATGGTGAAGACGGCGGTGCAGACGCGCAGGCATGCGTGCGTGTGTGTGTGTACATGTGCCTTTGCTCCCCTCCCTCCCTTCTCCTTCCTTCTCTCCACCCTTTGTCTACACTTTTTTTTTTTTTTTTAGAACCTCGGTTGTGTGTGTGTGTGTGTTAGCGTTTGTGTTGCATCTCTGCGGTGCTGCTCTGCGCGGTGCCGCGAGTGAACTCTCTCCCTCTCTCTCTTGCTCCCGCTCTCCCTCTTGCTGTCTCCCCCCCTCCACTGTTAGCTGCCGCTTGTCGTCCTGCAACGATCACGTTGATGTACTCACACCCACACCCACACACACACACACATGCAGATGTGCTCGAGTGTCTTCTAGATCAACTCCACTTTTTTTTCTTCTTTTTTTTCGCGTGTGTGTGTGTGTGTGTGCGCACGGACGGTTGTGCCTCTTGTTTTTTTTTGAACTGTGCGGTGTCTGTGTTCTCGGCGTATCCATCTTGACTGTGTGTCCCTTCGGTCTGCCCATCGAGGACACGCGTGCGTGCAGCGCGGCCTCATTCCAGCTTCGAACCTGCCACCCCATTGCCGCACGATGTGTGGCGGTGGTGGGATGGTGGTGGCTGCGCTGGCAGCCCCGGTCTGCTTCCCGTGCACCACATATCGGTTGTCACCGCCTCTCCCTCTCTGTTTGTCCCTGTGCCACCGTGTCTGCACCGGCAGAGGGCGAGATGAACAGAGGGAGGAGAAGAAGCGGTGCAGCCTCCTTCACCTCTCCGGTTTGTCTCCCCTTGCTCGCGCCCATCATCATCATCATCATCTCTCTTCTCCTCCTCCTCCCTTGCCAACACCGGCACAACACATACACACACACACACACACGCATAAACAAGTCTCTGTTGGCTGCTGGTCGGTTGCAGCTGCTTGCCGCCAGCGCGCGTTGTCATCCGTGATGGACGAGTTTGCAGAATGGGGGGAGAACACGACCGGGTACGCTGCCGCGGGGTACGCCGACGGCGCGGAGTCGGGCTTTGAGGAGCGCAGCGAGCAGCAATGGCAGCGCAGTCAGCGTGACGCCGTTGTCTGCCTCGTGGACTGCAGCGAGAGCATGTTCGGACTCGCCCCGTCCTCGTCGTCCTCGTCGTCGCCGCCAGGCACCGCTGCGACTGTGAAGCGTGAGAGGCTCGCTGCGGACTGCTCCTCGCTCAGTGACAGTGCCGCAGCCGCCGTCGCTGCCGGCGGCGCGGCCGTGTCCTTCTTCTCCGCTACGATGCGGGGCATCCTGGCGTTCATGCAGGAGAAGATCATGCACAACAGCAAGGACGTAGTGGCCATCGTGCTGTACAACACACAGGCGTCCGCTTCCTCGACGGGGTTCCGCGGCGTCTACGTGCTGCAGCCGGCAACGCGCATCGGCACGGAGTGCACGCAGCGGGTGGAGCAGCTCGAGGCGGCGGGGACGCCTGGCACGGCGGCGTATGAGGAGTTCAAGACCGTGGTCGGTCACTGGCCCACGACAGCAGCAGCAGCGCCGCCAGCCGCCACGTTCAAGCTCAGCGACGCGCTGTGGGAGGCGCAGAGCATCTTGCTGACCGTCCGCAACGCACAAGCGATGCGCCACCGCCGCATCTTCGTCTTCACCGACTGCGACGACCCCAGCTGCGGCAACGCGGGGGAGAGACTCCAGTGCCGCAGCCGAGCACGCGATCTGGGCACGGAGGGGGTCATCATGGAGGTATTCGGCTTCGGCGGCGCCGGTGCGGCTGCAGACGCAGACCGTGGCGGCACGTCGAACGCGTCCATGACGTCCATCGGCGCTGCAAGCCAACCCCACAGCGCCAGCGGCTCTGTCGGCTCTCTGTTCGCCGCGTCTGGCACGCGGATCACCTCGCTGGACGTGTCCGGCGCCGGCTCTGGCGCAGGCGTGAGTCGCTCAGATGCACCGTCGCCGTCAGCCGCCAGCTTCGATGGGAGCGCGTTCTGGGAGCCGCTTCTGGGCGTGATGTGTGCCGCCGCCGAGCAACACGCTGTCGGCAGGGCCGCCGCCGGGGACCCGCGCAACGAGACCGCTGCTCTCGGCGGCGGCGGCGGAGGTGCCGTCCACGTGAGCGCCGGCGCGGGTGCGCTGCAGCAGCTGCTCAACTCTGTCGTGCGCCGGGTGAACCCGCAGCGGCTCTACCGTCGCGTGCTGCTCCGCATCGGCGGCGTGTGTGGCGAGGGCGAGGGCGACGGCGCCGCCGCGGCAACTGTGCCCCGCATGGCGGTCGGCATGTACATGCCCTTGGTGCAGGCCCGTCCGCCGCAGGGAGAGTGGCTGGATGAGCGCACCAACCGACTGCTCCGCCGCGTCGTCCGCCTGCACGCGCGCACCCCCGCTTCCACTACCGATGGCGAAGAGGCGGCCGGGCAGTGCGAGGTGCCGCCCAGCGCGGTGCTCCACTTCGCGCCAGTCGGCGGCGAGCGCGTCTACCTGACGAGTGAGGAGCGCCAGAAGATCGTGGCGGTGGCGGCGGCCGGGGCAGAGCCTGGCTTCACTGTGCTTGCATTCAAGGATGCGGACGCCGCGCTGCGGCCCGAGCACGTGGTGCGGCGCTGCTACGCTCTGCACGGGTGCGTCGCCCCCGGCGGCCCCCCATCGCCGCGGCTCTTCACTCTCTTGGTGCGTCGTCTGCGCGCTGCGCGGAAGGTGGCCATTGCGCAGTACCGGAGCTCTGCCGCCGCGGCGCCGCGCCTCGTGGCGCTTGTGCCGTCGCCCGACCTCTCCACCCATCCCGAGCGGCGCGGTCTGGAGCCGGTGGAGGGGCTTGGACTCTACGTGCTGCCGCTCCCGTACGCGGAGGAGCTGCGTGCGATCCCAGAGCTGAGCAGCTGCACACCGGCGCGCCGAGGCGTCGCCGCCGTGGTGGAGGGCGGCCCCGTGGACGCGGCGCACCGTGAGCTTGCTGTGCAGCTGGTCGAGGCGCTGACGGTCTCGTACACGGCGGACGCCGTGCCCAATCCGGTGCTGCAGCGTCAGCACCGGCGGCTGCAAGAACTCGCGCGCCGTCTCTTCCCGCTGGCCGACAATCCACTCCGGCCCGGGGCCGGGATGTCCTCCGCCGTGGCGGGGCAGGACGGGGCCGGCGACGCGGCCGAGGCGGAGGCGGAGGTGGACAACACGGTCCCCGACCACGACGGCATGCGCCGCTACGCCGCCCTCTTCCAGAGCATCAACAGCGCCGTGCTGGGCAACGACTACGACGCCTCCGACTTCTGCCCGAAGCAGCCGACCGCGACGCGGCACCCACGCGCGGGAGGGAGCGTCGTGGGCGCCGCAGCGGAGGAGGGGGAGCGTGGCGCGACGTCCATCGTGCAGGTCGTCCACGACGCCGCGGCGCACCACACGCTGGAGGCCTTGACGGTCCCCGTGCTGAAGGAGTACCTTTCGGCGATCGGGGTCAGCGCGGGCGGCGCACGGCGCAAGCAGGATCTGCTGACACTTGTGCAACGGCATCTTCCAACGCCTTCTTGACAAAAAAGAAAAAAAGAAAGAAAGAGCTGTCACAGTGCACACACGCGCGTGTGTGTGTCTTGTTCTTTTGTGTTATGGACTGTCGCGTGGCTCTCGTTTCCCCACCGCCCTTTCCTTTCCATCTCTTGACACCGCCGAGCGCGACCGTAGACACACACACACACACAGGCAGAGATGTGGACACAGAGTCAGAGAGATCGATGGCCACACACAGGTGCATGTGGGGCACACGTCCACGTCAATGCGGTGGGTGTAACGTGAGGGAAGGGGAGAAGGAGAGGTGTGCGCGTGTGTGTTGTTCTGGTGTTATTGCAGCGCCACAGGTGCTGCTCCCATTCACGGCGGCCGCTCGCTGCTAGCACACCTCTCTCTCCCTCCGTGTGTGTGTGTGTGTGTGTGTGTGCTCGATGTGGCGCCTGGTCCATCTCCTCATGCCTCCTCCACTTCCTCCATCAACCACCGCCTTTCTTTCTCTGTCTCCTTAAAAAAAAAACCTGTGGTCCAACACACACACACACACACACACACACGTAAAGTTGATTGTGGAGCGCTCGCAGCGGTCTCGCCGGCCACTGCCGTCGCGGTGTTGCGTTGACTGAAGCCGCGTAGGTCAGCACAGAAGGTGCTTGTCGTCCTCCCTCACCCTCTCACACCACCAAGCACACTGCCGCCCTCTGTTGTCACCTTCCCCCGCTCTTCCTGATGCGCGACTCTGGAGCTCTCTCTTCGCAATCTTTCTCTCTCTCAAGACCGCCGACGCTGCTGGCTGAACCAGTGGCGTCTCTCCCTCCCCTCCCTCTTGTGCTCGTAGACAAAGCACCCGCGTGTGTGTGTGTGTGTACAGCCGCTCTGTTGTACAGAGACACAGACACACACACACACACACACACTCTTGCGCGTTGGCTCCGCCTCCCTTCTTCCTGCATCATTCACTTTTCTCTCTTCCAGACGCTACCAGTATCTCTTGTGTGTCATCTCCGCGTCGTACCCCCTCCTCTCCTCCTCCTCCTCTCCTCCCTTTGTGATCTCCCACGTCAAACTGGTCTGCGCGTTGCGACGGTGGCGGCCGCCTGCGTGGGTGTGCTCCTGTTTACGCTCTTGCTCGTGTGCTTTGTGCTCCTAACTCCTCTCTCCCCCTCCCCCTCTCCCCCTCTTTGTCCCCCTTCGTCACTCCTCTCTCATCTCTTCCCCTTCCTCTGCCGCTTGGCGTGTGTGTGTGTGTGTGTGTGTGTGTTTGTGTGTGTGTGTGTGTGTGCTCGTGGGAGGAGAGGAGGAGGAGGGCCGCGGTGGTGGCGCACCATGTTCCTGTCAAGTACACTGCCGGGGCCGGCGCGCACCGCCGACTCGCCCCCGCCAACGCCGCTCCCCGCCACCCCGCCATCCACCGCCATCTTCACCGCCCAGCAGGCGGAGGAGAGCATCGACTTCATCCAGTCGGAGCTGTCGCGACTCCTACGGGCCTGTGAGTACCGGGAGCAGCACCCGTACAAGGCCCGCAAGGTGGGCGAGGCGAGCAGACACGCAGTGACGACCACGCGCAGCGCTGACGGTGGCAGCGCTGGTGGCGCGGCAAGGGCCGGCGCTTCGGTGTCCGCGTTGCAGCGGCGTGACCCAGTGGCCGGGTCACGGCTCTCTGATGCAGAGCTCCCGAGTACGCCACCGCTGCTGTCTGGCGGCGTCGCCACCCCCACCGCCGCGAAGCGGGAGGAGGCCGTGGCAACCAGCTTCAGCAGCGCCTCCTTCTCCGCCTTCGAACGCCGCCGCATCGCTCACCTCCTCGGCCGCGTGGCGCTCGAGATCGCTGCCGTCTGGACGTACGTGCACGAGTGCGAGCCCTTCGGCGACGGCGGCGCCATCGCCTCGATGGACGGGACCACGCCGGCCTCCTCTGCCCCCACCACCGCCCGCGGCACGACGCGGCAGTCGAGCGATCACTCGACTGCCGTGCCCGCCGCCTCACCGTCCACTCCGGTGTCCTTGGGGGCCGCGGATGCGGGTGACACGGCCGAGTCGGGGACGCTGCCGCGCTGTGCATGGGCCGGGGTGACGGAGGAGCGCCGCCGCGCCAGTGAGGGCAATTCCGACTCACGTATCACAGCGCTCGGCGGCTTCATCGAGACGGCGATGGCGATCCGCCGCTCTCTCGACGCGGCGGAGGATGGGGACGGCTCTGACGGTGCGAGCCGCTTGTCCGGCTCACCCGCGCCGTCCGAGGCGGCGCCGGCCACATCTCTCACCTTCAGCAGCCCATCCTTCGACGGTGTGCGGGCGGTCGCTCACGATGCGGTGGACGGCGTCGCCGCGTCGCGGTCGCGCCGCAGCTCCGCCGTCTCCGGGTCGTCGCCAGCAGCCATGACAGCCGCGCCGGAGCGACTCGCGACTCCGTGCTTTGAAGGGCGAACGTGGACCCCGCGGGGGCCGACGCTCCACGCACCTCCGACAGCCCCAGAGTCGGTGCCGCGTACGAGTGCCACTAGCAGCAACAGCGGTCGCGCGGCGCATCAGGGCAGCAGCGGCACCACATCTTCGATCCCCTTCTACCTGCGCGCGTATGTCGTGGAGGACGAAGAGGAGGCGGTAGCAGCTGTCACCGGAGATGTGGACGGCGGTGGTGGTGGTGGAGGTGCCCACGCCGTGGCGCCAGCACAGGCGCAGACATACGCCGGCCCGGGTGCGTCCCGCTCGGCCAGCGGCGCCAGCATGAATTTGCGGTCCTTCTCGCGGGCAAGCGAGTTCACCACCCCCGTCACTGAGGACAGCGACCCCGCTCGGCTGCTCTCCTTGCACTCCATCGCCGAACAGGCGACGCGAGGCGGCCGTCGCGGCAGCGCGGCGACCTCCGCACACAACCACGACTCCCTCTCCTCTCCACTCACCCTCCCCACGGCGCCGCCATGCGCTCGTGGCGGCGGCGTCGGCGGTGGTGGTGGTGGTGGTGGTGGGGTGGCCACGATCATCGCATCGCGGCTGGACTCGGATCCGGCGTCGCACGGCTCCTCGCCGCGCCTGCAACGCGCTCTCTCGGGCTCGTCGCTGCACTCTGCATCGCTTATGGGCTCGCCGTTGCAGGCGCCGCAGTTCGGGGCGCAGCGGTCGCTGGGGCACAGCGCTGGGAACACCAGCAGCCTGCCCAACGCCAGCGCCTCACAGCGCTCGCCCGACTCGACCGATATGTCGCCGGCTGCAGCCGCCGCCTACTCGCGCAGCACGAGCCTGTTGCGCCGTCCGCACCGACTCGCCGTCCCGGTGAGTCGGACACAGTCGCTGCGCCGCGTGCCGTCCATCTCGTCACCCATCTCCGTGGCCGCTGCCAGCCTCGGCTCCGCGCCTGTCACGGGACACCACACCGCCGGGCCCGCACCCGGCACGTACGGTGGCTCGTCGCTCACCTCCTCGCACATCGCGAAGAGCGCCAGCGGGCTGCGCCTCAGCAGCGGTGGCGGCGGCGGTGCCCTGCACACGTCCCCCTACGCCGCCGGCTCCCCACCCGTCGCCATGGGCGCGAGTGCCACGGCGGACTCGCCCCACTCCTCCGTGGCGGGGCTGCACTTCAAGCGCGTCGTCTCGCTGGACTCGGAGGGGGGCGGCTGGGCGCAGGGCTCGCTCGCCGACTCGCTCGAGATGAGTCAGCACAGGGCCATGTCGCTGTTCAGCCGGCCCTCGGCGTCCGCCGCGGGCGGGGCCCTCCCGTCGTCCCCATTTCTGGGAGAGACGGGGCTGGTGACCGCCGCAGGGAGCCACACCGACCACGACGGGCTGCTCTCCCCGTCCACCGCACGGCCCAACTCGTACACCTCCATCCCCGCCTCCTCCGCGGGCCACCGCAGCTCCACGGTGCCGCCGACAAGGGCAGAGCCGGCGCGCACCACCGGCGCGCAGGGCCGCCACGCCACCCCCAGCCCTGCCCCTCCCGCCGCCGCGGCACGACCACGCCATGCGCCACTCTCGCCCGCAACGGACTCCGGCCCCGCTCCACGGCGGGTGCTGCAGGGCACCGTTGGCGCCACTCCAGCGTACATGGCTGCGCCACCCAACGCCGACGCGGCCAGGCGCGGTGCTCTGGCGGCGGATGAGCTGCCGCCGTACGCGTACCGGATCGACGACAACGTCCTCCAGGAGTTCCTCTGCTGCATCCACGACCTCGCCCAGGCGAACCTGACAGAGGCGGAGTTCGACATGCTGGAGCTCTGTTTCTTTATTCCAGGGGTGACCCTCGCCACACCACCGCCGGCAACGCAGTCCCCGTCGTCGTCGCCGTCACCGGCCGCGCTGCCGCTCGCACTCTTTCCCGGTGGCGAGGAGGTGCCGGTGCGGCTGGGCAGCCTCGACCTGTACCAGTCTCTTCTGCGCGAGCGCCTGACAGCCGTGTGCCGCAACCTTCGCATCTCCGCAAGGCCCTATCTGTCGCTGCTGTGAGGCTCAGTGAGGACCCCACCATACGACAGCGCGCATCACCACCCTCCTCTGACGGACCACTCTGTGTGTTTGTGTGTGCGTGTGTGTGTATATACATACACGTTAGAACTTCTCTTTTCCCTGGCGCCTTCTCTCTCTCTCCCGCTCTCTGTCCGCACAGCCCACATCCACCAGATAAATGCGAGCACACCCGTTCGCTGTTGCGTTGCACCGCACCGACAGCCTACGTGTCCCTCCTCCCCCTGCGATGCGGGCCGGTCCCGCACAGATCGAGGTGCGGACTGCCTCCTCGCCGCCGACGTGCCCCACCTCCCTCCCTCCCCACCTCGCTCTCCCACCGTCTCTCTCGCCTCCGCTGTCTCTCTCTCTGTCTGTCCCCCCCCCCTTCCGCGTGCTCTGGGCATCGCTCGCCACATTCACACTCGCTCCTCGCGCCGGCTGCACTGCGCCAGAACAGCTACGTCACCACCCTCCGCCGTCACCACCATGTCCGCCCGCCCGTCCGTGAGTGTGTACTCGGCGTCGTCCGACTCCGTTGTCGCGACGTGCCCGCTGCCGGCCGTGTTCACCGCGCCGATCCGCAACGACATCGTGCAGTTCGTGCACACGAACATGGCGAAGAACTCGCGCCAGGCGTACGCGGTGAACCGCCTGTCCGGCATGAACCACTCCGCGCACTCGTGGGGTACCGGCCGCGCCGTGGCGCGTATCCCACGCATCAGCGGCGGCGGCACGAGCACGTCCGGCGCCGGTGCGTTCGGCAACATGTGCCGTGGCGGCCGCATGTTCGCGCCGACGAAGATCTTCCGCCGCTGGCACCGCAAGATCAACCTGCACCAGAAGCGCTTCGCCGTGGTGTCGGCGCTGGCTGCGTCGTCGGTGCCCGCGCTTGTGATGTCGCGCGGCCACAAGATCGAGAACGTGCCGGAGGTGCCGCTCGTGGTGGAGGACTCGATCCAGGGCTACGAGAAGACGAAGGAGGCTGTCGCGTTCCTGAAGGCGATCGCCGCGATCGACGACGTGAACCGCGTCAACGACTCGCGCGAGATCCGCGCCGGCCGCGGCAAGATGCGCAACCGCCGCTACGTGGCGCGCCGCGGCCCGATGCTCGTGATGCCGGACAACAAGGGCACGCGCGCGTTCCGCAACATCTTCGGCCTGGACCTGGCGAACGTGAGCGCGCTGAACCTGCTGCACCTCGCGCCGGGTGGCCACGTGGGCCGCTTCGTGATCTGGACGAAGGCCGCCTTCGAGCAGCTGGACAAGATCTTCGGCACGTTCACGGAGGCGTCCGCGGTGAAGAAGGGCTTCACGCTGCCCGCGCCGATGCTGGCGAACACGGACGTGACGCGCATCATGCAGTCGGAGGAGGTGCGCCGCGTGCTGAAGCCGAAGAAGCTGCAGGCGAAGAAGGCGAGCCGCTACCAGACGCCGACGAACGGCATCAAGAACCGCCGCCTGCGCCTGCGCCTGAACCCGTTCGTGAAGCGCGAGACGGGTGCGGCGAAGGGCCTGCGCAACAAGGCGAACCGCGACGCGCGCCGCACGGCGAAGATGGCGCGCGTGTCGAAGGCGAAGAAGTCGGCGAAGAAGGCGACGAAGCAGTAGAGAGAGCGTCCCTCCTCCCTCTGTCTCTCTCCCCACCCTTCCCCCCCTTCACCTCCGTCGTCCCGTCCCTCGTCCCACCCCGACATCGCGGCTCGCGCATCGCGCCGGTCTCGACGCTGTGGGCCTCCGTCCCCTGCCCTCCCCCCGCCACCACCCGCACCGTGGCGCCATTGCGGTGCCGTGCGTGTGTGTGTGTGCGCGGGGTGAGTGCGTGGCTGACACGACTGTAGTCTGTTAACTCTCTTTCTTTCTCTTGTCCTTTGTCATTTGTGCCGCCCACCATCGCTGGTGCGCCTCTTCTCCTCCATCCTCTCAAAAAAGAAAGAAAAAGAAACACAACGAAAGGAAGCAGAGAAGGCAGCGAAGCACGAGTCCGCACGCCACATGAGCGCCTGCAGTGCGCGCGCTTGTGTGTGCGTGTGGAACGGACGGACTCGGACCGCACCTTGTGTGACCTCCTCCGCCACCGGCGTATTCAAGCCACCAAGAGGATCGATGCATCGCTCCCGTGTCTGTGTGTGTGTGTGTTTGTGTCTGTGCGTTTGTCCTATCTCGGAGGCGTCGCAGCGCTCTTCTCTTTCTGATGCCGCAGGAGGGCTCGCTGCGGAGCGTCCACACCTGATCTTCTTCATTCCCCTTTACATCTCCTCCCGGTTACCCGTGACGGTGTACATGTCGCGTGTTATCGTCACACACACACACACACGTCGTGGCTCGTGGAAGGACGCGTGCCCACCTGCGCACCTCCCAGTCCGCTCCTCTGTCTGCCTGCCTCTCTCTCTCTTTTGCGTGTTGACGAGTTACCTTGAGCTCCCCCACTTTGACCGCTTCCGACGTTCAGCGCAGTACACGGCCGATCGCGCCTGCACTGCCTCTGCGATACGCTGCTGTTCCTCGACTCTGCCGCGTTGGCGCTGCTCTTCTGCGTCCGTGCTCATCTTAGCCGTCGTGTAAGCGAATCGGAAGACACACACGTAAACACATACACACACTCCCCACACACCCACACGCGCGCAGAGTCGTTTGCGCGCGTCGGTGTGTCCCTCTCCCTCTCGCCCTCCCCCAAACAACAACGTGAGGGTGCTCTCTGTCTCGCTCTCTGTCTCTCGCCGCGGCTGCGTTGCCGTCTGACCATCATGACGGACTTCCCAAAGTTGCACCGCATCAAGTCCGATGATGAGAACATGGAGAAGATCCACGTTGCGGCCCGCAAGGGGCTGACGGACGAGGTGCGGCGGCTCATCGACACCGGGGTCAACCCGACCATCCAGAACCGCTTCGGGTGTACGGCACTGCACCTCGCCTGCAAGTTTGGGTGCGTGGACACGGCCAAGTATCTTGCTAGTGTCGGCGAGGTTCAGTCCATGTGGCACGGGCAGAAGCCGATCCATCTCGCCGTGATGGCAAACAAGATGGACCTCGTGGTGGCGCTGGTGGAGGGCGCGAAGCAGCGCGGGCAGACGCCTGAGTCGGTGCTCAACGAGTGTGATGAGCGCGAGGTGAGTGAGATTGGAGGTCATGTGAAGGAGTGCAAGGGGCAGACGGCGCTGCACTGGTGCGTTGGACTCGGTGCAGACTACCTGCCGATGATCAAGCTCCTCGTCCAGCTCGGTGCATCGCCGACAGCCAAGGACAAGGCGGAGGAGACACCGCTGATGCGTGCCATGGAGTTCCACTCCCGCGAGGCGCTGGAAACGATGCTCGACAACGTGCCGAGTAAGGGTGCGCTGCGGCTCGACTACGCGGATCGGCAGGGCAACTCGCACCTGCACTGGGCTATCTTGAACAACTACGAGGACGTCGCCCTCCGCTTCGTGGAGGACGGTGTTGACGTAAACGTGGAGGACAGCGAGCACGTCGTGCCGGTCTACCTCTCCGTGCGTGCCGCCATGGTGACGCTCACGAAGGAGTTGGTCGAGAAGAGCGATGTCTTCCTCATCCAAACATGCCCGTACCACAACGGCACAACTGTGCAGCCAGACCGCATCACGTGGCTCGACTTCGTCCCGGCCGACGCCGACGCCGCGCGGCAGGAGGTGATGCGCCTCCTTCAAGATAAGCTGGACGAGGTGACGCGCAGCCTCAACGGCGGCGCGGACAGCGCCGTGAAGAAGAAGAAGAGAACGGCGAGCACTGTGAAGCGCATGAACCTGGCGCCATCCGCCCCGGTGCGCACCCGCTCGCGCAGCCGGACGCGCAGTACGGTGAACAAGTAAGGAGCGGCGGAGGGGGGGGGCGGGGCGGGGGAGAGAGAGGGCGTGGCTCGCACGCCTCTCCAGAAGATGTCTACGGGCATCCATGAACGTAGGTGCACGTCACCTCCTCCGTTTTGTTTTTCTTGTGTTTGTTTGCTGACAGCGCGTCTTGCTCACTCCCCTCTCCGTCTCTCACGAGCTTCTCCATCTCCACGACCTGCGCATCTTCAGCAGTGGCAATGCGCACACCGGTGGAGCAGCAAAACTGTAACCCCGCGTCCTTCTCTCGCTCTCTCTTTCTGCATGTGTGTTTGTGTGTGTGCTGTGGGGCGTATGTTGAGCCTGCGACTGTCAGCGATGACGCAGTCTTGTGATGCGGAAGACGACGACGCGGGCGTGGGAGCAGGGGCCACAGGGTGAGTCGCAGGTCGTACCAGCCGATGCAGGTGGTGAGACGCAGCTCAGTCCCCCTCCCCCGACTGCGTGCAGCACCGTTGCGTCTTCCTCCTCGCTGCACGCATCATGCATGCGTGCTCTCCATCTCTCTCCTCCGCTCCATTCCTGTGGTGGCAGCCGCAATGTTGCTGGTGTCTCTCTTGTTTCCATGTCACGATGTCCTTCCTCTCTCTCCTTATCTCTCGTCCTCCCCTCACCGTCTCTCTGATGAAGAAAGATAGTCAGAGGTGCGGTGTGTCTGTCTGTGTGTGTGTGTGTGTGTGTGTATGTGAGTGATAGAGAGGAAGAGAGCTTCGAGGGAGGATGTCAGGGGCGGGGGCACGCGCACCGTCGCAGGTGGTGGAGTTGGTGTGTGTGTGTGTGTCTTGTGTAGTTGATGTACTCCAGCTGAGTCTTGTCGCTTCCATTGTGTGGATGCGGGTCTCTATCTCTTCCTTTTTTTTTTTTTCGTCTTGTGTGTGTCCACCACCGCTGCACTCCACACGATGTCTCGCCTCTCTTCCAGCGTAAACGCATCTCTCTCGCACACACGTTGAGACCACACTGTCGTCTCAATCTCTTTCTCTGTTTGTGGGATGTGTCGTCGCTTCCCTCCCAGTCTCCAATCTCCACCTCTCGCTCACTCTCTCTCTCTCGCGAGTCTGTACATGTGTCGGCGTGTGTGTGCTTGTGTGTGTGTGTGTGTGTGCTTGTGTGTGTGTGTGTGTGTGTGTGTGTCGAGTATGTGTCTTTCACGTTGTTCCTTGCTCTTTCCACCCCCCTTTCGTTACCTCGCCCACACAAAGAGCAAACATCACCTCAGACACACTTACACATACACACACGCAAACACACGCATAAATCAACAACAACAGCAACAACTGAAGTGCGTTCGCCCACCGCGCACCGACGCGCGGCAGCTCTCGACAGAAGATGGACTGGAGGTTTGTGTCTGCCTGTGTGAGAGACTGTTGCTGCGGCGTCGACGACGGCTCTTCGCTTGACGTGTGCAGCTGTTCGTCTTGTGTCGCATGTGCACTGCCCCATCCACCCATCTCTTCACTCGATCACGCGATCCCACACACGCATCGGTGCGTGTGTGCTCTCTCGCTCTCTTCTGCCCTTCTCTCTCTCCATCTCTCGTGCACACGTCATGTGGGGAGTGGAGCCGATGCCGGCGACGGCAGCTGTCACTCTGTGAGTGTGTGTGTCTGTGTGAGGGAGAGGGGGGAAGGGAAGGGATGGGGGGGGGGTAGAACAGCGTTTGTGTTGCCACGTGTACGCGTGGCGCCAGGCAATGACGCCATTGACTATGTCGCTCATCTCTCACTCTGCCACTCTCCACCGCTGGTGCGCATCTCTTGTCTGTTGTTGTCGTTCTCGGCTGGCACACCCACCCACCCATACACACACACACACACACGCTCACATACACACATACACGCACACGCGGGTGCCACGGCGCAGCTTTGCTCCCCAACCACACTTTGACTTCGATAACTCGTTGCGCCTTGCAGTGAGGGTGACGCTCTCTGTCGGGTTGCACTCCTGTCTCCGCCTCTCCTCCCGCCGCCCCCGCGTGGAGACTCGCTCGTGTGCTGTCGTGTGGAAGTTGTCGACTCTGTGCACGACTCTCCCGCTGTCCCTCTCTCGACCCTTGACCAACACACCTTCACATACACACACACGTACGCACACTAGTGGCCAGCACGGGGTGAGACAGGACAAGATTACACGAGGGAGCGCTGCCGGCGGCTGGCCTATCATGGACTTGCATCCCATCAGCATCGACGAGGACGGCCCCACGCAGTACCGCAATGGCGTCTCGAGTGCGACCGCCGCCGCCGCGCGTCCCGCCGGGAGTCGTGGCGGGGCTTCTGGGCTGCTGAACCAACACTCGTCCTTCGGCGATGCGCTGCGTGCCTGTCGGAACGCCTTCTACTACCACACGAGCTGGTCGGTGCCGTACCCGGAGGTGCCGGCGGTGCCGCTGCTCTACTACCCAGACGAGTACAAGCGCTTGACGGAGTCGCCGATGCCGGTGGGCGTCATGCAGTCCGAGCTGGACGCCATGCAGATCGGCCTCCTCGACAGCATCCCGCTCGCCTACTACCCGCTGTCACCCAACGCGTTGGAGGAGGCGCGGCAGGCGGCGCAACGTACCGCACTTCGCAAGCAGCTGGCGGCGGCCGTGGCCGCCGCCACGGATGACGCGAGGCCGGCCCCGTCGTCCTCCGCCGGCGGCGCCGCGCGTCGCGCGCGTCTGCCACAGGCTCGACTTGACCCCGGCGATGCGGAGATCGCGCGTATCGTGGTGGATGCGGACGAGATCCAAATACGCAACCTGCCCTCGCTCACCCACGTGCAGCGCCCTCTCTACACGGACATTGGACTGGTGCCGCAGGAGGAGCGCCACGCCGCCCGCATCGCGCGCACACTGCCGGCAGAGGCGAGGCCGCGTGACACGGCGGTGACGACGGCGGATGTGGTGCGTCAGTGGCGTCTCAGCGTCCAGGCGTCCTTTGCGGAGGCCGCCGAGGTGGACGAGGACTACTCGCGCTTCATCCGTGAAGTGGCCCACGCAAAGCTCGGCCTCGACCGCGACAGCGCCGAGCACCTGCGCCTCACGCGCTCGCTGTGGAGCCTCTTGTACCGTGGCACGACGCGGCGGCAGCAGCGGAAGGTGTGGCACGCGTTGTGCCACTTCTCCTCCGTCTACAGCGGAGCCTCGTCCGCGTCCGAGTCTGTGGCGGCGACGCAGCTGCTGCGCGACACGGCCTCGCTGGACCTCCCGCGGTACGCCGCGGACTGGCGTCCGGTGTTGCTCGAGTACACGCACGCCGTGGACGACTACGTGGCGACGCTCGCCGGCGGTGTGGAGCAGCGCCGCGAGAGCCTGCAGTTCCACGACCGCGAGCTTGATCAGCTGTTCACTGGCATGGTGTACACGAACATCGAGCTGGGCGGCAAGCTCGCCCGCACCAACGCCGACCGCCTGAAGACGGTGGTTTACCCGGTGGAGGTGGTGCCGGTGTACCCCAGCGGGTACGAGCAGGCGGCGGCGCTGGGGACGGCGGCGATGCGGCTGCACGACTCCGAGGAGCTCGACTTTCTCGCGGAGCGCGATGCCTCGCTGCACCACGTTCTCCTCCCCGACGCCGCACTTCCCAAGTCCGCCGCCGCGCGGCCCAACATGCTCGTCGGCGGCTGCAACCTGCTCGTGGCGGAGGACGGCGACTTCAGTCACGTTCAGCCTGGTGCGACGCTGCGGTACGGCGTGTCGCCGGAGAACACGTACCAGGCGCTCCATCAAGACTCCGCCAACACGGCAAGCTACCTGCTGCGCGTTGGACAGGTGGCGGCGGATGCCGCGGCGCGCCTCGGCGCCAACAGCGATGGCCGCTACGTCATGTACGATCGTATAGGTCACCGCGACGTCTACCAGAAGGCAAACAACGTGGACAGCAACACCCTCTCGCGGTATGTGATGATGTTTGCCGAAGCGCAGCCCGCCGCTGCGGCTGACACAACCGCAGACTCGCACAGCAGCGGTGCCGCGCAGGGGGTGAAGCGTGAGCGGCAGGAGGAGACGTCTGAGCCATCCGTGGAGCCTCCTGCCCAGCAGCCGCGCCTCACATGAGCTGGTGGTGTTGGCGGCGGCGCTGAATGTGTGTCTGATAGAGTTGTGAGGAGGGTGAGATGTGTGTGCGTGTGAGAGCGACAGATGAGGGAGTGGTGGTGAGCAAGTGAGGGTGAGCGTGCTGTGCTTGCGTGTGTGCGCGTGTGACTCAGTAGGGAAATCGCTACTTCCCCCCCTCTGTCTCTCTCTCTTTCACCGACCTGCTCTGTTGGGGTAGCTGTCATCCTTCGAGCGACCCGCTGCTCCGTGAGGCGATAACTTGAGAGGTGGTTCACACGCGCACACACACAGACACACACACACACGCTGATGATGTGGCTGCGTTTGGGTCGTGGGAGCAAGTCAGGATTGGCGTACTCCAGGATGGATGCTCAGTGCGCAGACAGACGAGACTGCGGGCACCTATCATGAGAAAAAAAACAACAACAACAAACAAATGAAAAAGAAAGACGAGCCACGGAGCGACGGCGAGGTGCACACTTAAGCGAGGTGTCTCTTCTCCACTCCACACACACACACACACACACACACACGGACGAGAGCATCTTGGCAGTCTTGTGTCGGTGACATCGGGAGGAGGGAGGGGGTGGTGGTGGTGGCGAGTTGGAGGCGTGGGGCTGCAGCGCAGGAGAGGAGAGACCAGGTGTGGCATGTGTTTGTGTGTGTGTGCATGTGTCTCCCTCTCTGTTCCTCATGCCACGTGGTGTTGTTGTGGAGCTCTCCTTCGTCCTCCCTCTCCCTGTCACCTCTCTTTCACTCGCTTTCTGATGATAGTGGATGTTGTCGTTGGTGGCTGCACTGCCGTTCTTCTGTACTTGCGTCTGTGGGTGTGCTGTCGCGCTTGTGGAAGAAGTGTGTTTGTGTGCGTGTGTGTGCAACCGCCCACCCACTCACCGGTGTTGCGGCAGCTCCGGCCTGCTGGCTGTGCCCGGTATCACGCCGTGCCTCCCCTTTCCTTCTCTCCTCTCTCCTCTCTCTCCTCACCCTCCTCCTCCACCACTTCTCTTCACACACATAAATGCATGCACACACACACACACACACACACACACACACACTGATAGACCTTTCCCACGGGCCTCTTGCAGAGTCGCGCTCCCCCGCAGAAGCACACAGACACACGCGCACAGAGACACAGAGCAGCAGATAAGACGAAAAGCACTCTTCGTTTCAGGCGCGCAGTGTCGGTACGCAGAGGCGGAGGGCGAGGGACGGCGAGCACTCTCAGACACATACACATACACACAAACACAAACACACAAACACACAAACACAGAGAACAACTGACACACCGACACAGACACGGACAGATACCCAGACAGACAGAGACAGACGCAGCGCAGACACGCAACACGCAGAATCAGCGCACTGTTTCACACTGTTTGTTTTCGTGTATCTGTGTGTGTCCTTACACCCTCTCTTCCTCTCTCTTTCTCTTCCAGCACCTCCGCTCTTGTATTCACGCTCGCTTGCGGCCCTCCTCCCACCTTCTTGTGCAGACCCAGACGCAGGCAAGGGAGAGCTTGACCCAGCATCAGGCGTGTGTGCAGGGTGGCTGAGGGACGCAGTTTCGTTGCGGCGGAGACAGAAAAGGGGAGAGAGACGTGAGAGCCAGACAGACAGACGAGCGCCTGCATCTCCACCGCCGCGGTGCAATCGCCCACCACCACGGGACGCCGCACTTGTCGGTGAAAAAGCCAAAACAACAACAACAACAAAAACAAGGCACAGGAGAGCAACTGTCTGGATATCGTGAGATTGTGAGATTGTGTGTGTGTGAGTGAGTGTCTCTCTTTGTGTGAGTGTGTCTTTGTGTGTGAGTTACGCCATTCCTCAGCCAAGCGCTGTTTCGCTCACTGTCTTACCCAGACAAACTGCATCTGGCCACCCTAACTCTTTTCATCTTCCTGTCTTTTTGTGTATTGTCTCTCTTTTTTTTTTTTTTTTTTTTTTTTGACTTTTGGTGTTCTTCTTACCTCGGCTCTCTTTCTCCGTCGCCTCACCACCTGATTTTCTCTGCTACATCTGTCTCTCTCTCCTCTCCCCCTCCCTCCCTCTCATCCACGTGTGTCTTGGCAGAGAGAGAGAGTGCGCGCACCTGTGTCGTACGTCCTCCTCACCCTCCGACTCTCTCTATCTCTCTCTGCCTTTGCGTTTTTCTGAAGCTCCAAGGACGTGCTTTTCCAACTGGTGAACAAAACCACACGCACTCACACACACACAAAAAAAGAAAAAAAAAAAGAAAGCTGCACGTGATTTCGCAGTTGGTGTCGGAGGTGTGCCTGTACCTGTCCCCGCTCCCTCACCTTCTGTTTCTGCTTCAACTTCCATCTTTCTTGGTTTGCCTGGTATTTCAAGTGTTTTAGGTATATATATATATTTTTTTTTGGCTGAGCTCGTGTGAAGGTGACTGTGACGGAGTGGGCGTGTGTGTGTGTGTGTGTGTGCGTCTGCTGCCACCTCTGCAGTCGCCTTCCTCCCTCTCTCACTCACTTTCTTCCGTGATCCACTGGGCTTTGACAAAGATAGGCCTTGTTGTCGGTCTACTCTGCTGTGTGTGTCAGTGTCAGTGTCAGTGTCTGTGTCAGTGTCTGTGTCAGTGTCCGTGCCAGTGTGTGTGTGTGTGTGTGTGTGTGTGTGTGTGTGTGTGTGTGTGTCTCCTCTCATCTTCTGCCATTACCCGCGCCGCACTTGATCGCCTCCAGACGTCCGTTGTTGGGGAATACGACATCGCTGTTTTGTTTTGTCTTTTGTTCTTCGCCCGAGCCCAGTGAGACGGCGCGCGTAAGCAACCACAGGAAGGAACATACTAAAGACAAAAAAAAACAAACAAGGCGCGTTGTCGACACGTCCTCTGCCCAGACTCGAGCGCGAGTGCTTCGAGCACGTGATTGAGCTCATCTTCTTCTCTTTTTGCACGTGACTACAAGTCGCGGAGAGAGGAGCACACGCGTGGTTGCACGCGCATACACACACACGCGCGCCGCAGATTCAACACTTCTTTTTTTTTTTTTTTCAGTTTGTTGTGTGTGAGAGAAGCAATTCACAGATCCATACCGTTGCCTGGGGAAGGGCAAAACTCACAAGAGACGACCCACCTTTTCTCTTCTCCCACAAATCAAAAAACAACAACCAGGAGCTCGCGTTCATCGTGAGGGCCATCACCGCTGTGGCCAAACCGAGCACAGCAAAAACAAACAAACAAAAAAAACAAAAGGGTGCCACTCGCTGGCACTCACGCACGAACATACGAGGAATCAGCAACAACAAACATCGCATACCGCGCTGCCTCCACAGTGCCGCTTCTCTTCCAGTATACAGGCAAGTGCAAACTGTGTGCTGCGCCACTGTGTCACCAGGACTGTCTCTCTCTCTCTCTCCTTTTCCTTTCATTCTTCTGTTCTTGTGCCATCGTGTGTGTGTGTGTGTGTGTGTGCGTCTGCGTGTGTGCGTGTGCTGCACCTTTGCTTGCTCCTCGGTTTACTTCTCTTGTGATTCTTGATTCTTGCGTGTCGAAGGCACCGCTGTCGTCTCTCTCTCTCTCTCTTCCTCTCCCTCCGTCGTCTTTCCTCTCCGTTGTTGGTCGCGGTGTGAGTTCAAGAGAGTGGTGCGGCGGTGTGCGTTTGTGTGTGTGTGTGTTTGCGTCCATCCATCTAGCTACCGTATCACACCATTCTCCACTGGCTCGCTTTCTTCTTTTTTTTTTTTTTCTCTTTTAGTTGTCTGCTCAGTTTGTTTCTAGCGCTTCAAGATTGCGCACCACTAAATACACCTCTTCTCCCACTCTCCAGCACACTCACACACGCTTCCGTGCATCTGTGTGTGTTTGTGCAAGTTTTTGTGTGTGTGTGTGTGTGTTTGTGTGTGTGCTTCGTCGTCTCGCTTTCACCTCTTTTTTTTCTTCCTTTTTTTGCCTTTCGTTTGCTCCTCTCTCTCTCTGTAACTCACCAGTAGTGCCGCTCACTTCTTAAGCGCTGGATCACCCCTCACGTCGTCATCGTCGTCGTCGTCGTCTCACCTCCTCGTGAATTCGCGGCACACGTACATCAACGCACCCGTGTGTGTGTGTGTGTGTGTGTGTGTGTGTGTGTGTGTGTGTGCAACGTGGAATTTGACTTTTCATCACAGCTGTTCGAATTCTCTGGTCTCCTGCATTTTTGTTTTTTGTTTTCTCCTTTCGTTGCTCCTCAGCACGAGAGAGGGGGGGGAAGAGGAGAGGAGAGGAGAGGGAGAGCCGCCGCTCTCTATTCTGCCCTCCGCTTCATTTGTGTTTAATCTTCTTCTTCTTCTTCTTCTGTGTGTTTCTTTTTTATTTATTGTTTCTGTATTTTTGATTATTCTACTCTCTCTTTCCTTTTTTTTTTTTGCATTTACACACACACACACACGCTCTCTCTCATTCATTCACACACACCTCTCTCTCTCCCTGTGTGCCCGTGGTTTTTTTTTTTCTGCTCCTCCCCTTCGGTGCGTGTCGTACGTGTACTTACTGCACGTTGCCTTGGTTTGGCAGCGTCGGTGTGTCTGCACAGTGTTGTTGTCGGCTCTCCTTGTGTGTGTGTGTGTGTGTGAGGAGGAGGCTGCGCCAGATTTCCTTTTGCGATTCCGAGAGCGCGACAAGCCGGAGCACCAAACGAAGACACAAGGACACAGTTTCTTTTTTTTTTTTGTCGGGAAGGGTGCGTTGTGCTGATACAACATAAAGTTGTCCACAGGCACGTTGAGGCTGGGCTGTGCGTTCTGGTGCTTGTGGGTGTGTGTGTGTGTGTGACTGTTCGTTCTAGTGGGTGGAAGGGGTGTGAACACGGAAGGCAGACGCATTGAGAAGCGCTACCTCTCCTCCATTCCCTCCCGCTCTCTGTAGTCGACTGGCTCACCCACTTCTCCCTCGCTCCCTCTTCTAGCACACACACACACACGCGCGCGGGGACCTCGAGTGCATCAACGCATCGACCATCACGCGTGCCGACGCCACCATCCCACCCCGTCCTGCTTCATCTGCTGTGAGTCTTCACTCTCCGTTGCCGTCTCTGCCATTTCGCTCTTGTGTTTCTGCTTCAAGGAAGAGAGGCCCTCCCCACCCCCCGCCCCCTCCCCAGACACACACACACACACAGTGGAGAGCCCGAACACCTGTTTGACGTGACCACCCGCGCCGCCGACTCGCGCATACGTGTGTTCGTGTTTTTCATTTTTTTGCTTTATTTTATTATTGGACGTGCATTGATACCGTCCACCAGCTATCTGCTCCGAGCGCCACGATCGTCGTCGTCTCTCATTCCAGTACCTCCGTCGACCTCTCCTCCCATTCTTCAAATCCGAAAAGGCGTGTGTGTGTGTGTGTGTGTGTGTGTGTGTGTGTGTGTGTGTGTTGTTGAGTTGCGTGTGAGTGTTTTTTTTTTTCTTTTTCTGCACTCCAGTGTCCTCTGTGCCGTTGATGTGTGTGTGTTTGTGTGATCTTCGCTGTGCTGTCTTTTCTTCTTCACTTCCGCTTGTTCTTTTCTTTCTTGGACGGTCGCCGTCGTGCGTTCTCGTCTCTTGTCTCCCCTCTTTCTTTCTCGTTGGGTCTCTCTCCTCCTTGCCTGCGTTCTTCCATCGTCACATTGTTTTTTATTGTGTAGTTGGTGTGCTCTTGGGTGTACAACTAGGTCACGTTTTCTTTTCTTTTTTGTTTTGTTTTGTTTCTGAAGCGATCGTACACTGCATCCGCGTCCGTGTCTCTGTCTGTGTGTGTCTGCGTGTGTGTGTGTGTGTGTGTGTGTGTTTGTGTGGAAGCTGTCACGAACCCTTCCATCACCTGACGTCACCACCACCGCTATCTGTCTGCCTTCTTCTTCTCTCTTTCTCTCTCTTTCTGTGCCGCTGCTGGACCTCCTGCTCATCTCTTCCATCTGTTCTCACCCCTTCTTCACACACACGGTCACGTTGCTCCCTGTCTCGCACGACTCTCTCTCTCCCTCGTCCCCCTTCCCGCCTCCTTCCTCATTCATCGCGTGCACCTGCTTGAGTCATCGTGCTCCGTCCACCTCCTCTCCCCCTCTCTCCGTGTCATTCGACTTTACCAGTACTAGTACTACTACTACTACTCGCTTCACATTTCTCGCCTGCTGCGGCACCGGTGTGTGTGTGTGTGTGTCCCTGTTTCTTTCTTTCTTTCCCTCTCGCTCTTGTTGTTGTTGGCGTGTGTGTGTGTGTGTGTGTGTGTGCTCCACCCAGCTGTAGGATAGGGAGGCCACAGAGGGAGCAGGGGACTGCACCGCGTCGCCGTCGCCTCTTTTCGTTTCTTCTTTATTATTATTTTTTTTTGTGTTTCCATTCTCTCTCTCTCTCGACGTGCTTGCCTCTGTGACTTGTGCGCAAGATGTCCTCTACGGCACCCAGCTCCGCCCACGGTGCATCCTACCCCCTCGTCCACATGGGCTACGAGGCGGCCTCGCCGCATCTCTCGAGCGTGAGGCGGCGGTCCCCTGTTGTGGACGTCGTGGCGGCCCCCGCATCCACCGCGCCACACTACTACGGAGCACAGCAAGGACCAGTGAGCGGTGGCTTCCGGCCGCTGGCGATGAGCTACGCGGCGCCGTACTCTGGCAGCACGTACCACCGCGTCGGGGCCACGACGCCCTACGCCGGCACGAGTCACCCGTCCTCCTTCTACTCACTCGAGCTGTCCACAGGGATGTCGGCGCAGGTGCCGCTCTCCGACTTCTACGCAGCCGCCGCGGCGTCGACGTCGCACGCGGAGGACTTCCATGGTTTCCCTGCACAGCCGTGCTACGCCGAGTCACCGCTCGCGATGACGGACTACCACGACGGCGCCTGCGTCAGTCCCATCCTCGGATACGGGTCACCCGGCTCCGCGGCTGGCGTAAGCGGCTACGGGTTCATGGACGCGGCCGGCGGCTCCGTCATCAGCAGCGTCAGCTTCGGCGGCTCGCGCGTCCCGCAGTGGTACGTGCCGCGCAACTACTGCGCCCTGCCCTGCAGCAGCGGTCCGGCCAGTGGGAGCACTTACCTCTTCTACACAGACGGCGCCAGTGCCGGCGTCACGCCGACCTCCGTCTCGGCCGGGGCGATGTCCACCGAGGAGGAGGCGCTCGGCGTCTCGGACGGGCGGCTGCTCCGCTACGTCGCGGCCCCGCCACCGCCGCCGCCGCAGCCGCGACTCTCCCCCCAGACAAGCCCGGGACCGGTGGGCTACCTCGCGCTGCCCCCGTCGGCCGCCGCGGCCTCCACCGGAGCCGGTGTCGGTGCCGGTGGTGCGCACACCGCCCCGGCGCCGTCGAGCCGCTCCTCCGCTTCGCCGTCCTCCTCCGCCGCCGCTGCGTCGAGCACCTCCCCCGCGTCACGGCCGGCCAGCACGCCTCAGTTTCTGTCGTACGACGGTCGGGCGTACGGCATTCCGCTGCATCGGCTGGGGCAGAGCAGCGCCGACGCCGCCGCCGCCATCGCGCAGAGCCCTCTCGTGACCGGTACAGGCCGCCGCGACAGCGCCAGCAGCCCTGTGGACGCCGCCGCTCCGTCGTCGATGCGCGCGGTGGCGTGCGGCGCCGGCGCGGTGCGTCGCCCCTGCGTGGACCCCCACACGACTGCCACGCCGACGCCGTGCGCGTCACCGCGCATCGTGTCAGACGGCAGCAGCGTTGGTGCGGCGGCCGCCACCGTCTACTCGCCAGAGGAGACCGCGCTCTTGGCCGACGTGCACGCGCGGCTGCTGCAGCAGCAGCGCCGCTCTTCACAGCACGTCAAGGGGCGCGCGTCGGCGGCCAAGACAACTCTGATGGCGCTGCGTCGCCTCAGCAGCAGCGGCGGCAGCAGCAGCAGCGCCGTCCCCGCCGCCGTGGTGGCCGCGCCGCCGCCTCTGCGGAGCACGCGTGGCTCGCCGTGCCGCGCGGAGTGCGATGGAGCCGAGGTCGCGGCGCTCTCTCCGATTCGACGCCTCGACACGGCCGACGACGCCGACGCAGCGGCGGCGGTGGATCACTCGACAGGGGCTGCGGAGGCGGCCTCGTTGGAGGCCCCGACGCAGGATGCGCTGGATCGCGTCTTGACCATGCCAGGTGTCCTGTGGCGCCACGACCCCTACAGTCGCCGCGTGCTCTCCCACAGCCACGGCGGTGCCGCAGACGACGGCAGCGTGGCGGCGGGCGACTCCTGCGCCTCTCTGCCGCCAAGCGTGTGCACGCCGTCCACCAACCCCGGTCACTCCCACCACCACGACGCCACGGGCAGCATCACCCAGCCACCCCCTTCCGCGACGACGACGACGTCACGCACACAAGGCAGCAGCGGGTGCAGCAGCAGTGGAAGCGCTGACGTGCTGCGGCCCAGCGCGCGTCGCCTGCCCATCAAGAAGGTGTGTGTGCGCCACTACGCCGGCGGCGACGATGACGACTCCTCCGTCAGCCACGACCGCAGCGGTGTCGTCGGCGCGCTGCTGAGTGTGCAGGACAGCCCACACGCGATGCCGCCCCTACCACCACCTCTGGCGGACCGTGTGGCCCACGCCGCGGAGGTGGTGGTGAAGGCGGCCGTGGATGTCTGCTCTCCGCCCGTGTCTGCCCCCGCGGCGCGTACGCGGCCGGCGGTGCCGAAGCCGCGCTCGAAGCAGAGCTGCCCGCCGGCGCTGGTGGCCGACATGCCGTCGGGGTGCACGGCCGGCGTGGAGAGGGGCGTCGCGTCCGCTGCCGTGTCGCACCTGTCGTCCTCTGCGATGTCGGCGGGGCTGGACGCGTCCTCGCTGACACTCACGTCGCCGCCGGGGAGCGCGGTGCCGGCGGAGGCGCCGGAGAGGAGCAGCGCGAGCTCCGTCAGTGTCGCCGCCGCCGACTGCCCCGACGCACCGACCGCCTCCGCCTCGGAGACGGCGACCGCGCGTCCGGTCGTGGCGCGTCGGCGCGGCGCCTACTCGTCCTCGCTTGAGCTCAGTCGGATGCGCTCGGCGTACCAGTCCGCGTTGACGTGGGCGTGGCGGCTTCGCAACGCGCGCCTGTGCTCGTCGGTGCCGTCGGCTGAGATCGCGGCCGCGGTGGACACGAGCCTCCTCGTGCCGACCCTCGCCGACCTCGAGGCGAGCCACCTTGTGCGCATGTGGCACAGCCTCGATGCGAGCGGCTGCTTCCTCGATGCACTGGAGCGACGCCGCTCCGTGATCGGGACCGGCAGCAACAGCTCCACCCGCGTTGCGCGCCGCGTTGCGCCGCTGTCGCGTCGAATGCTGAACCGGCGGCGCAGTCTCGAGACGGACGCGGCGGACGGAGTGCGCTACACGGTGCTCGACAAGGCAGATATGAAGTACGTCTGCGTGCTGCAGCACCGCTTCCGCCGCAGCACGGCTGTCGCGGCGGAGAACTTCCCTGTCGGTGCGATGGTCGTCGTGGATGGTGACATGGGTGTCGACACCGGCGTCGTGGAGCTCATTGTCCCACGGGAGGAGTACGAGGCGATGTCCGAGGCGGCGCGGCGCGCAGCGCATCTCGCGGCGCACCTGGACTTCCCGCTCGCCTCCTCCATCCACCGCGTCGCGCGCGAGGAGGAGATGGCGATGCACAACAACACGCAGCGGCCCCTCGAGGAGGCGACGCTGGACTTCTTGCAACACATCACGACGCAGCCGCACCTGTTCCAGAGCTGTCGGGTTGAGTGGATGCACTTTGTCGATGTGGAGTTCCAGGCGGATGGGCAGAAGCTGTACGTGCACTACACATGCGACGCCCCCGTCCGCTTTCTCGAGCTCGCCACATTCCTCAATCACATCTTCCACTGCCGCATCTGGATGAAGATCGTGAAGCCGGAGGAGTCGTAGAAGTGTCTCTCTGTGTGTGTGTGTGTGTGTGTGTGTGTGTGTGGTGGCAGTTCTCCGGTACCTCGCCGTCTGCCTGCCGTTCCACTTTTTTTTTTTTTTTCGTGCGCCTCTTCCGCCCTCGTACCGACCGCGCACTCTGTTGTGCGGCTTCTTCGTGTCCTCTCTCGTGTATGTGTACATGCGTGTCTGTGTGTATGTGTGTATGTGCATGTGTGTGTGTTTCATGTGCGGCGGTGTTCATGTTCGTTTCCAATTCACGCCTCTTCATCCCCTCATGTGTCTGCCCATCCTCACTCTCCCTCCTTCCGCTCTATTTTTGTGTGTCCAACACCCCCCCGGCCCCCTCAAACCCGCTCACGCTCGCGTCATGAACGCCGCGTTGCCACTCTTGTCATGCGCGTGCAGGTGACATCAGCGCACCTCACGCGTCTCTTCTCCCCTCACCGACGCCACGGAGTGCCTCTTCTCCTTCCTCCCGTCTCTCCTCTTCCCTTCCATATGTCTCTCTCTCTTTCTTTCTTTTTCTCTTTTTACTTTTATTTTACATCTTTGATGTGCACCGCACGATGTGCGAGAGTGAGCGAACCTGTTCGTGTGCGTTTTTCTCTCCTTTTTTTGTATTTTTTATTTTCCTTTGTTGCTGTTGTTGTCGTGCATCGCGCAAGCGTGTGTGTGTGTGTGTGGGTGTGTACGTGTGTGTGTACACGTGTGTGTACATGTGTGTGTATATGTGTGTGTACACGTGTGTGTACATGTGTGTGTACATGTGTGTGTGTGTGTGTGTGTGTGTGTGTGTACACGATTCTCCGCCCCTTCATGTGAGGTTCTTGTTTACTCTGCCGGTGTTGTTTCTTTTTTTTTTTTTTCTTTTTGCTTCTTTAGTTGATGTTGACGTCTTGTCTCTCTTTTCTTCTCTCTTCTTCTTTTTTGTTTTTTGTTTTCGAATCGGTAGTGTTGTTGTTCACAGACTCGCGGTCGGCATCTCTCCCTGCTTGGTTCGGTGCCTTCCTCCGCCCCCGCTTGTGCGCTGGGAGAGCGGAGGCGGAGGTGGAGGTGGCGCAGCGCATCTCTCTCTGACACACACGCACACGCACACACGGGTCTCCGCAGCCACACACTCGTTCACCTCCCTTCCGTTGGCACCTCCTCCACCTCCACTTGCGACTCTTGACGAACTACCGTGGCTGCTGTACACCTCTCTCTTTCTTTTTCTCTCTCTCTACCGTGTCGCGTGGTTTGCGCGGGCGACTCCGCGGCTGTTGTGTGTGTGTGTGTGCGTGTGTGTGTGTGTGTGTGTGTGTGTGTGTGTTCTCTTTCTACGAGGCTGCGGTCTGCCGCTCACACCTCTCTTCTCCCCTTTCTCTTTCTCTCGCCACGGTCGTACGCCATCCATTCATTGCACCCGCGCAACACGCGCGGGTGCGTGCACGAGCGCACGAGACGCGCGCGCTCTTCACAGACAAAAAAAAAAAGAAAGAAATAAAAAATATGTGCAATACGCGCAGACAGAGAAGGTGTGCACGTGTGTGACGGAGAGGACGTGTGCGGCTACGATGTTGATCTCTGCCGTTATGTACAGCTCACAGATTCACCTCAGCACCAGACGCTGTCGAAGCACAAGGAAAAAAAAAAAAGAGTAACGAAGAAAAAAAAAAAAAGAAGCGTCTTCCAGACATACAGCAAGCAAAAAAACAACAACAACAAAACACACACAGTCACTGGAGAAGCACACTACTGCTGTTACGCGTACAGATGCACAACGAAGACAACAACACGTTGTCCTTCCTTCCTTCCTCCCCTCCTCCTCCCCCCTTTCTCTGCCTGCTCAGGCCACTTCTTTTTCTTCTAGAGATTCACTAGTACGCGGACACGTGATCAAGTATGCTTGTACGTCACAGTGTGTGTATGTGTGTGTGCGTGTGCGTGTGTTTGTGTGCACGACTGCGTTTGTGGGGCAGCGAGAGAGTGTTGCAGATTCACGTGCCGAGTGTCAGCTTCCTCTCTCCCTCTCCCGCTCCACACAGTCTGGCCAACGCCGCCGCCACACAGACGCATCAACCAACACTTGTGCTCCCCCCTCCCGTACACGCCGCTCGTTTCTTTTTTTTTTTTCTCTTGTTGCTACTTTTGCTCTTCTGTTTACTTTCTTCTTTCGCACCACCTTTCCGGTGCTCACCGTGTTGGGGCAACAACTACCGGCGGTACGCGCGCGCGCGTGCATGTGTGTGACAGACGCGGGGCGTGAGAGGAAGGGATGGTGTGTGTGTGTGTGTGTGTGTGTGTGTGTGTGTGGCCGAGACGGTGCCGCACTGCGCCTGTGAGCCGCCCGCCTCCCTCTCCACTCCTCCTCCCCTTCTCGAATCTCCTTCGCCAACATACTCACCTCATGAGATCGTCGTGGTGGTGTGCCGCACACGCGTTGCCTCCCCCTTTTTTTTTTCTTCTTTTCTTCTTTTTTTTTTTTTTTTTTGTAGCTTCCACCGTTGTCCCGTCGCGGAGTGCCGTGTGTGTGTGTTTGTGTTGATGAGGGCTCTCCGGTGGGTGCGGTTGTGCGGCTGCGGCTGCCTCGAGTCATCCGCCGCACCCTTTCCATGTCCTTCTTTCTCTTCCTCTCTTTCTCTCTCTCGCACCATCAGCGGTGCACCATGTTGCAGTAGTCTCAGCGTGGCTGTTCCACATCGTTGCCAGGCGACGGGAAAGGAAGCGAGGAGAAGCCCAGGCGAGCACGTTGATGCGTCTGTACGTGTGCGTCTGTGCGTGTGTGTGTCTGTGTGTGCGTGAAGAGGGGTGTGGGGTGTGGTGATGGCAGAGGCCGTTATCAGATGTGAGTGCGAGCGGTGCAGCCCGCCGGCACGTCTCGCCCTCTTCTTCCTTGGACAGCACTACCGATTCAAGGCGACGCGGGGGGTCATCCGATGCAGAGAAGACAGCGTAGCGGCCGCCACTGGTGGCAGCCTTGTGCGTCCTCCGGTCCTCGTCCCTCATGTCCGCCACAACAGGTGGACACCGGCGTCGACCCCCCCCTCTTGCACGGCACACATCTGTGCAGCACTCCTCCCCCGACACACGCACACACACACACGCACAGACAGACACTAAGGCACGTGGGGACAGCAACACACAGATACAGATACAAATACAAACTCTCGCGCGGCTCTCGGGACGCACTGGACAGATAAAAAACACACAAAAAACAAACAAATCAAACGCAGACACGCAGACACGCAGACACACAGACAGACAGTGAGAGGAAAGGGATGCGGTCGACAGTGGCCCGTCGGTGTTCTCCGCCCTCCTTCCTCCTCGCGAATGACAGCGACTGTGGTTCTTGAGAGAAGGGGGAGCTGGTGCACAATCTGATACGCGCCACGGCCCCCCGACTCACGGACCAACGCGCACTCCGTGGCAGCTCGTGTCTCCTCTCCTGTTTTGAAATTTTTTTTTTTTGCCTCTTTCCAGGGCACCCCAGCGAGACTGCGATGCAGGAGAGGTCTGACAACAACAGCGGCGGCGGCACCTCTTCTTCCTCTCATCCAACTCTCTCGTGTCTCTCGTCGTTGACTTCTCCTTTGACGTTTTTTTTTTTGTTTCTGTTCGCTCCATCGTCGATGTCGCTCGTCTGCGTGCTCACACCTCCACGTGGGCGAGTGAAGGATCGACGACACGGTGCCATCGAGGCTCATCGCAGCTGAACGAGTGGGGGCGTTGTCTTTGGACACACACGTACACGCACACACACACACACACACACACACACACAAGGACCGGCGCGTGTCTAGACAGACGGCGGCTCACACATCTACTTCTGCAGAGGACCACAGGGTGAAGGATGCGGGTGGGACAGCCGCAATAGTTCGAGTCTTCCGCCACAGAGGCATATCAATTCCACAACCCTCCCCTCCTCTGCACACACACACACACACACACACACACACACACGCAGAGATAGGTGGGCGGAGCATACAGCAACTCAGCGATATCCTCCCGCCACCCCTCCCCACTCCTTCTCCTCGTGCGCGTCTGCCATGAACTACTTCGGCCAGTGGTCGAACTTGGAGCTGGTGCGTCAGGATGGCACGACCCGTCTGGCCGCAGATGTGCTGAACTGCGTGCCGTACGTCGTGTTGCTCTTTGGCGCCGCGTGGGAGTCGGAGTGCGCGGCGTTCATGGATGTCGTGGGGGAGTTCTACGAGGCGCACCACGAGAAGAAGGGCTTCGAGGTGGTGTACATCTCTCGAGACTACAACAAAGCAGACATGATGCGCGGCTTCCTCCTGAGCGAGCGTGCCGCGGCGGCCGCGCAGAGACGCGTGCGTCAGGAGCGCAAGGATGACCGCGAGCGCAGCACCGCCGTCGCCGCAAGCGGTCGTGAGGCGGACAGCGACGGTGCGCAGCTGCACGCGAGTCAAGCGCAGCGTGACGGGCAGCAGCGCGGCCGTCGCAGGGCTGCGTCAAGGGCGGGTGCCTCGCCTTCCACCCCACCACCACTGCGGCGCGTGGCGGAGCTGACGGCGAGTACCGCAACCACCAGCGGTCTCGTGGGTGCGTCGGACAGCCGAGCGCTGGGGCTGGGGCAGCGCCGCGGCTTCTGGGCGGTGCCCTACGACCACGTTGGCTGCGTAGGCGTCCCCATCCTCTACCACCTTCGTGTCTTCACCTACCCTGGCGTCATTGTGTGCCGCAACAAGCCGTACTGGGGGAGCGTGCCACCGGCGCTGCTGCCGACGCTGCCGGAGCGGCCGCGCGACGCCGACGAGGTGCCGGTCGACCGCGTCAACGCCCCTCAGCGGCGCCAGCGGACACCGGTGGTGGCGCGGCCCGAGTGCCGTCCTGAGGTGGTCACCATCGCCGGTCGCTTCATGATGGAGCGCGACCCCGCGGGAGACGACTTCCCGTGGGAGAGGATGAACGGTGCGACACGCTGGGCGGCGCTGCTCTTCTTCCTCCTCGTGACGCTGCTCGCGGTGGTGGTCATCTCGTGGGCGCTCCCCACGATTCTCATTGCGCGACAGACGGCGCTGCTGAAGGCGGAGGCACGGCGGTAGGAGAACGACGGGTGGGCCGGCCGGCAAATGCTGAGAGAGAGAGCTGACGCGAGAGGGGGAGGAGGAGGAGGGTGGTGGCGGTGGGGGGCAGCGTCTTCCATCACACTCACGTCCGCGCGGAAAGAACACAGTCAAGAGAGCGCGCGCGTCTCTCTTTTTCTGTGTGTGTATCTCCAGCTCTACGGTGTCAACTTCATTTTGTCTGGGGTGCCTCCCCGCCTCACTGCCACGGTGCCTCTCCTCCACCTTCTCTCTCTCCACGCCGTTCTGATGTCGCGACTCGAGGAGGGGGACGGTGACTGATGTTGCCAGATAGAGTCGGCGTCTGCAGGCCTGCTGCTGCCGCCAACACTTACACCTCAGGACAGCGAAACACACACAAACTCACACACACACACACACACACACACAGCCGGGCCAACCAGAGGACTCACGTCTCGTCCGGTGTGTTGGAGTGAGTGAGCAGAGGAGGAGAAGGAGTCGGTAGAAGCGACTCCTTTTTTTTTTTCCTTTCCGTCTGTGCAGCACCGGCACGTACTTGGGCATCCATCCATATCATCTCATCCGCCCGTCTCTCCCACTCTCCTGTCTCCTCACCCCAGTGGCAATGCTAATGGCGGTGAGGAGGCACGAGGGACACGCTCCGCTCTATCCCTCTGTCTATGACTTCAGCTTCAACTGCTCTCCTCCTCCTCTTCCTCTCTCTCTCCCTCTTCACTTTGTCTCTCTCTCTCCTCCCACTGGCGGTGCAATGACCCCGTCACTCTTGGTGGACCATGCCTCCATACCTCTTCACACACACACACACACACACGCCTGTGCACGTCCATGTATGTGCTGTCATCCTGATGAAAAGTTGCTTCTTCACCCCCTACCCTATCCATTCTCTCTCTGTCTCACCCCTCCCCACAAGTCACTTCGGTTCTCACGAGTCGCACCACACTCACATACGCAAGCGCTTCACATTTCTTTTTTTCTCTTCCACCTCCCTCTCCACCTCTGACCATCGCCCTTCCTCCTTCCCCCCCTTCTCTCCTTCTCCTTCCCTCCTCACGAAGGTGTCACTCCCCACTCCACTGCTGTCCTCTTTTTTTGTTTTCCTTTGCTCTACTTCTCCTCCTCCTCCTCCTCAGACGCTGTGCGTCGGCTGTGGTGCAGCACGTGGCGGTACCTCCGTTGCTCCTCTCCCCCCCCCTCCCCTCCCCTCTCTCTCTCTATACCCCAGTTCTCTCCCCCCTCCTTTTGCTTCGGGACACACGGCAGACGTCATTGGCGCACACAGAGACACACAGACACTCGCGGCACTACGTGTGGTGTGGTGGCGTTGGTGTGGGTGGTCTGTAGTCCACGGGGGGTTGCAGAGACGTGTTGGTCGACTGAGCGAGTCGGAGGGAGACGGTTGAAGTTCTTGGTCCAGCACCGACGAAGAAGCGCGCCTCCTCTCATTTTTTTTTTGTTTGTTTCTCTTTCCCCTGTGTGCTACGTGGACTGGTGTGGTGGTGTGTATTTGTGTGTACCTGTGTCGCTCTCCGTAGTTCTTCTGCACCGCTGGTTCCCACCCCCACCCCGCCTCTCCTCCTCCGCCTCACATTCCACCCCGCAGGCGAGTACATCCGCCCCCCGTGTGCGCTGCTCGGTGTGCTTCTCTCTTTTTGGGTGTCTCCGTCACTCTTCGCATCCGTCACACGCACATACACACACACACACACACACAGAGCGCACGCATCTGCCGCATCACCGCATCGCTGCTCGGCTCTTCTCTCATCCCCCCCCCCCTCCATCGCTCTCCTCACAGGACACACACACACGTACACACTCAGACAGACAAACGGGGAGCCGTATTCTGCTGTCGTCATCGGTGCTGCTTCTCTCCTCCCCTCCCCCTTCACTGTCCTTGTCCGTCTGTCTGTTTTTTTTTTTTTTTGTTTCTGTGTGTGTCTCTCTCTGTGTGTGTGTTTGTGTGTGTCTACCTACCCGCTGTTATTGTGGTTGTCCGTCTCGATCCGTGCAACTCTTCTCGGCAACCAACGTGTGTCCTTCCTCAGTCTTTCCCCCCCCTGTCTTGTGCTGACGACAGGTGCAATTCGACGCATCGTGAGAGAGAGAGAGAGTACGGAGCTACGCCATCTGCCAGTGTCGCTCTCCTTCGACTGAGCTGGCTGACTTCACACGTCAGCCCTCGCCTCCCTCTCTTTTTCTTTCCGTGTAAACGAACTGGTGAATAGGTCGCCGCCGCTGCTGCTGCTGTTGCTGTTGTTGCTGCCGTGTGTGCACGAGTTTGCGTCGCGGTCGATCCCCCACCCCCACCCCCACCCCCACCACTGGATCATCAGGAGGAGGAAGGCGTGTGTGTGTGTGTGTGTGTGTGTGTGGCGCCGTCGTGCGTCGGGGTTGGTGCGAATGCCGTTCCACCACAGAGATGCGCCGTTCCTGTCGCAGTTTCCAGATCTGAAGCTGCTGCGGCAGGACGGCACGAGCATCGCCGCGGCAGAGGCGCTGCGGGGGAAGAAGTACGTCCTCATTTACTTCTCCGCCCACTGGTGCCCGCCCTGCCAGCGCTTCACCCCGCTGCTGGCGGACTTCTACGAGGCCCACAAGGACACGCAGGACTTCGAGGTCTTGTTCGTCTCGTCCGACCGGGAGGAGGGGCGCATGATGGACTTCTTCCAGAACCGCAGCAGCAACTACGTGCGCCGCCAGCCCGCCGCCGCCGCCTCGCCGCCGCTGCCGGAAGACGAGCCCGGCGATGTGGGCTGCGACATCTCCTCCCACACCGGGAACGACTTGGCGTCGGAGGTCTCCCGCCGCGCCGGAGGCGGAGAGGCGCCGCAGCCGCGGCCCCCAACGTCGTCCACCATGACAGTGCGGCGCGGGCCGGCGGCCAATAGCGCACGCGCTCCGAGGGCCACCGGCCACGGCAACTGGCTGGCGCTGCCCTTCAAGGAGCACGACGTTGCCCGGTACCTCTCACGCGCCTACTCTGTCGTCTCCATCCCGAAGGTGGTGGTGGTCGCTGTGGACACGAGCTGCATGGTGACGCGGGAGGGAAAGATGATGGTGATGAAGGACCCCGACGCCGCGCGCTTCCCGTGGCGGTTCGCCGAGGGTGACATGCGCTGCCGCACCGAGGGTGGACGAGAGTGCGCCGCACTTGTGCTGGTGCTTCTATGTGGCCTCTACTACTACTTCTGGTACTACTAGTAGGGAGGAGAGGTGTTCCACGCACCCCGGGGGGTGGTGGTGTGCGTGTGTGTGTGTGAGGACACAGGAGAGAACTGGAGAGAGAGAGACACAGGTTTGATGGTAGTGTCTCACCCTGCTCCTGCTGCTACCTTTCTCCTTTTTTTTTTCCCCCCTTGTCGTATGTGTACTTCATGTGTGTATTTGCGTCTCACTGTGTGTGTGTGTGTTTGTCGGTCTCGTCGTATCTGGCTGTAGAAGAAGCCGTGATGCGCGTCCCCCTTCTCAGCGACATACCAGCACTTCAGACCTCCCCCCCCCCTCTATCTCACTCTCTCTCTCTGGTGTGTGGCGGCTCGTTGGTGTTGGCATGGCGGTGCTGCGCTCCGTTGGGAAGCACCGCCTCCTCCTCCTCCTTCTTCTTCCCCCCTTCGCCTGCCTCCACCCACCACCGTTGCAGTGCGCGTGTGTGCATGTAACAGGGGTGATGGTGGTGGGGGAGACATGGAGGAGGAGAAGGAAGAGGGGTGGGGTAAGGGAGGCAGGCACCACTCGCCCTCCATCCCCCCATCCCCATCCCCGGTAAATGTGAATTGCACTGCACTGCTACGGCTGCTGCTGCGCGTGTAGAGCGGCTGAGCAGTGGGAGAGTGTCCCGGGACACGCGTTCGAAAAGAAACAGACAAGCAAAAAAGAAAAAAAAAAAGACTGCGCTGTATGTCGCCAGCAGTGACTTCTCAACTGAGCGAAGGTGCATCGGTTTTTTTTTTTTTCTGTGTGTGTGTGTGTGTCTGTTGTTTGCTTTTTTTTTTTGTGCGCGTTTATGTGTGTGTGTGTTTTGTGAATGCGTTGCCGTTCCACACGATGTTACGTGTCTGTCTGTCTCTCTCTCTCTTTCTCTGAATGTTTGAATGTCTGTGTCTTTGTGTATGTTCGTTGTTGTGGTACACCTTTGTGTGTGCACGTCTATTGAGAGGAGTGTTTTGTGGGGGACAGAGGGGGGGGGCGTACTCGCACGACACGTTGTCACTGCGGACTGCGCCACCTCACTGTCGTCCATCCTCACCTGAGCTGCCGAGCTGCCTCGAAGCGAGAGGGGCAGACATCGCATGCGCCTAGTCGGATCATCCTCGGCTCCCCCCTCTCCCCTCTCCCCTCCCCCCGCTGCTCATCGCACATTCGACACAGATAATGCACGTGGTCATCAGCACTGAACCCCAAGTCCTACTACAACCACACACACACACAGACACACACTCAGATACACACGCACGTCCGTCTCCTCCGCGCCGCTTCACGTGGCATGGGGAAGCAGCGTCGGTCGATGTTCGATATCATCTGTGACACCTCTCCGCCTTCCTTCCTTGCTGCGTCTCGCTCTCCCTCTTTCTCTCTCTCTACCCTCCATCTCTCTCTGTCTCTCTGTCTCCTTCGGCTCTCTTACTTCACACGCCCTGGATGCGCCGCTCCCATCTTCTCATCCTGGCCGTAACGCGATGGGACACACACATTCCCCCTCTCTCTCTTTGGTTCTGTGTGTGGGTGTGTGTGCCGCAACGCCGGTGATAGAGGTTCCCTCTCCACACTGTTTTGCAGTACAGGCAACAACAACAACAACAGCTGCAGCACATTATTCACAAAGAACACTTGTTGGATTCCGCGAAGCACACTCCTACACGAGCGCGCGTCAGAGTATATCTTGCTTACATCCAATCTATACACACACTCACACACACTCACACACACGTTCACTCAGACAGACAGACATCAACACAGCCGAGACACGACCTCGTTGGGGCTTTTCATTATCACCACCACCACCACGCCTTCGCCTAACTGCTCCTACTTGTATTACTATTATTATTAGTAGTGTTTTGCTTATCTGTGGCTGCGCCGTGTCCAGCGAATTGAAGATGTCCGGCCTCAAGAAGTTCTTTCCGTACTCCACGACCTTCCTGAAGGGTGCGGCGACGGACATCGCATTGCCAGCACTGTCTGGCAAGACTGTCTTCTTCTACTTCTCCGCGAGCTGGTGCCCGCCCTGCCGCGGCTTCACACCGCAGCTCGTCGACTTTTACAAGGCACACGCGGAGAAGAAGAACTTCGAGGTGATGCTCGTCTCGTGGGACGAGGCGGCGGAGGACTTCAAGGACTACTACGCCAAGATGCCGTGGCTCGCGCTGCCCTTCGAGGATCGCAAGGGAATGGAGTTCCTCACCACCGGATTCAAGGTGGAGTCGATCCCCACCATGATCGGGGTCGAGGCGGACACCGGCAAGATCATCACGACGCAGGCGCGCACCATGGTCGTGAAGGATCCGGAGGGGGCGCAGTTCCCATGGCCCAACGTGTCTGAGAAGAAGTAAGAGGGTAGCGTGCGCGGCCGAGGAAGCACAAGAGGCGTGTGGAGGAGTACCAAGACCATGGGGTTGGAGGGTACTGCAGCACACACACATACACACAAGCTCGATGACCCCGCGTGCTCTTCCTCCTGATGTGTGTGTTTGTGTGCGCACTGCGCACGTCCTTGCAGCAGTTCAGCGGCGATGGCGTCCACCTCTGTCTGCTCCTCTTCTCTCGCTCTCTATCTCTCTCAAACTTCTTCCACGATCGGTGGCTCTTGTCGGCGCATCCCGCCATCCTTCAGCGTTTGTGGAGATGCGGTGCACCACTTCACTCCAGCCCGCCTGACGCTGGGGCGTCGTAGTCGCCTCGTGCGTCTCGCCGTCTCACTGCTAGGAGCAGGGCTGTTTCATTCGGTGCTCTGACGGCTGTGTTGGTCTCTCTCTCTCTCTCACTTCACACAAACGCGCGTGCATGCACACACGTGTATGTGTGTGTGTGTGTGTGTGTGTGTGGAGGTGTGTATTGCCTCCTGGGCAGAAGCGAAACTCCGCTCAACAACCATAACTTGCACCTGTACTGATCGTTGGGGAACAGAACGGGAGAGAGAGAGGTGGTGGTGGTGGTGATGGGTGTGTGACAGCGAGGGAGCGGAGGAGCCCGAAGAACAAGGAGAGTAGCGGGTGTGATGAATGCCCTGCACACACACACACACACACACACACACACACAGATGCACACACAACATCATGTGCGCCTCTGTGCGTTCACCTTTCGCGTTTCTCGCCCCGTCCTCCTCCTCCTCTTCTCTGTTGCTCGGCGAACGTCCGCTTCTGCTGCCGGCGTGACATCGTCGTGGTCCTTCTCAACTCTCCTCCTTCCTCTTCTCTCCCTTCTCTCGTTGTGGGTGGCGCACCTCCCGCCTCGCCGCGGCGCGGTGTCACCTGCGGTTGGTCGTCGTGCTCAAAGAAGAAAAACAAACAAACAAACAGACGTTCACTTCCACTCTCACCACTCTGACTACCCCACACCCGCACACACCTTCGCACTCTCACCCTCACCCACACACCCACACAGACAGACCACACGCCAGAGTTAACCATGGCCGGCCTTGCTCAGTATCTGCCTGGTCTGGAGCAGCTGCAGAAGCAGAACTCCCAGGTGGAGGTGAGCTCGCTGTCTGGCAAGATCGTCTTCTTCTACTTCTCCGCGAGCTGGTGCCCGCCCTGCCGCGGCTTCACACCGCTGCTGAAGGAGTTCTACGACAAGCTCCACGAGTCCAAGAACTTTGAGGTCATCTTCACGTCGTGGGATGAGGAGGAGGACGACTTCAACGGCTACTACGCCAAGATGCCGTGGCTCGCGATTCCCTTCTCGAAGCGCAACATCGTGGAGGCACTCACGAAGCACTTCAAGGTGAACTCGATCCCGACGATGATCGGCGTGGACGCGGACAGCGGCGACATCGTGACGACGCGCGCGCGCCAGATGGTCGTGACGGACCCCGAGGGTGCGCAGTTCCCGTGGAGGGACTAGGCACACGCAGCACCCGTACACGCAGCCCTCGCACACGCATACACACACATGTGGACTTTGTGTGCCTTGTCATGGAGGGGGGACGTGCGCGTGAGTGAGTAAGCGGAGGAGGAGGGGGGCAGGTGAGAGAGAGCAGAGATTGTGATGTAAATCACTTCTGTGCTCGTGGCACCGTCTGCCGTGCTCTTCCTCGGCGTATCTTCTTCCTCCTCTCTCTCTCCCGCCCTCTCTTTTGCCTTCTTGCTCAGAGAAGAGAGTGCGAACCCAATGCGTGAAAGTGTGGTGGTCAAGGTGATCGTGAGTAGCCACAACGCACATGGGGAGGAGGTTGGTGACGGCGTGGTGATGGTGATGGCGGGTGGAGAGGACGCGGTGGCATCAGACTGGTTCCCCGTCTCTCTTCCTCCTCCTCCCCTCCGTCTCGCTCTCGCTCTCTCGCTCTCCTGTGGGCTACACGCACGCGCGTTTTGCGCGACACCACCGCACACTCCCACAGGTCACATGTTCTCCTCCTTCCGCTCTCCTCTCTCACCGGAGTGAGAGGAAGGTGGATGGCCTCAACACATGCGTGTCTGTATGCGTGTGTGTACCTGTGTGTGTACCTGTGTGTGTGTGTGTGTGTGTGTGTGTGCACGTGCTGTCCGCTGTTGGCGTCTCCTTTCACCTCTTACTTTGGTTTCTCCTACCGTCTTTCACACGCGTGCCCGTGTCCGTCTCTCTCTCTTGTACTCGATGGCGTGCCTACGCGCACGCTCAGCACCCGTCCCTCCCTTCCCTCTCGCTCCCTCTTCCTCAACCCACACCACCTTTACTACGCCCTCTCTCTGTCTCTCTCTCGCTCTCTGTCTCGAGTGCGAGAGGGTGGGACGGGCTGTGTGTTGGTTGCGGTCGATGCAGCGGACGGCGAGGAGGAGAGAAGTGTGTGTGGGAGGGGAGGGGGGCAGAGGCAGAGGCGACATGTGTGATACCCCCTGTTTCTCTTTTCTGTTTTTTTTTTCTTTTCTTACCTTTGCCCTTGACTTTCTTCTCAGTTTGTTTACCACTGTTCCTCAGTGCACGTGCACGTGAGTGTGTGTGTGTGTGTGTGTGCGAGACGTCGTGTCGATCTCGATGGGAGTTCTGCTGATCTCTTTCTCTTCCCTCGCGCCACCACAACCACACAGTCTCAAATGGTCACATACGACGAGTCTCTCTTCATCACACGTACACACACAAACACACAAAGGTAAGCTACGAAGGAGTATCGGAGGTGCAGTGGCTGCACCCGCAGCATATTTCCAGAGGAAGCGTGCACTTGCTGCTGTTGACGCGACGGATGGGGCCGCGGCTCCTCTACAGCTGCCACTGCAGCCGTAGACGAGGCGGTGAAGACGTGGAGAAGGGGGGGGGGAGTATCGCGCGGCCACCCCCCCCCCCCCCTCATTCTCGTCCTCCTCCGCCCGCACCGCACAGTTGTGGAGGCTGCCCGCGGGCGATGGTGCGTCGCCGTCGCCTGCGTTGCCTCCCTCTCTCGTGCACACACTCAACCACTCCTGCCCACCTCTTCCGCCCCGCCACTCCCTCTCTCCCTCTCTCTCTCTGCTCGTCGTGGCTGCAGGGACCACCTACTCCGGTCGCACGCCTCTCGTTTCTTCTCCTCGACACACCCACTCTTCCCCTCCCCAGATTCACACGTGCACACGCGCACTTTCCTTCATATCTACAGCACCACACACACACACACACATACACACAGTCCCACACAGCTGTTCGCCATGTCCGGTCTGGCCAAGTTTCTGCAGGATGCGACGAAGCTCCAGAAGAAGGGCTCCGAGGTGGAGGTGAGCTCGCTGTCTGGCAAGATCGTCTTCTTCTACTTCTCCGCGAGCTGGTGCCCGCCCTGCCGCGGCTTCACGCCGCAGCTGAAGGAGTTCTACGACAAGTTCCACGAGTCCAAGAACTTCGAGGTGGTGCTGGCGCCGTGGGACGAGGAGGAGGAGGACTTCGACGGGTACTTTGAGAAGATGCCGTGGCTCGCGATTCCCTTCTCGAAGCGCAACATCGTGGAGGCGCTGAACAAGGAGTTCAAGGTGGAGTCGATCCCGACGGTGATCGGCGTGGACGCGGACAGCGGCGACATCGTGACGACGCGCGCGCGCCAGACGATCGTGACGGACCCCGAGGGTGCGCAGTTCCCGTGGAAGAACTAGGCACACGCAGCACAGGCACACACACACGCGTGTGTATGTGTGTGTGCGTGTGGGCATATGCATGGACCGCTACGCTAGTCTCCGCGTTCTCCGCCCCGCCTCCCCCTCTCGCTGCGCAGGCGCAGCGAGGCTGCCGGCGACCACGCCAGGCGCGGGACGCACGCACTTCCGTGGTGAGACCTCCGTCCCTTCATCCTGCATCGCCTTGGTGACTTTCTATTTCACGTTACCCTTCTCTCCTCCCTGTCTCTCGTCCTCCCCTCCACGGACTTCAACTCGTCTGTGGGGGGGGGGTCGTGACTGGTGGTGGTGATGGTGGTGGTGGTGCACTCACACAGGGGTATGGGCACATGCATACACACCAACGGGTGCACCTGTCCTCTTGCGAGTGGCCGTCTCTCTCTTCCCTCTCCCTCACTCCCCTCTATTTGGCCGTCCTGGGGCGTCTCTTCTCTCCCACCGGCACTTTTGTTTATCTCTCTCTTTTTTTTTTTTTTGTATGTGTCTTGATGTGTCCTCCGCCCCCCTTCGCCCCTGTCGTCGTCGTCGTCGTATGGAACTTCGTGCCCCTCCGCGTGCGTCACTGAAGATGTCTTTCCTTCTCTTCTCTCTCTCTTCCACCGCACGCTCCTCCCCGCCCCGCGCATGTTTTGAAGGTGCCTCAGTACACGGGTGGATAGTGCTTGAAGCAGTATGCTGTGTGTCTCCACTGCTGGACGCATGCGAGGGGTGGGAAGGAAGGACGGGGGAAGGGGAGAGAGGTGGCGCCGTGGCTGTGCGTCTTCCTGTCGCAGATCTGCCGGTGATGCACGTCCGATAGCGGCGCCGCAAGAGTTCTTGAGTGCCGTGTATGTTTGTGTGTGTGTTGAGGAGCTAGTCACTGACGCCGTGGTGTTTGTGCGCACCACCGAGTCTGTCCTTCCCTTCGACGTCGCATCTGCACGTCAAGCATCTTGTCCCTCTCTCTCTCTCTCTGCCTCTGGATGTGATCATCTCGGTTGGTAGCGAGGACGATATCTACTGAAGCATACACACACACACACACACATACATACACATAAACACTGACACAGTACACTACACGCAGCACTTCACACACGGTACACACCACGCGCGCCACCAGCACGGTAGATGATCACTACGGCATCGACGACGGCCACGGCGGCCCACGTCGCGGCCGCGCCGCAGCCGCGACTGTTTGACCGACTCGACGCCGCGAGCAAGGAGCGTGTGACGATGTTGCTGAGTCACTATCAAGTGCTGCTCCCGGTCGAGCAGGCGTCCTTCCAGCAGGAGCTGGAGCGGTACACCGCGGAGCAGCGCGCCGCCGAGCTGGCACGCAAGAAGGCGGGGGAGCATTGGACGCGCTACACCACCCCACGCTTGCAGGCGGTTCAGGCACGCGATCCCGGCTATGTGCAGCAGCGTCAGATCGGAGCGCCTGCCGCGGCTTCGCCCGGCGCTGACGGCGGCGCTGTCGCGCTCGTGGGGACGGTGGCGCTGGCGCCGCCTCCGCCGTGCTCGCTGGAGCAGCTGCTCTACACACGCGGCATGTTCGGCGAGGAGGAGGGTGTCGACATCCACGTCAGCAAGATGTCGCTGTACGACAAGCTGCGACAGAACATGCGGAGCCGGCGCAGCACCGTCGCCACCTCCGCGGCGAGCACCGCCGCACCCGGGACACCCGCGGTGGTTGACGCGGATGCGGGGGAGACGCAGGGCTCTTTGCCGTTTGCAGAGCAGGCCGACTGCCGGCCGCAGTCGGCGGAGCTCGAGGACAGAGGTGTCGCGGACTCGACCGTCGTGACACCGGTGGCGCAGGATGTGGTGCCCCCCCACGACCTTGCTCCGACAGCGGCGGCAGCGACCCACACAGCGCCGGTGCCGTATCGCAACAACGCCTACCAGGCCGTGCGTCTCGCGATGAACTCGCCAGGCTACATAGCAGTGCAGCAGCCGACGTCGATGGCGGCTGTGCAGTCTCCACAGGACGGCGTGAGGTCGGTGCTCAATGCCACGGCGTTCCCAATTAGCGAGGAGGAGCTGCGCGAGTGGTTCAACGAGCTTGACGTTCGCGGTCGTGGTGTGCTCGGTGTGGAGGAGTTCCAGAGCTACATGGAGTCCCTGGAGCGCGACTTGGGTGTGCCGACTGAATACGCAACTCTGGGGCGCGATGGCGCGCGGCTCGCGCGTAACGACCGCCTGAGCTTCGAGGCCTTCGCCTACTTGGTGCTGCGCTTCACTCGAGTGTGAGAGAGAGAGAGGCGACACACACCAGCGTGTCGTGGCGAGTTGCTCCTGCGTGGTGAGTGCTCTCTCCTTCTCTCCGTCTCTCACCACTCAGGCGCGTGCACATGCTCGTCTGTGGCGTGCACGTACGTTCTGCACGGCTCTCATAGCCCCCATGTAGGTGCGCCAGCGCGTTGGCGTGTGTGTTTGTGTGTCTTTCGGAGCCCTAGCTTTGCAGACGTTTCTCTTCCCCCTCCTCCTCCTCCTCCTCGGATGTAGAGGTGATGTACAGCAGTTTTTTTTTTTTTTATTGGGTTGTGCACCATCGCATGGGGCAGGCAGACAGACGCACGCACGCAGATACACGGTGCTCCCTTCTCTCCCTGCCACCACCACGGTGCGCACACGAGAGAGAACGCGTGTCTCTCTCTCTCCTCCCTTTGTGTGTGTGTGTGTGGCAACCAAGTCGATGGTGGCTCGTGTACAGTTTCACATGTTTCTACTTTTTTGTAGTTTGGTGACTTCTTTGTCCGTGGAGGCTGACGTAGCGCATGTGTATGTGTATGTCTGTGTGTACGTGAGTGGGGAGTCATCGAGCAACCCACGTCGATGACTACCGACACCGCGGCACCCTCTTCCCCTCAACGCACCGCAGGCTGTGTGATGCATCGGTGACGTGGCGCTATACTCTTACTGAATCTCAGATGTCTTTTTTTTTGTTTTTTTTTCTCCGTCAGTATGTGCAACACAGCACTGTTCTCTCTCTCTTCAGGTTTCTGTGTTACCTCCCTCCCTCTTTGGGTGGTGTGCTTCGCTCTCGCTCGTGCTGAGTCTGCTCGCCGCAGTTCCGCCTCGCCCGTGCGCGCCCACGCTCCTTCACACACACACGGGAGACACAGACCCACGAACTTACCACATGTACATACGAGCAGAGGAGTGCTGGCGGGGTAAAAAGACGAGAAAAAAAAAAAAACATATCAATCACACACACACACACACAGGTGTCTGTACACCTGGCTTCTCAGAGACGTGTGGTATCATGGGAGGAGGAAAAGGTGGTGGTGGTGGTGGTGAGAGAGCTCTGCGGAGGTGCATCGCCGGTGACAACGTGCTCACTGTGGCTGCGCCGCTGCCGCTGCCTTCATCCTCTCCACCCTCTCGGGCTTTGCTGCGGCTCACCTCTGGTCACCGTCGTGTGCGGGTGGCGCCGCCGATCTTGCGGCTCGTAGCGGAAGAGCGCGGGAAGGCGCCGAGTCGAGAGGCGGCGTAGACGCACAGGAGACACTGCCTTGGCGTGTGCGTGTGTGTCTGTGTGTCCTCAGACGCGCACACCTCCACCACGGCGCGTCTGCGCAGCGTCTCCATCCCGCACCGGCTTCCCAACAGCATGCGTGAGCGTTGGTGCACATCTGTCTCCCTCTCTGTCCCTCTGTTTCTCGCCTGCCATCTCACGTCTCTCTCTTCTCCTCTCCCACATATGCTGGACCTGGCACACCGCATGGATGGACATGCTCATTGGTGGTCACACACACACCCACACACACACACACACACACGCGCACTACCAAAGCAGTGGTCGATTCTTTTGTTTTTTTTTTGTTTTCCCTCAGTGTCGGACATTCGGTTGTCGTGCGGTGACCATCGTTCAAGTCCTTTTTTTTTTTTTCGCCTTCGCCTCTTCTCCTCACACACACGTACGCACACACACACACACACACATACACTCGCAAGGGCACACATACGCCACGGTCTCCGCACCCCACACACTGTGTGTGTGTGTCCTCCTCCTTCTCCGCCTACAGATTCTCTTTCCTCCGTGTACGGTGGTAGTAGGGAGGGAGGGACTCCTTCTTGTTTCTCCTTTGTACTCAGCGTGTGAGTGTGTGTGTGTGTGTGTGTGTGCGTGTGAGTGCGTGCGCGTGCGTGTGCCGGCGCACGCCATCCTCGCTGATCCGCGCGGCGGAGACGTGGCGACACGCATACATCCGTGTCCGACGTGCGGGCAGCCCGGCTGCCACCACCTCTGCTCCGTCGCTTATCCACGTCCCCTCCCCGACTCCACTGCCCCGCCTCTCCTTCTTTCTTTCTTTCTTTTGTTTTTTAGGAGTTTTTCAATTCTTGAAGGAGTGGATTGGGAGGTGGACAAGTGGAGACGTCCGTCGGCCTCCGCGAACACGCGCCGCTCTCGCCACCTCTCTCTCTCTCTCTCTCTTCCTTCTCCAGAGCCGAAGAGGCAGAGCAGTGTCGTTGCTGTCGTCGTGCACTCTGTCAGCCTCTCTCTCTCTCTCCCTCCCTCTCCCTCCTCTTCACGCGTGCTTCGTATGCTCTTGTGCGCTGCTGCATCGCCGACGCTGACCGCCACCATCTCCCCTCCACTGCCTCCCCACCCTCTCCCAGCAGACATCACACCCCACGCAGTCTCCGCCTCTGTTGAACTCATCCCACGCTGTGTCTCACCACCACTGACGGGTGAGCACGTGCCAGGAAGCGCAGACGAGCGGAGTAGAGATAGAAGGGGGCGAGGGGATGGACTACGTGCTTGGCGTCTTGTACGCCACGAAGCGGTATGAGCCGCTCGACACATCGCGCATCCACCCCGCCGGCTCGTCACCACGTCACGGCCGACTGTCATTCACATCCGGCGGCGCGGCGGCCGTTGCGACCCCGCCGGCGCTCTCTGGTGTGCCGGCGGCGCGGGAGGCGACAGGGGTGAGCAGTGACAGCGACGCGGCAGAGGACGCCAGCGCCGCCACCGCAGCAGGCGTCGGCGGACACCGAGGCCGTGCGGCGCCGCCATCACCGCCGCTGCCCCCACGCGCGCCGTCTGCAGCCCACCACCCCCGCACTGTGTTGCCGTCGCCCATCACCGACGTCCGCCGGCTCTCGGTGTCGTTGCCAGGCGCCTGCAACGCCATCCCACCATCGCCGTCATCCGCAGGGGTGGCGGGGCACACCTCGTCCCCTGTGCCGCGTGACATCAACGTGCTGAGCCCACTGATCCCAGGTTTGTCCACGACCCTGCTCTCCAACAGCAGCGGCGGCGGCGGCGCGGGCGCTGGTGCAGCGCGCCACCCGGTGCGTCTGCAGCGGCTGGAGTACAGCGTGCCGACCAGCAACATCGCCGGCAAGTACGTGCTGCTTTACCTTCCACCACCGCACCGGCGCGGGGAGTCCGCGTCTGCGGCGCTGTGGGGCACCGCAGGCGGTGTCGGTGGCGCAGCCACCACCGCGTCCGGTCCACAGCTGAGCCCCTCACTAGATGCGGCGAAGCAGCGGCTCGGCGCCAGCGCGTCGTCGTCCACCTCGTCCTTCCTTGCCAGTGCGGGCTCTCACGGGCTGAGCGCCGGCAGCGGCGGCGGTGGCGTCGGACGGCCGAGCCTCGCGGCGGCGCTCAGCAAGGTCGACCTCTCCGCCTCCACGTCGACGACGACGGTCGGTGGCCACCACTCCGCCTCCCACCACGGCGGTCTCCACAGCCCCGGCGCGGTGGTGCAGCAGCAGCAGGCCATCGTACGTGCCGCTGCCGCGGCGGCGAGCACACAGCAGAAGCTGCTGCTCTTCTACTGCCTCCTCCTCCACCGCCTGGCCCACCAGCAGCGGGCCTCACACGAGCCCAACACGGCAGGGTCGCTGCTCGACGGCCACGACGGCGTGGCGTCGGCCGCAGCAGGCAAGGTCCCTGTCGCGGTGTTGGAGCTGCAGTACATCACCGAGGGGCCTGTGCGTGGCGGCGGCGGCGGCGGCGGCTTCGTCGGCGCGAGTGCCGGGCTGCCAGGATCTGCACCACCCGCGAGCGGCAGTGCCGGCGCCAGCGCTGGTCTGGATGGCTACGGCGGCGCCCACGTGTCCGGCAACACCTCCGCCGTCGCCTCGCCACGCACCTACACCACGGCGACGGTGCCCGCCACCCTTGGCGACCACGGCTTCGCGCGAGCAGAGGATGGCGGCGCCGCCGCGGCGTTGCGCGAGTTGTTGAGCGGCGCGGAGGAGACGGCGACGCACCGCCTCACTACTGTGCTGCGCCGTCTGCTGGACGGGCAGCCGGACGTGCTGCTGAGCCCCGACAGCATCGTCTTTGACGGGGAGGTGACGCAGAACCCGTACTACGGCGGGTGGTACTCGGTGGAGAGCAACGACGGCTACCGGCGGGTGATGCGGATGTGCAGTGTGCGGTCGTGGCCGGCCGTGGTGCTGGTCGACCCCTCTGGCAACGTGGTCACGCTGGAGGCGCTGCAGCACGTGGAGGAGGAGCTGGCGCGCTTTGCAGAGGAGGTGGAGGCCAGTCTGGCGAAGGCGTCCGCGGCGCGAGCCACGGCTGCCGTCACCGCAGCCGTCGCGACACTCGCCGCCAGCCCCGCTGCCACGGCCCCCTCGGGTGATGCGTCGTCGCCCGCGACCGCGGCAACCTCGCAAGGCAGCGACGGCGGTCCCGGTCATGGGCCCGACGTGCTGGAAAGGCTTCCTTCACCACCACCACCGCCGCCGCCACCACCGCTGCCGCAGCAGCAGCGGCGCTCACTCACGTCGGGGCCACACCCCGCCACGTCACCGTCGCCGTCGCCCGTGGAGGCCGGCACGTCGCCCACCTACGCCGGCGCCGCGCCTCACCGCTCGAGCACCCATCCCCTGGCGACACCTGCCGACGCGGCCGGCGACACGACGCGGCTGAGCGTGTCGGACTCCGTCGAGCGCCGCGAGAACTCCATTTCCTTTCACGATCCACAAATCGCAACGGCAGAGCCGACGCCGGTGAAGGTGGCGCCCACGACGGCGCGCTACCGCGAGGACAGCGCCGGCAACGTCGCTCGCGGGACCGCGGCTCCCGAGTCCACGTCTGTGTCGGCGCTGGTCATGTCGCCTCTTGATCCACACGCATCGTCCAGCCAAGTCACCTTCTCAGGCGGCACCGAGAGGTTTGCGGTCAGCGCTAGTCGGATGATGGCGGACGCGGGCACAGCTTCCGTGGCGGCGACTGCCGGCACCGATGACGAGAGAGACGTGCTCACCGACGAGCGACCGCAGGAGGCGACCCGCGGCTCCCACGCCCGCTTCAACACCGACGAGGACAGCGACAGCACGCGTGGCGACCGGTCCGTGACGCTGCACGCGCGCCACAGTACGCTGACGTCGCAGTCCATGGCGCCGCTGTCCATGCCGGCGCTGCAGCGCGGTGGCGCCGGAGCCACGTCGACCGCGACGGTGTCACCGAGCAACGCGTCCATGACGAAGGGGTACGCCTCCCTTCCCAGCTGGGACCCGAAGGCGTACGGCGGTGACGTTGCCGGCGTGCTCGCGGTGAAGGACCTGGACTCGGACATGGACACCCCGGCCCACCTCGGCAGGCCGCCGTCGAGCGGCGGTGCGCCGTCCAATGCGACGGTCGCGGGGAGGGAGTCGAGACGCGGCCGATCGTCCCCGATGCCCGCCGCGCCGCCGCTCGCAGACGTCGGCGCGGCCAGGGCGGCGGTGCAAGGTAAAGCGGTGGACGAGCTCGCCGCCGCCCCCACGCGGTCGCCACCCGCCCCGCCGCTGCCGCTCTTCACGACAGGGTTCCCGTGGAATCACGTGCTGGCTGAGCCGCAGCTGGTCTACGCACCGCCGTCCTCGGCAGCTGCGGGTCCTCCCGGCGGCGCCGCGACCACCGCCGTCCCCGTCGTCGCGGACGCGAGTGCGGGTGTCGTGGAGGGCGAGGAGGGCGTCGGTGGGGCGGACGGCGGCGCCGACTCCTCCACGTCGCCGTCGTCGTCGTCGCACCGCCGCGGAGGTCGCCGGGTGACCACCGCCGCATCGTGCGGCGACGACGACGCGGGGGTCAGGGAGGACTCGTGCGAGTTCGAGCGGACCACGGCCTCCACCTCCGCCGGCACGGCCGGCGTGCAGCGGTCACGAACGCCATCAAGCGCGCCGACCGCCGCGGCCATCGTGCCCACCGCTATGGTGCTCCGGCAGGCCTGCCTGAGCAGCACCTCGACCAGTGCCTCGGCCGCGGGGTCGCCAGCGGCAGCGGAGGCGGCGTCCTCGCACAACGGTGTGTCGCCGCGCAGCGGCGGTGGGCAACACCGCGGCGCCGCCGTTGTGGCGGCTGACGCGGTGTCGGCGGCGGCGGCGGCGCAGTTGGAGCTGACCACGTTCGCGGAGAGCGCGCCGCTGATCTGGTCGGAGCGGCGCCTGCCCATGAACCCGCTGCGCCGCCTGGCGTTCTGCGCCGTCACGGTGGCCGATGTGCGCGACCGGGCCCGCCAATCCACGCTGGACGCGGCCACGTCGTCGTTGGAGCCCGGGAAGGCCGGGGAGAGGCCGGTTGTCGCCCCTCTCACGCAGGAGGCTGTGCGCCAGGTCGCGGCAGGCTCGACCGCCGTCGCCGCGTACGCGGGGAGTCGTGTGGCGCCGTCCCTCTCTGTGGCCGACAGCGTCGACGAGGTCAGCGCGCGGCGCTCGGCCGCCTCACGCGCGCCGCTGCGTCTGCCGTCGCCGCCACCGCCGCCGCCGCCATCGTCGCTGCCTGCGCGGGGGGACACCGATCTACACCGCATGTTCACCAAGCTGATAGAGAGCTGGCAGCGCGAGGCGGCCACTAAGTTCGAGTCGTGCACACATCTGCTGATCCTCTTCGGCGCCGGCTGGCACCCCGGGATGTCAAAGTTCGTGCGCTCCGTGCGTCGCTTGTGCACCGCCGTCAACGGCCCCGCGTCCTCGGCGGCCGAGGCGGCTGGTGGTGCGAAGAAGCTCGGCGGCAGCGACGGCCTCCGCGGCGGGCTTGGCGGGCTCGACATGCGCGGCTTCCACGGCCGCTTCGGCGCTGCGGAGGAGGAGGGGGAGGAGGAGGACGATGACGTAGATCCATTCACCTCGTCCAAGGGCTTCCGGGGGTCGCTGATGGGCTGGACTGCGGGGGCCGGCCGTGGCGGTGGCGGGCTCGACCTGCGCGGCCTGGGGAGCTTTGCGCACCCCAACTCGGACGGCGGCGGCACACTGCTGGAGGAGGAGGAGGGCGGGCGGATGGCAAGCGTGTCGCCGTCTGGTGGTGCGCCGGCGCCTGCGGACGCGACTCCGCACCACCGCGTGCGAGCTGTGTACATCAGCGCCGATGAGTCCCTGGCGGAGGTCGCCGCGGCCACGGCGGAGATGCCGGCGGACTGGTTGTGTGTCTCGCCGCACGTGGCGTCAGGCGCGTCGGAGCAGCAGCTGCAGAAGGTCGCCGGCGACATCGCGCGATACATCTTTAGCGTCAAGTCCTTCCCGCGCATGGTGGTGGTGGAGCTGCCGCACACCACGGCGTCGCTGCCGTCGCACCCGCACCCGCCATACGCCGGTGCTGGGCCTATGCCGTCTGTCTCCACAGCAGACGTCGCCGCCGGCGGGGATGACGACGAGGGCAGAGGGCAGGCGGAGGCGGAGGCGGAGGCAGAGGCGGAGGCAGAGGCGGAGGCGGAGGAGCTCGCCGACTGCGTCGGCACCGTCGCGACGCTCGACGAGACCGCCGCCACGTCGCAGCAGTTCGATGGGATCTGGTCGGTGGTGCAGCTGCACGGCGAGACACGCCTCCACGGCGATCCTGACGGACGCGACTTCCCGTGGGCGAGCGAGCCGGGCGATGTGCTGCGCATCACACACGAAGAGGTGATGGCCCTCTCGCGCACCGGGCAGCAAACGTGGTCGTCGCTCGTCGGCGGCTTCCGACATCAGCAGCAGGAGCTGCTGCTGGCCACCCTCTCCTCGTGCGCCTCGCCATTGCTGGAGAGCAGCAGCGCTGACGTGTTCGAGGAAGCTGCGCTGTGGCGCTCTCACGCCGAGCTGCTGACCGCCTCCGGCACGCCCACGAAGGCGGTGACGGCGGCGGCGACGGGTGGTGGTGGGGGCGACAGGGACAGCAGCGCTGCCGGTGCTGCTGCTGCTGCGGCAGCGGCCGTCGCCGGCCCTGCCAACGCCGCCGCTGCCGCCGCCGCCGTGCTGCCGTCGCTGCACCTGCCCACCGCACGTCTCTTCCCCCCGATGAAGCGCTTTGCCGCGGCGGATGCAGAGCTGGTGTCGCTGCTGGAGCGTGGTGGGTACTTCGTCGTGCTCTGCGCCTTCGGCTCAGTAGACGCGCAGCTGCACCGGCAGTGCGTCACGGCTCTGGATGAGGCGCGGCGGTGGTTCTACGCCGAGGTGGAGGCGCGGAAGCAGCGCGCGTGGTCGGAGCCGACGCAGCTGCAGGTGATGGCACCGCACGGCGCCTACGCCACCACCTTCACCGTTGGCGGGGACCGGGTGACGCTGTCGCCGGCCGTCGTGAGCAGCGCCGCGGACGAGTTCAACACACCCATGCGCTACTCTCCGGGCATCACAGCTGCAGCCGCGCTGAGCGTCCTGTCGAGCGGCGACGGCGGTGCCCACCTGCCGCGCCTCGGCCACGGCGCCGGCGGCAAGCGCAGCGGCAGCACTTCGGTGCTCCTCGACGAGGGATGGCCAGAGGCGCGCGGCGGCAGTGCGACGTCTCCGCGATTCGCCGCGCTGAGCCCACCGACGTCCGGCCCGCTCGCGCTGCAGCTCGACGGTCCTGCCGGACAGCAGCAACAGCAACAGCAGCACAGCGGCGGCGGCGGCGGCGGCGGTGCCGCTCGTCCGCTGCCGACAGCCTACTTCTACGACTCGATCCTCAGCCACGCACCGGTGCCCGAGTCGGCAGGCGGCGGGCACGGTGGCAACGAGGAGGGCGTGTCGCGAGCGAGGGCCGCGTCGAAGGGCCGCGCGTCGTCCGGCGCGGCGGGCACACCGGCAAAGGCAGCGGTGGCGCATCGGCGCGGTAGTGCGGCGGAGGTCACGCCGGCGGCAGCGACGTCCGCGCCTCCCCCGCGTGTGTCGGACAACACAGCCTCCCTGCGCCGTCAACACGCGAAGGATCTCGCCCTCCTGCAGGAGTACATCATCGCCCCGATCCTGGAGGCGGATGAGAAGCGGCTGCCTGTGCGTGAGGGCGAGGTGTTCCTCGCCTGCGTGCGGTGGCCGCAGCGGACGTCGACGGTGCTGCGGCGCCGTCTCGCCTCCGAGGCGCGAGCGGGCCCTGCTGCACCCGCGGCGGCGACCACCGGCGCATCGACGAGCTCTGCGGCCGCCACGGCGTCCTCCTCCTCCTCTCCCGCCGCGACTGGCGCCGCTGCCACCGTCAGCCCAGCCGGAGGCGGCGCCGCCGCTGCTGCCTCAGCGCCAGGCGTCAGCGCTGGCCCGCGGTCTGCCGCAGCAGCGTCGGCGCAGTCGCCGGGGCCCGTGCATCTGCTGCCGGAGGCGGTGACGCGCCGCTCCTCCACCCCGGCCGGCGCGTCCCCGGCTCCGCGGTCGCCGACGATGACGGCGGCGCTCGGCCACGGCGCGGCGTTGAGCCAACCCGCCCCGGCACCGCTGCCGCCAAGCGCGTCCTCTGCGCCATCCGGGAGCGCTGGCGGCGGCAGCTCCGCCGGTGCGGCGGCGGCCGGCTCGAACTCCCCCTCGATGGGGGCCGCGGCGGCCCACCCCCACGTCTCGGCGGCCACGTCGCTGAGCAACACGCTGCGCACAGAGGAGGACGCCAAGGAGGGCTCGCCGGACCCGGACGCCACGCCGCTCGCCTCCGCAGAGGCGATCCGCACCTTCCTCTACGATAGTGTGGTGCGCTTCATGGAGATGTGACGGAGGCGGCACGGTCGCCGCGACGTGACACGCAGCCATGAGTGTCGGTGTCGTTATGTGTGTGTGTGTGTGTGTGTGTGTGTGTGTGTGGGCTCCTTCGTTTTTCTCTTTCGATGTATGTGCTGGTGAACTTCCTCTTCCCCTCCCCTCTTTAATGCACCGCCGGCCCCGCCGTCTGGCGTGGAGGGGTGGAGCACCGGCACAGCGCACTCTACGCTGCGTCGCTGACAGCAACTGTGCCGTGTCCGCCTGCCCCCTTCTTTTGTGCCTCCATGCGCACGGACGCGGAGTCTGTGGGAGGGAAGGGAGGGAGGAGGCGAGGGAGGTCTCTTGCACGTCTACTAACTCGTTCGCCGATGGGAAGTGCATTGGCTGCAGGATGATGGTCCTGTCGATGTGTGTGTGTGTGTGTATGTGTGTGTCTGTGTGCTTCAGCGGTCCTGTTCTGTCGTACCACACCGTGTCCCGCTGTTGAGTACACGTGGCACCTCCCTCTCCACTCTCCGTCCATCTCCGGATGCTGCAGAGGTGGAGGTGGAAGGGGGGAACGGAGGGGAGGCGGTGGTGTGGGCAGAGCGCCGCATCGCCACCTTCGCCACCGCCCCGCGTCAGCGTGGATGGGGGAGCATCTCCTCGTGTGCCTCGTGTGCCTCGTGTGCGTCCGTCGCCGTCACACCACGGCGTCGGTGCATCTGATCGGCCCCTCTCCTCTCCTCTTCCTCCTCCTCCTCCCGCTCCCCATAGACCCTGCTCTCCTCTCTCGCGTCTCCTCTCGGTCTCTCTCCGCTGGTGTGGTACCACCGTGTGCTGTTTGACCTCACTGGCCCAACTCTCTCCTGCACACACACATGTGGCAGCGCTTCTCCACCACCTCCACCACTGTTATCAAGACTGCACCGCCTCGCCACCGACAGACGCGCTCCGCACCATGTCCGTGGGCCACATCGCAGGGCAGGTGCGCCAAGAGGCCCACAACTTCTGCCACGGTGTTGTGGAGAGCTTCGGTGTGGTGCTGCGGCCCGCGTGGGCGGGTGAGCGCCGACGCGCACGCGAGGAAGCTGCCGAGGCGCCTGAGCTGAGCACGCTCACCCCACCACCGCCGCCCCCACCCACCGCCGCGTCGCCATCTGCGGACTCACAGTCGGCGGCGGCCCGCCCACCCTCGCACGCGGCGCCACTGCAGCGGACACTGTCGATGTCGGGCAGCGGCGGCGCGGCGGCGTCCCACCTCACACGCACCTTCTGGATGCCGTCGTGGCAGTTGCTGGAGCGCGATCCAAAGCTGTGGATGCTGCTACGCAAGAACCTCCTGGCGAACTTGGCCCTCGCCTGTGTGACGCTCTTGTACATGGGCCTCTCCCACTGCCTCACGTCGCGCTCCTCGACCACGCGCGGACACGCCGCGTCCAGAGCGACGCGGGCGCACGCGGGCAGCGGCAGCGGCAGCGGTGCCGCCGACACCGCCGCCAGCTCACTCACCAGCGCTGTCTTCTTCTGGTGGGTGCGACTGTGTCTGTGGATGCTCAAGTACATCGGCCAGTGGCCGCTGTATACGGTGCTGCAGATCATCGGCCTCGTGTGGTTCAGCCAGCTCTACCGCGAGACGTGGCTGGTACGCAAGGGTTGGGTGCTGCGTGGCACGGGCCTGCGGGAGGCACGGACGGCGGGGGACGCGAGGGGGCGCACCGCCGCCACCACCACCACCGCGGCGGGCGAGGTCGCCGGTGCCTCGCCGTCTTCCTCCTTGTCACCGCCGCCGCCGCCGCCGCCAGCCACGCTGGCCGGCCACGCCGACACGGCGCCGCCGTGGCTCTCCCTCTCTCCACTCTGCCCCCGCAGCGGCGGCGGCGATGATGTTGTCCTCAGCTCCTCGCTGGCGCAGCTCGCCCCCGCCGCGCACACCTGCCTGGTGCTTCTGTGCTCTGCCCCGGCGTATGTACGGCACACCGCGATGTTGGTGTGGCGCATGGTCACACACAAGGGGCCCACGGCGCCGCTGCAGGACTGGGTGCTCGGCGACGCATCTGCCGCCGCCGCCGCTGCCGCCGCCGCTGCCTCCTCCACCCTCCACGCAGCTCACCACCACCACCAACGCGCTGCACATGGGGCAGCGGCGGTGCACCGCTCGAACACGCTCTCCTCCGCACCAGACCCCTTCGCCGCCGTCGTCCTCCACCTCGAGGCTGTGAGCGAGGTGCTCTTCAAGGCGCTGGCGACCATGTCCTTCGCGCTCTTCGCCGCCACGGTGGAGCGGCTGCCGCTCGTCGGGACTCCCGTGTGCGCCTTTCTCAACGCGCAGCTCTACGCCTTCTACGTCTTCGACTACCGCTACGCTGCGCAACAGCAACCCGACGCGCTGCACCGCCGTGGTTCTGCGCTGTCCTACCAGCTGCACCACTTCGAGCAGTGCTCCATGTACTACGCCGGCTACGGCATGGGATCCGCACTGCTCTCGTTGTGGCTCACCCGCCAGCTCGGCGCGGTTGTGTCGGTGTGCGCCATGTCGGTGCTCTACTCATGGCAGGTGGTGTGGAGTGGCTTTGCGGTGCCGCTGCCCTCGTCGCGGCCTGTGCCGCTCTTCTCTGTGTGGTTCTATACCGTGGATGTGGCGCAGCGACACTGCGCGGTGCTGTGGCGTCTGGCCACCATTGCTGCGCTGCTGTACCTTCCCTTCACTTGCACCTGCAGCCTCTTGGGTGTCGGAGGCGGGTGAGCTGCTCACACAAACACACACACACACACTAGGATACACAGATGCACACCACACGTAGCAGTGAGCAGCGCGTGTGAGTGCTGCGATGTCGCACTTGTGCGGCACTTTTTTTTTTTTTTCTGTCTTCGACTCTTCTTCTCTCTCGCTCTGCTTGATGTCTTGTTGTCTTTTCTCTTTCTATGCTGCTGATATCTGCACTGGGCCTGTTGCAGTCGGTCGACCATGTGCGTCTCTGTCTCATCTCTCTCTCTCGTGGCCCAAGTCTACGACGATGTGTCCGTGTGTGTGTGTGTGTGTGTGTGTTGCAGTGTGTGGTTTGTGGCGAACAGGCTCGCCTGGATAGAGAGGTGCCGACATGAGTGTGATTGTGTGGAGCTGTGGATCGGCGTTTGCTCTTGTGCTGTGCTGGATGCAAAGGTGTGCATGTGCTCGTGTGTGTGTCTGTGTATGTGTATGTGTGTGTGGTGTCTAAGCTGTCGGGCAGCGTCTCCAGCCGTCAGAGTGAAACCACGATGCAGAATGCAAAGATCTTAGGGTACCACTGCACACACACACACACACGAGCACATGCACCGAGGCAGAGATACAGAAAAACAACAACAAAAAAAAGACTGTCACACAAATGTACACGTCGCACACAGACACACAACTGGTACGGGAACACACAAGGAGTGCCTCTCCCAGGCATACGCGGAGGAGGCAGCAGAAAGGTGTGGTGAGGTGAGTAGGATAACAGCGCGTGTGTCCGTGGAGGGGCGCGGCGGCAGACCGCCCACGCAACGCTGCGTCTCCCCCTTCCTCATCCATCAACATCGCGCCTAGGCGCTGGCGGCCAGGCCACACACACACACACACCCGGCCGTGGAGATGGTGAAGGTTGCGCTGGACCGCCACTCCACGCAGCGCCACCTCCGGCTCCGTTGAATTGTTGCTGATCTTCCGTTGGCTGGCGAAGCATCATCACCACACCACTCTCTCTCTCTCTCATCTCGCTGACTCTGCCACTCCTGTCCCGCCCTCCACACACACGCACATACGCACCCTCACACGCTGTGGGTCGAGGTTGAGCTGCAGGTGTGTCGCGTGCACACACCTCCACACACACACACACAGGCAGACAGACAGACAGATACACCACTTCTCCCCTTCCCCCCTCTCTCTCTCTCTCTGTCTGAGGAGCACGCATGGATCATGGTATCTCGTAGCTCTCCCCGCTGTGGCGCCGCCGCCGTTGCAGCGCGCGTGGCGACGCTCACGGCGGTGTGTGCGCTTCTCGTCCTCACCAGTGCGGCCGCCGCCTTCGCCGCCGCCACTCCGACGTCGTCCGCCGCGTCGGAGAGGTCGCGAGACCGGCGCGTCGCTGACCTCCGCGCGGCGCTGCTGAGCAGCGGCAGCAGTGGCAGCAGCAGCAGCGGCACCGGGGCTGCTCTTGGGGAGTTGCCCGACCCGCCGCTGGAGCTCGGCGTCCACACCGCGTGCAAGAAGTTCGGTCGTGGCTGCCCCGACACGTACGTCGCCTTTCTCGAGGCGGCGTTGAGAGAGCGGCGCGGCGTGCCGGCCGACGCGGCACCGGCGCCGGCTGACGACGCAACAGCGGACGGCGGTGCGGTGGTGCTCAACGGCGCCGTGACAGATGTCGTGGTGGCGGTGGTGAACGTGTCGGAGGAACTCCCGGCCGACACGGCGGGCGGAGTTGCAGAGAGTGCCGTTGCAGCTCCCGCTCCAACGCTGCCGCGTGATCTGCGACTTCCACTGCAACTGTCGTGGTCGTACGAACAGCGGAGGCGTCTCGAGAATCTGCTGCACCTCGTCGCGAGTCGTGAGGCTGAGCTGCGCCGCGACGGTGTGGCGTCCCCGTCGCTGCTGCGGCGCTATCCTGTGCCATCCTCGGAGCACCTCCACCTCGTGGAGGACATCGACGGGGACATGACAGCGCGCCTGGAGGCCGCCTGCGCCGCTGCTGCTGCGGCGCCGACGTCGTGGTCGACTCGTCTGCCGGGCTGGACGTGGCAGGAGTGGGAGAGTCTGTACGGCGTGTGGTGCAGATTCATGGACGAGGAGCGACGGCGGCCGGCGAGTATCCGCGCAGCGAGTGGCGGCGCCGCCGTGTCCACACACGTGGCGGTTCCGCTACCGCACACACCGTGGCCGTGCATCGCGACGCGCTGGGCGACCATCGCCCTGCACATGCTCGTGCGCGCCGATCGCCTTCTCGCACAGGCGTGGAGGTGGTCCGTGTGCGTCGCTGTGCCGAGCTCCTGTGTGGTGTGCGTGCTCCTGTGGCTCTGCGCCGGCGATGCATGGACGGACGCAGCGGAGACGTTTGCAGCGCAGGCGTCGTGTGCCGCACGCACCGTGGATACCACGGCGGACGCGAGGCAGAGCGATGACAACGCCGCCGTCGCCGCACCGTCACCTGGCTCGCCGTCGCGGGTGACGGGGGAGGTGGCACCTGTCGCTCACGCAGCGCATGGCGAGCACGCGGTGCTGGCGATGGCCGAGCACTCGCTGCAGGAGCTGCAGCAGCGCCGCGTTTGTCTTCTTCGCTGCCGCTTCGCCGAGTCGGCGCTTCACCGCGCCCCCACCCTCTTCTTTCTCAAGCTGCGGCTGCTCCTCTGCCTCCTCGTCGCGGGCCAACTGCTGTGGAGCCTGTGGGATGTGCTGGCCACCAGCCACCGGCTGACCACCACAGTCGCTCCTGTCGTGCAGTACCTCCTGCCGCCGTGGCTGCTCCCTTGCCTGAGCGCCTACCTCGTCGCCCCACTGCTGATGGTGGTGCTCGGGACAGCGTTGCGCGGCGCGCTCGGTGCACATGAAGAGCTGCTTGTCTTCCAGGCGCAGTGCGCGGCAGAGCAGCGCGTCCTCCTCACCGCTGCCGGCGCGGCTGCGGTTGCGTGACGGCAGAGAGGATGCGGAGGGGGGGGGGGGGCTGGGCTGGAGCGAGAGTGGGGAGGAGCGGCCGCTGACGACGGATCTCCCTCTACCTCGCTCCTCTGTGCGGGTCTGGCCACCACCTCGCTGTCTGCACCACCATCATCAACGAACACTTTTGCAGGCGCGCCGGAAGACGAGGAGGAGGAGGACGCCACCGCTGCTCTTGCCTTTCCCCGCCGTTGCCGTTGCCCCGTCGTGTCCTGTGAGTGCGTGCGTATGTGTGTGTGTGCGCACGTCTGTGCTCTGAAGGGCTGCTGCCCCCACACGGCGACTGGATGACGTGTGCGCGCCTTCGCCTCCTCACCCGCATCGTCGCTCTCCCTCTCCCCAGAAGACCGCGACACAGACGTACTTCTTTTCACCGTTTCCCACAGCACATAGACACACACATACAGAGAGACGTGCTCACACACACACACACATACACATACACATACACGCATACACATACACATCATTAGTGGAGAGTGGAGGTGCGGCGCTTGCCCACGTGAGTGACAATCTTCTGCTGCGTTCTTGGCTGCGAGCGTGCAGGAGGAGAGCGGGCCGCTGCTGCTGCTGCGGTAGACGTCGGTGTGCCTTTGTGAGTGTGTGAGTGTGTGTCTGTGTGTGTGTGTGTGGCCGGTTCGGCAGAGAGTGGGGAGAGGATGGCGGCACCGTGTCACCAGACACGCTTCGAGCGCGTCACCGTGTATGTGGACGTCGAGCTCGCTTACGACGCGGACACGGCGGCGGTGCTGCTTCGCCACATTCACGACTCCGCCGCTGCGCTGACACAGCAGCTTACCGTCCACACCACAGGCGAGCTCCTCCGCGATGCGGCAGCAGGCACCGCCTCCGCATCGGCGCCGGCGTCCTCACGCGCACGCGCCACTGTCGAGCTGCTGCGCCACTGGCAGGCGGAGGAGGCGGATATCTTCACACGTGATGTGCACAACAACGTCCCATTCATGGGGGATCTGGAGTGCTTCGTGACGGCCAACGACACGCGAGACGGCGCCGTGGTCTACGCCCTCCACCGACGTCAGATGCCCGTGCTCTCGCTCGCTGCGCCGCCAACGGCCGCGCCGACGTCTCGGGCGACGAGCGCTGTGGAGGCGCTGCTGTACACCGCCGTGCCATGCGGCGCCACTCTGCAAGCAAAGCTGGACGCGATCTCTCTCTTCTTCACGTTCCCAGCAGAGTGCGGGGCTTACGTGGCGTCGGCGCCGAGTGCGGTGACGAACGCTGCTGCCGATGCCTCAGTCGTGGTGGTGATGAACGAGGATGGCTACCCGGTGCGTGTGCCGACCGCCTCGCTGCTATTACCACCGCCACCGCCGCGCTTTGCCGGCGTGCTGCGCGACCTGTGCGTGGCAGACACGGCGCAGATGGCGCTGCTGCGGCGCCGCAACCCGCTTCTCCCCGGTGTCCTGACGGCCTTCCACCGCTACGGGAACCGCGGCCTGCTGCGTAGCGTGCTGCAGCGTGGGTACCGTGTGGAGGTGGCGGAGTCGGCAGAGTCGGCGGTGGACTGGGTGCGTCGGTGCATCGAGTTGACGGCCGGCGGAGACGAGGCAGAGACCCAAGTGCGGTGCAAGACCGCCGCCGCGGTGCTGGCGAACTTTGAAGGAACGTGGCTGGATATGCCGCTGCCGCAGCGCCGCGCCTGAGAGGCCCGGCGCTCCACCAGTCCCTCCCTCCCTCGTCTTCCTCTCTCTCCTTCCCACCCGCGCGGCGGAGTGCGCGATGCCAACAGGAGTGCAATGTTTGCGTGAGAGAGCGTGCGTGTGTGTGTGTGTAGGGTCAAATGCAACGATGGACGGTGTGGCTTGTCCTTACCCCCCCCTCCCCTTCTTCAGTATCCGAAGACCATGAGAGAGGTGACAAAGCACTCGACGTCGTCGATGCGGCACTGCACACCGAGAGAGCGGTGATGGTGCAAGATAGGGGGGTGGGGTGGGGAATGGAAGAGGAAGAGACACACTGCATCGCCTCTGATGAACTTTCTCTCGCACATCTCTTCACTCACCTTCACCTTCACCTCCCGCTCCTTCTCTCTCTGTCCCCCCTGTTGTCAGTGTGTGTTGTTGTTGTGTGTATTGACGCATAGCACGCGCTCTGATGACGTTGTGTGCCGCTACGCCACACACCAAACATCGCATGCCAGTCTGCTCGACTTCGTCTTCTTCTCTTTCTCACCATCACGGGCGATAGACTGAGGCGCCTTTGCCTACACTGCCTCCTGCCACACACACACACACACACAAACACACACAAACACGTCTACTAGGCTGTCGCACTCATGTCGAAGATCAACTCCACGTACAGCTCCGGGTACTACATCGCTCCTGATGTTGACTTCCGGAAGCTGGAGGAGCTGCAGCGCCAGGAGAAGCGAGGGAAGCGCGGGCAGCAGGACGACGGCGGCGACGACAACGTGAAGCGGCAGACATTCGCGATCCCCTTTGATGTGATTTGCGACCACTGCCACCGACGCATCGCACGCGGCAGCCACGTCTACGCGAACCGGCGAGCGACGGACAAGCGCTATCTGGAGAGCATCCGCATCTGGGAGCTGGAGATCCTCTGCCGCTTCTGCAAGGGCAAGTACTACCTCCTCACCGACCCCGAAACACCCAAGGACACGGGCGGCTACATCTGCGACCGCGGCTGCAAGCGCGTGGAGGGCGACTACTACGCGCTCAACAAGCAAAACCAAGCGGCGAGGGAGGCGTGGGAGAAGGCGAAGGCAGAGGCGGAGCTCAACCCGCTCGCGGCGCTGGAGAAGGAGAACGAAGCGGCGCGGGCACTGGAGGAGCGCAACAGGCAGATCGAAGAGGCGGTGGAGGGACGGGCGGGCCACGACGACCGGGAGCTGCTCACGATGCTGCGCAGCCGCACCCGCCGCACCGAGGCCCGCGCCACTGCAGCGGGCGGCGAGGAGGACGCCGATGACGACGCCAATGTCAGCGGTGAGGGCGAGACCAGCGCAGAGGCACCGTCCGCCTCCCTTCCGCTGCCGAACGTGTTGGCGCGCGACGGCGACGGCGACGGTGACGACGGTGACGACGGTGACGACGGTGACGTGGACGCACAGGCGTTTCGAATCTTCAACCAGGACATGGAGCGGCGCTGGCGCACGTTGGAGCGGCAGCAGCGAGCGCAGCAACGGCAGCAGGAGCAGCAGAGGAGCACTGCGCTGGAGGCGACCCTCCCAGCCGATGGGGATGAGCTGCAGCGTGTGCTGGAGCGCTACGGCGGAGAGCGGCGGACCACCGTGGCGGCAGCGACGGAGGCGGCCATGGCACCACCAGGGGCGCCAGCTCCGCCGCTGACGTCCGATACCGCGTCTTCTGCGCCGCCAACCGCCACCCCTCCGCCGATCGCTGCCCCGGCCCCACTCACGAGCAGCGGCGCAGCGAAGCGGAACAAGTTCTTCGTGGAAGACGACGACGAGGACGACGACCTCAACGACCTCCGCGCCGATGCGCCAGGGCTCAGTCGCCTCCTGCGGTCGCTGCCACCGGGTCCGTCCACGGCACCCGCACGCACTGCTGTGGGTGCCCTCTCCACACCTACAGGAGCGGTGTCCGCTGCCGTGCGGCCCCTCTCCCGCCTCCTCTCGCACACCCCCATCACCACCACCACCGCTGGTGCAGCATCTCCTCCACTCCTGCACACACGACAGCCAGGCATCAGCTCGCTGCTACGCCGTCTCGACGACGACGACGACGACGACACGTGACACGAGTTGTGTGGGGAGCTGGGCGACCAAACGAACGACGGGCCGCACCTGCCTCGTCTGCAGAGGCGCATCTTTGTGCTGTCCTCGTCCTCCTCTGTGTGTTTACGTCTTCTCGCTCTCTCTCTCTCTTCGACTTCTTGTGCCGCACACGCGGCAGTGGCACACTCGCGCCGCCGATGCGAGTCTCCCGAGAGGCAAACAACAACAACACCAACACAAAGAACATCATACTGTATATGTATGTGTCTGTCTGTATATGTATGTATGTGTGTGTCTCTCTGTGTGTGTCCTATGTGGACGGGTTGAAGAGGGGAGAAGGGGTGTGTGCGTGAGAGCATGACAGCTCTTCCTTCACCCTCTCCGCCTCTCTCTCTCTCTGTGTCTCCCGACCGTGGTCGACGACACCGGCCTCCATCACCGCGCCACTTCATCACCTTTTACGTCTCTGCTCTGCTGCGCTCTCCTCTTCCCTCCTGCTTCAGCAGCTATCGAACAATCGGCCGTCGACTCCCTCTCTCTCTCTCTCTCGCACATCTCTCACTCCACGGAGGAGACGAAGAGAAGAAGTTGAGAAACGATCCCGACAGCAGAGCCACACACACACACAGACACACACACACACTCTCGCTCTCTATCACTCCGACACGCACAACACATACACACACTCACACACTGTCACTCCTGATTTTTTTCTCTGAGATCACGACGCGTTTGGAGTGGTGTGCGAGTGCGGAGGGCGGACTGAACGGAGGCGAACGCAGAGGAGTCGGAAGAGTGTGCGTGTCTGTGTGTCTCTTTGTTTTCCCATTCACAGTCATCCACCTCTCTCTCGCTCTGTTTCTTGCGTGTTTGTGTTTTTGTGCTCGTGCCGTGTGAGTTGAGCTTGGCGGAGCGAGGGAAGCTGCGTGTGTGTGTGTGTGCGTGCGTGCGTGTGTGTGTCTGTGCGGTAGCCTCATTGCTTTCTCGAATGCACGGCGGTCCACCACCACCGCCGCCGCCGCGGCCCGGTGCCGCGACCGCCGGCGGTGCAGCGCCACCGATGTCATTGTTTGGCAAGCGCCAACCTCCGCCGTTCGGCGCTGACCCGGCGGCGGCAGCGGCGGCACGCCGGGTGAACGTGCTTGGCGCCTACGGGCAGTACACCAAGCCCACCGCACCACCGCCGGCGACGGCGCCGCCTCCGCCCACCGGCATGCACGGCGCCGCACCACCGCCGGCGACGGCGACCCCTCCGCCTCCCCTCTGGCCTCCCGCATCGGCGCCGGCGGCGACAGTCGCGCCACCGGGGGCGAGCAGAGGCTACCCGCCGCCACCGCCGACGCAGTCCTTGCCGAAGCCCACGACTGCCGGCTCACCGCCTCCGCCTCCGCCTCCGCGCAGTGCAGTCCCCAGGATGGCGGCTCTGGACAGCCCGGCAGACCCCTCACGGCCGCCACCACCTCCCTCGTCCGGTGGGGCCGGCAGCGTCCAGCGCCCGAGCAGCGGTGTCTCGCGTTACGCGGCGCCGCCGATGATGACGGGGGGTGGCACGCAGCCGAGCACCGCCGCACCCGCCGCACCACACGCGGTGGCCGCCGCTCCCGCATCGTCGTCAGCGCCAGCGCCAGCGCCGCCGCCGCCGCCGGCGCCGGTACCTGCGACCTCACACGCTGTGCTGCACTCCGCGCTGCAGCACTCGGAGTCGGAGCAGCACTGGCCACCACCAACCCCCCCTAACTTGCCTCCACCGGCAGCAGAGGCGCCGCCAGTGCCGCCTCCCTCGCGCCTCCCAGCCTCCGCGGCTACTGCTGCTGCTGCTGCTGCTGCTGCTGCTGCTGCTGCTGCTGCGCCGCCACAGGCCGGCACGCCGCTGGCAACGCGAGTGAGCGGGGCGGCGCTCCACCGACCCGCCAGCTCCCGCACCTCGAGCAACGGCCGTCAGTCTCCGCACCACACACGCGATCCCGCCGGCCACGCGCGGCCGGCCAGCCGGGAGGGCGAGGCACGACGCACCCGCCTGACCGAGTCCGCGCAGCCCCACGACACAGCCACGAGCGCCGCCGTCGTCGCCGGCCACAGTCGCGTCTCTTCACGTGGGAGCAGCACGGCAGCCGGCGCGGCGGCGGCGGCGACGACCCGCGGCGAGGTCGGCGGCGGGGGCGATCGCCGGCTCGCCGTGCCCTCGTTCCTGCAACCCGGCGGCGGCGGTGTCGGTGGTGGTGGTGCAGGCGTGCAGCGCACTGCACGCGTCGCATCAGCAGGGGCCACCCCCTCCGCCACCGCGATGGCGTCGCGCGGTCGCGAGCTGTTGGAGGCCGCCCTCATGTCCCGCGGTGCCCGCCGCGCGACTGTACTCGGCTCGCCCTCCGCGAGTCTCTCGGCGCCACCGCAGTCGCAGTCGTCCGCAGAGACACATGTTGCCGCTCGCCCACACCACGAGTCCGCCGCCGACACTGTGCCCGCTCCGGTGAAGGGCCCACCGCAGCCCGCCGCGCAGGACCCACGGGGTGAGGCGCGTGCGCAGCGGGATAGCAACGACGGCAATGTCAGCTACGGCAACGGTGCATCCTTCTCCGTGCCGGAGCTCGTGACGCTGCGAGCTGGCCGGGCTCCGTCGGGGACCGGGTACTCGGCCTCGTCGCGCAGCTTCCTGCCACCGATGGGCGGCAACGGTGCCGACTCCCTCACGTGGGACGCCGCCGCGCTGGCCAACGCGCACGCTGGCGAGTACGATGGCGCGAGTGAGGTGCGCGACGGCCTGCACGCGGCGGAGACGCCGCTGCCAGTGCCCGGCATCGCCGGCAGCACCGCGGCGATGCACCGCGCGTCGCCACGGCCGGTTGCCGGCGGGGCGGCAGCCAGGATGGATGGTCCGGACCCCGTCAACGCCGCCGCCACCGCCAACCAGGACACGATGGCGTCTGCCGCCGCGACCGCGCTGCACGTCAACCCCTTCCGTGCAACGGCAGGGAGGGTCGGCGGCAACGCGGCGAGCTCACCAACCCCGCCGCCTACGATCCACCGGCAGCAGCAGCCACCGACATCGCAGCCGCCGCCGCTGCCAAGCCACACGCCGTACAGCGGCATTCCGAGTGGGACGACCGCGCCGCCGGCACCGCCACCGCCGCCACTGTCCTTCCCCGACAGCTGCCCCGACCCGGCGTCCGTCACCGGCGCTGCCACCGGCTTCATCACGCCGCGCGCCGGCGGGACAGGTGCGGGGCTGAACACACAACGCGACATGCAGCACGCGCCGCCGCCGGCGTCCTCGGCCGCCTCCGCGTCGAACCCGCACGGCTTCCCGCACACGAACCGCGGCCCGTACGCGGCGTCGCCGTACGTGCGCGTCGAGGACCCGCGCGGCGCGGCGGACGAGTCGCCCGTGCCGCTGCGGCCGCCATCGTTCGGCAGCGCGGCACGACCGGAGGACCCGCTCGTAGAGGTGCACGGTGAGGCAGACGGCGAGCTGGATGGCGTGGAGGAGGTGCGCCACGGCGCCCACAACCTGTCGCCGCCGGTACCCCCACAGCTGCCATCGTCCTCAACGTCCACGGCGTCGCCCACCGCCGCCGCCACCGCGCTTCCGGTGCCGCACACCGGCACGGATCCTGTGAGGCTCTTCGGCGCCGCCGCCGCTCCGTCACCGCAGGCGCGCCAAGAGGGGCCGGTGCAGTCACTCGCCTCACCACCGCCGGGGTCGATGGTACGTGATGTGTCGGAGGGCAACGCCTCGCGGCCGCGGCCCGGGATGGCGTCACCGCAGAGCACCGCCTTCTCGGAGAGCGGCTTCAGCAACGGCAGCCCTGTAGAGGCGCCGCACCGACCACTCGCGGCGGGGCCACCGCCGTCGCACACGGCCGACGCGTGGGGCCAGCACGGGTGCTCCTCCGCGCTCAATCCGTTCTCCGCACCAGACGAGGACTTCCACTTCACCACCCCGACCGGTCCGCTCGTGGACGTGGTGAGTGCATCCGCGAACAGCGTGGCGCTGTCACGGCCGCAGCTGGCGCAGCCGAACTCGCTCAACTCCACGCACTCGGCGCAAGCACCGCCGCCGCCGCCGCCGCATCAGCTGTCACCGGCGAACCAGTGCTCCACCTCGTCCCTGGATCCGGGTGGGCCACCGCCGCCGCCACGCAGCGCTGCATCGCTGTTGACCTCCGTGGAGACCTCGGCATCCGCGGTGCCGCTCCTCTTCCGCGGGGACGAGGACGCGCCGAGCCACATGGCGAGCAGGGTGGTGAGCACCGCCGCCTCACGGACCCCGGGCGGCGGCGCGACGCTCGTGAACCCCTTCTCCAAGGGAGCGCAGACCTCGACGTCCTACCTTGCCGCCAACAACAACACGAGCCTCAGCGGCACCGCGGCGATGGCGGAGGGCGCGTCGCTGACGAGCTCCTTCACCGGCGGCGCGGCGCGGAAGAAGACACGCCGCGGCGGTGCCCCGTGCTTCGCCATCTTTGTCGGCGGCGCGACACTACCACCAGGGGTGCCCGGCGTCGAGGGCGGCAGAGGTGGCGACCGGCGCGACTTCCCCTGCATCGCGGCGTGCTTCAACAACCCACGCACACCGTCGCCGGCCATGTCTACCCGGGTGCACTCTCCGCCGTCCCAGCCCATCGTCTCTGCCTCGTCGCGGACGGCGTCGACACGCGCCACCGCACCGAGCGGGGCGGGCCGCTCCATCACGTCGCTGGGGCCGCGCCTCGCCAACACAGGCGCGCAAGGCGGCAGCTGTCTCAGCTTCTGCAGCGTGACGGAGGCGCTGACGGCACGCGGCTCTGTCGTCGACCGGAAGGGTGTGCGCGGTACCGAGTACGGCCGGCGCTACGTGCGCATCGTGACCGAGGCGCTGCTGCCGTGCGTGTTGCGCGCAGACTCGTGGGCGGAGATGAACGAGGCGACGGGGGCGGAGGTGGCGGAGGTGGTGGAGGTGCTGTCGCAGAGCATGCCGGCGCCGCTCGGTGCGGTCGTGGGCTGGATGCTGATGGACGCACTTCCTCAGACGGAAAGCGACAGCTTTGTGTGGAAGAACAACGGCGGCCGTCGACTCGCGGAGCTGCTGACGGCCGCAGACCAGGCGGATGCCCGCCGACGCGCCGCCACCGCGACGAGCCGGAGTGCCACGGCGAACGCGTCCATTGGCGGTGCCGCCGGCGCGAGCTGCGCGGCGCGGTCCGGCGATGGGTTCATCGCCATCTCACCGCAGCACTCCATCACCGGCTTCATCGGCTTCGAGCCGCGGGAGCGTGCCGCCGCTATTCGCAAGGTGGAGGACCTGCTGTGCACCGGCCAGCGTGTGGAGGCAGTGGAGGCGGCTCTGGAGGGGCGCCTGCACGCACACGCGCTTCTCATCTCCATGATGTGCCCCACGAAGGACCTGTACCTGCGCAGTGTCCAGGCCGTCATGCAGCACGAGCTGTCCGTCGTCTCCCCGCTCGCCCATGCCTACAGCATGTTCAACGAGATGCCGCTCCCACCGCTGCTTCCACCGCCGCCCGTCACGGACGACGAGGACTGCGAGGAGACCGCGTCTGGCGCTGCGCGTCAGCAGAAGCAGCTGCATCAGGTGTTCGTGCGCGACCAGACAGCACTGCGCGACACGTGGCGCCGACACGCCGCCGTCCTGCTCGCGAACTTCACCCGTCACAGCGGTGACGGGCTGCTGCAGCTCGCCATGACTCTGCAGCAGCTGCGCCTGGTCGCAGAGTCGCACACGTGCTTGCTGTTGCTGCACCTCACGCCGCTTGGGATGGCCGGCCCGGCCCGCGCTGGTGCTGAGCCGCTGCCGCCCGCGACCTCGCTCTCTCCCGAGGACGTGGAGGAGCTGCTGCCGCGTCCTGAACAGCGACAGGCGATGGAGGAGATCCGGCGACGCCTCGGCGTCATCGGCGGCGTCTACCACCCCACTCAGGGCTGCCGCACCGGCTTCCTCACACCTTCCACGACGCTGCTGACGCAACTGGTGCAGCTGGTGCGCGCACGCCTGGACGCGCGCGCGCCGCCGCTGGCACGCCACGGGTCGGGCGAACCACCCGTGCCCTTCCACGGCCTACCGAGCAGCCCCGCTCGCAGCGACGTGGCGTACCGGATGATGCAGGTGCTGTGGCTGCGGGAGTTGGGTCTGGGCAAGCAGTCGGCCCAGGCGCTGCAGGCGCTGCTGCGCCGCATGCCCCCGCCGGTCGCCTTCTCCCTCCGCGTCCCGCCTCGCACGCTGAACGAGCTCGTCTACCTCTTCGCCGGTGTCTCGACGCCGCCGTCAGCGCAGAGCGCGGACCCGACGCCACCGCCACCGTCACCGCCGCCCCAAGATGCCGCCGCCGCCGCCGCCACCGCCACCCCGCTGTTGCCGCCGCGAGCGACGTCCCCGACCCCCGAGAGCCGCATGAACACGCAGCGGCCGTCCCCGCCAGCCCCCGCGGCTGGGCCGTCACGCTCGCGCGAGGGCTTGCCGACCGCCACCGGCAAGGAGGAGGTCGGCGAGGTGCGTGGCTCCAGCCGGTCGGCCTCGATGCCGCCGACCTCGGAGGAGCGCCGAGCGCGGCAGGGGTCGGCGCCTCCGCCGAGCCCGCCACCGGCCACCGCCCCCGCACCCGCCCCCGCCGCGCTCTCCCGGGAGCAGCGCGCGACTGCCCTTCAGCCCCCCGCGCGATCCACGGCCGCCAAGACGGGTGCGGCCCCGTCCCCGGCACCCCGTCGCTCCCGCTCGCTCGACGCGCTGCGCAACTTCTTCTTCCGCCGCGGCAACAGCGAGGCGGCGGCGGGGGAGGAGAAGGCGGAGGAGGCGAAGCCGATGCACCTCAACACGGAGAAGCCGCCGGCCTTCGATCCCGTGACGGGGCGGTGGCTCTTCGAGGAGTCGGAGGAGGAGAAGAAGCTGCGCGAGCTCGCCAAGGCGGGCCCGCCGAAGATGTCAGCAAAGTCCACAGCCGCACCGGCTGCTGCTGCTGCTGCTGCTGCTGCAGGGCCAACCACAGCGCCAGCAACTGCAGTAGGAGCCGCTGGAGCGCCTGCCCGAGTCGACCGCCCCGGTGCGGCGTCGAGCGCGGCAGCTGCCGGCGGCCCGCCAGTCCCCACCGCGAGTGCGTCCGCCTCGCCTCCGAAGCAGCCGGCGGCCTCCGGTCCTGCACCGCACCCCGGCGGCGCGCGTCCTGGGCCTGGCGCGCCACCGGGGCCCGGCCACTCCAGCGGAGCAGGGATGCCAGCGCCACGCCCAGCCGGCGGTGCCCCTGCCATCCCCGGCCGCGGTGCCCCTCCGCCTACGATGGCGGGGCGTGGCCCCTCGCGTCCCGGGGGCCGACCGCAGTACGTCGACATGTTCAACAGCGCCACGTAGAGCCTCGCTGGCATCGACGGTGAGTTCCATAAGCAAACACCCAAGAGTGGGGTAAAAAAAAAAAGAAGAGAATGAGTGATATGAGAGGACTGATGCGGTGCACCGACGTCCATGTCGTGTGTGTGTGTGTGTCTCTCTGTCTGTGTGTGTGTTGTTGTTGTTCTCAGAGGGTGGCTCTTCTTATAGTGTGCATGGCTCTTTGTCCTCTGTTTTTTTTTTTTTTTGTTTCTCCAGTCTTTTGCACCACGTGCGGGTGTGTGCGTGTGTGTCTATGGGCTTCTCTCTCCACAAAGCGTGTATGTGTGTACTTGTGTGTGCGTGTGTGTGTGTGTGTTCGTGTCTCTTGTCTCTCATTGGCCAGCTCCCTTCCCTGAGCTCTCTCTAGCCCTGTAGGAGAGAGGAAGTCAGATGCTCCGTCCTCCCGCCTTCTCTTCCACTGTCTTCCTCAGCATACCAAGCGCCACCATCGCGCGCCTGGAGACCACCAACTGCGCCGCAGCGCGCCGACACCGTGACAGCAACACACACACACACAAACAAATACATGCGTGAGGACATATGCACGTTCCGATGTGCATTCAGTGGGATGGCAGAATGTGATGGAGGGAGCAAAGAGGGGAGACGCAGAGGTTGGCGACCCGAGCTCCTCCTCCTCCCCGTATGAGACGACAGCCGTGTCCTGCGTCTGTGGACAGTCGACGTTGCACCCCCCCTCTCTCTCCTCCTCCTCCCTCTCTTGTGCTGGTGCTGCCCTCCACACCGGCCATCTCGTGACGATGGATGGTGAGACGGTCCCCCCACACCTCCCTCTCTCTCTCCCTTCCCCCTCATTCACACATCTGCGTGTTCTCCTTCTCTTTTGTTGGCGCAGAAGTTGCCTCCCTTCCAACTGACGTTTGCCGACATCTCTGGTCTCTCTCTCTCTCAGTGTCTCTCTCTCCACCTCTGCCCACGTCATCACATCACACACACACACACACACACACACACCCTCTTCCCCCCTCTTCCCTCCCCCTCTCCCTCTTCCTCCAAGCCATACGACACGCGGTGCGCCTCCCCCTCCTCCCCGCTTCTCCCGGGTGTTCCCCATCGCTGCCGCCACAGTCGAGGTGCGCCACGATGAGTGCGGCTGAGGCGGTGTCGCCGCCGGTGTCACCGGCCACGCCGGTGTCGCCCCCGGCCTCGCCCGCCATGGGGCCCGTGTCCCCGGCGGCGCTCGCCACCTTTGCGATCGGCATGGACATCGGCTCCGTCACCACGCGGGTGGCAGTCTTGAACCCGGCGAGGCCGATGCCAACCATTGTGCGCAACGCGCTCGGCAACGAGGCGACGAGCACCGTCGTGTCCTTCGCCGCCAACGAGGCCCGCTCCTTCGGAGAGAACGCGGCTGCTCGGCAGGTGACGAAGGCGTCGGAGACGATCGTGGACCTCGCGCCGTGGATCTTCGGCTACTCGTGCGGCGAGCAGGCGCCGAAGGACTCCACCGCCTCGCTGCAGCTCGTCTCCCCCGCCACGGCCATGACAGACGCCGTCACGCTCACGTCCCGGCAGCTCGGCACGCAAACGAGCCTCACACACCCGGCACAGGTGGCGGCGTTCTACATCAAGTCGCTGCTTCGGTTCCTGCCAGATGAGGAGGTGCTCCGCACCGCACCTCTCTGCCTCTCGGTGCCGTCCGCCGCCAGCGCTGCGTCCTTCGAGGCGCTGCGCCAGGCCACGCTGCTTGCCGGCGTGCCACCGGAGCGCACGCTCATCGCGCACTCCGACGAGGCCACCGCCGTGTACTTCCACCACCTCCAGTACAGCAGCCTGCCGGACACGCACGAGAACGGTGCCGCGGTGCCGGTGGTGCTGATCGACATTGGACAGAGCTGCTCCGTCGCGTCTCTCATCATCGCCTCCAAGCCGCGAGTGGAGAAGGTGTGCTGCCAGACGCTGCGCATGGGCAGCGAGTACATGGATGCGCTCCTTTGCAGCCACGTGTACGACGAGCTGGAGCGCAAGTTCGGCACCGCGGCGGCGGAGCCGCTTCGTGGCGACGTCAAGTCCTTTCGCAAGATCCTGCGCGAGTGCAGGAAGGCGAAGGAGGTGCTCTCCACGACGGACGAGACGCGCGTGCAGCTGGAGGGGCTGCGCGGTGACATTGACATAGTCGTTCCCGTGACGCGGGCCATGATGGAGCAGGCGGCCCAGCCCTTCCTGCAGGCCGTGCGGGCCATGCTCGTCGCCATCAAGGAGAGGATGCCGGCACGGGTCGCCCAGGCCGGGGAGGCGGAGGCGGAGGCGGCGGCCGGCACGCCTGCGGCGACTCCGCGGGTGGAGGTGATTGGAGGCGGCTGGCGCTCTGTTTGTGTGTTGGAGGTGATCAAGGATGTCTTTGGCATCTCGCGCGCCGGCGTCTCGCTGGACGCCAACCTCAGCGTCGCAGAGGGCAGCGCGATCCTGGCGCAGGTGCGGCGCCTGAGCCTGGCGCGGCAGCAGGCGGGTGTGTCGGGCGAGGCGGCGGCGGCGGCGGTGGCGGCGTCCGCGCCTGAGACGTCGACGATCGCGGCGGCGCACCATGTCACGCTCGTCGGCTTCGAGGTGCTTGATGCGAGCTCGCCCATCTGCCGACCGCTCTCCGACGCTGGCGCGGCCGCCGCTGCGGAGTGGGTGGAGCTGGAGCGGCAGATGGAGGAGAGCGACGCCCGCATCCACGAGCGACTCGCCGCGCTGAACGAGCTCGACTCCTATATTCTTCAGAGCCTCACGGCGGTGGACAAGTGCACCGCGTCCAGCGGAAGGAAGACGGAGATGCGCGCCTACCTGGAGGAGGTAGACATGTACGTGCGCAACGAGGGCGACGAGGCGGGCACGGAGGAGCTGCGGGGCAAGCTCGCGGAGGTGGAGGCGCACGTGGGGCAGCACTTCGCCGAGCTCGCGGCCTACTACGAGGACCTGCGCCAGGAGCAGCGGCGGAAGGAGGAGGAGCTGACGCAGTTGAGCAAGGAGCGGCAGGAGGACGAGTCCGAGCTGAAGAGCGACCCGCAGCGCCTACGAATGGCTCAGAGACGCCGCGAGCAGGGGCAGGGCCTCTTCAAGGAGGAGTGCTGGGCGGAGGCGCAGACGCGCTTCGTCCAGGCGCTCTCCATCCTCGGCCAGCTGTACGACACCAGCAGCGACGAGAACAAGGCTGCGAAGCAGGAGATCTCGCTCTCGTGCTACCTGAACATTGCCTCCTGCAGCGTCAAGCTGGGGCTGTGGAGGAACGCGGTGAACAACTGCACGCACGCGTTGGAGATGGCGCCGAGTCATGCGAAGGCGCTCTTCCGTCGTGGACAGGCGTACGCCGCGCTGAAGGAGTACAAGGAGGCCGTGGCAGACCTTGAGAGCGCCAAGACGGCGTCGCGGGACGACCCAGCCGTTGTGGCGGAGCTCACGGCGGCGAGGGCCGCGCTGGAGGCCGCCAAGGCGAAGGAGAAGAAGCTGTTCTCCAGAATGTTCTCCTAACCGCGCTGGACGGCGGCGAGGACGAAGAGGAGGGCGGGTGGACCGTGTCTGCGTGTCTCTGGCCCCCTCCCCCCCACTCCTCTCTTCCACATCCGCTTGCTCACAACGGAGTCTGCGTGCCTCCATCGTGTTGGGAGGCGCAGTTCACCGCCACGCGGCCCGTCTCTCCTTCTCTTCCCGCTCCTCTTCTGCAGTCCCCTACACGCTGTTGTGCTCTGCCTGACACCAAAGGTGACGATGCCGCGTTCCCCAGCGTACGTGTACACGTGTGCATGTCCGTGTGTGTGTGTGTCTGTGTGTGTGTGTGTGTGTGTGTGTGTGTGTGTGTCTGCGTCACGTGTGTGCGTCCGGTATCGAGAGGAGGCGACTCTCCCTCTCTGTCTGTGCGTGTCTCCTCCCCTGCACATCGCTCCTCTGTCACACACACACACACACACACACACATGCACTTCTCCACCCCTTGTGCATGCACGCGGCGAGGACGGCGGCGAAGGTCCGCAGCTTGGACGGGAGATGTGGCGCGTAGACAGACAGAAAGAGAGATAAGGAGCGTGCGGTGAGGCAGAGGTGTTGGGACCATGCAACAGTAGTGTCACCACATCACTTTACTTGATAGAGAGAGAGAGAGCAGAGTGGAGGAACGCTACCCATCACACACCAACACTCATACAAGCAGAAGTACACACCCACCCACCCACCAACACACACACACACACACACACACACGTGTCCGCGCTGACACGACTGCGGCTCCTCTGTGGCTGCAGCTGATCCTGTCTGACAGAGTTCGAGCGGGGGATGTGCGACGAAGGCATCGATCTTCTCTCTTCTCTTTCCCTCTCCTCCTTCCATCGAGATGCTGTTGTTCTCCATTCTCTTGTGTGTCGATGCGCGACACGCTTCCCCTGTCACCCACTGTCTCTCTCTCTCCCTCTCTTCGCCCCCGCTCCGTGTCTTTGCGTTTGCCACAGAGCACCGCTGCGCGTGTCCACTGCGCAGGAAAGAGATCGAGAGATAGAGCAATTGACAAGAGCATCTCTTCGTCCTCTCAGATCTCTCGCTCTCTCTCTCCCACACGTACGCACACACTAACTCACAGCGACACGTCACCTTGATGCACGGACGAGTGCGACTGTGTCTCTGTGTGTGTGTGTAACGACACTCTTCGTCTCGCCTCCCCGCACCCGCTCCGTGCGTGACCGTGTGTGTGTGTGTGCCTTGTTGCTACTTCTGTGTTGTTCGTGTTGTCTCTTCACCATAGACTAGATCGCACCGCTCTCTCTCTCTTTTTCTTTTGTGTTCTCTCAGCTCAGCGTGTCCCCCCTCTCCTCCTCCTCCTTCATCCACAGGTCTTCCTCTTCCTTCTTGACGGTGGGAGTACACACACACACACACACACACACACACACCCACGCACAGACGTGTTGCGAGAGCATGCACTCTTCATACGCGCATGAGCCCGACATGCGCACTCTCATGGCGATTACGCGGTGTGTGTCCGCCATGCAGCGCTCGGATGTGGCGTCGTGCGCGGCGCTCTTCTCCGACACCAGCAGCGGCGTCGCGCGCCGCTCCACCGCCACCACGCACTGCCGCCCCCATCCAGAGGCGACTAGGGCACCGCTGCCGTACAACACGCGTGCACCACAGCGCGACCGCGAACACATTGTAGAGGCGCCACATGCGACGCACAGGAGTGAGTGGGTGGAGAACGCGCTGGCGTCAGCTCGCGGCAGCAGCGCCGCCGTGCCGTCGCATCGCCTCTCACACCGCACACCGCATCCGCGGCACGGCGCCTCCGTTTATGGCGGCGCGTTGGCGGACGTCGACGTGGACGTGGAGGAGTTCACCATGCCGCGCTGGGGTGACGGCGCAGCGGGAGGGCGGAGTGCGGAGGTGTCGCAGCATCACTCGCGGCACACCGCCGGCCGGCCCCCGCCGCCGGAGTTACCCGTGGAGGGCCGACGCAGCGACACCGCCCACCGCGGCTCCCGCCTCGCCTCGACGCACACACCGCCCGCCTTCTACGAGGCGTTCCGCGTACCTCTCAGCCACGCCGCGCTGCACTTGAGGTCGTCAGGCACCGGTCTCGCCGAGCCGGGCGACGGCCCTCGGCGGCTGAACGTACACGCGGACCTTCGTGGCGACGCCATGCCGCGAGACAGCACACACGGCAGCGCCAGCCGCTACTCCACGCTGTCCTCGATCTGCGTCTCCACGGTGGATGCGTCGCCGACAAACGGTGCGTACGGCGTCAGCGAGACGCGACGTGAGCCACCGAGGCCTGCGAAAGTCGATCAGCCGCGTCAAGCACCGGCGGACACCGCGCCGCTCCTCTGGGTGTCGATGCAGGAGCGCCAGGCTGCCCTTGCCTCGCTCGCGCGACGGGCCGCGTGCAGCCGTGGCAGCGTCGCGTCCACGACGACGGCAGCGTCGCACTCCCCCTCACCGTTCGTGGTGACGGCGACCGCGGCCTCGGCTCGCCGCCGAGGGAGTGTGGCGTCGTGCGACACGGACTTGTCTTTTGCTTCGGCACCGGCGGCTGACGACGTCGCCTCTGTGCGCAGCTCGCGCGCCACCGCCACGTCGCACGTGGCGTCGGTGTCATCTGCGGATCGCGACGGTCGGTGCGAGCCCAACGGCAGGTTCAACACGCGCCGCCGTGACGGCACACGAGAGGATGGCGAGGATGCCAGCAAAGGCAGTCACCTTACTTCGACGCAGCTGCGCGCCGCCACGGCCACGGCGAGCTCAGATGCAGCGGTCCGCGCCGCCGTGGGTGCTGGGCACCCGCAGCGCCACGGAGAGAGTAGGGGCGGCGCCGCGGAGCGCGTGCGACACTCGCCGCCGCCGCCGTCGTCGCCGTCGCGGTCGCTGCGCTCATCGACAGCAGATGTGGCGCACGCGCGGCCGCGTCCCCGAGTGGTGGAGAGCGACACGCCGCCGGCGCCGCTGCCTCACGTGTCCGTGCTGGCACAGCAGACGCCGCCGTGGCCCGCGTGGACGCCGCGCAACTCGCCAGAGCGGCGTGTGGCGAGCGGGGCCGGCGACCGGGCTGCGACGGAGTCAACTCACGCCGCCTCGGGACTCAAGGAGTGTGCCGCGCCAGCGGAGTCCCTCTCGCCAGAGGCGCGGAGGCCGACACAGGCGACCGGTCTCTGCCTGCGACCGTCAGAGAGTAAGCGCTCCGCGCTGCCGGTGGTGTCGGCTCACTGGCTCAGCGCGCCTGCGCTGGCTGACACCGCACCGCGCACGTCGTCGCCAACACCGCCCACGCCGGCCGCCTCCTCACCGCGGTCAGCGGCAACGACGACGAGGACGAGTGCGACGCGTTGCAGCGCCGGCGCCAGACGCGAGGACATCGCCGCCCCCGCAGCTGCGCCAACAGAGGCGGCGCCACGCCTGCCAGAGGTGCTGGCGCCGGCGCCTGCCCCGAGCGACGGCGCAGCACGGCGCTGGTACCCCCCTCCACCATCAACGCCGCCGCCGCCGCCGCTCGCGGCTGCTGCCGTCCCGGCCTCGGAGGAGGTGGACGTCGACGGCTGCATGTCTTCGGCGGGGGTGTCGGGCGAGGAGGTGGAGAGGAGCCGTGGGAGCACACGATCGAGTCAGCGTGAACGCGCCAGCGCGGGTGGCGGCGGTGTGGCTGACGGAGGTCGGCGCGACGCCACTCGCTCACCAGAGGCGATCGACACGAGTGACGGGCCACTGGGCGTCGTTGGCGGCCTGGATGGCGACGCAGCGCCAGCGGTGGACGGGGACGCATCCGTGAGCCCGTCGGGACGAAGTGAGGGCGACAACACCGACGTGCAGCGCCGTCTGCGATCCGCGCCCTCGGCCGAGGTGCTGCCGCCGCAGCACCAGCGTCGCTACATGCGGTACGTGTCACCGCTCAAGCCACGCAGCGAGTCGCTCCACGGCGAAGGAGGCGAGCCCAGTACAGCCGCCACGTCTACACCAGAGAGATGGACCCGCGTGGTGCAGTACTTGTCACCCGCTGCTCTCTCTCCCATGACACCCCCGCCACCGCCGCTGGCACCGTGCAGCTCCGGCGGCGACGGCGCCGCGGCGGTCGACACGCCGCGGCGAGCGTGGCTCTCTCCCGTCCTCCCCAGCTTCGACGACGCAGAGCGCGACGTGGGCGGGTGCGGCACCGCATCGGTCATGTCTCGTGAGGCGCCGTACGCTGCGGACGTTGCCGGTCCGCGAGACGGCGGCGGCGACCTGCGCGGCAGCGACCTGCGCGGCAGCGCGAGCGCCGAGCTACGCGCCAGCGTGTCGCAGAGCCGGTCGGTCGACGGCCCCGACGTACGCGGCAGCGCGGTGGAGGAGGGGCGGCCGCGGCGGCATCGTGGGGGCCTCGGCGGTGCCTCAGCAGCCGGCACGTCGCGGACCACGTTGCGCTCCCTCGACAGCGCCGGCTCTGACTTCGACTGGGTCGCGGACGACTACACCGTCTCGCCGCATCTGCACCGCCACTCCGACGGTGACGCCGTGCACATCGCGTCCTCCTCCGCGGAGGGGGCGACCTCGCCTGAGTCACCTGGATCGCCAGCGGCGCTGATGTCGCGTGCGAGCTCGCTCGGTGGCGCGGCGGCGCGGGAGCCCGACCAGCGCGAGCCTGCGCTGCGGCTGCGACGCACGAGCAGCTCGGTGGGTCACTCCACGCTGCTGCTCCTGCAGTCCGCCACCTCCTCGAGCCCGCGTCACCCGCCACCGAGCGAGGCCCCGCTGCCGCCCGCGTCTCTCATGGCGTCATCGTTAGCGGCCAGCATCGACAGCCCCCGAGTGGAGTCCTGCGCCTCGCCGGAGCACACGCCGCTGATGCGGTCCACGGCGAACATGGCTGCGATGGAGAGCTCCGCGACGGAGTACTGCGTGCCGGCGGCCTCCACCTTCTTTGCCAGTCACCGCGCTGATGCCGACGCCGCCGCGGGGCAGCTCTCTCGAGGTGGCGCACCTCTGCCAGTTGTTGGCCGCGACAGCGCTCCTCCCTCTCTTTACGACGGCGTGGACAGCGCCGCTCCGACACCGCGGTCGTCGTGCGCCAGCTCCCCTTCGGGCAACGCGAAGCCCGCTCACCCACCACCACCGCCGCCGCGGACACACGCCGCCGCTGACGTCGATGAGCTGACGCACGCCCTCGCAGCTCTCTCGAGCTCCACCGCAAGGCGCACGCTGCTGGACACGTGCGCGCACGGCTCAGAGCTTCGTGGACGTCTTCACAGCAACACCCTCCTTGGCACCCGACGTACCGCACCCGCGGTCGCCTCCGCGAATGGAAAGATGCTGCATGCCGACCCAGCGGCATCTGCGCCACTGTCCACCGCAGACGTCGACGATGACGAGAGCCGCTCGGAGGACACCGATGAGGGTGACGAGGGCGCCGGTGTTGCGCCGTCGCTGCGCACCGGCTACACGCCCTACCCCGCCCCCGTCCTCGGCGGCGTCGACTGCGACGCCCTCTCGAGTGTGTCCTCCGCGTCCACGCCGCCGCCGCCGTCGGAGCTGCGCCGCCCGCGCCACCGCAGCGCGGAGACAGTCGCGCTCGTCTCGTCGTCGCCGGGGAGGAGGATGGGCGGTGCGCAGCCCGCCGCAGGGGAGCTCTCGCCGACGTGGCTGACGGCGGCTGCCGGTGACGCATCGCTGTCGCCGCTGTCGTCGCTGCGTCAGCCGCCTCGCGTCGCGGACATGTCGCCGACCTCCTACGAGGACGACGACGACCTGCTGGAGACGTACCACCGTCAGCGCCTGCGGAGCCTGACCGGGGCGGCCGACGAAGCGGCGGACGAGGTGGATGCGGCGACGCCGCACAGCCTTCTGAGCGCCGTGGCCGCCGCCGCCGCCGCCACCACCACCCACGTCCGCCCGCGCTGGAGTAGCGTGAGCACGCAGCCCTACGACGCAGAGGAGGTGCAGAGCAGCAACGGCAGCGGCAGTAGTGGAGCGGCACGGGACACGCTGGAGGACATGCAGAGCAGCGCGATGACGGACGTGCGTGGCGCCGGCACCGACAGCGGCGCGGACTCGCGGGCGACGTCGCCGTCGTGGTCGAACTCGCGTGACGGGTCCACCGCGGCGGCGACGCCGGTGGCGGCATCGCGTCAGCTCAACACGGTCGCAGAGGCGGCAGGAGCAGCGGCGGCGGCGCTTGACCACCGTCACCCAGCGCCGACTGCGCGGCCTCCACGCGCGCGTTCGGCGATGCCGGCGGCGCTCACGAAGCCGCCGATTGTCCCTGTGCAGAGTCGACCGCGGCTCGCGAGTGGGTCGCAGCGCGGTGGTGCACCGTCTCTCCCAGACGGAGGCGCACCGTCTGAGGCGGTGACGAGTCAGCCGCGGTGGCGGCAGGTGACGGCCGGCGCCGCCTGCGAGGATGAGGAGGAGTACGCCGAGGCGGCTGACTGCTTCGGCGACGACGAAGAGGAGGACGAGGACGAGGACGAGGACGGCGGGTACTGCAGCTACGGATACGAGAGCGACTTCATTGATGTGTGACAGCCACCTTGTGTGTTTGTGTGCGTGTGTGTCTCGATGGCTTTCACGGCTGCTGCGTGTTCGTATTGGACGGGGGACTCTGCCGTGAGACTAGCGACAGGGACTGCCTTGCATCTCCTCCGCCCAACTTCCTCAGTCCCCGTCTGCTGCACTTGGGATCACACACGAATGTACACATACACACAAGCACACACACACACACACACACCGACTCATCTCTATGCGTCTCGCAGCAGCGCGGAGAGAGGGGGAGGGGGGAGGGTTACTGAATGGATGACGGGGCAGGTTCTAGTGCGTGGAATCGCAGCACCTATTCACAGACTCTGAGGCAGACCCGCGCGGGGGAGCTCCTGCAAACCTTCACACACACACACACACACACACACACACAGACACTCTCTCTCCTCCTGCACACATGTGTCCTCGTCTCCTTCTCCGTTTCTTTGTGCAACGGCGTTTAGCAGCGGTGGCGACCTCGCAGCGCACGGCGCTGTCTTGTTGTTGTATTTTCTACTTTGAAAAGAAAACTGTGTGCGCACACTCGCCACGTGACCCACCCACCTGCACACACATACGCTCTTGCACACTACTTCCGCTCTCTCCGTTGTGGTGCCCCGCAGAGGCAGCGGCGGCGGCCTGATGCCGCTCGTCACTGCGTCGTCGACGTCATCTCGGTACAACAACGACGTCCACAGGGGTGGCACCGCAGTGGGTGCAGCGCCGTCATCCAGCTCGGCAGCAGCGGCAGGTCGCAGCACAGCCCTGCCGCCCACGGCAGCGGCGGCGGCGCTCTCATGCTTCACTCCGGCACCGGATGTACCGCTTGCGGTGGAGCTGCAGGTGGAGACGATGTCCTCCTGCTCGAGCCGCATCTTCCTCTACTCGTGGTACGCCGTGCTGGTGGTGGCGCTCGTGGTCCAGTCCAGCGTGCGGCTGCAGTGGAGTAGTCGCAACTTCTGCGGGGACGCGGCGGAGGTGTCGATGTACCACATCGACGACTGGAACAGCAGTGCGTGTCTTGGCTGGGAGGCGTACTGGGTGCCGACGCGTGCCACACCACACCGTCTGACAGCCGTGGAGGACAGCAGCAGACGTCAGCGGTGGAGTGGCGGGGGCGCCAATCAGGCGAGGCCCACGCGAGAGGCGACGGCACGCGACTCTCAGCATCGCTACCAGTACGCGGTGTGGCCTCCCACAGACGGCGAACAGGCTGCTGCTGCTGCCGCCGCCTTCGACCCGCACCACCGCACCGAAGGTGACGAGGCTGCCCAGGGTATCCCAGCGCAGCCTCACGTCGTGCACGAGCCGTCCTCGCTGGGGAGCGACCGCGTCCCATCCCATCACGCCCCCTCCGGCTCTCTCGCACTGCCGGGCCCGACGATGCCGCCGCTGCGACGCGTGTACAAGCTGCAGTGGACGGCGCGGGCGCTGAGCGGTGTGCTGGACCACCAGCTGAATCGCTTTCTTCACGTGTACATCAGCCTGGCCTCGCCGCTAGCCGCCACCGCGGCGGCGTCGTCGTCGTCGGGGTTGTCGGCGGCACCTCTGGCACTCTCTCCCGACCCGCCGCGCGGTTCGCCGCCTCATCGCACGTATGACGTGCGTGTGGCACTGGAGGAGACCCCGCTCACCCCATCCGGCAATCACACGGAGAGCGACAGCGGCAGCGCGCCCAACGCGTCGTCGTACTTGTACACATTCCGCGCTACCGTCACGTGCTGGCAGAGCGCGCCGCGCTGCAGCAACATCGTCCTCCCCTCCAGTGTGGTGATCCCTGCCAATCGCAGCATCCTTACCGTGACGCTGATCGACGTCGATGCGGAGCTGGCGGAGGCCACCGTGCGTGCTGTGCACGGCGCGCAGAGTGCTGCCCCGACGTGGTCGTCATCGCCGTCGTCGTCGTTGGCGAGCGCCGTCGGCGTCATGTACCAGCGCTCGCGGTACACGATCGGCACGTTGGTGTTCCGCTACGTCTTCCTGCTCGTCACACTCGTCTCAATGCTGCGCTTCTTATACCGAGGCAGCCAGGCACATCGCCTGCGCTTCGAGCAGCGCTGGACGCTGGCCGCGCAAGTCTGCCTGCTCGGCTATCTGAATCCGGTGTACTGGTGGTGCATCTACGCCGGCGACGGCGCCCACACACACCACGGCGCTGACGCGGTGCCGGCGTCCGCGCCCGTACGGCTGCAGCAGCGTCTGCTGCGGCGCACGCTCTACTACATCGAGTTTCACATCCCCATCTTTTTTGCAGCCTTCATCGTGTGCTACGTGTGGAGCATCATCGCGGGCTCCTTCCGCTGGCACGCCCCTGCGAGCGGCAGCAGCAGCAGCAGCAGCGGCGCCGGCAGCGCATCGGTGCCGTGCGCGGCCACTCGCGCAGCCGAAGCGGGTGTGCAGGAGGTGCCGAGCTCACGCGTGGCGCGCCTCCGTGCACGTGTCCTGCTCATCGGCTTTCTCGCGTTGGTGACTGTGCTGGATGTGCTCAAGTGCATCCTGGAGGAGGAGGGCGTCGGTACGGCGGAGCTGACGTGCACGAGTCCCATGTGTCTTCTGGTAGACCGCGGCATCGGCTACCTCCTCCTGTGCGGTATGCTGTCGAGCGGCGTTGGGCTCTACTGGCTGAGACGCAACCTCGCCCGCCACCCCTACCTCTCCACACGACCGCAGCAGCTCGCGTGCCGCATCATGATCTTCATGTACTTCACCGGCGGCATCTACAGCGTCCTTCAAGTCGCCCTGCTCGACGCCTTCTACGCCCAGCTGCTCGGCGTCATCTACTACCAGCCTCTCGTGCAACTCTCGCACCTGCTCGTGCTGACGAGCCTGGTGAACCACATGACGTACGTCTACACCACGACGCAGCCGTCGCTGCAGATCCCGCTGCGGCCGGGCGACCCGCGGTGGAGGCGGGTGGGGTGGTCGACGCGGTGGTACCGCTGGCTGGACTGGCACGGCGGCAGTCTGTACGTCTTCTTCAGCGAGGCGGAGGAGCGCCTCTTCTACGAGGTGCAGGTGCGCTATCAGCTCGCGAAGGAGGAGCAGCGGCGGCGGCGGGGAAGGTCGTCGTCGCCGCAGCACAGCACCGGCCGCGGACAGCAGAGAGTCGAAGCCCCCGCCACCGCGGCTGCCGACACCGATAGCACTGGGGAGCAGAGCCAGCAGGCGTCATGGCTGAGCCAGCGCTCTGGCGGCGGCGGCGGCGGCGTGTCGACGTCAACGTCGGCGATGGCGTCGGCGACTGCGCCCTGCAGGGTTGGCGGGGTGGCGCCGACGCCGCCAGGGGATGACGGGCTCGCCGAGCCCCCGTCTCGCGACAACGTGGAGTGGCGTCTTCCCATGACGCTGCCGAACCGCCAGCGTGCGCTCTCGACTCACACCGCGCACCCGTCCTCCGCGTCCTCGGAGCGGTTGGAGCACACGGCTGCCGACGGCGGCGACGGCGACGGTGGCGGTGGGGACACCGGGCCGCGGAAGGACTGTGCTGCGGTCGACCACAGCGTCACGCCCCGCGCCGTGCAAGCAGCGCAGCGGAAGGACGAGCCCACCGCCACAGCGCCGCCTCCCCCTCGTCCCCACATCGACGTCGTGTCCACCAGCGGGGCGGCCGAGGTGGGTGGTGATATCGCTGCCTTGCCACTGCCGCTGGTCGGCGTGCCAGAGGCCGCCAGCGCTGGTCTCTCCCGCAGCTGCAGAGCCTCGAAGCGCGAGGCTCTCAGTCGCGTCTCGAGCCGCATGTTCGACGCGCTGCACGGCGCGGAGCACCGCCTTGTCGACGGCACCGCCACCTTTCTCGACCTCCTGGCGGAGACGTGTGTGGACCGGCCGCTGCGTGTGCTGCTGCGGCAGCGGGCGCGGCAGCGGCTTGTGTTCTTCAACGTGGAGACGGCGATGGACTGCCTCAACCTGTCCCACGAGGCGTACGCGGTGGAGGAGAGCCGCGGCGACGGCTTCATCAGCACCGGCATTCAGGTGAACGCGACAGAGGTGCCGCGTGCGGCGCTGGGTGTGGTGGAGCGCGCCGCGATGGCGGTGTTCGGCCTCTGCTTCAGGGCCGCCCCGCACGCCGCGCACGACAGCGGCGACGAGGACTCGGTGACGGCACCGCTCCTCGCTGAGCACCGCGAGCCCCCGTCGACCCCCACCACGGCAGCGCCAGCAGCGGTGTCTGCCACACGTCAGCTGCCACACCCTGCCAAGAGCCCGACATGCGCCGCTGGTGCACCGCCGCCGCCGCCGCCGCCCGTCTCCCCTTCAAAGTGGTTCGGGTCCTCCTTCCCCTCCAGCGCCGTGGCGGCCCTCACCGGCACGCCGGCGTCCGCGTCCGCCGCCGAGGCCGCGGCCGCACTGCGGCTGCCGCCGATGAACGTGGAGCAGTACGGATACCATCGAGTCGCAGTGCTGGAGGCGCGCGGGGTGCAGGTGGTGGTGGCCCGCATGGACACCTCCGGCGCCTGCCCGGTGCACACTGGGAAGGCGCCACGTCTCGTCGTCGCCTTCCGCGGCACCGACAACGTGGCGAACGCGATGGAGGACATTCGGTTCCGGCAGCGGACGTGGAAGGAGATGGAGACGCCGACCCTGTCCACTCGCGCGTCTGTGCACAGCGGCTTCCTGGAGCTCTGGATGGTGCTCAAGGAGCGCGTGATGGATGTTGTGCTGGCGGAGCTGCGTCGCCAGTGCACGGGGGCAGGCGAGTCAAGTCCGGAGGCGGCCGCGACGGCGGCCACAGCGGCCACAGCGGCCACAGCGGCCACAGGAGGTGGTGGGTCGCCGACGCGTGTGGGCCGCGACGTCTTCCATACAGAGGTACCCTTCACCTCTCTGTGGCGGCTGCCGTGCCACCGCGACGCCAGCGTCCGTGACAACTTCCTGCGCGTCTACGTCACCGGCCACAGCCTCGGCGGCGCCTTGGCCTCGCTGTGCGCCTACACGCTGCGCCGGATGCTGCTGCTCCTTCGCTACCCCGAGCCGGACCTCGTCGTCTACACCTTCGGCCAGCCCCGCATAGGGAACTCGGTCTTCAAGCAGTACTACAACCGCGCCATCCCGTGCACCTTCCGCGTCGTCAACGAGAGCGACGCCGTCTCCGGCTTCAACGTGTTCGGTGGCCACCACGTCGGGGTGCAGGTGAACATTGACCGCCACGGCAACTACATCTGCAAGCCCATGTACATCGAGCGCCTCTTCCGCCCCACACGCGGGCGGGGCTTCGCCCTGGCGAACCACACCATCGCCGCCTACGCGAGCTCGCTGAACGAGGTGGCCGAGGTGTACGCGCACGGCGCCTGCCCTCTGCGGTGCTGCCGACCCTACGTGGACACCATCGAGTCGGTGAGCAGCACCGAGGACGACGAGGAGGGCGGCGGTGGCGCGGCGGCGGTGGTGGCGGAGGTGGACGGCCGACGAGCCGCGCTGCGCCCGCTGCAGCGTGAGGAGAGAGAGGAGATCGTCTAGCGCGTCTGTGTCTGCGGTGTGCACGTAAGCCGCGGGTGGGGCCGCCTCGCGCTCCTGTCCTCGTCCTGCGTGTGCGTGTGTGTGTGTGTGTGATGTCAGTCGTCAGCGTCGTTTCCATCCTTCTCCTCACTTGTTGCCTCTCTCTCTCTCATGATGCGCTCTCTCTTACTCTTCCTCTTCTTCCTTCTATTGCTCCCTCCCCTTCGTGGAGGGGAGGGCCCACAAACCGCGTCGCCGTGTCGGTGTGCTTCTGTGAGCTGCTTCGTGCGTCTCATGAATGGTGCCGTGCGACGACGCCTTCACCGCTGCTTCGAGTCGACTTATTACTCACATCAGCAACAGCAACACCGACTGACACAGACAGACGGAGAGTCAGGTACGCGCCGTCTTCCCCTCCCTCACTCTCTCTGCGCGTGTGTGTGCGTGTGTGTGCGTGTGTGGGAGCTAGCATAGGTGGCGGGTGAGGGAGCACATCACTGCGGCTGACTGGCTCACCCCGAAGCACGAGGAGCGATGCGGCGAGAGAGCACACCGTCGCTGCTTACCCCCTCCTCCTCCTCCTAATTCTCCTTTGTTTTTTTTTTTTGTGTGTGCTCGTGACCGACACGTGCTGATGCCACGCGTGTCCTCTTGCACACAGTCTGCGATCCGATCCGTCTCTTCTCACCGCCTCTCTCTCCCACTATGCGCGTGTGTCTCTCTCTCTCTTCCCCCTCTCCTGCTGCCCACTCGTCCATCCACACACACACACACATACACGCGTTGGTGAAGGCTCTTCTTTTTTTCTTCGCTCACTCGCCCCTGTCACCTCCCCGACACACTCACACGCACAGACACAGACGAACACTCGCTCACAGACGCACACATTCCCATACACGTGTCGCCGCTTCTCTCTCTCTCTCTCACGCTCATACACACACACACACTACGACTCATCTTGTCTTCTTTATTATTTTCTTGCTTCTATTGAGCGTCCACCGCACGACATCAAAAAAAGAAAAAAAAGAACAAAACCACTGCGCATACACACACACACGAAGAAGTTGAAGTCTTGTGTCCCTACACACGCAGGAGATCCAACCAAACGCGCAACAAAGAAGGAAAGAGAAAACACAAAGACAAACACGCACAGGTGAGCAGACAACAAGAGAAGAGGCGAACAAGTCCTGTGCTTAGTGAACAGGCTCTCCACACGCCGCACGGCACACTTGAGAGGGACGGGGGGAGAAGCACCACTGCATCGTCCTGCTTTTTTGCATCAACATGGCGGAGCAGCAGCAGAACGAGTGGACGCAGGCCGCGTCGGACCTGATGACGCGCACCGCCGCGCTTGCACGACGCAAGTCGAGCGGCTACCTCGACCCTGTGCACCTCGCGAGCGCCTTGTTTGACGAGGACAACAGCCTCGCGGCGCGTGTGCTGCGCAAGATAGGTGCGGCCTCGGTGAAGGAGGCGCTGGCAGCGCGCGTCGAGGCGGTGCCGACGCAGACGCCGGCGCCGACGCAGCCTCGGCCGAACTCCGACATGATGCGCGTGCTGAACACGGCGGAGCAGGAGCGGGTCGCCCTCGGCGACACTCTCATGGCCGTTGACCACTTCCTCCTCGCGCTCCATGAGAGCAAAGAGGTGTCGCGCATCCTCGACGCGGCGGGGGCGGGGAAGAAGGCGATACGTGCGACGCTGCTGGAGATGCGCAAGGGCAAGAAGATCACGTCCGACTTCCAAGACGACAACTACGAGTCGCTGAACAAGTACGCCGTGGACCTGTGTCGGCAGGCGGAGGATGGCAAGCTCGACCCCGTGATCGGCCGCGCGGATGAGATACTGCGGACCATCCGGGTGCTGTCGCGCCGCACCAAGAACAACCCGGTGCTGATCGGTGAGCCCGGCGTCGGCAAGACGGCGATCGTCGAGGGCATCGCGCAGCAGGTGGTGCGCGGCGACGTCCCCGACACCCTCGCCGGCATCCGCGTCTTCTCGCTTGACATGGGCGCCCTCATCGCCGGCGCCAAGTACCGCGGCGAGTTCGAAGAGCGCCTGAAGGCGGTGCTCAACGAGGTGAAGGAGAGCGACAACAAGATCATCCTCTTCATCGATGAGATCCATCTCGTCCTCGGGGCAGGCAAGTCGGACGGCGCGATGGACGCCGCGAACCTGCTGAAGCCGCTGCTCGCCCGCGGTGAGCTGCGCACCATCGGCGCGACGACGCTGGAGGAGTACCGCAAGTATGTGGAGAAGGATGCAGCGTTCGAGCGCCGCTTCATGCCGGTGTACGTGAACGAGCCGTCGGTGGAGGAGTGCACGAGCATCCTGCGCGGGCTGAAGGACCGCTACGAGCAGCACCACGGCGTGCAGATCACGGACAAGGCCGTCGTGGTGGCGACGCAGCTGGCCAACCGCTACATCACAAATCGCTTCCTCCCCGACAAGGCGATCGACCTCATCGACGAGGCGTGTGCGAACGTGCGCGTGACGCTGTCGTCGCGGCCCGCCGAGATCGACGCACTCGAGCGCATGCGGCGCCAGCTGGAGATCGAGGAGCGGGCGCTGCAGCGCGACAAGGACACGTCGGCGAAGGAGCGGCTGGTCGCTGTGAAGGCGGAGCTGCAGAACATCGATGAGCAGCTCGCCCCTCTCGTGGAGAAGTACGAGCAGGAGCGCGGCCGCATCGACGAGCTGCAGGCGACGCAGGCGAAGCTGGATGAGAAGAAGGTGAAGCTGGAGCGGGCGGAGCGGATGCACGACATGGAGAGCGCAGCGGACCTCAAGTACAACGTCATCCCCATTCTGCAGGAGAGGATCCGCTCTCTCAAGGAGGAGATCGAGCGGCAGAAGGCAACCATGCTGCAGGGCACCGTGACGGAGACGGACATCGCCGCCGTCGTGTCGCGCTGGACGGGCATCCCGGTGACGAAGCTGAACCAGACAGACCGTGAGCGCCTGCTGTGCCTCGCCGACCACCTCCACCGCCGCGTGAAGGGCCAGGACGAGGCCGTCGACCGCGTCGCGGAGGCCATCCTGCGCTCGCGCGCCGGCCTCGCCCGCGCGGACCGGCCGACCGGCTCCTTCTTGTTCCTCGGCCCCACCGGCGTCGGGAAGACAGAGCTGGCGAAGGCCGTCGCCTCCGAGCTCTTCGACGACGCCAAGCACATGGTGCGGCTCGACATGAGCGAGTACATGGAGCAGCACTCCGTCGCGCGGCTCATCGGCGCGCCGCCCGGCTACGTGGGGCACGAGGAGGGCGGACAGCTCACGGAGCCGGTGCGGCGTCGCCCGCACACGGTGGTGCTCCTAGACGAGGTGGAGAAGGCGCACCCGAACGTCTTCAACGTCCTGCTGCAGGTGCTCGACGACGGCCGCCTCACCGACTCGCACGGCCGCACCGTGAACTTCTGCAACACCATCATCATCATGACATCCAACTTGGGGGCGCAGCACCTGCAGAACATGGGGGCCACCCCCAAGGCGTACGAGGCGACGCAGGCGCAGGTGATGGGCGAGGTGCGGCGCTTCTTCCGGCCTGAGTTCGTCAACAGGCTCGACGACATCGTTCTCTTCCGCTCCCTCGGCGCGGCGGAGATGAACGGCATCATCGACATCATCCTGGAGGAGCTGAACGGGCGACTGCGAGATCAGCTCATCCGCGTGACGCTCACCGACGAGGCCAAGGCGTTCGTCTTGGAGACCGCGTTCGATGCCGAGATGGGCGCGAGGCCGCTGCGACGGTGGGTGGAGAAGAACATCACCACAGAGCTCGGCCGCATGATCGTGGCGCAGGAGCTGCCACCCAACAGCACCGTGCGCGTGACCCTCGCAAGCAGTCAGGCGAAGCTCGCCTTCTCGGTGAAGCGTTCTGCCACGCCGCTGCCGTGAGTTTGCGGTGCAGGCGGCGGCGAAGAAGAGGTACGCATCGTCCGAGACGGTGGTGGTGGTGGTGCTCCCCAGTGAATGTCCTCGAGGGTTGCACCTTGCGCTGGCACAGACCACCTCCTCCTCTCTTTCTCTGTCTGTGTCTGTGTCCTGCTTGTGAGCACCGCACGCGTGCATGATGTGTCTGCCACGTCTCCTCCCTCGATCACTCTCTCTTTTTTTTTTTTGTTTTGTATTTGTATTCGCGTGTGTGCGTGAGTGTATGCGGTGGAGACGGCAGATGAGATGAGGGAACATCTCTGACGTGACGGTTGCGACGGCGAGAGGAGAGATGCATGATGGATCGGCGACGTGGGTAGTTGGCGCTCTTTCCTGCCGATAGCGTCGCCACACCCTCCGTCACTGCGCCGCCGCCGCCTCACATCCCGCCCCGCTTGTACTTCTGTGCTCTCTCTCTCTCTCTCCTGCACCTCTGCCCTCATCTCGTGTCTACGTGTGTACACGTGTGCCTCTCTCTCTCTCTCTTTCTCCTCATGCGCGCACATCTCTTGCGCTCGCGTTCCCCTGTCCTTCCCGGAGGACGCACCGAGCCGCAGCACTCGTTGGCCGCAATAGGAGGAGAGAGTGAGAGAGGGAAGACGATACGGAGGCGGGAGGGAGAGAGAGACGGGGGTCTGTGTGTGTGTGTGTGGATGTGTGTGCGAGTGTGTTTGGCGAAGATGTGAGGGTGTGGTGCCGGCAGAGGCGACCCATGCGCGAGGCGACAAGAGTGCACAGACCGGCTACATGCAACACGCAGCGTACCTTACCGCGATGCCTTCCCTCCCTTCCTCCTTCTCTCTTCACGCATTGAGTGGCAGCTGCGCACACTCGCACCTTGTGAGCGTCGGCTGTTGTGTCCGTGTGCAGGAAGCGGACGCTGCCACTCACCTTCTCTCTCTCTCTCATGTGCATACTGCATACGATGCGCGTTCTCCTTACTCGCTCTTCCTCTCACTCCTCCTCCTCCTCCTCTCTCTCTGAGTTTCTCCCTTGTTGCACCTTCGATGTCGTCCGAGACAAGGGGGGCGGCCCCGGCGTGTGTGTGTGTGTGTGGCCCAACTGCCGTGACGGAGGCGCCTGCGCGCGAAGGGCCCCCCGGCAGGAGAGAGAGAGAGGGAGAGAGAGCAGGGTGGAGAGGAGTGCGCTGTGCAGCGCGAGTAGGCGAGAGAAAGAGAGAGTCGTGCTTGGAGCGGGAGGGGGCAAGGAAAAGGAGTAAGGGGCTCAGAAGTGTGTGTGTGTGTGTGTGTATGCATGCAAGCATGCGTGTGTGTGTGTGTGTGCATGTGCTTGTCTGTGCAACTGGTTGTGCCGTCGCTGATGTGGGTTTGCTACCGCCTTCTCCCCCACACTGTCGATCTTTTTTTTTGTTTTTCTCTTTCCTCCACCGCAGTCGTCGCCGATGTGATCGTCAGTCTCTCTCTCCCTCTCCCCGATTCCATCCCCTTCACTGCCGCATCCACCCGCTCGCATGCGAGGAGGATGGCGCCGCCGTGTGCTTCACGCAACTTTGTGCGTGTGTGTGTGTGTGTGCGTATGTGTGTGTGTGTTTCTGTATCTCTTTGTTTTGTATATGTGTGTGTCTGTGTGGCAGCTCAGACAAGCCTCTCCTTTGCACTGATGCTCCACTCTTCTTCTTTTCCCCCCCCTCTCTCTCTCCCTCTCTCTCTTTTTTTTTTTTTTATCAGTGCGTGTCTGTGTGAGTGTGTGTGTGTGTGTGTCCGTGTTGACATCGAGGCGCGAGCGTCATCGTCGTGCGCGGGAGAAGATGGACATCTCCGCCGCGGCACCTTCCCCACCCGATCCTCTCCTTTCCTTCTTCTCACTCAACCACTGTCTTTGTCTATCTTGTTGTTTCTCTCTCCACAAATGCACACACACACACACACACACACACATACGCAGTCACGTGTACGCTCGAGTGGGCGACGTCTCTGGAGAACACGAGCGCTACGTACTCGTCACGTCGCTTACGTGTGCCGCCGCAGCGCTGGGGATCGATGGGGTGGTGGTGAGAGTGGGGTGTCCATCACAGCCCCGCATTCACCGTCCCGCCTCCTCCTCTTCTCTCTTTCACACAGATCTTCATGCACTTCACATGCACACTGTGGATCCACACACACACTCTCTCTAACCTGCGCCCTCCTCCTCCTCCTCCTCCTCCTCTCTCTCTCTGCTGTGCAACACCTCCCTTCCCATCCCCGCTTACTCCTCAGCACCCCAGCCACGCTAGAGAAGCACAAGTACCGGTGTGGTCAAGTGTGGGTACACACACACACGCACATTCAGGTGTGGAGGTGCGGTGGGTACTCCTTCCTCCTCTCTTCTGCACTCTCCACGGTACACGACGTAGCACATCAGTGCCTTCTTCACAGCACCACACTCGCACACACACACACACACACACTCACTCTCTCTTTCTTTATCTCTCTCGCCGCTCTTTGTTTGTCACGAGTCGCCCGTCGTCGCTGTGGCAGCCGCAATTGCGTTTCTTCTCGTTTTTTCTTTCCTTCTTGTCCTCTTCCTTCAGCGGAGTGCGTGCGTGCATGCGTGTGTGTGTGTGTTCGCGTGTGTCTCTGCTCGCTTCTCCTTCAAGACCTCTTCGGTGTGTATGTGTGTGTGTGTGTTCGTGCTCCGCAGGTGCGCTGCTCGGCATCCACTCTCTCTTCCCCCCCACCTCCTCTCCATTGTCGCGGCGGGCAGCGCCGGCCACCACACACACCGAGCGCCGCACCGCTACCGCAGTTGTCGGCGTCTCTCTCTACCTTCCTCCCTCCCTCCCTCTCTCGGTCGCACCACTCGGACGTGGTGTGTGAGACGGGCCGGTGATGCCGTCCGCCGGTGCCGGTACCCGTGATGGCGCCGGCGCCTCCGCCGCTCCCCCGCCCCCGCCGCTGGCGCCATCGTCGCGACGGCCGGAGGCACCGGCGGCGGCGCACCGCGGCGACCGCCACGTGCCGCGTGCGGCGCGCCGAGATCGTGATGGGGCGAGCGACGGCGCCGCCGGGGCAGCGCGCCGCCGCCGCGTCATCCCGGCCGCGCCACACCGGCAACTGTTCCTTGTGGACGGGTGCTACTACGGCGCCGCCCCACTCGAGACGCCACAGCGGCAGACCAGCTCCTCCGCCTACCCCGCCGGCAACGTCGTCGAACGCGGAGCGTCACAGGCCCTCTCCAACCGCATCACCACCGATGCATCGGCGACGGTCACCGGTCTGTCCTTCTACGTGCCCCCCACCGCGCCGTGCGGCGTGGATATGCCCCACAGCCACGCCGCCGCCGCTGCCTCGCTCACCCCACCGGGGCAGCACCCCGCTGTGCCGCCGCCGCTGCCGCCAGGGTCTCCCAGCGGCGGCAGCGGCGACGGCGGCGGCGACGGCCGCCAGCACCGCCACCAGCACCAGCGTCGACCAGGGAAGCTCCGTGTGCGGCAGCGCTTCTACGAGCCGGTGGAGCTGCAGGTGGAGTCCATCTCGGCCTTTGCGATGCGGCTCACACTCGTGCTCTGGTATGCGTGCCTCGTGGCGGCCCTCGTCGTGGAGGTGGTGCCCAGTGTGCAGTGGTCGATGGTGAACCTCTGCGGCTCGGCCGACGCGGTGGACCTCCGCTACATGGAGAAGTGGACCAGCCCATGTGTTGTGGCCACGCCGTCGGCGGCCGTCAGCGCGAGCAGCCCCGGCGCGCCGCCGGCGACGGTGTCGCTGCGCTGGAGCGGGGCAGACCTGTCCCACCAGAGCACCTCTCTCGTGCGCTACCGCCGCATCGCCTTCAGCCTCCCCACACCGGCCACGCAGACGAGCCCGGTGGAGGTGTACGACCTCGTTGCGGAGACCCGCATGTCGGGCGACGGGGTCGAGTCGGCGGCCGAGTTCGCCTTCGCCATGCGGTGCGAGAGGGCGAAGGCGCGCTGTGATGTGGCGCGGGTGCCGGAGCTGCTGCTGGGCAGCGTACCCGCTTTTGTGTCCGAGATCAGCTTTGCACTCACCGGCGTGCCCGAGTCGCTGGCGGCGGGGGCGGCCAACGGCGCCGTCGGCGTGGCCTATCAGCGCTCCGCCTACACCGTCGCGACACTCGTCTGGCGCTACGTGCTGATAGTCTTGTCCCTGCTCCACACGCTGCGCTTCATCGCGTACCGCAAGTACACGAGCACGCTGCACGAGCAGAGCTGGACGTTGATCCTACAGATTGCGCTGCTGTGGTACCTCGACCCGCTCTTCACCCTGAACGTGGTGAGCTGGCCGCTGCCCTCGGTGCTGGCGTTCCTGGAGTACCGGATGCCGACCTACTTCATGGCCGTGTTGATCGCCTACATGCTCTCTGTCATGACCGCCTCCATGGCGTGGGGCCGGCCGGCCACGGCGCGACCTGGCGACGGCGTGGCGGCGAGGCTCAAGGCCTTCCTCGCCCACAGCAGCAGCGTGTACGACCCGCCGCGGTGGACGAAGGTGCTCATCTGCGCCTACATGCTCAGCATCTTCGTGCTGGACATCGTGGACGCGTGCGTCGACAAGGACCCGTGGTACTCCGCCTCGAACGGCGAGACCCACTTCAACCAGCGCTACTGGGCCATCATCGCCCTCCACTTAGCCGGCGGTCTTGTCTGCCTGCTCCTCCTCTTCTACCTGCGCAACTACCTGGGCAGCAAGTCCTACCTGGAGAGTCGGCCGCAGCAGCTCGCCTGCCGCGTGTTCCTCATGGTGTTCCTGTCCGCCATCGTCTACTACACCATCCACTGCCTCGTCTTCTTCCTGCTGTACAACCGTGGCTATCCGGCCTTGGCCTCGCAGCAGCCGTTCCTGCAGCTCCCGGCGCTGATGGTCGCGAGCTTCTTCGTGAACATCATGACGCTCGCCTACACCTCGCAGAACCGAGACGAGAGCGTCCCCATCAACCCACGAGACCCGCGGTGGAAGCACATGGTGTGGCCGGACACGTGGTACCGCTGGCTGGCGCGGCACGGCGGCAGTCAGTACATCTTCGCCACGGAGCACGAGGAGACGCGCTTCTACCGACTGCAATTCGAGTTCCGGCGGCGCCAGTTCATGGCGAAGGAGAAGCGCCGGCGGGCCGCTGGTGGGGCGCAGCCGAGTCTTGCGCCGAGCCTGACTGACTCCATCACTGCAGCCGCCCCCATCGCATCGGCCACCGTGCCGGCCTTGTGGGAGCGCCAGCAGAGCGCAACGCTCTCCTTTCTGCGCTCTCCCGAGAGCGCCGGGCACCGGGCGGCGCAGCGGAGCTCCGACCGCCGCGGCGTCGGCGCCCGCGCGCCATGGCGGGGGGATGTGTGGGAGACGCCGCTGCCGAGCCGCCCGGCGAGCGCCTCGGACGCTGACGAGGACGGCGGCCCTGAAGGCGCCGGGGGCGACCGGCGTGGCGGTGAGTCGCCTGATGCGCACGGCGTCAGCTGCGGCTCCGGCAGTGCCCCGCCGCGCCACGACGACCCACCGGGGCGGCCGTCGACGCACGGGGCCGCACGCGCAGCCGGTGCGTCGCACAGTCTTCCCAACGGCAGCTTTCGGCAGCACCGCGGCGATGGTGTGATGCACGACCTGACACCGGTGAACTTGGCGGCACGGCACATCATCAACATGGACCGCTTCAGCACCTACTTCCTTGCCGACGGCGACGGCAGCACGGGCGTGAGCGGGCGAGCTGCGGACGGGGACGGCGCTGACGGCGGCGGCGGCGGCCGGCGCAGTACCGGTCGCAGCGGCGGCGCGCAGTCCTACTCCGGCTTCACACGGGATATGTCGTCTGCCGGTGACGCGTACGCCGTCGAGGGTCCCGCGCGGCGGCGGTCGCGGCTGCTCCAGCAAGGGGCGCGTACGCTGGGCGGCCCCATCAAGGGGGACGGCGGCGGCGGCGACACAGCGACGCGGCAGGCGGACGCGGCAGGCCGGCCGCCTCAGTCCCCCGTCCCCCTCCACCACCACCACAACGCGCGCTCGCGGTCCGACGGCGACGTGCCGGCGTTCGCGCTGAACGACGGAGCTGCCGAGACCGAGATGCGGTGCTGCACCGCCGCACCGCACCAGACGCAGTCACCGCCGCCGCCTCTGCGTCATCGCGACCCCGCCGCTGGTGCAACGACGGCGTTGGCCAGAGAGCCGCCGAACACCACCGCGTCTGCCAGCGCGTCTCTGCCGCGGCCCCCCGGCGCTGTCGATGCGCCCCGCGAAGGTGCCGGGCTGCCGTGTGAGGAGCAGCAGCTCTGCGACAGCATCGACGTCACGAGCAGCCACAACGCCAGCTTCGTGCGCCAACGCGATTACCTTCTGCAAGCGATGATGCAGCTGCAGCAGTCGACCTCGCCGGCCACGGGCGGTGGTGACGACGCCGACGCCGTTCCACTGCTGCCGCACTTCCCACCCACGTTGGCCGACGGCGCCGACAGGCGGCACCACGCGCAGCACGGCAGCGGCAGTGGGGGCCACTTGCGCGGGTGGGTCGCGGGCCACGACGACGCTCTCTCCGACCTCTCTCTGCCCACCGACGCCTCCGCCTCCTCTTCCTCCTCGTCGTCGTCGTCCGGCAGCGGTGGTGGCGACGGCGACAGCAGCCGCCGCCTCCGCCGCCGCAGTCGCCACCGCCACGGGCACAGCGGCCCACGCTCCTTCCTTCGCACCCTCACCCACGCCCGGGAGCGCATCGGGGCGTGGATGGGGACGGCGGAGCGGCATCTGGTGGAGGGGCCGGTGCGCGGGCTGGACCGGCTGGAGACGCACATCTTCAACGCCGCCTACCGCCCCTTCCAGACGATCCAGTACCTCCCCTTCTTCAACCTCGAGACGGCCATCGACTGCTTCAACATCTCATGGGAGGCCTACGGGGTGGAGGAGAGCACCGGCGACCACGCCATCGAGACCGGCATCAAGGTGTCACCGCAGAACGTGCCGCGCACGGTGGCGCATGGCGTGAAGAAGGTCATCTGCGGCTGCTGCCCGGCCGAGGAGGACACGAGCGACGACGCGGAGGAGGACGACGACGGCGCCAGCGAGGCGGATGGCGCCGAGGCCGCCGTCCAGCCCACCGCGGCGCAGGACAGCGGCGACAACAACAACAACAGCGGCAGCGGTGGCGGTGGTGGTCGCGAGGTGCAGCCGCGCGTCTCCCCGCGACGGCGCCACTCTGACACCGTCGTGGTGCACATGCGCGGTGACGGCCGCGCCGACGCGGCTGCTGCTTCGGTGGCGCCGCCACAGGCCAGCGCTGACGACGCCACTCCCGCTGCCGCTGCCGCTGCCCCTGCAGCCGCGTCGTCGGCGCCGCCGCCACGTTCGGCTCCCTCGCTGCCGGTTCACCCAGAGTCGGGGGCGGCGGCGCCGACGGCGGCGACCACCGCCGTGCCCGACCCGGCGGCGCTGCCGATCAACGTGGAGAAGTACGGCTTTGTGCGACTGCTCGTGGCGGAGGCGAGGGAGGTGCAGGTGCTCATGGTGCGGATGGACACCACGGCGCCGGAGCACGCCGGGAAGGCGCCGCGCGTGATCATCGGCTTCCGTGGCACGGCGAACGTCAGCAACGCCAAGTACGACATGAACATCCATCGCATTGTGTGGCGGGAGATGGAGCGGGCGGCTGACAGAGAGGCGGCCGGTGAGATGCTCGAGGAGACCGCTGAGGCGGCGAGCTCATTTCACGACGGCAGCACTACCGCCGCGGCGGCACACCTCGGCTGCGCGTCCTGCCTCCACGCCTGCACGCGCAAGACGTCGTGGCGGCCGACGTGCCATGCTGGGTTTCTCACGATTTGGAAGACTCTGCGGCCGACGGTGCTGTCGCGGCTGCGCGACCTGCTCCGCGACGACCGCGGCACTGTGTACCGTGTCTTCACAACGGGACACAGTCTCGGCGGCGCCTTGGCATCGCTGTGCGCCTACAGCGTCACGTGCATGCTGCGGCGGATGGATTACCCCATCACCGACGTCACCGTCTACACCTTCGGCCAGCCGCGTCTCGGCAACCACACCTTCCAACGCCTCTACAACAAAGCCGTTCCACGCTCCTTCCGCATCGTCAACGAGAGTGACGTGATCGTGTCCATGACCATGTTCGGCGGCTACCACGTCGGCATCGAGGTGGACGTCGACCGCAACGGCAACTTCATCGTGAAGCCGACTGAGATCGAGAAGCTGTTCCCGCCAACGAAGGGGCGTGGTTTGGCCGTCGTCAACCACCTCATGACAAACTACGGCATCTCGCTGAACGCGATCGCGTCGCGGACCTTGTGCCCGGCGCGCGGCTTGGCCTTCTACTTGACGGCCGACCCCGCCAAGGTGGAGGAGGAGCGGAGGCGCCTGGACGCCATACACGCAGCTGTGCAGTAGTGGGCAAGAATGTGTGTGTATGTGTGTGTGTGTGTGTGTGTGTGTGTGTGTGTGTGGTAGAAGGGAGGGAGAGCGAGGCAGCGGACACACTGTTGGCCACCTGCCTCCCCTCCTCTCTCTCTCTGCCGGTGTATCTTCTGTTCTACTCTACCTTCTCTCTCTTCCTCTACTTTCCCGCTGCCGTGGTAGACTCACACACACAAACACACACACAGGCACACAGGAGAGCATATGACACCAGGATGTTGTCACTGTGACAACGAGCTCGCTTTGTGTGCCCTCCTCCCTCTCTCTCTCTCTCTCTGAGCAGTCGCACCGCACCCGTCTCTGCACTTTCTTCAGCTGAGCGCACGTGCGGGCGGGTGCGTGCTGCTGTGCACGTCAGCCCCCGATGCCCGACGACGTGGCAGCGATGAAAAAAGGAAAGTAAAGAAGACGATGACCGCACTTCAATCGATCCCCTCTCTCTCGTTCTCTCATTTTTTTTTTTTTTTCCGTGTGGGTGTGGCGTCTCGTGTTTACAGATCAACCGCCGACGACGGACGCAGTGACAGCCGATAGAGACCAGCAAGCCATCCACACATTCCCACACATTCTCTCACTCTTCACGTCCCATCTCCCTCCCTTCCTTCCCACCTCTACGAGTGTGTGCGTACGTGTGTGTACGTGTGTGTGTGTGTGTGTGCGTGCGCGCGCGTGTGTGTTTGTGTGTGTACTGCGCCACGCAATGACGGCAACAACGGCGACGAGCACCGCCGCGGCCAAGCCGTCGGTGCTGCAGATCAACGAGACTCTCCTCGCCGTCCCGGCGAGCGAGGCGGTGTGGTCGGCGTGGTACAAGGAGTCTGAGGACACGTTCGCGGAGTTCAAGAGCTTCGAGCCGGCACCTGTGGCTGGCGGAGCGGGCAACATGTCTCGCGCCGGCTCCGTCCGCACGCTGTCGATGCGGCAGATCAGCGGCCAGTTCGAGGAGGAGGTGGCCAAGTCGTGGGAGGAGGATTGGGAGGACGAGGACGTGGAGGATACCTTCGACCGCATCATTGGACAGATCTCGCAGCTCCACGCCACCAAGGCAGCATCCAAGTAGCGATGCTGCTGGTGCTGGTGGTAGTGCTGGTGTGTGTGTGTGTGTGTGTGTGCGAGCGGTATGGAGACGCACGTGTTTGACTCTGCCGAGCACCGGTGCCGCAGTGGACGTGTGGCTCAGCGGACGCCGTGACACCACTCTGCCTCTTTCCTCTTCTCCTCCGTCCCCCGTGTGTCCTCCTCCCTCCCTCTCCCATCCCCTCCCCTCAGCGGCGTCGGTGTAGTCGTCTGCATCTCCACGTGTCGCCTGCATCGCGCCGGCGACTGCTGCGGGGTGGTGTCGTTGGTGCGCGTCTGCGTCCATCTCTCTCTCTCTCTATGTGTGTATGCGTATGTGGGACTGCGAGATCGAAAAGTGAAAAAAAAAAGAAGAGGACGAGTTCTGCAGGCCGTCGGTGCGACAGCTTTTGCTGTTGTTGCCGCGGTGCGCGCACCAACGTGTACATCTCTCGCTCACCTCTTTTTATCTCTCTCCCTCTCTCTCTCTGTGAGAGTCTGTGCATTTGTGTGTCTGTGTGTAACCCTGCGGCACCATTGTCCACCTTGTCGCACATCCCTCCCTTCCCTCCCCCCTCGCTGATCTCTTCTTCTCTGCTTCCCCTACCTCCACGCCTCTCAGCTGCCACAGGCACCGCAGTGGGTCACACACGCTCACCCACAAGCACACACACACACACACACACACCACACACATAAGCCCACATTCACAGATATTGGGGCCTCCCTCTTCTCCACGAAGCGCCACGCTGCAGCGTACATCGGCTCTTCAAGTGTTCCTGCTGCTGGTGTTGGTGATACTGTGTGTGTGTGCGCGCGTGTGTAGAGCAAGAGAAGGGTGCGGGATGTTCTCGCGGAGTGCGTGGCGGCGTGTGGCGCGGACCGCAGTCGCCGCGGCACGGCATGCGGCGGTGCCGAGCAGCGACGACGCGAGCGCGAGCCCCTGCGGCGGCACCGCCTCCCCCACGTCGTCCCCCTCTTCCTCCGCCACCGCCGCCACTCCTGCAGCACCTGCTGCTCCTGCTGCTGCTGCTGCGGGTACGGCGACGGCCTCGTGGATGGCAGGGGCGGCGTGGGCGAGTCTGGGGAGCGAGTTCAAGGGCGTGGCGGAGGACAAGTTCCTGCGAGCCGTCCCAGATCAGTTTCTCACCCCACGCGCCACCACGGACATCCAGGCGGCGGAGGAGTTGCTGTCCAAGGTGGTGGCGGAGAACGAGGAGCGGTACGCGGGCATTGACGTGCGCGACCCGTCCTCGATGGCGGTCTACGAGGGCGAGCGGCCGCGGTGGATGACGATGGGCGGTCAGGTGCGCGCCGTCTCCGAGTTCATCTCCGGGCACCTGTGCCACCACATCTCCCTCCCCGAGTGGAAGGCGCTGTTCGACCTCGAGTACGCGGAGATGGACCTCACCTACTGGCTCTACGTCCTGCACGTCCACCTCGTCAGCCGCCGCGCGACGAGCATCCCAATTGACAAGTTCAACCGCCGTCGCGAGGTGCTGGAGGAGCTGCTGGTGACCATGTTCGACAGCTGGGCAGCCACGTCGGAGGACATCATGGGCCGCCCGCCGCTGAACAAGATCAAGTACTACATCCGCGACATGTATTACGTGACCGCCGTCAACTTCGAGGAGGCCCTGTTGCACGATGGGCCGGGGGCGGACATGATGCTCATGGGATTCCTGATGAAGTTCTGCCCACTGCCGCGACCAGAGGACGTGCCGGTCTTCACATACTACACCCTCGTCCACTACGTCCGCTTCCACACGGCCCTCTTCGACCGCATCCCTGATGAAGTGTTCGCCAAGGGCAACTTCAACTTCCTCAGCCCCACCGACCCGCTCATCTTCGACCGGTACAGCGACGTCGCGTACGACGAGGTCATCCGCGGCTGGACAGTGGAGGCAGAGTCAGAGGCAGAGGCAGAGACTGGAGCGCACCCGCCACTGTAGAGAGACAGTGGAAGGAAGAGGAGGAGAGAGGAGGAATGTGAAATCTGTCTTTCTGTTTCTCGATAGGTGTGGGTGTGGGTGTGGGTGTGTGTGTGTGTGTGTGTGTGTGTGGGAGACGTGGGGAGGGATGATGGTGGCAGTGCAGCGACGCTGCTACGTGTGCCATAGCTGTCCTTTCTTCGTGACTTGTTGTGGTCGTAGGACGCGAGCAAGTTGCGCCACCAGAGGCGGCACCGCCTCGGCGTTATGGAGTGCATCACCACGGAAGGTGAGTGCGCGTGTGTGGCCATGCATGTGTTTGTGTGTGTGCCAGCTAGTGTCCCACGCCCACTCCCTGCTCCCATGGCGCAGCTGTCGACAAGTAGTGTGGCTTGGCTGTCACGTTCGCCTCTCGTGGACTTGTCCACACCGCATGTGCGTGGCTGAGTCTACCAGGCACGCGCGTACACACAGTCGGACGTGGAAGCTCACATCCACGAGCAACTGGAATGGGATGCATGCGAGGACGTGCTGCAACTGTGATGGCAACCGACGCACGTAAGTGTGTATGTGTGTGTGTATGTGTGCATCTCCTGTTCTCTCTCACATTTCCTGTAACTCACAAGCACCCATCGAGACACCGGAGGGCTGGATAGACGGCATCCAGGAGGGAGAGGGGAGGAGGACAGAGCGAGGGTGAGAGGTGGGTGATGGTGCAGTTGGCAGAGCGCGTTCTCGTGTGCTCTGCCAACTCGCCTCTTTGCCTGGTTCGCCATGGTTGCACACGAACCGCCGTTTCTGAGGTGTCTGTGCGTGTGTGCCTGTGGTTGGCAGAGGAGGAGGCGGAGGAGGAGGCCACGACTTGCAGTCTGATCAACGCCGGCTGCCTCGCAGCTCCACAGGGTCGTGCGCTGCCTCCCACTCTCTCTCTTTCTTCTTTTTCTCCCTCTTTGTCTGTTTCTGCAATTGTGATCCCGGCGCTGCGCTCCCTCTCACCTCCGGCCGCATCTCTCTCTCTCCATCACTCTCTTGCGCTCCGCTCCTTCTCGCACACCCCACCAAACAACACTCATTCCACTGTTGTGCCGCAGATCAGAACTATTTTACACACACACACACACACAGATTACAGACCACAACACACTCACGAGACACTCACACACGCATACACATACACATACACGTGGCAGGGCAGGCCCACCGCTGACACAGAGCGAGAGAGAGAGACTCGTACTCTCGCCCCCCCTCCTCTCACCTCCTCCTCTCTTCTTCGTCCTCCCTGTCTCGTGGCTGCTCTTACGCTTCTTCGCTGTCTTCTTCCTCCCTTCATCATCGACCTCGGTCGACTTATCACGCACGCGTGTGTGTCTGTGTCCGTCCGTGTGGGACTTGGCACCATCTGTTGTCTGCGGACAGAGGAGGTGAGCGCGTGTCTGTGGGCGGAGACGTGGAGGAACTTGGTTCTGCGCAGAGCCGCCGTGCACGTGGTGACCTCGTCGCCGCTCTCGTGCCCTCTCTCTCTCTCGCACACACCTGTTCTCTTCCTCTCCTCTCTCTCCGTCCTTCCACGTGCCGCCGCCGCGATGAAGCGCATTCTTGCAACGGAGCTGCAGGGCAACGTGCTGCAGCTGCCGCGGCTGCCCATCCCATCGGTCGCCTCGTCCATGGACGGCTATCGCTCCTCCGTGCAGGCGCTCTGGTCACCCGAGGTGGCGGCGCCGCACCTCGCCAGGCTGAGCGCCTTCGTGGAGTCCTCTGCGCCGGTCCTGCAGAAGCATCTCGTGGAGGCGGACCGGGCCGCCGCCGAGTCGGGCAAGTCGCCGTACACCTACATCGAGGGCCTTCTCGCCGAGTCCGCCCTCACCAGCCGATCACCACAGGAGGTGAACATGAACGCTGGGTTCGTGCTGCAGCACCAGATCGCTGGCGCGGACACGACGCAGGCGGGTGTGGCGTCGGCGCTCACCTACGGCATCGCGTGCTGGATCCATGAGCTGCGCACGAGCGGGCTGGCTGTGTCGACGGAGCCGGCGGCCGCTCGGTATGATGTGTCTCCGCTCCTCACGGAGTTCGGCCGCAGCCTCGTCCCTTCCAAGGAGACCGACCTCCTGCAAACGACACCGCTCGAGAAGCTCAGTCACGTCGTTGTGCTGCACGACGGCCACCCCTACATGGTCCGCGTGTTTGATGAGCACCAGCGTGTCCTGGACCGCAAGCTGATCCAGAAGGCGTTCGAACTCATCCTCACCATCACACCGGATCAGGACAACACGTCCCCGGTGTCTGTGCTGACCGCTGGGAGTCGGGCTGTGTGGGGGCAGGCCTACCAAGAGCTGCTGAAGACGCCGGAGAACGCCGAGGTGCTGCGCCTCTTCCAGGAGAGCATCATTGTGGTGTGCCTCGACAGCACAAAGTGGGGGAGCGATGAGAACCTGGCCGAGGCCGCGGCGCTGCACGGCAGCAAGGAGGAGCTGGAGAACCGCTGGTACGACAAGCACCAGATGATCGTCTCCGAGGATGGCCAGGTCGCCTTCAACTTCGAGGCGACGGCAAGCGACCGCGTGCACTGGGCGAAGTGGATCGGCGACGTCCTTTCGATTCTGCGCGACCAGGGCGGCAGCGGCGTCTCGACGGAGGGCATCGACGGCGCCGCGGCCAGTGCCATCGTGCGCCACCTCAGCGTCACCTACGGCAAGTCCTTCGTCACGCACATCCGCACGGCGCGGCAGGAGGCGCTGGCGATCGTGACGGACACGGAGGTGCACTCTATTCACATCCCATACGGTGCGGCGCAGCTCTCCGCGCTGAAGGTGGAGCCGGACGCGTTTGTGCAGATGTGCCTCCAGCTCGCGATGCACAAGATGCGCAACAGGCTCTGCAGTACGACGGAGGTGTGCAGCACAGCTGGTTTCTTCCACGGCACGACGGAGCTCATGCACACGACGTCGGAGGAGATGCTTGCACTCGCGACGAGTCTCGCGCAGCACCATCAAGACGGCGCGACCGCGGCGGCCCTCGACACGAACGGAAGGGAGGCCGTCGCGAAGCTCATCCACGCCACGAGTGACCGGCACGTGGCCCTCACTGCCGCCGCTACGCGCGGCGAAGGGCACAATCGCCATCTGACGGCTCTCCGCCACGTCGCTCGCATCAACGGTGACAAGGCCGCACTTGCCTTCTTCGAGGACGAGCTCTTCGCGCGGACGAGCACGGCGGTGCTGAGCACCAGCGAGTTCAGCAAGCCGTGGCTGCGCTACTACACCTTCGGCCCCATGCAGACGAACGGCTACGGCCTCGGGTACGTGATCGATGAGAATGAAGTTCGTGTCTCTCTCTCCGCCTTCACGAACAGTCCGGCAACGAACGTGGCCGACTTGAAGACGGCACTCACGGTGTCATGCAACTCCCTCTACGAGCTGCTGGGCGGCACGCCGGCCGCGGCTCCGACGAGCTGACCGACTCGTGGTGGTGGTGACGACGACGGAGGCTGGACAAAGGAGGGAGGGAGGAGGGGGGAGGCCGCTCCCTCTTCTCCACTATTTCACAGACACACACTGACACACACACACACAGGTATGCGCACGCTGTGGAGTGGACATGTTTGACAGAAAGAGAGGGAGGGGGAGGAGGAGTGGGGAATGCGACATTGATGCTCTGTCGCGCGCGTCGTCATCACGCTCTAGCGGCTCTATCCCGCCACTGTTCTCGTTACCACCGTCCGTGTACACACACACACACACCGAGCGTGTGTGTGTGTGTGTGTGTGTGTGGGTCACAAGTGCTTGACTCTTCTTTCTTTCCTTTGCCTCCTGTCATGACCGCTGCGAGTTCTCGCGTCAATCTATTCATGATTCTGTTTTCTGACAAGACCACCCGTACCGTCATCCAGAGGATACGAGCGTGTGTGTGTGTGTGCGTGTGGGTGAGTGTTTACGCACGTGTGTGTTTGTGCGTGTGGGTACACTTGCTCTTGTTGAGAGGAGGGGGGGGGTGAGAAGGAAGAGGAGGTGAGCAGAGACGCTCCTCGCTGCGCTACTGGGTTCTCTCGTGCGTCATGCGAGGGCACCTCGGTGGAATGTCTGCCCCATCACGTGTGTGTGTGTGTGTGTGTGTGTGGGGAGCCCCACCACGCTGTTGCGCTGCGTTGCCCTCTCAGATGACTGCCCATCGTTGTCTCTCCGTTGGTGTTGCTCTCATCACCAACTACTCTCTTCCGTTCATGCGCCGTGTTCGATGGTGCCCGAGCTGTGACCTATCTGTGTGTGCGTGTGTGTGTGTGTGTGTGTATTCGCAGGGTGAGGTTGTTGTGGGGTGGGTGGGGAACCACCAGAGCTCGTGCGCCACGCTTCCCGGCCTGGCAGCGCGCGTCGACTTGGACGCAATCGCCCTTCCCTCCCCGATCCTCTCTCTCTCCCTCCTTCTCCTCCTCACGCCCCCACCGCAGAATGCAGGCGCACACACCGGAGACAGCGAGGCAAGGAGTGAGAGAGAGAGAGAGCGTGCCACCCCTGTTCTCCGTAATCAGAACACAAGACAGCAAGGGCAGCAAAACACACACCACACACACACAAACATGTGAGAAGAGGACCTCTCGCATGCTCTTTGTGTGTGTGTGTGTGTGTGTGTGTGAAGAGAGTTGTGCTGTTGCGTGTGCGTACGTCGCAGTTTCAGAGCGCGTGCAGGCGCCGTGCGGGTCTGTCTTCTCTCTCACGCGTTTTCAGACTCGTCGTCGCAGCACCGACAGCGCCGCTTCTCTCCTTTTCCCCCTTTTTTTTTACTGACACACTCTTACTCTCTCTGTCTGTCTGTCTGTCTGTCTGTCTGTCTGTCTGTCTCCCTTACTTTCTTCCTTCGCTCGTGTTTGTTCTCTTGTCTCTCTTCTAACCCACACACACACACACACACACACACACACGCATGTGCACACACACACAGAGTCGCCGAGGCGCTCCTCTCACCATGTCGCTCTCGTCGTCCATGACGGTGGAGCAGCGCATCCTGCATCGACTCTCCACCAGTGCAGAGGAGGCGGTCCCCTATGAGCACCTGAAGAGGGAGCTGCAGCTCGGCACCAGCGGCGGTGAAGGGGCGGTGCGTCAGCTGATGGAGCAGAACCGCGTACGCCTGCGCCGCGGCACCGGCGCGGATACGCAAATATACATCTCCATCGTCAACAACATCAATGAAAACCTCTCCCTCGTGCTGGACGCGGTGCGCGCCAGTGGCTCGAGCGGCATCGACCAGGCGCAGCTGCTGAGCAAGGTGAGGATGCCAAAGACGGAGGTGGGCAAGGCGCTCGCGGCGCTGACGGCGAAGAATCTGATCAAGGAGCACCGCTCCTTTACGAATAGGGCAAAGCGCATCTACACCCTCTTCAACATCGACCCCTCGTCGCACGTGACGGGTGGCACCATGTACTGCGGCGAGGAGCTCGACGTGGCCTTCGTGGATGAGTGGCGCCGCGAGCTGACGCGCTTCGTTTCCACGCGGCGCATGGTCGGCTTCGATCAGATACGGCGGCATGTGGAGGCAGTGCAGAGCGCCGGCGGCGGCGGCGGCGGAGGTGCTGTGTCGGCATCCGGTCAGACGTCGGCGGGTCTGGCGGCAGCGGCGTCGAGCTCGCCTGCTGTGGTGACCGTGATTGACTCGGCGGTGCTGCGCTATGGCGGTGGCGGTGGCGGTGCTGGTGGGGGAGGCGTGTCCTCCGCGGCAGGGGGCGGTCACGCGCTCGCGTCAGCGAAGCAGCTCTCCGACGCTGATCTGCGCACGCTTGTTCACACCCTCGTCCTCGACGGAGTCTTGGAGATGCTGATCCCTGCGACGACGGAGGAGGTGAACACGCCGCAGTATCAGCTGGCCTGCGGTCAGAACGTCATGCGCCACTTCACTGCTCAGGCGCGGCGCTCGCGTCCGCGGCCGCCGTCCGCCGGCGTCGACGGCGCCGCGCGTCAGCGCACCCGCCTCGAGAGTGACTTAGCACAGAACTTAGCGACTGCGCCCTCCTCGCCGCTGCTGGCGGCGAGCGCGGAGGTGACGATGTCCGGCCGCGGTGGCGTTGCTGGCGAAGCCGAGGGCGGCGGTCTGTGCGGTAGCGGCGGCGGCGGCAGCGGCGTGATGGAGGTGCTCCGGCAGTCTGGCCTGTGGGAGCCGGCGCCGATCTCGCAGCCGTCAGCGCGCGGTGCCGTTGATGGCTGGTCGTACATGCCGGCGGTGGGCTTCCCCTGCCTGGGCTGCCCGCAGCTGGCGACGTGCTCCGCCTCTGGCCGCGGGGTGGTGAACCCCACGAACTGTGCCTACCTGAAGGACTGGCTGAGCTAGAGAGGAGAAGAAGGAGGTGGACGAGGTGGAGGGGGGTGAGGGACGGGGAGGGGGGGGACGTCACTCTCGGTGAGCTCTGCAGTCGAGCGCCGTCCCCCCACACGCTGCATCTTGTGGGTCCTCTCTTTCTCTCTTTGCCTCCGTCTCGCCGTACACGCACCTCCCCCTTCCCTCTCCTCTTCTCTGTTGGTCGAGTTAATGAAAGAGAGGCAACGAAAGAAAGAAAGAAATGAATATACAAAAGACGCATAAGAGTGGCAACACAGTGGTGGGGGAGGGGAGACGCACGCACACTCTCTCTCCCTCTGTCTCCGTCTGTCCTCGCTTCCTTTCACACACAGACACACACACACACACACACACTTGCACATTCGCACATACCACTGTACTTGTGTGGTGGAGAAAGAGAGAGAGGGAGAGAGCTCCGTCGGAAGGCGGTGCATCGACGCAGAGGAGGAACAGGAGCGCCTCGAAGTCATGAGGCGGGTAGACCTCTGGCGATGCATGCTGAAGGGGAAGGGGGATCTGCCCACTCCCCATTCTTCGCTTGCTTTCTCTCGTGCTCCACCACACATCTTGTGGTGGTGAAGGTGGTGGTGGTGTGATGCACCCCGCCTCGCATGTGTGTGAGAGAGAGGGAGAGGGGAAGGTGTCCTTCATCGTGCTCCAGTCACGATGTCTGTGCGTGTTGACCACGCGTCTCCTGCGGTGCGCAGCGTGTCATTCGTCTCCCTCCTCTCTTTATCTCTTCGTCTGCCTTCCTTTGTCTCTCTCTCCCTCTCTCCATCTCTCGTACGCGTGTGGCGGTAGAGGTGGGGAGCGTCAGCATGTCCGCCGCCGCTGCCGCGACGACGACGAGGACGACGACGGCTGAGTCGCTCATGACATCATCTACTCCGTCCTCGTCGCCTCCTCCAAGCAGCCGCGCCGGCGACGGTGTTGCTGTGTTGCACAGAGCACACCACCAGCAGCGATGGTGCCAGCGTGGGGAGTGCGCGCCAGGCTCGCGCGTCGGGGATGTGCATCTCGGTACCTCGCACTGGTGCGCCCCACCGCGAAGTGGCGGGGCGGTCTTGTCTCCCGCCTTGCGTGCCGTGAGTGGTGCCGTCGATGGCGCGCCTGTTGCAAAGCGGCACCACGCCGAGTTGCAGCGGAGCTCGAGCCCCGTCGATGGGGGTGCATCGGTGAGGACGACGACGGCGACCACTACCACCACAGCCGCTGAGCCGTCGTCGCCACGCATCCCGCAGCACGAGCTGCGCTCCGCGGACTTCTCCAGGGAGGCGGTGCTGGGGGAGGGGAGCTACTCCATCGTGACGCTCGCCACCCACCGTGCATCGGGGCTGCGCTTTGCCTTGAAGGAGATCGACCGCGGCCGTCTGCGATGGCGTCCGCTTGAGATGCAGCTGCGGTGGGAGATCAACCTGCAGCGCACGCTGCGCCACCCGCACATCGTCCGGCTCTACAGCTACTTCATCACCTCCGACTGCATCAGTCTCGTGCTCGAGTACTGCGGCGGCGGGACACTGCAGGCGCGGGTGAAGGCGGCGCCGCAGCGGCGGTTGTCGGAGCGGCACGCCTCGCGCTACACGCGACACGTGGCGAAGGCGCTGGTGCATCTGCACGACCGCGGCGTAGCGCACCGCGACCTGAAGCTGGAGAATGTCCTGATTGACGCCGATGGCGTCGCAAAGCTCGCTGACTTCGGTTGGTCACGCGAGGTCGTCTCGTCTGCCACGCCGCTCGTGGCGGAGGTCGTCGCACACGGCGGGTCCGCGGTGGAGGCGGCAGAGGAGACGGAGGGGCGGCGCACCGTCTGCGGCACTCTCGACTACCTCTCGCCGGAGATGGTGCGTGGCGACCCTCACTCCGCCAAGACAGATGTGTGGTCGCTCGGCGTCATGCTAGCGGAGATGCTCACCGGCACCCCGCCATTCTACGCGCCGTCGACGCAGGACACGCTGTACGCCATACGGTGCCTGCCACCCAACCTCACGCCCACTCACGCCTCTTTCAGTGGCGGACACGGCTGCGCCGCGCGCTCGGCCGGCGAGCCCGTCGCCACCGCAGTCGACAGTACGGTGGAGCCGCCGGTGCTCTCTGCAGCGGCGCGCTCTCTCATCGACGCGATGCTGCAGAAGGACCCGGCAGTGCGGCCGACAATGAAGGAGGTGTTGTGTCACCCGTGGATGCAGAAGACAACACCCCTGCCCGCGCATCTTGCAGAGACAACGTCCGCGTAGGGCTGCAACATGGTTGACCCCACGTCTGCACACACACACACACGCACACTCACATACATTCACACACGCACACACAGACACCTCTCTCTCTCTGTGCGTGTGTGTCTTGTCCTTTGAAGAGGACGTACAGTTTTTTTTCTTTTCCTTCGACATCCCTGTCGAGTGTTACACTTGAGGTCACCCTCCCCTTCCCTTCCTCTATTCCCAAGGCGTGTGCGTGTGCGTGTGTGTGTGTGTGTGTGTGTGACCGCCTTCACGGAGCAGCAACACCTCCGTCGCTCAGACGCCTCGTCACACGCGCCTCTTACAAGAGAGAGAGAGAGAGAGGGGCAAAGCGCAGAAGCGGATGTCCACAGCTAGATGCAGAAGTACACACACAAACACACAAACACACACACACACACACACACGCATGGACCATCGTCAATCCCCTCGTCCGCCCCTCACCCATTTTTGTAGGTATGGGACTTACGTACAGAGAGAGAGAGGGCGGCGGGACGGGTAGACGAGTGTACGTCATCCAGACACGCGGAGGAGCACGAGCAGATGGCGTAGGAGACGGCGGAGAGGGGTAGGCGGTGGAGAGCAGCGGAGGCTGACGGCCTCTTCCCTGTGCCAGCGTCACAACGTACTCCCCCTCTCCCTCTCTCTCTCCTCCTGACGTGGGACGCACCACTCCCTCTCCCTCACATCCACCGTATGGTTGGCACATCACTTCACCCTCTCTCTCTCCGCTCGTTGTCGCGTACATCGCTGCTTTCATTCAATACACACACACACACACACACACACACACATGCACACACACATTTGTATTTGCCCACGCACGCGCTTTTCAGAGATTCAAACCTTTTTTTCTCTGTCTCCATTTTTCTCTCTGCCTCACCCCACTCTCCTTTCGACCACTCCTCACTCCCGCCCTGACTCTCACTCGCGCACTCTCTCACACACAAAAGAAAAACACACACGCTCTCTCCCTCTCTCCATCCCTTTGTGTGCGTGTGTCTGCGTTGCACCTGTGTGACTCACTCACGAGACGTTGTATAGCTGCACTTCAAGCAAACACGGTTGTACTCCCCATTCCTCTCCCCCCCATTCCTCTCTCTCCCTCCCTCTGTTTCTTTTTTTTTTCGTTTCTTGCTTCTCTCTCTCTCTTCGGTTCATCTTTGTTTCTCTCTCTGTCTCTCCTCTTCGACAAGGTCAGGCGAACACGCACGCACGCACACACACACACACGCGCAGTCTCAGAGACACACAGACTCACACCAACACGCACACATTCTCTCTCTCGCTGTCTCTTGCGAAGTGTTCTCTCACTTTTTCTTTTTTTTTTTTTCGCCTTTCGAGCTCGTCACCTTTTCGCGTTGCCCGGTTGTGTTTCGAACATTCCTCGCCGCTTGTCTTCCTTTTTTTTTTTTTTTTCGCTTTCATTGGTTGTGTCTGTGACGACGTTGTTGCCTCGCCTCCGGATCTGCACGCTCGCGAACATCTCATCACACCATCAGCCACAGAGCCTGCCTGCCCCACCTCGCTCCCTCGCTCCCTCTCTCCCACACCTCATTTCGCGCTCTCTTCTCTTTCCCCACGTTTTGCTCTGCTCAACAGTGCTACGCACAAACACGAACACATACAACCTTCTCCGTCGACCATCGCCCGCCTTCCCACCTCCGCTCGAACACACACCGAACACACTCTCACAGACGTACACAGTGCAGTTCACCATCCACCGGGCTCGTTGTCTGATCCTCTGGCATTGTTTTTCCTCTTTTTTTTTTCTTCTTGATTCTCCTTCACTTCTTTTCTTCGGATTTCGTGTCTTTTTTTTTTTTTTGTTCTCTCTCTCTTTCTCTGGTTGAGCCTGAACGTGAGTGATTACGGGTAGCACGTTCGCAGTCCTCCCTATCTCTCTCTCTCTCTCATTTCCACTTTTTCTTTTCGTTTCTTCTCTCTGTGTGTCACCATCCAGTGCCGACGTGTCTCGTTGCACTTTTGATCTCCGTCATCTCCACCCTTTCTCTCTCTCTCTCCGCCCAACCTCACCACTGGCCCGTGCTCTCTCTCTCTCGCTCTCTCTCTCTGCTGTCGTCTTCCTCGCTACTTCACAGTGGCACCATCTCGTCTCTGACGACGCGCTCTGTTCCAAGCCCTCCAGTCATCTACTATCAAACCCCGTCCTCCCTCCCTTTCCTTTCTCTCTCTCCCCCTCTCTCTCTCCTCCCCTCCCCCCACACACACACACACACAAACACACACGTACACACACAAGAACCAACAAACAGACGGTGCACGACGCGCGCATTCTTGCGGACTTGGATTATCATCTCTTCCGCTCTTGCACGTCAGTGCTAGTCTTGGTGTGTGTGCGATTGTGCGTGTGATTGTGTGTGTGTGTGTGTGTGTTGAGATTGTGTTTGCGCGTGTCTGTGTGCGGCGCCAGCTAAAGAGTCGCCCGCACAACACAGCCACACAGCACCGCTTCAGCCCTTCTCCCTCCTCCTCGTCCTCTACCGTCCTTCTTCCGTGCGCGGCATTGCTCCATCAGTTTTTCACAGCACCAGGCTGACGTCGTGTTCTCCAGTCTCGTCCCACCCCCCTTCGTCTCCCCATTTTTTTTTTTTTTTTCTCCCTTTCATTTCTTTTTATTTTTGTTTTTTTTTTTTGTGGTCTCTGGCTCGGTGAGTGCGGAAGGACTTCATTCTACGTGTATTGCCTTTCGCGCGCTCTCTCTTTCTCTTTCTCTTTGTCTCCCTACGTCTCTCTCTTTTTTTTTTTTTTTATCTGACCGACGCCATCACAGCTCGTACCACTCTCTGCGTGTGGACGTCTGTGCGTGTGTCTCTTTTTGCTGCTCCATTAAAGATTCACAAACATTCACCGCCATCTCACTGTCTCGCAAACTTTTTTTCTTTTTATTGCTTGCTGTCTATCTTCTCTTTTTTTTTTTCGGGTTTTTGTAGACACAGGTTGTGTGCGTGTGTGTCTGTGTATTTTTGCTCGTCTCCTTCTCTTGTTTGGTGCTCTTTTTGTTTTTTCTTGTTTCCTGTGTCTCTAGCTGTTCTCCCCTCCTTTTTTTTTTTCCTTTTGTGTGTGTATTTGTGTATTTGTGTATTTGTGTGTGTGCGCGTGCCCGCGCGTTTGTTTTCGGTGTTTTATTTTGCTTTTCTTTCTCTTGTTGTTGTTGTTGTTGTTGTTGTTGTTTCTTTTTTTTTGCTTCCGTCACTCCGTTCCTCTCTTCCCCCCTTCCCTTGCTCTTCCTCCTTCTCTCTCTCTCTGTCTGTCTGTCTGTCTGTCTGTCTGTCGCCCCCCTCGTCTCATTCGAACGCTGTTTTGCTCCTCTCTTTCTCGCTCTCCTGCACCACCCATCGTTCTGTGAGTGTGTGTGTGTGTGCGTGTGTTCGTGTGTGCATTCTTGTTGCGTTGCATTCTCCCTTCTTGCGACGCACACCCTGTGTTTTTTCTTCTTCTTTTTTTTTCGTGTGTGTGTGTCTGTTCTCCCTCCGATCCTCTCGCTAGCCCCCCTCCTCTTCCTCCCTCTCCTACCTCCCCCGCTCGTCCTGTCCCTCGTCTGATCGGCGTGTGTTGGTGCGTGTGTGTCTCCGAGACTTCGTCGTGTCTCTTTTTTTTTTTTTTCTTCCCCCTTTTTCTTTTTTTTTTTATTTCACCGCGGTGGGACTGTTTCCTTTCATTGCCGTCGCTCTCGCACTTCTCTCTCTCTCTACTCAAACCAAGAAACACACACACACACACACGCACATACAGACACATACACACACATACAGACAGGTAACACACACACATCTACGAAAAAGAGAGAAAAAAAAAAACAAAGCAAACAAACAGAGTCTGTTTCTCTTCTGCAGTTTTCAGTTTGTTGTGTGCACGTGCGTCGCCTCTCTCCTCTCGCTCTCTCTCTCTTCGTCGTTGGTTCAACGGCTCACACACATACACACACACACACACGAGGACGACTCCAAGGGGAGGTTTACATCCTTTCTTCTTCTTCCCCCTGTACTCAGTGCGTGGGTATCGACGTCATTGTGTTTTTTTTTTTTTTTCTGTGCTCGGGTTACCACTCTCCCCTCTCTACTTTTTCTCCCCTTGATCCCCACCGCACTGCGCATCCGAGCTTGTGCTTGACGCTTTGACACCGCACCAGTGTTGCGCCTCGCTCGCGTGTGTTGTCCCTCTCCCCTTCCCCCTGTTCACGCAGTTGGGTGGCTCACCGCCTCTTCCTCCCAACTTCTTCTTCTTTCTGCTCTACTCCGTTGCCGAGCAGCAGACACACACACTCACAGCCAGCCAGCCAGCAGAGGCGATCAGATAAACAGCACGGACGAGTTCAGGGAACGGTGCACAGTCGAGTTGAGGGGAGGACTGCACGGAGTTCGTCTTTGCGACTTAGACGTGAAACGCAAGCGTGCCGACAGCGACGGCAACGGTGATCTGACAATCACGTGAACGAGAGTCACGACCTCTCTTTCTCTTTCTTTCTCTTGTTTTTTTTTCGCTTTCTTTTTTTTCTTCTTTCAAGTATTGTGTGAACACACAATAAAAAAAAAAAAAAACAGAAACACATCAAGGAACAGTGAAACCGAAACGGAGGAAGACGCTCGCACGTAAGAACTGGTGCGGTTCAGCGAAGCGGCGCGCGTAACCTGGAGAAAGAGAAGAAAGAAAAGAGCAAAAGAAAAGACGCGGGAACCAGGGCTATTTAAAAAAAAAAAAAAAATCGAAGGAGGCGCAGTAGAGGAAGCACCTAGGTCACCTCACACACTGTCAGCTCTTACAAACACCCACACAGGACGCTGCCAAGAGAGGACGCTGTGATCGCCACAGTTTCTCTAGTCCGTGCCAGTGGAGCGCTTCAACACTGTGTGTGAGCGTGTGTGTGTGTTGTGCCCCCCTCAGTCGATTCCTCTTCGGTTACTCATCCACACTTGTCTTTTTTTGTCGTCTTCGTTTGTTGTGTGGCTTTTTTTTTTTTTTTTTGTCGTTGTTGTCTTTCTGTTTTTTTTTTTTTCCGCGTGTGGTAGACACTTGTGCAGCTTATCTCACGCACGAACGCGCGCGCGCGCGTGTACCCTCCCCCCTTCGTTCCTCCCCCCTCGTCTCTGCCGCTGCCTCGCGTGCACGAGTCCTTTTTGTTTCTCTCCCTCTCTCCCCTTCTCTCCTGTCTATACCTCTTGGACAGCTTCGTTGTTCTTTCACACTTCTCTCTCTCTTACTCCCACCACCTTCTCCCTCCCTCCTCCTGTTTCTTCTGTCTCTCTGCCGTGTCAGCCGCGTTCCTTCGCATACGAACACACCAAACTGGGCCTTCTCACACAGGCGTCCACGCCGACAGACAGACACCATCTCTCTCTCTCCTCCTCCTCCTCCTCCTCCTCCTCCTCCTCCTCCTTCTTTCTTTCTTCTCTCTCCCCCCCTTCACACATTCCTTTCCGTGTCCTCCTCTGCTACCTTTTCCGTCCTCCCTCCCGTGCTTACTTCCTATACAAAAGAAAAAAAAAAAGGTTGTGTGATTGTGTGTCTTCTTTTTTTTTTTCTTCTTCTTCTCTTGGTGTGTTCCTCTCTCTCTCTGTGTGTCGTTTTTTTCATTTCGTGCTCATTTGCTTTTGTGCACTCTTCTACTCCGCAATTTCTCCTCCTCCCCCTTTGTCCTTCTCCCCTCCTTTCCCACCTTCATCAACCGCTGCTGCTGCTGCTGCTGTTGTTGTTGTCGGCACGTGTTTTTTTTTTTTTTTTAGCGTGTGTTCGTGTTTCAGCGTGTGTGCGTGTGTGTCCTCTTCTCCCTCCTCTTTACTGCTTTACAAACCCCCTTTCTCAGTAGTTTCTTCTTTTTTTTTTGTTGTTGAAATACTCCTTCTTGTGTGTCTCTTCGAGTGTGCATCTGTGAGTGCAGCCCTTCAGCTGCGTGACTGACGCACACATTCTCGCTTTCTCTCGCTCTTTCTTTTCTGTGCGCCTTACTTTCTGACTTAGTACGGGCTGCGCAGTAACTCCCTCTTCACCCCCCACCCCCTCCACACACACACCCACACACAGGAGCGATGTACTACGTTGCTGCCACTGCGGCTCCGGCCTCCGTTCCTCTTGGCACGCCCATGAAGGACGTGTCCGTGATGTCGTTGGGTCAGAGCTACCCGAGCAGTATGTCCAACTCTGCGGCGGCGCCACCGGCGTACGAGACGATCGTCCTCGACCCCAACGGCCCTCGCAGTCAGACAAACTTGTTTGTGCGCAAGTTGGCCTCCGCTGTGACGGAGGATGACATGCGCAAGCTCTTCGACCAGTATGGCACCATCTTGTCCTTCGCGCTGATGCGCGACATCCACACCGGCGAGAGCCTCGGGACCGCGTTCGTCCGCTACAAGGCGCACGAGGAGGCGCGGGCCGCCATGATGGCGCTCGACGGCCGCGAGCTCTACGGTCGCCCCATCTCCATCCAGTGGGCGAAGCGCGAGCACGACAGCACCCCGTGTGGCGACGCACGCCGGAAGATCCGCAAGCTGTTCGTCCGCAACATCCCGCTCGACGTCACGGCGCGCCACATCCGTCAGATCTTCTCCAAGTTCGGTGCCATCAACAACGTCACGCTGCACAGCGACACCGCCCCCGCGGCGACCCGTGACGGCGGCGACGGCATCCGCGCGGCAGCGCAGCCGCGCAACATCGCCTTCATTCTCTTCCAGGAGGACGACGTGGCGGAGCAGGCGGTGAGTGCGCTTCACAACACCTGCCCCTTCAGCAGCTGCGAGGGGATACCGCTGATGGTGAAGCTTGCAGAGGACAACCGCGACCGCGTCGACCGCAAGCAGCGCTTCAACGACAGTGCAGCGGCCAGTGCGAGCGCCAAGGCTCTCGCGGCGGCCATGATGAACGCCAGCCACTTCACCGCCGCCCCTTCCGTCTCTCCGCAAACGCTGTCGCTCTCCACCTCCGTCCCCGCCACGCTCTCGCCGACCACGCTGTCCATGGACGTCAGTCACTGCGGCGCCATCTACCTGCAAGACGGCCGTGCGACGTCCATGCCGCCGAACGGACCGCAGGCGCTGCCTTTCGCCGTGGCCACACCACCCGCCACGGCAGCGCCGGTGCTGCACGCCGCGATGGACGCCAACGGCAACCCGACGTACGTCTACGTGACGCCCACACCGAGCAGCAACGGCAACACCAGCACCACCACCGCGCAGCAGCACCAGATGCATGCAGCGGGCGGCACGCCCAACACGTACATCCTCTCCCCCAACGGTCTTCACGGCTACCACTCGCCAGCGGCTCACGCGGCACCGGCCGCGCTCTCCCCAGCGCTCCCGCCCTACTTCCAGACCGTGGCGCTGCCGCAGGTGTTCATGGACCCGCATGGCACGCGCATGCAGCCGCCAGCGACGCAGCCTGGTCTGCTCCTCTCCGGCGCCTACCCCTCCTACTCCTCGCAGCCAGGGTCTCCGCTGCTGTCGTCGCCGATGTCGTCGCAGTTTGACACGCAGGCGACGTCTGGCATCCATCCACTGATGACGAGCCCCACAATCCCCACGGTGGGCAGCAGCGTCTTCTCGCAGCACGGCGCTCCCTCCCCTCTGTACTCGCAGTCGCACCCGCGCCGCCCCGCCTCGGGGCAGGCGCCGTTCTCCGTGTCGCCGCACTGCAGCGGCGCCGCATCGATGATGGAGCCGACCCCCACCGTCTCCTCCTCCTCTGACAGCCCCGTGAGTGCCACTATCGGCGCTGCTAACAGTGCACCCCTGCTGGCGCCGGTGGCTCTCATGCCACAGACCTTCATCCCCACCGCCACAACAGCGCTGGGTGGCGCGGAGGTCCAGAGGCACCATCTCTTCCGCGCAGAGCAGCACGCGGCTGGCCTGTGGTCTGCGGTCGCGACACGCGACGCCTGCCTGCCGTCGAACAAGGCGCTGCGCACCGAGAGTGATGGCGAGATGTTGTGGGCGAACATGATGCCTGTTGTGCACGGCGCCGCGCAGAGTTTCTCACCCACGTCGTGAGAGGTTGGCCCGAAACAGCGTCCGTTGCATGCGATGGACGTGTGCACACATGTGCCTGCGGTTGTCTGGAGCTCTGCACCTCCGTCGCTCCGTCTCTGATTGTGTGGCCGCGTACGTGAGTGTGTGTGTGTGTGTGCGTGTGTGTGCGTATTCATGTTGTGTGCGAGTGCGCGCGATTTTTGTTGATGATCGTTTCTCTCTCTCTCTTTTTTTCCCTTTTTGCTCCTCCGCCGTCTTCTTCTTCTTTCTCCCCCCCTTTTGCGATCTTCGTCGTGCTTCTTTTGTGTTCTTCTCTTCTTTTGCCTTTTCGTTGTGTACTTTGTAGTTGCTTTTTTTTTTTCACTTTTCTTTGCCTCCTCTCTTCCCTCTCCCCTCCGGTCAAGTTCTTGGCACACTTCTGGCCCTCCTCACCGATGGTGTGTGTGTGTGTGTGTGTGCTTCCTCTTGCTCATCCTTCGTAGTTCACCTTCCTTGCTCTCTTTCTCTCTCCTCCCTTCGCTTCCCCACTTCTTTTTCTTGGCTTCCGCCTCTCCCCATCGGGGAGATCGACGCTCGTGTGACACACCTCTCCTCGCTGCTCTCTGATTTTATGGAGTCCGCGCGCACTCTCTCGCGCTTTGTCTTTCTGCTCCTTCCCTCCCTCCCTCCTCTTCCCCTCATCTCTCTCTTTCTCTCTCTACTGGCAAATGTAGTCACACACACACACACACACACATTTCTGTTTGTCTATCTGTGTGTGTGTGTGTGTGTGTGTGTGTGTGTGTGTGCACATGGTCATGAGGGGGGAGAGAGAGATTGAGAAACACGGCACATGAGACGCGTGTGACCACGGCGTTGCTCACGAGTAGATGATGTCGCTAGCTGCCGTATCACTTCCACAGCGCTCTGTTGCTGCTTTGGTGCTTCACGCACTCGTTTCTTCTCCTCTCTTCTTCTCCTTCTCTGTCACCTTTTTTTTTTTTTCAAACAGAAAGAGCAGCATCTGCGCTCACTGACATGTGGCAGGGAAAGGTGTTCGTACAGAGGGGGAGGGGTGGTGGTGTGTGTGTGTGTGTGTATATGTAGGGAGGGTGGGGACTGAAGGAGAGGTGATGGAGAATGGCACACGGAGGCAGATGGAGAAACGTAAAGAACAACAAAAAAAACAAACAAACAAAAAAAAAAGGCAAACAAACGGAGAGGTGAGTTTGTCGCTGATTGCACCCAATTATGCGGTCGCGTCCCTGCTGATGCTGGTGACCGCGTCTTGTGTCAGTCGTCTTTTTGTTTCTTTCCTTTTTTTTTTCGTGTTCACTGCAAAGTTATGTGCTCTTGTGTGTGTGTGTGTGTTTGTGTGTGTTTTTTTTTCGCTCTGTCTCGTGTGCCATCCCTTCATGGCCGTTTCCACCGTGTCGCACGACACCACCGCGTGCCTCCTCTCACTTTTTTTGTAGTGCGGCTCTGCGTGTGTGTGTGACAGTGTTGGGACGTCTACGCGTCTGTCTGTCTGTGTCTCTGCGTGTGTGTACATGTGCCTTTTTGAATTCAGCACTCTCGCAGTTTGACACACACAAACACACACACACACACACACACACACACACGTACACACGTACACACGCACACATATGCGCGTAGGGCGACATCTGGCTGCAGCTTTTTGACTTTCTTGCTGCGTCGAGTGCGCCGCTTCATTCTTTTCTTCGTTTTTATTTTGCCCCCCTCCTCTCTCTCTGCCTCCCCCCCTTTTTGTTTTGTCAAGATTGTTTTCCAGTGCAGATGTGCGTTGTGTAGACGAGTTTTTCTCTCTGTGAAGAGAAGCACGAGCGCTCGGTGTGCAGCCGCACACGAATGCGTTTCGCAATCGTGTGTCTTTGTGTCTCTCTCTGTGTGTGTACGTGTGTGTGTGTGTGTGTGTGTGTGTGTGTGTGTGTGTGTGTTACACGCCCACGTACCAGCAAAAGAAAAAAAAAAGAGAGATGAAGGGGGCGGGGGGGGTCATGCCCTGTCCTCTCCTCCCCCCGACCCTCTTTTTCCTGCCTCCCTTCCCCTCCTTCCTCCATTCACCCTCTTGCTCCCCGTGTGTTTCCTTTTCAACTCACGTGTTGCTTGCTGCGTCTCTTCATTGTAGCTGCTGATGGTCTCTCGCTGTTCAGGTGGTGTTGGCTGATTCGTGCTCCTTTTTTTTTTTCATTTTATTGTGTGTTCGGCTTGCCGTGATGGTGGCGCGTGACGTGCACGACTTTTTGCCATCCTGTCACATCATGTTCTCCCTCTCTCCCCCAGTGTTTCACTGTCCACACACACACACACACAAAGACAGACAAAGACAAACAAACGCTCTTTGTGAACTCTGTCACTCATCGTCGTTTCCCCTCTTTTTATTCTGGTTTGCTCTGCTCTCGACACACACACACCCACACACACACACATAAACACATGCACACACACAGGTGTACATACACATGCACTGTCGCGAGAGGTGGTGGACTAGAGCTCCCCTCCCCTTCTGCATCACGTGACACAAGATGAGGCGGTCAGCATACCCCTTCTCTCTATCTCCTCCTCCTTCTAATGAAAAAAAAAAAAAAAGGATCATGTGCGTCCAAAACGAGCAGCGCCGCTAACGTGCGCCGTGGTGCGTCTCATCTGCTGTGCAGTTCACGTTTACAAATGCTGTTTGTTGACGTCGCTGCAAGTGATGGGATGCTCTCCCGTTTTTTTTTTCTTTTTATTATTGTAAGCACCACTGCGACTTCCGTATCTTGATTTCTTGTGTTCTTTTTGTCGTGTGCGCATGTACGTTTGCATGTGTGTATGTGTGTGTGTGTGTGTGTGTGTGTGTGTGTACGCGTCTTTTGCTCTTCGAGCGTTTTTTTTTTGTTTTTGTATTTGCATTTCTTTTTTTTTCTTTTCTTTTTTTTCTTGTTCCTCCTCCACGCGTGCGATTCTGGCTGCTCACTTCTTCCCTTCACACCCTCCGTCTTTTTTTTTTTTTTTCCCTTCAGCTCCCTCCCTCCGCACTCACGCCAGTGTTGCTCTTTTCCTCGTGTTTCCTTTTTTTTTTTTTCGTTTTTGTGTGTTTTGCTTCTCTCTCTTTTTTTTTTTTTTTTGTTGCTGCTGTTGACGCACTTGTTTCATGTGCTTCCCTACGTCCCCCCTACTCCTCCCCTCTCTCTCTTTTTTTTTTTTTTCTTCTTGTGACGTTCGTGAGTACACACATGTGACCTCCTTCTCTCTCTCTTATTTGTCGTGACAGTGCTTTGCACCTTTCTTCTTCGTTGCTCTTCTCTGAGCCACACACACACACATCGCCTGATGGCGCTGGAGAGGCTCACCAGGAGTGTTGGCCGTATGCCGCATGGGACACGTGAAAAGAAAAAAAAAAAGAAAAGAAGAGAGGTGAATAGGTGAGGTGGGCTGGACGGTGAAGAGGATCGGGGACGGAGAGAGAAACAGAGGCAGCTGCCACGTACATACAGAAGGCGAGGGGGATGCCGGTGCGTCGCGGTGGCGCCTTTGCTTTTTCTTTTTTTTTTTTCCTCCCCGATCTTCTCTTCTCACTTCATCTCTCCTCTTTTTCTTTCTCTTCCTCCTCCTCCTCTTCCTCGGCGGTGTCTTGTTATTGATTTCTTGTCGAGAGGCTTCCATGGGTGGCGCGTTCACCTCCGCCGCTCATGTCGCTTCTTTCAACTCACGCTGTGCTATCTCGTTTTTTTTTTTTTTTTGGATTTGCTGCCTTTTTTGTTTTCATTTGCGCTCCGGTGTGTCAACTTCTTTTTCTCCTTCTCCTTCTCCTTCTCCTTCTCCTTCTCCTTCTCCTTCTCCTTCTCCCTCTCTCTCTCTCTCCCTCTCTCTCCGAGCTTGTCGGACGGCGTACAAGCGAGTCCGCACGTACACTTACGCGTTTTGCGATTGGGGGGGGGGACTAAGGCACACCAGCGAGTGTGCATGTGTGGCCTCCCCCCTTCCCCTCTTTTTTTTTTCCCCGCAAAGAAAAAAAAAAAACGTTGGCAAAACCAGCGATTGGTGTTATGTATCATGCCACGCAGATGTAGAGTGCGGCGTTCCTTTACCTCTTCATTTAAACACTCCCTCTCCTTCTTCCTCGTCCTCTCTCACAGGCACTCTGGTGTGTGTGTGTGTGTGTGTGTGTCTGTGTATGTGTGTGTGTGTGTGTGTTCGCGGGTACCCATGAAGGCACACATACATGTACATGCGGAGCTGAGGAACACAAGAAAAAAAAAAAAAGAGAAGAAGGATAGAGAGTCTGCTCATTCAGCTTTCCCCCATGTTCTCTTTTTTTTTTGTTTCTGACTGTGCTTTCCGCAATCTGCTTTCTTCGTTCGTCCTACATTACTTCTGACTCTGTTTCTCTCTCTCCCCTCTTCTCCCCTCTCCCCTCCCCCGCTCACCAACTTACTGCTTGTTGCTGGAAGTGTGGCGTTGTTGGGCTGTTGGGCTGTCTTCACCTTCTACGGTTTTACTTTCCACCTTTTTTTTTTTTTCCAGCGCGTGTGTATGTGTGTGCATGTGTACGCACATCTTTGCTTTCTGTGGTGGTTTCTTCTCCCCTCTCGTTTCTTCTGTCGTGTCTCTCTCTCTCTGTCTGTCTCCCTCTTTCTCTGACTTTACCCTTCTCTCTTTCTTCGTTGCGTTGCGTCTCTGTGTCACCTCTCTCTCTTTGTTGTGATTCACTCATTCATCGCGCCTCTTTTTCGATTGTTGTTGCTTTCCTCGCTCGAACAGAAAAAAAAAAAAAAGAACGTTGCTCGTTGTTCTTTTGCTGCTGCTGCTACTGCCGCATTTTTTTTTCATCCGTCTGTGTGTGAGCGTGTGTGTGTGTGTGTGTCAGCGGGGGTGTCTCTCTCTGTCTCCGTACACTTTTTTTTTTTTGTTGGGTTTCGACTTCAGCCTCCTTCTTCTCCACTTTTCTTGCTCTCTTTCCTATTCTACATGGATCGAGTCTCTCTCTCTTTCTCGAGCTGCGTCGTATGCGTGTATGCGTGTATGTGTGTGTGCATGTGTGTTTATATGGTCTGCATATCATTCTTGTTTGTGTCTCCTGGCACCACTGGAGGCGTCCCTACTTGCTGAGTACTATTCAAGTCGCTCGTCCCGTGATGCACCTTCACCGTCCTCTTCCTCCGCTTCCTTCTGCTACTGTCTGCACACGATCGCGTGTTAGCCCAGGCACAGACGCAGAGTTCCGTCCCCACTTCTTTTTCTTCGTGTGTGTGTGTGTGTGTGTGTGGTATGCTCGCAGGTGTGTAAAAGAGAGGTGTCCTTTGGCTACGTGTGATTCCGCTGTGGCGTCGGCACAATGCCATGCCGAAGAGGGAGCACCACAAAAAAACAAACAAACAAACAAACAAACAAACACACACACAATACGGCGGACACTCCTACACATCCACACACATACACACACTTGTGGGAGATTGCAGTTGTAGAAACCAGGTGTGCGTGCATAGCAGATCGAGAATAAGCTCTGTGTAAGCGAGCAGTGTTACTGTCCTCTTGCCTGTGCAGCGGAGCCGCAGAGACGAAGACACACGAGAAAAGAAAAAAAAAAGAAAAAAAAAAAGACGCACGTTGCGAAGAGTGTGTGAAAGACAAAAAGAGGGGGCCGGCGTTTTTTCTTCGTCGACGCTCTCATTCACAACATATTACATATGAAATATATATCTATATATCTTTTTTTTTTTGTTTGTGCGTGTGTGCGTGCGTGTGTGTGTGTGTGTGTGTGTGTGTGTCTGCGGCCTCACACATTTTGTAGCCGATGCTCTTCTTCGTTTTCTTTGTTTCTGTTCTGTCTACGGAGCTGGGTGCGGAAAGGAAAACAGGAGTGTGGCAAGGGGGGGGGTTGTGCATCTCCGCTCCCCCCCCCGTGATTCACGTGCCGCTGAGCCGCACACACGCACACAGCCACGCGTGTGCGCCACGCGCATGCGAACGCTACTTCTCTGACATACTGTTGTTGTCAAAGTCTCTCTCTCTCTTTCCCCCCCAACGTCTGTCTCTGCGCGCTCCGCACCGCTCTGCTCGTGTGTGCAACCCACCTCGTTTTTCGCGTGCAACGTTGCTGTGTGTGTTTTGCATCTTCTGCGATTTCATTGTCTTGGCGTTTCCTTCTCCGTTGTGCTGTCTCTCCGCTCTCTCTCTCCTCCTTTCCAAGCGCCATGGTTGTGGTTGTCGTGTTGCGTGCGTCTACGAGTCTGCGCCTCCGCCACTTCGTCTCTCGAATTCTCTCTTCCCTTCCCCTCCGGTCCTCGTGTCTCCCCCCCCACACACACAGAGTGTTGCTGCGCAGCGGACTCGTGAGATGTGGGGTGCAAGAACAGAGGTGGGGTGGCGGGAGGACCTACGAAGGTATGCAATCAACTATGCTCTCTGTCTTTGCGTTCTATGTCACATTGCCCTCAAGAAAGGTGTGTCTCCTCGCCCACGACTCTGGTACGCTTCTTCACTTCTCCCTCTCACGCCATCCCCTGTGTGTGAGTCACGCACGACGGATACAGGCTGACGTGGTGGTGTTGAGAGTGATAACAGGAGTCGAGGGCGCGTGTGGTGATGGTGGTGGTGTGCGTGTGTGTGTATGCGTGTGTGTGTGTGTACTCTGCCTCACTCGGATTCGTCTTGTGTGAGTCTTATCTGATCGTCTACATTTACCTCTTCCGCCTCTTGATTTTCTTTTTTTTTTTTCCGGTTGTGTGTATATACCTTCATCCATGTATATGTAGGGTTGTGTGTGTGTGTGCGTGTGTGCGTGTGTGTGTGCTCGGGATACGCTCTTTTATGTCCCTTGGTTCTCTGCTTTACCATCTCACTTTGTTTCCCCTTTTTTTCGCAAGTCCGAATACACACACACACATATATATATATATATATATATATCAGGGCTAGTGCACACGCGCACGGCGGTGTTTCTGCGCGACGTCACATCTCCGATTTCTTTTTACCTTCTGTTGCGCTCGTCAGTTTCCATCATATCTCTCCTGTTTTGATCTCTCTCTCTCTTTCCTTTCTCGGTCGGCGCTCTCATTTCCATTCTAAGTGCGCGCATGCGTGGCCTGCCGCCTCTTGTCTTTTTTTTTTTTTTTTTCGTCTCCATTTCCCTACGTTCTGGAGCGACCGTCTGTGTTGATACTTGTCTGTGCCATTCGTTGTGTCGCCTTGTCAGCTTCCTCCCTTCCTCTCTTTCTCTCTTATTTTTCTCCCCATTCGTTGTCGGGAGCCGCTGTTTTTTTTTTTTTTTTTGTCTTGCTCTATTACGTGTCTTCCCGCTCTGCGCTTCTCCCTTTTTTTTTTTCTTATGATTATTATTGGCGTGCGTCGTCTCTCTCCTTCCCTCCCTCCTCTTCGTTCTTTTCTTTTTTTTTTTTCCCTCGGGTGAGGTGTTGAGTTGCCCCATTCATCACCGCCGCCGCCGTTGCCCCTCTCTGGTATCTGTTTTTTTTTTTTTTGCCTCGGCTCTCTCCCTCTCTCACCCCATGTTGATGTCGTCCTGATATTATCACTTGCAGAGGCTCCGCCCTGTCACCGCTTCTCTGAACTTCTTCTTTTTTTTTCCCTCTTCCGTTTCCTTCCCTTTCCTTCCTTCCCTTTCCTTCCTTCCTTCTCGTTGTTCTTGGAGCACACAATCGAGTCGATACAAGGTTGTCTCCAGTTGCACAGTTCTCTCTCTCTCTCTCTGGATGCGCCTGCAGATCTCCTGTGTGTCTCTCTCTCTCAGAATGTGTGTGTGTGTGTGTGTGTGTACATGTGTGTGTGTGTGTGTGTGTGTGTGTTGACGTGTGTGTGAGCGCACGTGTATGTGATGGTGTATGTACGCCACTTTCACTGGTCTTTCACGAGTACGCGAGGACATGGGATGGCGCGTCAATGCACTGGAAACTGTGTTTTTTTTTGTTTATTTCTTTATTTCTGTCTTTCATTGTCTGCTCAAGGGCCTGAGTCTGTCTGAGTCTGCCTGTGTATGTGTGTGTGTGTGTGTGTCTGTGCTTTGCCGTGTGGAGGGGTTCTGTACATGTGCACAGTAAGCAAGCAAAGTGAGCGTGAGTATCACCCTTTCTGCTACCAACCCTCCCCCCCCTCTGCGAGGGACACCCTCTCCCTCTTCTCGAACACAGAGTCAAATGGTGGCTGAGGTTTAAAAAACAAAAAAAAACAAAAACATGCAACATACACAGACACGCATGCACGCCGGTACGCAGGTCCGGAATCCTCGGTGAGGCATATTCACACACATGGGCCCACGTACACGCGTCTCTGTCTCTCTCTCGCGCGCGCAAACATGTCTGATGGTGTTTGTGAGCGCTTCTCTTTTTTTTTTTTTCCTCCTTTCTTCTTCCACGCCTCTTCTCTTGTCTTAGCGAAGTAAACAACAACAACAACAACAAAAAAGAAAATGGCAAAAGAAGAAAACAAAAAAAACAGGTTGGGCACCTATGCACAGCTGTGGTCCTCTTCTTCTTCTTTTTTTTTTCCGTTTGTGTGGGTTCTCCTTTGCCGCGTCTCTCTCGCTTTTTTTTTTTTCATTGTTTACCTTTTTTTTTTTCTCGTGTTTCCATCTGGTGTTGTTGGTAGTCGCAGCGCTTGCTCTTCGTGAGCTCATTCCCTCCCACTTACCTCTCTCTCCCCGTCTCTCCTCACCCTCTTGTCACACTACCAGGCTCTGTCTTGTTTTTCGTTTGTTTGTGATGGAGCGTACGGTGTCTGTGTTGACAATGTTTGGAGAGGTGCTGTCTTCTCTCTCAGCATGACTTGTACCCCCCTACACGCTTTTGATGCCACATACGTTGGTGCTCTCATATGTACTTTCTTCTCCTTTTTTTTTTTCCTTTTCTTTTCTTTCNACGAGGTTGAATGTGGTGGAGTGCGGGAAACAAGCAACCACAGAAAAAAAAAAAAAAAAAGATGAACGCGACTAACATGAAAGGAGGGCAAGAGGAAAAAAAAAAAACGGACAAAAAAAACACAAAAAAGCAACAACAACAACACCACATCAGATCGACGGAGATAGAGAGTACTTCAATGGAATAGAAGGGATCAAATAAGAGACGTGTATGTGCGTGTGTGTGTGTGCGTGTGGAGAGAGAGAGGTGAGCCTTTTTTTTTTTTCTTCTTTATGTATTCTTCTTTCTTCTCTTTTCACCGCTGTTCACCTCTCTCTCTCCTTTGGCTCTCCCACCATCATTATCATCACGCCCGCCTTCTTCTCTCTTCTTCTGCTGTTCATGTGGACGGAACTTACTTCCCTCGCCCCTTCCAGTCGCCCCCCCCCCCCACCCACCGCTGTCTCTCGTTCTTCTCTTTCCAATGTCGCCATGAACGAATGCACTTTCCCTTTGTCCTTTTTTTTTTTTTTTTTTTATCTCTGTGTGTGTGTGTGTGTGTGTATGTTTCCCTCCAGCATCACCCCTCCATTTTTTTTTTTTTTCTGGCTGGCGCTTGCTTCTAAGTGTGTGCGTCTGTGGATTGGCCTACATGAGTATGTGTGTATGTGGGGAGCGAGGATGTGCGCCTGTGCCCTCCGTCTCTGCGTACATGTGTGGGGGAACTTGCTGTGAGTGCGCCTGCGAGAGCTCAACGTGTGTGTATGGGAAAACGCGAGACCTTCGTGGTTCTCCTTCTTCTGTCTGCGCCTCTTCTTCTTCTTTGCTGCCCCCCCCCCTCCTCTTCCTCTGCTTCTCTCATGACGTTAATGCCACCAACGTACGAGAGGATGGAGGGGAAGACCGGTGGTGGGGAAGAAGAAACAACAACAACAACAAAAAACAACACACACGTGCACGTACGAACGCAAACGTGCATGCATTGGTGCTCTCGCCTATGTGCGTGTGGTGGCGTGTAATCATGTGTCAGTATGTGGTTGCGCGTGTCTGGTTGTACTCGAAGGTACACCTACGCATGCCTGTGTGGACGTGTTTCTCGTGGAGGAGGTGTTTTTGTATAGCTCATTGTTGTGTCTGTCTCTCTCTCTCATTTTATTTTTCCTTTTTTGCTCTCGTGTGACGCGTCCACGAGACAGCCTTTTTTTTTTTTTCCACAGCGAGGTGAGGGTGAGGTAGGGTGGAAGACAATGACGTCGCTGTGTCGCTGCAATGATCTCCCACTGGTCTCAGCTTTCGTGTCTTTCTTCTTCTGCACGTGGTCACATGTGCACGCACAGACACAGACGCAGACACACACACACACACGCACACTCTCTTGCTTTCTCAAAGAAGAAGAGGATTGTGTTGCTCCCCCCCCTTTCCCCCCTCTCCCGCGTCCACATCACCATCTTCATTCCCTACCCTAAGTTGAACAGGATGGGCGTGAAAGGAACAGGTAGGCGGTGAGTCGCAAGTCGATGGCGAGAGAGAGAGAGAGAGAGGAGAGGAAGTAGAAAAAAAAACACACACACACACACACAGAAGAAAAACACACACGTATTCCTCTCTTCTTCTTCCCTCCTCCCCCATTTGGCTAACTGCTACTCTCGTCCCGTGAAGTCCTGCGTCTCCCTCTCTCGTCCTCTCTGTCCCTGATGGATGTGGTGGTGCGCCAGGCCACAGTTGGCGTGCCGGTGCGGTGGGACGCGAGCTCCTTCGCACGGCACGCGCCGACCCTCCACCTCTCTTTCTCTTCTTCCGTCCCTATCTCGCTGTGCTTTGTCTCCCTCTTTTTTTTTTTTTCTCATGGTGCTTTTTTTTTTTGCTGTTGTTTGTGGTATTGGGCTTACATCCCCCCTTCTCTTGTTCACTACTCTCTTTCTCTCTCTCTCTCCCTGCGCGCGTGTCTGTGTCTGTATGTGCATGTGCGTCTCCTTTTTTTTTTTTTTTATGTGCCTGCTCTGCAGTGTCCTTGCCGCCCTTCTCTTTCTCGCTGTTCTACCCACTTTTTCTGCCTCCACAAGGACCTGCCGGCGTGCATTTGTGTTTTGTTTCGACGGCGTCGATGTTCTTTTTTTTTTTTTTTGATGGTTGAGCATCAGAGAGTAAGAGAGAGAGACCATTGTCTCTTCCCTTCCATCCTTCTCTCTTCGTCACAGCCACCTACCCACCTGCCCGCACACACACACACACACACACACACTGTTTCTGTTTTTTTTTTTTTTGTTATTTTGTTCTCCCCCGTCTTCTCTGGCGCGTATGTGGGTGAGGTTGGCCACATGGTACACTTCCCCCGCATGCGCGAAGTCCCCACACGTCATCCTTCGTCTTCCTGGCCCTCCTTCCGTCTCCCTCTCTCTCCGGTACGCTCGAGTAGAGGAAGAGAGAGCGACTTGGTGAACGCAACGCAGCAGACGCTTCCCACCTTCATCCTTCATTCTGCACCATCTCTCTTTTCGAGTGTGTTTGTGTACTTGTGTGTGTGTGTGTGTGTGTGGTTGTGTGTGTGTGTGTGTGTGTGTGCGTACTCGTATTTGTGAAATACATGCTCATTTTGTTTCCTTTCCACTCGTTTTCCCACCACCGTATCTTGTGCAAGGTGCTGCGCGGCGGTGTCGTAAGGTCGATCATCAGTTTGTGAACGTGTGCGTGTGTGTCTGTCTCAAGTTGAAGGCGTGCGGAGCGTGACGTCGCAGCGTTTCCAACGATGAAGGAGAGAAGCAAACGGTGAAACACACACATACACACGCGCACACACACACGCACACGCTCACACGCTCACACGCACGCGCCTGTATCGTGATAGGCATGCTCGCGGTCACACGCACACTCGCGCGTACGTAGAGGCGTGTCATCTGACTTGTCACGAGACCTCTCTTGTGGCGGCTGTGCCTGCCACACTTTTTCTTTCTCTGTTTTTTTTTTTTATGTTTGCCCTGCATTTCGCTGTGCGTCTTCGGTCTCGCGGGTGGCAGGAGGAGGAGGGAGGGAGGAAAGGTGAGTCCATTCGTGCGCGGCGTGCTTGCACATGCTGGCGCTCACGCGTCTTCGTCCTGCAGGTCCGACCGCTCCCTCCCCTCCCTCCCGCTCACACACTCTCTTCTTCTCCTCCTCGCTCCTCCGCCCCCCCCCCCCCCAAAAAAAAAAAAAAAGAAGAAAAACCGTTGAGGGCCGCATGTGTGCAGCCGAGAGGCATGTCAGCGACTGCGCTATCGCCCGCAGGACAGCAAGAAGACAAAAAGAAACAAAAGAACACGAGAGCGGAAGTCGGATGCGTCTGTCTACTCCGTCAACTGTCCACCACGGTAGCGGTGTCCTCCCTACCCCTCCGTCCCCGCCAGGTTAGTGCACCGGTTTTATGGTGGAGTACGGGACACGAGACACGCGCCACAGACACACACACACACACACACATGCACACATACATGGCAGTGTGTGTGTGTGTGTGTGTGTGTGTGTGTGTGTGGACAGTGATGTGGTGCTTTGTTTTGTTTTTCCCATGTCGCACCGCTGCGGTGCGTTCGTGGGGATGGCCCAGTGCCTCTCTCTGTGGTCGCCTCAGTGTCAACCTGCTCCTCGCTCCTCTTCTTCTACGCACGACGTCGCCCCCTCGCACCGGGTGGGGGATGTGCTGAACACACATGAACACACACGGGCACGGACACTGTTTTACCTCCCCTCCCCCTCCCAACACAGCACACGAGAAGACGTGCCGAAGCATCCACACACACACACACATTCACCACAGGAAACAAGTATCCAAAGCATCAACAACAGCAACAGTCGTGAGCGCAGCGTCAGCGCACCCGTGATCGATTTATCAGTTTTTCGCATCCTCTTCCGTTTCTGCGTTTCTTTTGTATTGCTCGTGACGATTGAAGGCTCTCAGAGGGAGAAGAAAAGAAAAAAAAAAGAAAAAAGAAGACGAGAGAGGATCGATCGCTGGCGGTAGACAGGCAACAAAAGGAGAACACACAGAGAAAAAAAAAAAGTGGGAGAGAACTTGTTGCAGAGAGCACTCACGGAAGCAACTGAACGAGCCCAGGCGGCACGTGGCCCAGTTGCCGAGCCGCTGCACATACGATTTTCACGCGCCTACGCACGGCAGTCCAACATTATCAAGTAGAGAGAGAGAGTAGCATTGCTGCAGTGCTCGTGGAGCGAGGTCCGTGAGGCACGTTGATAAAGAGGAGACAAGTGCGTGGTGTGTGATCAGCAAAACACACAGTGTTCCTCCTCTCATTCATCGCCGCCGCCGCCGCTTCCACACGTACGTGTTCACACACACACACACACACACGCATTCTCTGGATTACTTACTTTTTTCTTCTCGGTGTGTGACTGTCTGCAGATCGGCGCTGCTTCTCTTTCTGGTGCAGCGAGCTTGAGCGCTGCGTGTCTTCGTCGCCTGTTTTTTTTTTTGATTCTCTTTCTCTTCTTGCGCCGCTCCATCCAAGTCGCCGGATAGCGCAAGTCTGTGTCTCTTTCTTTCTCTCTCTTTCTGTCTGTGTGTGTGTGTGTGTGTGTCTCACTGGTACTTCTTCTGTTTTGCAACTTTGTGCGTCGAGCTGCGACTGTCCAGCACTATCATTTCTTCTTTCTCCCACTGTTTTCTAGTTTTGGCTTTGGTGCTGAAGAGACTGTGCGTGCGTGCGTGTGTGCGTGCGTGTGTGTGTGTGTGTACTTTTGCTCGTGCCATCACCTGCACCATCGCCACTCACCGCCGATAGGCTCCGTGTATCTTGTGACTTCGGCGTTTGCCTTTTTTTTTTTTTTGTTAGCGTGTGTGTGTGTGTGTGTGTGTGATCACCTCCCACCTTCTGCGTTGCGGTTGTCGTGCGGTTTTTTTTTTTTCTCTCCCCGTGCGCGCTGCCCTTTACTGTTCTTCTCTTTTTTTCTTCTTTTGGTGTGTTTCTGTGCGTGCCTCACTAACACCTCCTCCCCCAGCCACCCACGTCGGTGGTACTGTGCACGCTCCAACTGCGTCCACCCGCCCTCTTCCCCCCTCCCTCACAGAGCAGTCCGAAGTGTGTCACCTCCACTTTTCACTTTCCTTCCCTCTCTCTCTGCCTCACTCGTCTCCCTCCTTGTCGCCTTTCACATTCTTTCTCTTCCCCCCCTTCCCTCCCTCCCTCCCCCGCTCTGGTGTGTCGTTGTCGTCTTTCACCAAGGCACGTTTTCTTTCCACCTTTTTTTTTTTTTTTGCTTTCTTGTGTTCGCGCGTCGCGTGTTGCGCTGTCTCGTCTCTTGTCGCGCTCCACGTGCGTCCCTTCTTTTTCTTGTGTCGTTGTAGTGGCTATTCCGTGAGTGTGTGCGTGTGTGTGTGTGTGTGTGTGTGTGTGTGTGTGCGAGTGCGCTCGCGTGCGCTTTGCCTTTCCACAGCTGCTCAGCAAACGGACTACCAACCTCCCCGCGCCGCGAGGATCTTACGACAGCAACGACAGCAGAGGTAGGGTGGATCGTATTGGGAGACGCAGCTCCTGACTCCACCGCTCTCGAACTGTCCTTGAACACCCTACCTTGTGCTACGTTGAAGTAGAGTGAAGACCGAGAGACAGAGACGAAGCACAAACCACACGCGTCGGTGTGCACAAGTAGCCAACAGCGTTCCTTGCTGCCCTCCTCTCTTTCTCTCTCTTTTTCTTGCCCCCTTCGTTTTTTTTTTTCTCTCTCTCTCTCTCTCGCCTCCTTCACGTGCGCTTCTGTCTTTTTCATTCTCTCCCTTTCCTTGTGTGTGCTGCTGTGTCTCTCCCTCTCTCTCTGTGGGTTTGACGTGTCTCCTCATCAACTGCCCCACCCCCCTCACACACCACGTCGTCTCTCTTTTGCTCTTTGTACGGTCTCCAGGGCAGCACGTGTGAAGGAGGCATTACCGGTGGCGTAGCTCGCCCAGTCAGTTGCGGTCGCTGCGTGCACAAGAGAGAGAGAGAGCGAGTGCAGTGCAGTCATAGCTCTCCGTTTCACAGGCAGAGGTACTTCACGAACAAAGTGTGCTCTGCCATCCACACTCCCTCACACACGCGCAAGACAGCTCGGCGTGCGTCACTTTACACAGTACTCCCATCAGCTCGCCTTGCTTTTCCTTTTTTTTTTTTTAAGAGTACTTTTACGCTTCGTCAGCCACGTCTCTTCAACACGGCAACACGTGTCTCGTCCCCCCCTTCCCCCCTCCCCGCTCGCAACCTACGGTACCCGGAGACAAGAGAGAAGGAGAGAGAGAGAGGTACCTGTCACTCACCTCGGCCCACGCCGTTACCCTGCCAAGGTGCGTGTGTGAGTGTGTGTGTGTGTGTGTGCATACTGCGCCGCTTCATTCTTCTACTCCCCTTCCCTTCCCTCCCCCGCCATCGTGTTTGTTGGCAACAGCGACTACTGACTTCCCTTCCCCTCCTTCCCCTCCTCTCATTCTCCTCGCCGTGACAGGCTCGTGGGCAGCCGTGTCCTCCATTTATTTAGTTTTTTTTTTTTTTGCCACCTTTGCTTGCTTCTTCCCCCTTTTTTTTTTTTTTTGGACTGTGTTCGTACACCATCGGCAGTAGTGCGACCTGTGGCTCCCGTCGCCATCATCGCTCTCGCTCAGCGTGCGCAGCAGCTCGGACTTCTCCTTCCTCCTCCTCCTTCCCGCTTTCTGTGTACTCCTCGCACTTCACTGCTCTCGAGCCATCCGAGTGCGCGCATCTGTATCTCTGTGCGTGTGTGTGCCACACGCTCTCCCTCCTTTCCCTATCTCTCCTCGCCGCTTCTGGCGTGTGGGTGTTGCGTGTGCCTGAAGAGTGTGTGACGTGCTGCCACCACCAACTGTTGCCCGGCGAGTGTCACCACTTCGAGTTTCGTGCTTTCCACTGCCGTCCAGCCTCCAGTGTGATACACACCATCTCTCTCTGACGTCGTACCTCGCCTCCTTTTCTTTCAGTTTTTTTTTTTTTTGGTTTCGCTCCCCGTGTTCGCTGATTAGGGCGAATCCCTTTTTTTGTTTCTCTGTTGTTGTTGTTGTTTGTTCGCCCTTCTTTCTGCTCTTGCCGCTTCCCTTCTCGATTCCCTCCCCTCTTTGTCTGACTGTGTCTGTCTGTGTGCGTGTGCCCTTGTGCGCGTTCATTCGGTATCTTTCTCTGGCTGTCTTTCTTTCCCCCCACACTTTGTTCCACGTCGTCTCTCTCACTTTGTTGTCGCTCAGCGTTTTCATTCTCGTGACACCTGCTCTGCGTCACAGATACGTCTCACACATACACACAGGCTGACAGTCAAACAGATAGATAGGCATTCAGGCAGACGCAGACGCGCAGGTGTTGTGCTGCTTTGTTTTTTTTTTCTTTTTTTGCTTCATTCTCTTCGCGCTCCCATTGCTGGTGTTCTCTTTTGCTGTCTTTCTCTCTCTTTTTTTTTTTCTTCTTCTTCTTCTCCCCTCTCTTCTCATCTCTGCGTCTCTCGTTGTCGTGCGTCTTTTCTTTTTTTTTTCTTTTCCTTTCTCTCTCTCTCTCACGCTCTTCATTACTTCTTCCTCCTCCTCTTTCTCTTCCTCCATTGAGCCAGAGAAAAAAAAAAAAAAGAAAGCGTTGGTACAGCCGTCATCCTCCTCCGTAGTCTTCTTTTTTTCTTTTTTTTTTCCGGTTTCTTTCTTCTCTTTTTTTTTTTTCTTTCACTGGCGCTGCCGTTGAGCCTTTACGGCGTCGTGCGGCCCTCTTTCCCTCTGCTTTCAGTGTTTGTCTGTGTGCATCTGTGCGTCGTCCCTGCTGGTGTCTGTGGAGGCGTCTCTCTCGAAAAAAAGAAAAAAAAAAGAAGAAGCAGAGCGCCTAGCCGAAGCACACATACACACACACACACATACACAACAGCAGCGCGCGTGTACAGGGTTTTTTTTTTTTTTTTGGCCTTTCTCCTCCCCCTCCTCTCACTTCTCCATCGCACGTGACAGCACAACTCACACGACGCAGCGGTCAACCCCCCTAGACGCCGGAGCACGAGACGCAGAGGAGCAGAGGTGAGGGACACAGTGGACGCGTCAACAATCAACAGCACCTCCCTCGACAAGTCAGAGGGGACCGCTGCAGCTGCTGCTTCCGCGCTCGCTCGTGAGCGCAGGCACTTCATTCATCGCTCCCTCTCTCTCTTCCTCTCCTGTGTCTTGAGCACAGTAGTTTTCCGCACTGCTCGTGAGTTATCTCTGTCTCATTCAGTATTTCTTTTTTTTTTTTCTTTTTGTGGCTTCGCGCGCTCGTTTTTTTTTCGCGCGTGTGTGTGTGTGTCTGTGTGCGCCATCAAGACCTCCCCCCCTCCCTCCTGCGCGTCTCTGCGTCTTTCTCCTTTTTTTTTTTGTTTTTTTTTTTTCTTCCTCGTTTCTTGTCTCTCTCTTTCGTAGCGTGTGTGTTCTGTGCGCTTCGTTTACGCGCCGTCTCTGTTTCTCTGTCTCTCTCTTTTTTATTTTTATTTGTAGAGCCCAATCGCTGCTGCGCCGTAACGCGTGTCTTCCTGTCTCCCTCTGATTTGTCCACCCCTCCTCCTCCTCCTCCTCCTCCTTGTTCATTGACTCGGCGGTGTGTGCGTCCCCCCTGCCAGCACAGCAGTGACACAGCTCTACCCGCCCTCGCTGCTGCTGCCCCGGCACACCCTCCACCTCCTACACCTCTTTCGTGATTGTCTTGTGTGAGCGGCTCGTGCGCGTCCACGATACTCGCCACCTCACTTGTTCTCTCTCACTTTTTTGCTTCTGCAACGTGGTCGGTGCTCCCCTCCCCCCCCTCCCCCCTCCTCCTCCCTCTCCCCCCGCCCGACACGCTTGCATCACCGTGTCGCTCACACTGTCGGCAGCGGTCCTATCGGGTGGAGGTGACATGCACCCAACGCGCGCTCCTGTACCAGTTCCGCTAGGCGCGGAGAGACCGTCGCCGCCGCTGTCTCACCGACTGCCCGGAGCGTCTCCCGGCACCTCACCCACGAGCGCAGCCGTGTCTACACTGCAGAGGATGTCCAGCGGGGCACCAACATCATCGTCGCGGCAGTCGCCCACGTCATCGCGAGCACCGGTGGTGGTGGGCAGTGTCGGTGGGGCACACGCGCACTACCACAGCCACACCGGCGGTGTCCACCCGCTCTCCATCGAGGTGCCGCGGCCGGCGTCGTCGTCGTTGTCATCGTCGTCGCCGGCTGGCGCACCACGTCACGCAGTCCAGCAGCAGCACCAACAACAACACGTCCGAGCCGAGGTCAACCGCGGCCGCTCCCCCGCGCACCACGGCGGCGGCCCTGTCAGCACAGTGCCGGTCATCTCCCATCCGCTACCGACACTCTCTGCGGAGCGGCTGAGCGAGGTGGCGGGACCGGCGTGTGGCCCGTCCAGGGTGACAGGGATGATGCAATGCTCCACGCCGGTCGGTGGCGTGCTGGATGGTCCGCCCACGCCGCTGGTCTCGGTCCCTGCCACGCCGGTCACACCAGTGGAACACAGCAGCACCAACCTGATCCTGTACAACATCGGCCCACACATGACAGAGGCGGCGTTGCGCGGCCTCTTCGACCCCTTTGGCGAGGTGGTGAGCTGCGCCGTCATGCGCGACATCCACACCGGCGCCGGTCTCGGCACCGCCTTCGTGCGCTACGCACACCACAACGATGCCTGCCGTGCGCTGGAGGCCTTCAGCGACCGCGCCAACCCAGTGTGCGTCCACGAGTCCAAGCCACTGGCGGTGCAGTGGGCACGAAGGCAGCACGACGGCGCCCCAGCTGGCGAGGCGCGCAAGAAGATCATGAAGCTGTTTGTGCGCAACATCCCCCTCGACTGCACCATCGAGGACTTGGAGGCGCTGTTCGGGCAGTACGGCCCTGTGCGGCAGGTGACGCTCCACAAGGACACGTCGCCGGTGGAGGATGAGGCGATGGTGCGGCTCATCGCGTTCGTCATCTACGCGGAGGAGGGGGCGGCGGAGCTGGCGTCGAGCGAGGTGCACAACACGCGGCCCTTCGAGTCCTGCAACGGCATCCCCATCATGATCAAGCTGGCGGAGAGCAGCCAGCGTCGGCGGTTCATGAAGAACGCAGACGGCGCCACGCCGAACACGTACTCCATGCCGCGCACATCGCCCATGACGCCTGGTGCGTCGGGCTCACACTTTGACATGACGGCGGCGATGCCACAGCCACACCTGTACGCGCACATGCTGCACCAGCGGCACCCGCTGGCCCAGCGTGGCTATGACAGTACCACGTCGTACCCGGGCACGTCTGCCTTTGACGCCGCCGTCGTGGCGTGTGCGCCGCACCCCGACATGCGCGACCTCTCCGTGAGCAGCCACCACGGCACCCCGCAGCCGTTGCCGGTGAGTGTCTCCGGCGGAGGCACACCTGCTGCCATGACCCCTCTCAGCTTCACCATCGGCGGCGGCGGCAGCTCGCCCGCCCAGCCGCTCCACGCGCAGCCGACGGCCCCCTACATGGGGGACCGGGACGACTGCAGCAGCAGCCCGTACTCCGCGTCCTCGCCGCCCGTCTCCGCCGCTGGGCAGGTGTATCGTCAGCCGCCGTCGCTGTCCTTCGACGCCACTGCCGCCCCCGGCGCCTGCGGTGCCCTCTCCACGTCCTCCAAGTCCAACTGCCAGAGCGTTCCGGATGCGGGGGTCATCTCAGCGGGTGGCCGGTGCCCGAGCGGCAGCTTCCTCTACAGCAACAGCGGCAGTCAGGGCGACACGTCCCCGTCCTTCGCGGGCGGCACACCGCACGCGGTGCCCACCAGCGCGCAGTGGTGCGGCAGTCAGAGTGGAAGCTTCACCGTGGCTGCGCCGCAAACGCGGCCCAACATGGACGCGAGTCGGTCGCCACCGGTCGCGGTGGCCGCCTCCGCACCACCGTACCCATCTGCTCGCGCGTCCTCTGGCGCATCGGTGGCGTCGGGCAGCGTGCATGGGAGTCCCCTCTGGCCCGGCGGGAACCCTCGCACCCCGCTCACGTCCGCGAGACTGACCGCCGGTGGGTGCGGTAGCAGCGCGTCGGACATGGGCTCGACCATCGCCAGCAACAACTCGGTCAATGGCGCCGCCTTTGTCAACGCCGCCGCACACAGCGCGGAGCCGCCAACGCAGCGTATGGATGCCTCGGAATCGTGGCGCCGCGCGGTGCGGACGCACGTGCACAACACGAAGCTCCAGACAGAGCGTAGCAGCGCGAGCGGCTCCCTGACGTCGATGGGCGCCGGCTGCAGTGCAGGACCGCAGCCGGCGACGACCTCGCCGACGTCATCCGCGCGCCGCGCTAGTATTCTCTCGCAGAGTTGCAACGAGACGCCAGCCAACGGCGTCACGCCGCCCACGTCCCCCATGTCGACCTCCGCTCTCTCCGGCGACCAGGCCGGAACGAGGGCGACGGGCACCGGGACGCCGTCGTCCGGACGCACGCGGTACTACAACAATCCGTACTCCTCTGAAAGCGCAAAACTGTTTTGTTAAAGTGCCGCCACACACAGACACAGACAGAGAGACTATGTGCGGTAGAGAGTTGAGAATGTGTGGACATGCCGCCGCCTCTTCTCCCTCTCCGTCGGGTGCTCACGAAGGCGACGATGCGCTGCGTTGGATGTCACCCGTGCCGCCTCGTGCGATCGTACGTCGTATCCTCTGCGACTGTCACTTTTTATTTCTGCACCACCACCATCATGTCCGCGTGCGTGAGGTTCGCTATCTCCATCGCATGTGTGAGTTCCCCTCCACCTTTTTTTTTTTTTTTATATATTTGAGCCGGTGCTTTTTTTTTTTTTGTTCAGTTGTGTATTTGCTTTTTTGTGCTCCCTCTGTCTCTCTCTCTCTCTGTGTGCGTCCCTTCTGCAGTGGTGATGGCGGTGCCCACTGGCTAGTGGTGCTGCCATGGCTTCGAAAGTGGTTCTCTGTTCTTTTTCCTTGTCGTCCTTGTTTCCCTTTTTTTTTTTTTCGCGCCGGAGTGTTCCTTCTCGCGCTGACTTCATTCTACCTCCCTGTGCACATCCTTCATCACACACTCTTTTTTTTTTTTTTATTGTGTGTGTGTGTGTGTGTGTGTGTGTACGAGGCTGTATCGGCGTTGCAGCGACGAAAGCAACGGCGTGTGCGGTTGTTTTATGGATGCTGCAAAGATATGAATCAGAAAGATGTGAAAAGGAGGTGTGTGTGTGTGTGTATGCGTGTGTATGCGTGTGTGTGTGTGTGTGCCCTCCTTGTTTCCGTCTCTCCTCGCTTGTCTCTCTCTCTCTTGCTGGTGTGGGTCTCACTCTCTGTTTCTTCGACATGGCGGCGGCGGGGGAGGGTGGAGGTGCTCCGTGTCAACACTTCTCTTTTTTTTTCTTCTTCTTTCTCTGTTCTTTGCCGCTCTCTCTCTGTCTCTCTCGTTTCTCTCCGCCACTTTTTTTCTTGTGCCGTACCCACCCCAGCTGCTTTGGTCGCTGTCTTCTTCATTTTTTTTTTTTTACGCCTTTATCTCTCCCCTTCTCTCTTTCTTTGTTCTTCTTTTTTCAGTTGATTTTTCGAAGCTCCTCGTCACACTCGCTGTGGGTGCGGGCGTACGCGGCTATTCTAGGACCGCTGGCTTTGGTGGACCTCGCAGCTTGTGCGCTGGTGTACATATTTGTGTGCGTGTGTGTGTGTGTGTGTGTGCTCCTCCTCTCTCTGATTTTTTTTTTTTCTTCATTTGATGGTGTCACAGTTGTCGTCGACTCCTTCACTTCTTTGCTCATGGACAGTCGTCATCCTTCTTTCCATGTAGCCTTCAACTGTCTCCTCCCATCTCTCCCTCTCCTTCTTCAGTTGTCGTCTCGACCGTTTTCTATTGCCGGTGGCCGTCACCGTGTTTGTGTGGTGGCGCGGTACGACCGTAGCGGCCCCCCTCCCTCACTGCTGCACCACTGTCGGAGCTGTCTCTCCTCGATTGCCTCCGTCACTCCCGTCTCCCATCTTCCTCATTCACTCCCCTTTTTTTTTTTCTTCAGAAAAGCGTCGACCAAGATCTTCGTGTGTCTGTGTGTGTGTACGTGGTGGGAGCGTGTGTGTATGCATGTGCATGTTTGTGTAGTTGTATATATATGTATGGGTGTGTGTGTGGATGGGTTTGTATGCGCTTCTGTACTGAGAACACAACGCTTTCGACTGTTCTGTGTCGAGGTGAAGACACGCAACGCCGCCAAGCTGAGGGCTCTGCACGTGTACACGCGAACTTGCTCTTGTTCTCTTTACTTTCCCCCCTCCCAGCTTTTGTTGTGTGTGTTTTTTTTTTTTTTTTTTGTGCCACTGACATAGTCTTTCCGCGCGCTGCCTTTTGTACGGGGAGTTCGCATCCAGTGGCATGTATCGGTGTGTCGATGTGCGCGTTTGTGTGTGTGTGTGTGTGTGTTTGTGTGTGCTTCTGAACGGGTGCTACACGCTCCATTTCTTGCTCCCTCTCCTTCTCCCTGTCTGCCAGGCTGCGTTTCCTTGATCGCCTTTTGTCCTTTGGGGAGGTTTCTCTCGGCGTCCTGTACACACTCACACACAAGCGTACGTTCTGTCACTGTCTCTCTCCCTATTCCATTTTTTTTTTTCTTCTCCTCTTTCCGATACTCCTCTTCCCCTCATTGCTCTTCCTCCCACTGAATGGCGGCTGAGCGTGAAAAGCGGTGGTGGCGCCATCGTGGTGTGCCCCGCGGTACTTGTGAGCTGGCGAGTATTGGGCAACGACAAACAGCGTTATGAGAACAAACAACAAGAACAAAAAAAAAAAGAGAAAAGAAACATACGTAACACACACACACACACATGCCCGTGTTTGTGGATGTGTGTGTTCACATTCGTGTATCTCCCTTCCTTCCTCTTCTTCTCCTACTGCACACAGACGCAGTCTCCGTAGTCCACTGCCAGCCTTCATATTGTGTGACAGAGAGAGATCTTTCTCTCTCTCGCCGAGGGCGTCAGCCTCCTCTCCTCCTCCTCCCCAACCTCGATCTCCCTTCCGCTCACTGTCCCGCATTCCCTCACTTACGTATGTCTGCTCTGCCTCCGATGCACCGACAACAAACACACACACACACATACACATACACACACATACGCACATGCATTGACTCCCAGACTTCACAAACTACACACGCGATTCATCAGCTAAGGATTGCCCGCCTCTCATTGCCACAGCCGCCCCACCACTGCGGTGTTGTTTGTCTCCATCTGTTTATCCTCTTTCGTCTGTCTCGCTGCACGCCCTCCTTCTCCTCGTCCTCCTCCTCTCCACCACACGCTCGTGCACATCCAGCGTCGTCTGACCCGCGCCACGTACGCTGCCCCCACTTCTCTTTTCCTGTCCCCCCCATCTTTCTTTCTTTCTCTCTCTCTCTCTCCCCCTCCTTGCCCTCGTCTCTTCTGTGACTGTCTGTGTTTGTGTGTTTGTGTGTCTCCGTACGGGCTGCTTAGGGACGCTGTGAAGGCCGTGTTGTGCACCTGATCCGACTGCAGAAGAAGGCACTCGCCCGTGTGTGTCTCTCTCTCTCTTGTGTCACCACCGCTCTTTGTGGGGGTGTACGTGGCACCGCCTTTTCCTTCCCCCGCTTCATTCCCTCTGCGTCTGCGAGTGCACGCATCCACACACACACACATACACGCACACAGACTAGTACCTTCTCTCTCTTTTGATTCTCTGTTCTACTTTCCTTCTTGTTGTTCCTTTTTTTTTTTTCACATATATCTCTCTCTCTCTTTTTATACAGACGTTGAGGAGTCGCCGTCCTTGTCCCTCTCTCCTCTTCCCCTCCACCGCGTGTGTGCGTGTGCGTGTGTGTTTGTATTTGGTGACTGTGATAGACTTGTCTCTCTTTTTTTTTTTCTTTTTTTTTTTTTATTTGTCGCCCTGATTCACGCCGCATTTTTTTTTTTCGTGTTCTTCGCTTTTTTGCGTGCGTGCTTGTGTTTGTGTGTTCGTCAGCGTAGGTGTGTGCGTACCGTTTTTCTTTTTTGTTTTTGTTTTCGTTTCCGTGTCCGTCGTGCCTCCCACCTTGCGTTGTTTCTTTGTCCACAGTGTTCCCCACTCGCGTCTCCTCATCAAAAAAAAAACAAAAACAAACAAAAAAACACCTCCGCCACTTCTTTTGGGTTCTTTTCTTCTTATTGTTGTAGTTGTTGTTCTTACTGTGTCACTCGGACTGACGAGTTTGCCGCCAAGCAACAAAAGTATATAGGCACGCACAAAGAAACACACTCTCTCCATCACACACACACAGACAAGCTCAAACTTGTTCAGAGTTTTTATTGGCTGCCAGCCTTCACAAAAAAAAAAAAAAAGGAAAGCACGAAAAAAAAAAGGAGCACAGTGGCACGCCAGAAGACCCCCCAGACCCTTTCATCTCATCCCACTCCCCCCTACGCGCGCTCACACGGACACAAACACAACAGAAAGTGAGGAAAAAAAAGAGTTGGGAGGCAATTAAAAGAGATCTCCTCTCGAGACGGAGCGCATTTTTTTTTTTTTTTTTCGTTGTTGCTGTTACCGGCAGCAGTTGTGTTTCTGCACGCTTTTTTTTTTTCCTGCACTTTCCCCTTGTACCCCCTCGCTCTCCTCCTCGCCGCTGCAATTGACAGAGAGTGAACACGCTATCCGCTGCAAGAGGAGCGCTTTCTTCTTCGCCTCTATCTCTCCTTCCCTATCTCACACACTTTGTGTACCTCTCTCTCTCTCTCTGTTGTGTGTGTCTGTGTGTTGGCGGCGCTTCTTGTCATCAGCTTTTTCTCTCTTTTTTTTTAGTGTGCTTCTTGGTCTTATTTGATTTCCCTCTCTCTACTCGCTCCATTCACACGTTTTGAACTCTCAGAGAAGCGCCAGAGCGCCACGAAAAAAAGAGAAGAAAAGGGAGAAATACGCAACACAACTACTCACTCACTTACTCTCACACACACACACACAAAAAAAAGACACGCAGATACACGCACTTCGTGGTGTGTGGACCAGTGTTGACGGGTGCCACTCTTGTCTCTCTTGCTCTATCTCTCCGCATTCTTCTTCACTCTCGTAGAAGAAGTGGAAGAACAGTGAGAAGAAACACAGTCGTTCTCAGCTCTGTCCCTCCTTTTTTTTTTCTTTCTTCTCTGTGGTGTCGCGAGGAAGAAGAAAAACACGCACACACACAGAGAGAAAGAGAGAGAAACGAAAAGAGGGAGACATTTCACGAGCAAATCACACACACACACATTATCACTCTCTGCCTCTGCCAGTTGGACCCTGTCTCTGTCTCGGCAGGGGGGTCGCGTTCGTGAGTGAGCAGTTGTGCCTCCAGACCACTTTCTGTCTTTTTTTTTCTCTTTTTTTTTCACCTTCTCTCTTTCTCTCTCGTTGCGTGTACTGCACCACCTTCGCCCCTGGCCTCCTGTTTTTTTTTTTTTGCTTTTACTCACTCGCCTTCGCCACGAAGAGGATTCATACACAGCCTGTGTCACCCCTGTCTATCCCGGTGCGTTGTGCTCGCCGACCTTCCCTCTCCTCTTTCTTTTGCTTCTCTCTCTCTCTGTCCGAAGCCTCTGTTTCTTTTTTTTTTTCTCTTCTCGCCCCTTCCTCCTCTCCTCCTTCCGTCACACGTTGCGTGTTCTCTCGTTTTTTTAGCGCGTGTGTCTCTCTCTGTGTATCTTTTTGCTTCTGTGTGTCTGCCTTTGTCACCTATTTCTTCTTCGATTCCCTGTGTGTGTGCTTTTTTTTTCTTTTTCTCTCTCTTTTCCTTCTCTGTTTTGATAGTTTGCGTCTTGCTCTTGTTTTCTGAGAGTGAGTGTCGCTGTGAGCACTGTACGTCTACCGCGTTGCCAGTTGCTGTTGCTGTTGCCGTTTTTTTTTTTTTTTTTTTCGCATCTTCTTGCCATCATCTTCTTCCTCTCCTCTTCGTCGTCCCCTCTGCGTGTGTTTTCCTGTGAGTGGTGAGTTTTTCTTTAGCTGTTTGTTTGCCCCCTTCCCCCCTTTTTTTTGTCCGTCAATCTGTGGTGTGTGTCTGCGTGCCTGCGCGTGTGTCTGTGTCTGTGTTTTGTTTGTGTGTGTAGAGACCGTTCAAGTCTTGCATCTTGTACTTTTTCTACGTCCAGTTTCTTTTGCCGTCGCTGCCCACTGCCCACCGTCCCCTCACCTCCCCCCCGGTGCTCCTCTTCGTTTCATCTCCGTCTTTCTCTCTTTACCGAACTCCTCTCGCATCACGCACTGCTCGCTGCCATCTTGCTCGCTTCGCTTCTGCACCCCCGCCCCCCGAGGTACCTGTGTGTGTGTGTGCGTGCGTGTACGAGCTCTGGTTTCCTTTGTCACGAAGGCCGTCACCCACCCTTCTTTGTTCTTCTCTTGCGGTTTCTGCCACCGTGTGCGGCAGCAGCGCCAGCAGTCTTCACCCTCTCCTTCCTCCCATCACCAGTTTCTGTGTTTGTGTACGTGCGTGCAAGGGCAAGGCGATAGCGTGTCCACCTGCACACGTTGCCATCACCGGAGCTTCGTCGAAGACGTGAGTGAAGGCGGAGAGCAAAGGAGAAAGAGAAGGAAGAGTGGAGAAGAGGGAAAGAACGCGACACCGAGTTGCGAACTTTTTTTTTTTCTTCTGCGTTTGATTTGGTCTCCCCGAGTCTGCGAGTCGCACCTTTTTTTTTTTCTTCTTGTTGTTGTTGCTTGGGTTCTCTGAACAAGGCGGGGTGTCACCGCACCTGCAACAGCTCTGCGTGTGTCTCTTCTCCCTCCCCTCTTCCTCTTCTCCGTCCCCTGCTCCTCCTTCTCCTCCGTGCGTGTTTGTCGGCTGAGCTCGAGGCGTCTACTGTCTCCCCCACATTCCTTTCGATTCTCTGGTTGATTCCCCATTTTTCTCCTGTTTTTTTTTTTTTTTTATTGTTGTTGTTCTCTCCCTCGGGACCTCAGTGTGTGCGTGTGTCTGCTTCACCTCCCTCCCTTCCTCTTCTTCTCTTCCTCGTTCCTTCTCATTTTCAGTGTCGTGCGCTCGTGTGTTCGGCCACCAGCGTGTGTGTGTGTGTGCCACCAGATCGCTCGCTCTTTCGTTCCCCGTCCTCATCTGTGTTTCTCTCTCCCCTCTCTCTCTCTCTCTCGGACACGGTACTCTGCTGCTTCAGTAGCTTCTCTTCTCCTCTCCTTTTTTTTTTCTCCTTTGTGTTCTTTCTTTCTGGCTTGAGCCACGCCACTTCGTCGATACTCCTGCTCGTCCTCGTGCGTGTGTGTGTGTGTGTGTCGACGTCGTTTCTCTCTCCCTCTGGCCGTCGACCTCCTTTGTGTGCCTCGTCCTCCTCTTTCACTCTCTCTTTGTCGCTTCTTCCATTTTTTTTGGTTTCTTTTTTTTTTCCCTTTGTCGTTTGCCCCCTCCCTCCTGTTCCGTGGACATCACAGACGTGGCGTAGCTCCACATTTCTATTGCTTCGGCGGTGTGCTTTGGCACTGTCTGCAACAACAACTCTTCCACCTCTCTCTCTCTCTGTGTCCTTGCGTTCCTTCCTCTCTGACGTACAGCCTATCACTGCTCTCTCCACTCCCATTGTTTTTCTCTCCACTCCCGTTCTCTTCGTCCTTTGCAGATTTTTTTTTTTTTTTTTTTGGCTTGACCCGGTTGTGTGTTTGTGCCTCTTTCTCTCGCCTTCTTCCTTTCTTCGTGTCCCTCGCTTTCGGCCTCCTCTTTTTTTTTTTTTTTTTTTCTAGCTGTGTGCACGTGTGTGTGTGTGCTTCTGTCCTCGTGTGCGTGACAGGGCGTGCGCGTGTGTGTCTACGATCTTTTTTTCCCCTTTGAATTATTGTTCTTAGACCTCACAAAAAAAAAAAAAAGAAGAAGCAACAAAAAAAAAAGAGAGCCCGTGAAAGCCACTACAAAAGAAGAGAGAACGAAAAAAAAAAAAAATAGTGAGGAAGACCAGGTGAGATAAAAGAAGGAGCAGCACGAACACACTGTGTGTGTGTTTGTGTGTGTCTATCCTTGCCTCCCCCCTCTTTTTTTTTTTTTTTTGCTCTCCCTCTCTCTCTTCTCTTTGTTCTGTGTTCGCTCCCCCCCGCCCCCTCCCTTCTCCCGCGTCCTCTCATCCGCCCGCTCTCCGGTCTTCCGAGTTACGGCGCAGTCCTTCTCTGTTTCCCATCCACCTGCTCCAGCTCATTCGCTTCCCTACACTTCTTCTAACCACTTCGACTTTTCCATACTTTCTCCCTCATCGTGTGTTTGTGTGTTTGTGTGCGTGTGTGCGTGTGTTTGTTTTCCTTCTAGGCAGTGCTGCCCCTCACTCCAACCCCCCCCCTCTACCTACAAGGTGCGTGAGAGAAATTGTATTTGTTTTTGAACTTCTTCTTCTTCTTTGGTCTTGCGTACCGTTTTCTGCGCCATCTTTTTTTTTTTTTTTCTAGTTCACGTTGTAGTCTTCTTCCCCTGAACCAGTGCCTGCCACAACTCCGCCCCCCCCCTCCTCGTCCTTCTCTCTCCCTCTCTTCTCTCGTCTCTCACTTGTACAAGGGCACAGAGGCAGACAGACACCTCGACACGATGATCCCTCGTCGCAGCTCCTCGTGCGTCTCTCTGCGGACGCACCGCAAGCTGTGCCTGCGGGCCGCGGCGCCGGCGGCGCTGCTTCCATCCGCCCTCCTGCTGCCCAGCGCCACCGCGCCACGTTCCGGCAACAAGTCGCGAGCGGACGACGCTGACACACCCAACAAGAGCTGCAATGAAACGACGACACCGCCAGCGGTGAACGCAGCGGAGGTGTTGGAGAAGCGCGTCTCGCCAGCGAAGATTGTCTCCGAGTCGAGCAGCTCCTCCTCCGCCTCGAATCACTCCCAGCCGGCGGCGGCCGCGGTGGCGCAGCGAAAGCGGGCTGCTGTGACGAGTGCGCGCTCCGCCAGCGGCGCTGCGGTGCCCGCCAAGCGGCGCGGCACTCGCGCCTCGGCCGCCACCGCTCTCGCAACATCCGCCGCTGCCGCTGAGGAGAACAACCTGCACAACAGCAACTTGTTCATTCGCAACCTGGACACGCGAGTGACTCAGGCCGAGCTTGAGGCCGCCTTTGCGAAGCACGGCACCATTCTCTCCTCTGCCGTGATGCGCAACATCCACACCGGCGCGAGCCTTGGCACCGCCTTCGTCCGCATGAGCTCCCACGAGGAGGCGCGGCACACGATGGATGCGATGAGCGGTGCGCACCTCGGCACTCGGCCCATCTCTGTGCAGTGGGCAAAGCGGCACGAGGGGGCGCCGGTCGGCGAGGCGCGCAAGAAGATCATGAAGCTGTTTGTGCGCAACGTCCCCCTCGACTGCACCAAGGCAGACTTGGAGGCGCTGTTCGGGCACTACGGCCCTGTGCGGCAGGTGACGCTCCACAAGGACACGTCGCCGGTGGAGGATGAGGCGATGGTGCGGCTCATCGCGTTCGTCATCTACGCGGAGGAGGGGGCGGCGGAGCTGGCGTCGAGCGAGGTGCACAACACGCGGCCCTTCGAGTCCTGCAACGGCATCCCCATCATGGTGAAGCTCGCCGAGGACCTGGCGAAGCACACACGCGGGCATGGACGTCACCACGCGCAGCGGGCGGATGAACCGACTCCGTCCTCTGGTCGGGCACGCACGCGGGGCACCGCCGGTGGCGCGCGTCCAGATTCGGGCCGCGCGTCCGGCACGGACGCGACACATCACACCACCACCGCCACCTCCGTCAGCGCGGCCATCACCCCATGCAGCCTCAATGAGAGCGCTGCTCCGAGTCCACACAGCGGCCAACACAGCGGCATGCGCGAGACGACGTCGACCACGTTCCACTGTCCATGCTCGCCTCCGCTGCACTCGGGCTGCGTGCCGCTGCCGATGCTGTCTCCGCCGGATGCAGCGTCGACAGGGTGTGTGCAGCGTCCCTGCCACGGCCACGGCGGTGTCACGCCCTTCTCGCCGCAGCCGCCAAATCTTCTTCAGTCGCCCGTGACGGCGCCCTTCGTGTTTGGCGGGGCCATGCCCGCTCTCGGCCTCGCCGCCCCCACTGCTGGTGCAGCGGTGGTGGCCCCCACCTCCCCCTTCGCCACCGACGGTCAGCGGCCCTCGTCCACGGACTTCTCCAGCTACCCGATGAGCCACTACACCCCACACCGCAGCGCAGCAGCGCTCGCGGCGGCGGTGCCGCAGTTTTGCGACTACGCCGCCTGCCCTCCCTCGGTGCCCTACTATGGCCAGCATCACTTCTACTCAGCGCCCCCGCCGCTCTCCGCATCGACGCCGTCCATGCCAAGCTCCTATCACGTGCCGGCCGCGCATCTCGCCCCGGAGTACCTGGAGGGCAGCAACACCGCGGCCACGGCCGCCGCGGCTGTGAGCATACCCATCCCGCGCTCCGCCGCCAACCCCGTGCCAACGCGCTGCGAGAGTGCATCCCAGACGGTGGAGGTTGTGTTGGATGCAGAGGGGGACAGTGCGGCGCGTGGGGGGCAGTCCATGGCCCGCCCGTCACCGCACGCGGCGCCGTCGTCGTCGCCAGCCTTCCCAGGCGCGGCAACAACGACCACACCCAAGTCTCCACAGACCTACCGTCACAACCCATACGCAAACTGCTCCTTTGTCAGCGTTCGCTGAGACGATACACGACACTCCACGTTTACTGGTTCACTGCTTGCTTGTTTTTTTTTTTTTTTTTTTTGCGTGTTCCGTTTTCTTTCGCCTGTGCGCCAGCGTGTATGTGTGTGTGTGTGTGTATGTGTCTGTGGTGCATGTCACGTTTTCTTCTTCTATTTTTCGCCCTTCTGCGCGCAGTGTCGACGCTGCTCTTGCGTTTCCAAAGTCGTTGTTCTGTCTGAGTGAATGCACATTGTCGCGTGTGCTTGTGAGTGCTTGTGTGTCTGTCTTTCTTTTTTTTTTTGTCTTTTCGTGCAGTTTTAACCTTGTAGCGTAGGGCGTAGATGTGCTGGACTGATGACCGCCGCGTGAAAGGCAACTGCGTATTTGTGTGCATGTGTGTTTGGGTGTGTGTGTCTGATGGGAACCGACACTCCTGTGTCGTCTTTTTTTTTTTTTTTTCTGCGCTCGTTATGTCGTCGGTGTTTTGCTCTCCCTTCCCATATCATGCGTTTTTGTGGGGATGCTGAGGAGAAGAGGGTGTGTGTGTGTGGAGTGGGTGCGATAGAGCCGCTGTCTTTGAGCAAACCCGTGCCGCTCCACCTCCTTCTCTTTTTTTTTTTTTTCTCCTCCTCCTCTTGTAGCCCTCTCTTCTTTTTCCTTTTCTCTTTCTTATCTGTTTGCTACTGCTTCCATGTGCATTTGCGTGTGAATGTGTGCTAGCGTGTACAGATGTGAGGCTTCTCTTTTTTTTTTTTCTCTCTTTCCCCCCTTTTTTTTTTTTTCTATGTATGCTCATCTCAGCACCGGGACCGCCACGTACGCGCGTACGTGTGTCTTTTTGTTCTTCCTTTTTTGTTGAGGTCGTTGTTGTGCGTGTGTCGTGTCCGCGTTGCCCCCATTTTTTTTTTTTTAGTTTCTCTCATCTCTACTGAAGGGGAGGGGGGTGCGTCTTGCATTTCTTGCGCAGAGCCTCTCTCTCTCCTCGTTCTCTTTTGTGAGTCTTTCATGTCTTGTGTTTTCCAACAACGGTGATGGGTGTGCGCGCTACCGCCGTTGAATTGTTTTTTTTTTTTTCTTGGGTTTACGTGCTAGTGCCCCTCCCCCCCCCTTCCCCCGCCGCCCCTTCTTTTGGTATCTCTCTCTCTTTCTTTCCTTCTCTCCCCGTGTATCTTTGCCACGTTCTTCTGCCTCTCGCGTCCATCGCTGCTGCGAGATGCCCTTTGGTTTCACCCCACCCCCCCTTCCTCCTCCCTTTCGTCCCCCACCCAGCGCAAAGAGTACCTCAGTGTATCTATGTGCGTGCGTGCGTATCGGTGTGTTTATGTGTGTGCGTGCGTCTGTGAGTATTGTCGCTTCTTTTCTTTTTGTCTCCCTCCCTCTCTTTCTCTTGCTTCACTCTTCTCCATCATGCCTTCCGCCTCCCTCCTCCCTCCCCTCCTCCTCGTGTCTCCTACGTCTCTGGGCAGGGGAGAAGAGGGGTAGGAGGGAGGGGGGTTAGGAGGCGGAAGGGTGAGGACTCACGCGCTGCTCATTGCACTTTCAACGTTGCGTTCCTCCGTTTTGTTTTTCCTCTTTTTTTTTTTATTGTCTGTTCGCTCATCTCTTCGCTTTTCTCGACGGTCATCTGGTGATGAGAAGTCGTCGTCGCCTCTGTGCATGCTATCGACCCTGTCCTCGTGTGTGTGTGCTTCTCTTGGCTTCGCATTTTTTTTTTTTTTTCTTTCCCTTCTCTTTTCCGTCTGTCTTCATCTTCCATGAGTTGCCTGCGTACCCCCCCACTAAACTGCCTTTCTCTCCTTCTCATCCTGTGACCTATGTGCCCCCTCCCATCCTCACTCCGCCACCTCGTGCGTCTGCAGAGAGAGACCGCTGTCTCTACACACACACACACACACACGCGCGCGCGGATGCACCTACGGAGCCACCCACACTCTCTCCATCTCTGTGTGTGTGTGTGTGTAGATGTGCAAAATCTGTGTATTTTTCTTCCTATGTGTTCACGTACCTTCCCCTCCCTCTCTTCCCCGTCCTCCATTGCTTCTCACGCTCTCTTCTCGTTGAATTGGCCGTGCTCTCCTTCTTTTTTTTTTTTTTTCATTTATTGTCTGTTGTGTGTGTGCGTGTACGTGTGTTTCTGTGTGTCTGCGTATGTGTGGGTTGAGAAGTGTCTTTCTCTTTTTTGCTTTTTTTTTTCCTCATCTCCGTGTGAGGAACAGTGTGTGTGTCTGTGTGTCTTTGTGTCTCTGTGTCACATTGTTTTTTTCTTGTTTTTTCGCATGACTGCGCTTCTTACTCTTCCACCCCCCCCCCCCCCCCCCCCCCCCCCCCCGCCCCTTCCACGTCTTCTCGATCTGTGCCAATCTTCCTTTCTGTTTGGCTTTGTTTTTTTTCTTCTTCGTTTTGCATACGTTCGCGTCGTGTGAAAGGAGAGAAGTGATGAATGGTGTTGTGAGAGGGGTGGGTGGGGAGAAATGTGGAAGTTGCCCATTGGCTGGAAGTCGAAGTATAGCATCGAGCGAAGGAGCAGAGTCGTCGCGTTCACGAACATGCAAAAAAAAAAAAAAAGCTGCTGCTACCACCCAAACACGCACACACAAGTAGCTATGCATCACCGGTGGGGGAGAGGGCAGATAAGGCGATAGAGCACCTATGAAGCCTTCTCCACTGCTTTTAACTCCATGCATCATGCATCATACAGTCGGCGCCTCGTGAGCGGCAGCGCGGCGACAACCGCAATAGGAACAGCGGTCGTCCTGTGCTGCCGCCCACTGGTGGCCACAATTATGTGTGTGTGCATGCGTGATGAGACGTGTGCTTCTCGTGTTTGCGTGCCTCGACGCGCGTGTGTGTGTGTGTGTGCTGAGGTTGGAGGGCACGAAGAACAGTGAAATTACTCACTGACTCCCTCCTCGAAACACGCAGACACACACAGGGCTACAAGCAGCAACACTAGCGAAAAAAAAAAAAAAGAAGAAGCTGATTATCCACGCAAAGAAACAAACAAACAAACAAAAAAAAGGTGAGTCAGATTTTGTATCTGCGATCCAGTGCCTCTGCTTCTTGTTTTTTATTCGACTGAACTTCTTCCCTCCCCAGTTTTTCTCATCTTCGTCATCTTCTGATGGTGGAGAGTCTCGTGCGAGTTGTCCCTTTGGCCGACGTCTCAGTGCATTTTCACACCAGTGCTGCCGGTGGATCGCGGATGGGTGGCGGTGCCGAAGTCTCACTCTTTTTTTTTTTTATTTCACACCTCCTCCACTTCCTTCCTCCACGCTCTCTCTCTCTTTCTCTTTCTTTGTCGCTCTCATGCTCGTACTTCCCCCAGCTTTCCACCCCTGTTCTCCTGTCTTGTGTCGCAGCGCTGCGCGCACCTAGTATCATTGACCGAGACGTGCTCACTGTGCTTGTCTCTCTCTCTCTTTACTTTGTACGTGCTGCACTCTCTCTCTCTCTCTCCAGTGCGGTGAGTGCGGAGGTAAGAGTAGGCGGATGACTGGGGAGGGGGGGGGGCGAGGGAGCTGATGAGGACGAAAAAAAAAAAAAAAGAGAGTGAATGCAAGGAGGGGATGCGTATCTGTGAAAGTGTGTGTGTGTGTACACACCTCCATGACGCGGTGAAGCTAGAAAAGGAGGAGTGGGAGATAGAGTCACCATGACACTTCACTTCTCACGAAAAAAAAAAAAAACATGCGAAAGGCAACGAGACGTGTGTCTTCACATTCCACACAAACACACAACAACAAACATATGCACTCATTCATTCAGGCACCGGTGCTGAAGTGGTCTTTTTTTTTTTTGCATCGGGGGCAGCTGCGTCTGCATCTGTTGTTGTGTCCAAGGCGCATGTGTGGGTTTTCTATTGGTGTGTCACGACTGCTTGCGGGTCTTTTTTTTTTTGTTGTTGTTGTTACTGTTTCCTGAAGCGGACAGCTGCGTCGTCTTTCCACGTTTTTGTTGTAGTTTGCTTTTTTTTTTTTTTGTGCGTCGTTGGTGGTGCCAGGGAGGGGGGAGTGTCTCTGAGCACGCAGACGTGTGTGTGTGTGCAGGTGCGCACACTGCATCCCCCCTCCCTTTCACGTTTCTGATTTGGCTCCTCCTCTTTTCTTCTATCGATCGCTGAGCCCCACAGTCACTCTCTCTGCTGCTGCTGCTCTCTGTCTTCCCCTTATCATGCCAGCGGCAGTACTGTCGAGTGTCCGCGCACCCGTTGTGCTCTACTTCTTCACATCATGAACCTCGATCGCTATATATAAAACGCAAACGCACATCGGCTGTGTGTGTATGACTTTTTTTTTCCGTCACGACTTTGCTTGCTGCGTTGCGCTGCCGTTTACGTCCTCGTGATAGGTGGCTCTACGCCCCGACTGCAAAGAGTCTACTCTCTCTCTCTCGCGCGGTTGCAGTTCGATAGAAAGAAAAAAAAAGCCCGTGTTGTGAAGACCGGTCGGTGTGAGTTCGAGTCCAGTGCGCACACTCTGCGTGTGTGTGTGTCCCCCCCAGAAAAGATGAGTCGTGATCAAGGGAGGTTGGGAGTTGAGTGAGCAGGTACAGAGTACAACAGCAACATGTTTGGAGTCTTTCAGTACGACTGGCTATTGGTCTGCGTAACGGCATCTCCCTTCCTTTCCCACCCACCGCGACTCGGTGTGACGCGTGACTTCACCTCTTCCCGGTCCACAGAGAGAGAGAGAGGAGGTAAGAAAAAGAAAAAAAAGTCTTTCTTGTGGTTCTAGCGGGCGGCATCGGCGCACCATCTCTCTCTGTAAGTGCCTTTCACTTTGGCCAGCACATGCGAGTATCTCGACTGCACTTGCGTGTTCGTTCGTTGGTGTGTGTGTGTGTGTGTGTGTGTGTGTGTGTGTGTTTGTACGTGTGTTTGTGTCTTTGTCTTTGTCTCTTTTTTTGTTTGTTTGTTTGTAGGCGTTTTTTTTTTTTCCGTGGTCATTGCGCCGTTGGTGCTCACGTGTCGAACTCTGAGACCTCGAAGTGAGCGCTTCTCAGCGTAGCATACTCCTTCTTTTTTTTTTTTTCTGATTTGATGAGCGCGTGTGTGTTTGTACGTGTGTATGTGTATGTGTGTGTTTGTGTTTGTGTATTCGGTGTTCTTCGTCGCTTTCTCAAAAAAAGAACCCTCTCGATACACTCGTGCTCCCCCCCCGTCGCGCTCTATTCAAGACGTTCCCCTCTCTACTTTCTCCGGCTCCCTGTCGGCTTCACACACACAAACACACACACAAACACAAACATATGCATGCACACACGCGAACAACTCATCACCGCTGCGTTTTTTTTCTTGGACGGTGTATTGCTGTGAGAAGGAGGCGTGGAGGGGCCGTCGGCCGTGTCAAATCGCAGCTGTGAACTCCCCCTTTCCCTTGTTGCTATGATTGTCTGTTTCTGTTTTCTTCTGCTGCTCGTCTTTCTTGCGTTAAGATGAGCAGTGTGAGTATTTCTGTGTGTGTGTGTGTGTGTGTGTGTGTGTCTGTGTGTGTCTGTGTCTCCGTGTGTGTGCGTGCGTGTGTGTTTGTGTCTGTCTGTGTGTGTGGGCGTGCGAGTATGCGCGCGTCGCTTCTTGCATCCTGCTGACCTGTGTCTCCCTCCCCTCCTCTCTCTTCTCTTCTCGAGTGAGGGGCCTCATTGTTAGATTCTCTTTTCTTCTTCTTCGGCGACGCGGACACAGTGCCTGCGCATGTGTCGGTACATGTGTCTACACTGCGTGTGTGTGTGTGTGTGTACAGGCCTCCCTTCTCCTCTCCTTCCTTCCTTCCTTCACTCCGCTTCTCTTCTCTTTTTTTTTTTTTTTCGTTTCTCGCTTGACTAGAGGGCGTGTGGCGACATTGGTTGAGTCAACAAGAGATCGTGGTGAGAGGCGTCGGCGCAAGAGATGGCCGCGCAAGAAGAAAAACAAAAGAAACACAGACACACTCTCGAAAAACAACAACAACAACAACAGATTTTGACGTGAGTCTTGTCAAGTAAGAGGAGGACATCGGTTTTTTTTTTCTTTTTCATGTCTGACGAGCTTCGAGTGCTGCGTGTCTCTGCAGCACACACGCGCGTCTGCGACTTACTGTTCCTCTGTCTCATCTTCCCCTCCCTCTCACTCTTTTTCTTCTGTTGTCGCTACCACCTTAGAGTTGTGCTCGTCGACCTTCTTCGCTTGACACCATCTCCTGTTTCTCGCCACATGTGTGTTCAGCTTCTCTCGCTTCTCTGACCGCCTGCCCATGGCTCTTCTCCGCACACCTGTTGCGATTATGTGTCTCTTCCACTCATGAAGTGTGTGATGATTGTGCCATCCCCACTCTCTCTCTCTTTCCCTGGGTTTCAGACGTGCGCGTTGACGCGTATGTTTGCGCGCGTTTCCTGTGCGACGGACCGCACTGATCTTCCGTTTTTTTTTTTTCTGTTTCCCTTCGTGTTGGTCTATGTCAGAACTTTTTTTTTCTCTCCGTTACCCACACTCAGCATAGGTGTATGTATGTTTGCGTGTGTGTGTGTGCGAAGAGGAAGAGAGGAGGAGACATTGTGGTGTTGCCCGCCGTCCATCTCTCTCACGTTCTGGATGTGTGTCTCTCTCTCTTCACCTCCTTCTCCTTCTTCTTCTCACACCTCGCCGCCATCGCTGTCACTTTCTTTCTCCCTTCTTGACCTTGCTCATTCTCTCTTTCCGCCTCTGCGTGTGTATGGAGGTGTGTGCCTCTATCTTTCTTCACATGATCCAATGCTGAAGGATGCGTCGACTGCACTGCCCATCCCCCTCCACCCGCATCTCACGTGCCTTCTCCTCTTCTCCTTCCCCATCCGCCAGCTATCCATGTATCTCAGTCTGACGCGTGTCTCATCTCTCACACACTTGTGTTCTGTTCTCTTCCCCTTCGTCGTCGTGATCGTCGCGACCGCGCGTATGCACTGTGACTCACACACGCACACACTCTCTCTTGAGCAGACGTGCCCTTGCGCTTCCCTCCTCCCCTCATCCCCCACCTTCGTCATGGTTGTGATGATCGTCGTTGTTGTCGTCGAGGCGTGAGAAGGTCTCCCACGTTCTCTCACACCTCGCCGCAGCTTCGACACCCCTCCCCCCCCCCTTCCCATCCCCCTCACCCACACACACCAACACTGGCAATAGATGAGGTACTGGGAAGGGGAGAGGAGAGGAGGGAAGCATGAGAGACTAAAGAGCTGATGCTCCACATAGCTGCGTCTCCCACCGCATCTCGCGTTTCCCCCCTTTTTTCTTTTCTTTTTCTTGCGGCTAGCGCCACAGCAACACACGCGCGCACGCACACCGGTCGTTCTCTGCATGGTGTCTCTCTCTCTTTTCTTTTCTTTCCTCTTTAGTTTTGCTTTGTACTACCTGGTTCTAACACCGGTAGCGGTGCTTGCTGGCCCAGCCCCCCCCCCCCTCTCTCCTCTCTCTCCTCTCTTTGCCTTTTCACTCTCTTCTACGACTCATCTCCCTTTTTTTTTTTTTTTACTGGTTCACCTTGTTCACTCCCCTCCCCTCCCCTCCCCCCCCTTCCCAACCATCACCACGCGAGCTTTTGCGCACGCGTGTGTGTGTGTGTATGTATGTTGTTGACTTCTCAGATTGATACGGGTGAAGGCGGCTTTCTTTTGCGGCCCTTCTTTCCTTTTCTTTTTTTTTTTTTTTTTTTAGTGGCTCGCTGTCGCCGTCGCCGTCGCCTGAGCGCGTGGGCAGCGTTTTTTTTTTTTTTTTTCTTCGCGTGTGTGCGCGTGTGCGTGTATGTCTGTGTTGGAGAAGCGATCACAGGTGGCTCTTCTGTGGGCTCAGAAGGAGAAGACGATTGTGTGTGTGTGTATGTGTTTGGGGAGAGGGAGAGAAAGAGGTGATGAGCAGTGGCTCATCACGCGTGCTGCTCACTCTCTTTCTCTCCCTCTTTCTTTCTCATCCTCTCTCTCTCTCTCTTTCTCCAGATCAGCCCTCCTCTTTTCCAGCCCCGCACTGGAGGAACAGATGAGTGCATAGTGGTTCCATGAAGGAGTGGGTACCGTGGTGGTGATGATGGTGCTGGGAGAATATCAAAAAAGAAAAAGAAAAGAAAAAAGGGTGGTTGTGCTCTCGCGGGTGCATGTGTCTCACTGTTGTGGATGTCATCGCGGCACACACTGGCGCGTGTGTGCACAGCCCTCTCCCCCCCCCTCCCGTCTTGTCGTGCTCTTTTGCACTACCCTCCCCCCACCGTTTGTTACCCACTGGCGCCTCGCTTTCCTTTTTCTCTTCTTTTTTTTTTTTGTTGGGTTTCACATTTTCTCGGCGTGTGTGGAGTCGAACCCTTATATCAGCTTTTTTGTTCTTCGGTGTTCGCCTATCTCCCTCCGCTCATGTGTGCGCGTCTGTGCGAGTGTACGGCCTCTCTCTATCTCTCATCTGACGCTTCTCTCTCTCTCTCACTATCATCCATCACTAAACACAAGCACTGCTCTCCAGCGTGCGCGTGTGCGTGAGTGTGTGTATACATATACACGTGTTTACGCGCGTATGACGACAGATACAGATTCCTCTCCTTTTTTTTTTTTTTTCGGCTCCCTCTCCATCAGGAGAGGCCGCTGGAGAAGGAGGCTTGGGCTGGTGCGCGAGCATATGTGTGTGTCTGTGTTTTTGTGTTCTGTGATTTTTGAGATCTCTGCGCACACGTGAGACGTACTCCCACGCGTCGTTCACCTCTTGCGCCAGATGGGGTGTCTGCCTCCACACGTGCCTCGCCAGAATGATGTGAGAGATCATGAACAACAGCGTGCTGATCACACACACACACACACACACACTAACTCAACGATGGGAGTGCGTCCGTGTGAGCCTGCGTTGTGTGGACTGTGTCCTTGACCTTCGCTCCCCCCCCCTACACCCGCACATCGGCCTCGACGTCTCTCGCCTGCCCTGCTACATGCGTGCGGCCAGGTCACTCGCACTGTCAAGCATAGGTGTCGGCGGTGGAGGAAGGAAAGGAGGAAGCGGGACGCGCTACAATGTCCCCACGTCTCATCCTCCTCCACCGAGGAAAGCGAAAAGAAACGAAAAAAAAAAACGGAACAGCAACACACCGTGTGGCATCCACAATGTCTGTCCGTCTCCCTGTTGACGTGTTCTTCTCTGCAGCCCTTCCACCGTCTTCTGCTCCCACCGCCCCGCCCTCTCTGTCTCTCTCTTTCTCTTTCTGTGGCGATCCTGCCCACCGCACACCACAAACACGTTAACACTTCGGCCGCCTTTCCCTCGTGGACTGTCTCAAAAAAAGCTCTACACTGTCCGCCTTGTTGGTCTTCCATCCCCCACCTCTCCTTCCTCCCTCCCTCCCTCACCACCACGCAGCTCACCGAGGCATCACCCTCCTGCTCCTCACCTCTATCACACACACACACACACACATCACCACCACCACCACTATACGTTGCGCCACTCTAGACCAAGCGTGTCAGCGCCGTCTCCTGAGAAGACGTTTGACGGCGTGTGTCTCTCTCCGTGTGCGTGTGTGTGTGTGTGTGTCCTCTCTCTCCTTGAGTTAACTTCACCTCCGTCACGCTCTCTGTGCGGTGGTTTATCTCTCGTGGTGGCGTGGACTACGAGGTGGGTGGGTGGCGAGCCCGGCTGCAGAGCCACAGGACTGACCGCTGCTGTCGGTACGCAGAGACTGGAGCCTACGCACACACACACACACATACATAAAGTCATCTACCCACAGACAGGCAGGCAAAACACACGCACACACACACACACACACACACACACACGCATCAAGAGAGCCGCGCGTCGCACTCGAAACTCATCTGCCGCTCTGCCGCGACTTGGACTCTCCGTGGTGTTCTCCTGCACGACGTCACCTCATTGTTTTCTTGGTGTTGATCGGCCGCCCGTGGTAGTCGTTGGTTGATCTGCATTCCACACACACACACACTCCCTCACTCGCTCTCTCTACCACCCACTGCCCACTCTTCCCTTGTCTCTCTCCCTCTCCCTCTGTCTCTCTCTCTCAGGGGGAGGCGACTCTCTCTGGTCAAACTTCAGTCGTATTCATCTTGCGAGGGTTGTTCTCACTCTCTCTCTCTCACTCACTCTCTGTCCGTGTGTGTCTGTCAGTCTGCGTGTGTCTGTCTATCTGCGTGCGTGCGTGCGTGCGTGCACACGTGTCTTCCTACACACTGCCGCAGTGGGTGTTTCGTGAAAGGGGCGCGGGCGTCGCCGCACGATATCTGATCTTTTCCCTCTTTCCTCCTCCGCCTCGGCGCCTTCGTTTTTTTTTTTTTTTGGATTTTTCTTTTTTTTTTTTCTCCTTTTGCCTTTTGTTCGATTGACGTGATCTTCCCCCTTTTTTTGTTTCTCTCCTTTTCGTTGCCGCTTTTACCGTTGTCGTTGGCATCTCCCCGTTTGTTGTTCTCTACTGCACGTTGGTTGCTGCAGTGGCCTCTCTCGCTCGCTCGCTCTCTCTCTCTCTCTCTGCGGTGTCGCCGCCGGGCTCATTGGGTGGTGCCGTCTACTGTCTCTCGCCGTCGTCCTCACCGTCCGTTGCGTCAGCCGTTGTCGTCGTCCCATAGTACATCGCGTCTTCGCCGTTGACTTGTCTCCTTTTTTTTTTTTCTGTTTTTGCTGATCACTCATCACCCCACTTCCCACTTCCCTCTCCCCATTCCCTTTGTTCGTGCGGTGGTCACCTTTTGCCGTTCTCTCTCTCTCTCTCTTTCTGTCGTCGAGGACACGTGTGTCTGTGTCTCTTGTTGTGTCGTGTGGGTGTTTTTGTTGCTGTTGTCCACTTTCTCGTTGCTGCGTCTTGGATTAACTGCTGCGTGTACGTGTGTGCGTGTGCATCCGTCTGTCTGTCCGTCTGTCCGTCTGTCTGTGTGTGTAAGCGTCTTCAACGTTGTGGCTCTAGTGTGTCTGAGTGTCTTTCATCGGTACCTGTTTTTTTTTTTTTTTTAATTCTCTCTTTTTTTCTCCCTTTTTCTCTTCTTTTTGTTTCTCTTACTTTGCTTTTTTTTTTCTCCCCATTTCTCTGTTATCTGCCGCTCTGTGCGCTGAACCACGGTCCGGTACCTCTTTCTTTTTTTTTTTTTCTTTCCCGTGCTGCGTGTCCCGTAGTCCTCTCCTTCATTCACGTCTGCTGCTGCTTCTGCCGCCATCACCATCGCTACCGCGTCACTTGTGCACTTCTGGGCAACAGTGAGTTGTTGGTGTTGAGAAGAGTTCGTCTTCTCCTTCTCCTCTCCCAACTCGGTGCCTTTGCGGTTTCTGCGGCCTTGAGTGTCAGTGTGCACGTTGGTGGCCGGGAATCTGATCTGCAGCTCCTATTGTGCGTGTCTGTGCGTGTGTGCTTGTTTGTGTTGACGCATCGAAAGGGGCCACTGTGTGTGTGTGTGTGTGTGTGTGTGTGACGGTAGAGAAGGCAAGAGAGACGGTTACAGTGGGTGCAAAAAAAAAAAAAAAGGTAAAGAAAAAGAGGATAGGGGTGCCAGAGCAGAGCATTGCACGCATACAAGCATACATACACATACAAGGACACACACGTCCTCTTGCACTGGTGTCGTCGTCCTCCTACTTTTTAGTTCCCAGTCGTCTGCTGCGTGTGTACGTGTGTACGTGTGTGTCTCTCTCTTTCTCCCTCGTTCTGCTCGTACATCACACACTGCTGCTGCCTCCTGACGAACGCTTCTGGTCGCCTTTCATCTGTCTCTTCTCATCTTTCATTTTGTTGAGTTTGTTTTTTTCCTGGTAAAACCACGCCTTGCGGTTCTGCTGTTTCCCTCCTCGTCTCTTCTTCCCTCCCGCTGCACTTGGTGATTGCTCAGTGTGCGCTGCTACTGCTGCCGTTGTCGCTCTCTCTCTCTCTCTTTTTTTTTTTTTTAGTTGGCCCCCTCCCCTTTCCTCTTCCCCATCTTGTCCCCGGTGTTGGAGCTGCTGTTGTCGGCTGTCACCTCGTCCTAGTCCTCTCTCCCTCTCCTCTGTTTCGTTGCCTCTCTCTCCTATCATACCCCCTCCCCCCTTTTTTTTTCTTTCCCCGCTCGCTGCGTGTTGTTGGGCAGCTCGGTCGCGCGCGCGCTCTCTTTTGCCTCGCGGAGTCTTGCGCTGCGGAAGTCGGTGCGTGTTCATTGTTGGCCTACCCGGCGTATCGGTGTGTGGTCCACCTGTGTGTGTGCGTGCGTGCGTGTGTGTGTGTGCGTCCTTTTGGTTTCTCCTCTCAGTTTTTCACTTGCCAGTTTTTTTTTTTGTGTTTTTGTGCGCCTGCTCTCTCCGTGCTGTTCAGCTTTTAAAGTTCCCCTTTCTCTCTCTTCTCCGTTCGCTTGGTTTCTTTGTGCTGCAGATTCGTATTGACGTCACCCCCCTTTCCCTCTCCTTCATTTCCCCGGGTTTGCTGGTGTATCACGGCCACAAGCTGTGTCACACACACACACACATACGAGCGTCTTCCCGCAACTTTTCCTGTCTGTATTGTGCAGCTTTCATTCGCGCCTCTACACGTTTGCGCGGTCTCTCTCTCTCTCTCTCTTGTGTGTGTGTGCTTTCCTGCATTACTCCACCCGCCCACTGCTTCCTCGCCTGTTTTTTTTTTTTTTTTTCGTCTTGTGCGTGTGTGCTCTCTCTCTCTCTGTCCTCTATTTCCCTTCCTTGTCTCTCCGTGGTCATCGCCGTTCTCTTTGTTGAGTCCTGGCAGGAGATACAGCTTTCATACCTCTCGGCGTTGGACACCGCCGACTTCCTTTTTTTTTTTTTCTCTTTCTTTGTCCCGCCTCGCGCCCCCTCCTCCTCCTCCCCCCTCACTTTCACTCTCTCTCTCTGTTTCCTCCCTTTTACCGCCTTCTTCACGCAGTCTTGTGAAGCAGGTGACCACGTGAGCATCGTATTCTCTCTTCTCCCCCCTTTTTGTCCCTCTCGTCTTTCATTTTTCTCGCCTCTTCTTTTTTTTTTTTTTTTTCGATTTCGTGCCCGGGCTGAGGAAGGCAAGAAAAAAAAAAAAGTGTGTGTCGTTGCATCTCTGTGCGACCCTTCGTGACCACTGCTGCTGCAGCGGCGAGTCTGAGAGACCGTCGTCGTCGCCTCCTTCGGCGACGCTGATCGCTTGCTGCTCTGTCGGAGTGTCTCCCGCCCCTCGCATATCTCCTCCCTTTTTTTTTTTCTCTTGTCCGGACCGGTGCGCTCCCCTCCCCTCAAAACCACCACCATTTTGCGTGGCGAAGGCAGTGTCACAGTCTCCCTTCTCCTCTCTCCCCATTTTCTTCTCCTCCTCCTGTCGTCTGCGTCTTTGATCTCTCTCTTTTTTTCTGTTTCTGGTGCTTCACTTTTTTTTTTTTTTTGTGGTTTGCGCGTGCCTGTGACCGCTGTCCGCTAGGTAGCCGTCCCTCTGTAGGTGCTTTGCTCTCTCTCTCTCCATCTATCTGTCTCGAGGTGTTCCATCGTCTTCCCTTTTTTTTTTTTTGCCTTAGTGGTTCTTCTCCGTGTCTTCTCTCTCTTTTCCATTTTTACCTCTGACATTTTTTTTTTTTGTCTTCTTGATCATCACCATCGTGCCTCCCGTGTGCGTTCGCCCCTTCTTCTGTCCTGCGTGCGTGTGTGCGTGTGCGTGTGTGCGTGTGTGTGTTTGCGTGTGCGTGTGCGTGCGCGTGTGTGTGTGTTTGCCGGTTGTATAGGTGACAGCTCGCCAGCTGAGGTGCCACCCGTTTCCTTTTTCTGTGTTTATTTCTTGTTTGGTTGTTGTCTAGGCTCTGGAAGAGCGGCTCCACAGAGTGGGTTGTTGGACGCAGCAGTGCGTCTTGGTTGAGATCTTCCCATCTTTTTTTCTTTTTTTTTACACACTCTCTCTCTCTCGCTGTTTCTCTTTCATTTGCGAACCGGCGTTGTGTTGCTCTCCTCTCCTATCTCTCTTGGTGGACGTGTTGTTGGATGATAGGGGAGTGTGCGTGTGGTGTCTCTGTGTGCACTTTTTTTTTTTTTTTTTGTCGCTGCAATCGCGTGCGTTAGCGGCGGCTGTGAGCATCTGCACCGCAGCCACCTCCATCATCGTTGTTTCTCATCATCATCGTGCTTGCGCAGCTGGCTGAGGCTGGCGTGTTCCTCTCTCTCTCTTCCTCTCTTTTGTGTGTTTCTGCACCTGTGACACACTCGCTGCTGTCATAGTCACGTATTGCCGTGGCTTACTAACTTGCTCCTTCTTCTTCTTTCTGACTGCTGCGGTGCTCCGAGCGTCCTCGACGTTGCGCACTTCATCTTTTCTCTCTGTGTGTGTGTGTGAAGAGAAAGAGAAAGAGAGAAGGTGTCGCGGCCGTGAGGATATCAAGAAAAGAAAAAAAAAACGCGGAGGCTCCAGCACGCCTCGGCCCCCCCTCTTTCCCTCCCCGTAAGCACAGGTACGAAGGACATACGTGTTTACACACAACGCGCCTTGTGCGGCTCCACGTACAAAAAGAAAAAAAAGAAAAAAAAACACACACAAACAGAGGACACTTCGGACGCGTTGCGCATTCGATCTTACGTGCGTCGTTTACATTGCTCCCTTCCTTCGTTTCACCGTCTTCCTGTCCCTCCTTTTTTTTTTTTTCCCCTCCTTCGCGTGTGGACTCTCTTTTTTTTTTTTTGCGTTTGTGTTCGTAGCTGAGCTGTCTTTGCCTTCTTCTTCGCCTCCTCATCGTGGTTGGATTCTTCCTCCCCCTCCCTTGTCTGGCCCGTCTGTTCGTCTCAAGCTTCTCCATTTGCGACTCTTCACTGTGCGTGCGTGTGCTTTTGTCTACTCTCCGTCTTTCTGTCTCTGTACAACAGTCCCCCCAAGTCCGTCCTTCCACATTGTGTACACAGCACCTCTCTCTTCTTCTTTCTTTCTCTCTCTCTCTCTCTCACTTTTGTTCTTCCTCTCCCGTTTTTTTTTTTTGTTTTTCGTGTGTGTGTGTGTGTGTCTTTCTCGCACTCCTGTCGTTTTGTCTTCACGTTTCTCTGCGGACCTGTCTAGGCCTCCATTTCTTTCTGTGTGTCTGTGTGTGTCTGCGCGCGCAGGTCTCTCTCTCTCTTTATCGGTGACTTGCTCTTGTCCCCCCGTCCCCCTCCTCCATCTTTTTTTTTTTTTGTTTGTTGTACGTCCGCTCTTGGCCATCTTTCCACCTTTGAAGAGTGTACCTGGCAGGTTCTGCAGGTGTGGTCGTCGCTGCACTCCCTCCTTCCTCCCCCGTCTGTCTGTCGATCCTTGTTTGTACCCTTCTCACGCATCTCTCTCGCTCTCTCTCCTTTTTTTTTTTTGTTGTCACTCTCTGTCGACTCTCATCTCACGCGGTGACTGCAGTTCATGTCGGCCAACGTGGCGGCGCCTAACCCAGCGCGGGCCTTAGCCAACGCCATCCTCTCCTCGTCGACTGCCGCGTCGTCGGTGGCGGCGCTGAGCGGCGGTGCGGGCACACCGGTGAAGCAGACGGAGGAGCGCGAGAGCTCGAGCGCTGGCACCACGTCGACAGCACGCACGCGAGCCACATCGGCGTCCTCATCGAAGCAGGGCCTCCCAGCTCCAGCGACAGCGATGCGGGTGCAAATCATGGAGTCGCCCACCGTCAACGGCAGCCACGAGGCGAGTCATCCTTTGCACCCTGGACCCAACCCACGACACGCGCACGGCGCCGGGGGAGTGGACCGACTCAACCCAGACCTCGCCCAGGCCTTCGCCCCGGACCCCACGGCCCCCGCTGCGTATGTGCCCATGGGGCTGCGACGTGCGGCGCCACCCACCGGGCAGGCGCCACCGAGCCCGCGCGCTGCTGCTGACTTTTCTCACGGCGGTGAGGAGCAGTCGACGATGCGCGGCGGGCACCTCGACGACGCACGTCGCGGGGGGTGTGAAACACCGAGCACCGCCAACCTCTCGCCGCGGGGTGTGAACGCACAGCAGGCCTTCCTCGGCCACCACCACCACCACCACCCGCAGCAGCAGCAGCAACAGCAACAGCAGCAGCAGCAGCAGCAGCAGCATCCAAGGCCACTCCCGGCATCGGCACAGCAGCCACGTCCTGGCCGGCGTCACGGCTCTGCGCAGTTGGACGCGTCTTTCAGCAGCAGCCAGATCGGTAGCCTCCTCCTCAACAGTGGCGGCCATGCGACGTCGTCCACGGGCAACGGCAGCGGCAGCGCTGGTGGAGGTCGCCGCCGACACAACACCCCGGGCTCGACAGGCGGTGGCGACGGTGGTGGTGGTGCCTCCTCGCCGCCCACGCGCCACCTGCAGCCACCGGCCAACCACAGCCGTGTAAATCTCTTCGTGCGCGATCTTCCACTGGAGCTGAACGAGGAGAAGCTGCGCGCCATGTTCGCCGCGTTCGGTGAGATCGTGAACTCCGCCATCATGCGGAACATCCACACCGGCGTCAGTCTCGGCACCGCGTTCGTCCGCTTCAGCACGCACGACGAGGCGATGCGTGCGCTGGAGGCCTTTGCTGGGGGGCGGGCGGTGAGCGGGTCGAAGCGGGTGACGGTGCAGTGGGCTCGCCGCGAGCATGACAAGGCCCCGGCCGGGGACGAGCGGCGACGGATGCGGAAGCTCTTCATCCGCAATGTGCCCAAGGACGTGACGTACGAGATGCTCCTCACTCTCTTCAGCTGCTACGGCCCTGTGAAGTCGGTGAGCACGCACCGCGACACGGCCGCCGCGAGCGCCGTCTCCGTCCCCGGCGGCGGAGGTACAGGGGCGACAGCCACCACCGCCGCTGATGGGGTGTCCGCCAACACCCACGACGGCGGCGGCGGCGTCGCCGGCACCGACGATCGCCGCATCGCCTTCGTCACCTTTGAGCTGGAGGGGGTGGCGGAGCAGGCGACCGCGGCGGTGCACAACACGATGCCCTTCGCCTCCTGCCAGGGCATCCCGCTGATGGTGAAGCTGGCCGAGGACACGCCTGTTCGGCACACCACGGCCACCCCCAGCGGCGCCGGCCAGCTTCACCCCCATCCGCACCTCCACCACCACCACAGCAACGGCCCACTGCACAGCCTCGCCGGCAGTAGCAGCCACCACGGGCTCATCTCCGCCTCCCTGGCCGGCACCAACGCGCTCAGCTGGTCAGACCTGCCCATCAGCGACTACATCGCCACCCCCAACGCATCGCCCCCCGCGACGCAGCTGCACCGCACCGGCGGCCCCACGACGGCGGCGGCAACGGTCGCTACCGCCGGCACCGGGCGAGGCGTCGCCCCGTCGTGGGGGGCGGTGACGGGCATCGGCGCTGGCCGCGGCGTCCCTCGTGGGCCTCACGACAGCGGCGCGACGCCGGCGCTCACACCGCCACGGGGATTCGGCGCTGGCGCGAGTGCCGCCCCGGCGTTGGTGGAGACGCCACCGTACGCCGGCCTCACACCGGTGCACAGCAGCTCGGGCATGGTCGCTGGCGGGAGATCGAACACGCACAGCGCACACGGCTCTCGACACGCCGCGCAGAGCCCCATGGCATACATGGCACCGCCGCCGCCGTCCGCGTCGACCACAACGGCAGCGCCGCCGCGGCTGCACAGCGACGGTGTGGCGGATGTTGTCGTGGAGGAGTCGCAGACACTTGGCAGTATCGGCTTCCTCGGCGTGGGCGGCGGCTCCTACAACGCAGCGGCACTCGGGAACGGCCCAGCAGACCCGCTCGGCCTCGCCGGCGGTGACTTCCCCGTCTCCTCCTTCGACGTACACGAGTTCTACACGATGCCGCAGCAGTACGGCAGCCACGGCGCGAGTGGTGGTCCCATGTCCTTGCAGCCCTCCGTCTCCCCGTCCGACTCCGCCGCCCCCGCCGTCGCCGCCGGCCACCCCCGCGGTGACAGCGGCAACACGAACAACACCAGCAGCAGCAGCGGCGGCGGTCGTCCTCACCACGGCCACCACATTCACAGCAGCGTGTACACCGTGGCGAGCGGCAGTGGTGGCGGTCTCGCCTACCCGGGCTTCGGCTCCTACACAGATGGCGCTGCCACAACGGCGCCGGCGCCGTCGCTGCTGTTGCGTGACGCGGCGCTCACATCACCGCCACCGCAGCAGCCGTCTCCCTCGACAGTCGCGTCGCTGCCGAGTCACTCTGCCCTTCAGCCACCGTCTCAGACGAAGCCGCTGTCAGTCCCCCCACCACGCTCCAGCGTTGCCGCACAGCAGCAGCAGCAACAGCAGCAACAGCAGCACGCGCTATCGGCAGCGTCGGGTATGGCGCCGATGGAGCAGGACACCACCGGTGGCGCCGGGGCCAGCGGGCAGGCGCAGGCGCCATCCCGCCTGAACCCACCACCACGAAGCAATGGACTGGGAGGTGCATCCGTGCCGCTCTCTCGATCCGCCGCCGCCGCCGCCGCCGCTGCCGCTGCCGCTGCCGCTGCTGCTGCCGCCGCTGCTACCACTGTGCCCACGCCATCGTGTACCTCACCTTCAGCGCCGTCCCCACGCCGCGCCAACACGCTGCCACTGGATGCGTCTCCGCCACAGCTGTCAGCTCTGTCGCCACAGCAGAGCCGCGTGTCCAGGCCGCCTCCGCCCGCCGTCAGCGCCTCCTTCACCGCCGGCGCCGGCGCATCCGTGGTATCCAGAGCCATCGGTGCCGCCGCCAGCCGCCGCTCCGTGACGGGCGGATCAGAGAGCGTGACCGGCGCGTCCAGCCTCCGCTGCGGTCCACGCGCCACGTCCTCCATGCACGCCATCCGCGCTGGCGGCGCGTCCCCGCCAATCCCGGAGGCGTCTGCCACGACCTACCGGCCCACCGGTTCTCTCGGCTCTGGCTCGCCAGCAGCGAGCCACAGCACGCGCGCCGCGGTGAGCGGGCCGGGTGGGTCGCCGCTTAGGTACACGGCTGCACCGCCAGCGCAGCCCACGAGTCTGCCGCTACCACCGCCAGGTCGCACGTCCGCGCCACCGCCGCCACCGCGACGCTTCACGACAGACCTCTCACAGCAGCCCGTCACGGCAGCTGCGGCGCCACCCACGTTCACCACGGCGCCACTGATGGCGGCGGCGGCAACTATGTTGTCCGCGGATGACGGCGGCGACGGCGCTGGCGAGGACAGCTTCGACTACAGCGCCTACATGCGAGGCGAGCCGAGCAGCAGCCGCCGCACGCAGTACTCCCCGTCCTACACGGCCGAGGCAGTGGTCAAGACCAGCGCCGACCCCCCGCCGCCGTGCACGGCGTCTCGCCCCCACCACCACAACTCTGACGGGGCGCGTGCGCGGCACGACCGCCCGCAGGTGCCGTACGACAGCGACGCGCGGTTGGGTGACACGACCCACGGCTCCCTCTCACTGGGCGGGACGGCGCTGCTGGACGATCATCTTCTCTTCGGGTGGGACGGTGCGTCGGTGGCGCTCGGAAGCGGCGGGGGCCTCGCCGAGCTCGCCGGCGTCACCACCACCACCACCGCCACCACCGCCACCGCCGCCACCGCCTCGGCGCCGGCGTCCACGGTGCCCCTCTTCTCAAACGATGCCGCCCCTTCCAGCGGCGTGAAGGACCTGGTGGCGGTGTTCGAGATGATGTCCATGCCGTCCGTCTCGCACACGCAAGACCTCTCCGCGCCGGCGGGCACGCCGACGGCGACGTCGGTGTCGAACCTGTGGTCGCAGCAGACCCCCGGCTCGTTGTGGGGACCCGCGCAGATGCGTGATCAGGCGAAGCTGGTCTTGGGCAACGGCACTGGCGACGTGGCGAGTGCGGCGTCGGCGCGGCGGACACCGTCGACAGCGTTGCCAACGCCGAAGGAGCTGAGTCGCCGCAGCACGGGGCGGACGCTGCCCGGCACGACAGTACCGCCCGCGCTGCGCGCGGAGAGCAACCTCGGCCGCACCGGTGGTGCCGGCAACGACGATGACGACGACGACGAGCAGACGGGCTGGGGCGCGTACCCGGGTCTTCTCCACCTCAACCTCGGCTGGTCGCTGGCGCCGAACGCCACGTCGCGCGCTGGTGGTGATGTTGTCAGCGGTGGCCGCGATGAGGCAGAGTCCCTCCCCTACACACAGAACGCCGGCAACGAGACGGACCACCTGTACAACTTTCTAACGTACGACGATGCGTCCTACTAGCTGCGCCGCCAAACGATGTGCGTCGGTGCGCGACCACCAGTGTTGCGGCCGAAGGCGCGTGACTGACCTCGCCGGCGGTGGACGATGGTGAAAGGGGGGGGAGAGATGAAATGAATGTGACAAGGCGGCAAGGCGAGAAGGAGCACGCTTCCATGTCCTGATGTGTGTGTGTGTGTGTGTGTGTGGCTCAGCGGTTTTTTTTTTTTGTTAGGACGGAGAGAGGGGATCGTGTGTACTTTGTCTCTCCTGTGTTTCTTCTCCACCACTTCCCTTTGTTTTTTTTTTTTTTCCTCCTCCTCCTCCTTCAGCACACACACACACACACATGCGCAGATGCAAAAGGAAGTGGCGGAGCAGGTGTACGCTTGTCGGGAGTCGTGCATCTTGCTGTCTCTCTGTGGAAAAGCTCGGTATGCTCTTCTGATGCGGCGAGACGGTGCAGTCTCTCCATAGAGTACACCCACATCGTTTCTTTTTCTCTTCCTCCTCTCTCTCCTCCTCTCTCTCTTCACGTCACTGGTTTCTCTTCTTCTTCTGTGTGTTCGGTTCCCTTTTTTTTTTTTTTGTTTGATGGTTCGACATGCTCCCTTGCCCACCGTCTCCCGACCCCCCGGCACAGATCCCCCCCCTTTCATTCCATGCTACACTAGTGCTGTCGCTGCGCTGTCTGCATCTCTCTCTGTGTCTGTGTGCGCCTGTGTGGGCGTGCGTGCGTTGCTGTTGTGTGCACGCACGGCGTGTTGTTCATTGATCGTGTGGGTCCATCATCGTCGCCGCGCATCGTTCTATTGCTTGATTGCCTCGATGGAGAGGAGAGAGAGGAGAGGGGCGGACGAGCTCTTTCCCCCTCTCTCTTTGTCCTCGTCTTCTCGAATTTGTGCCTGTGTACATCTTTATGTGTGTGTGTGTGTGTGTGAGCGCGTCTGCTTGCTCGCGTGGTGGCGCCTCTGTGCTCGTCATTGTTTCTCTGCACCGGTGTAGCCGTTCCTGCGCGCCGGTGCGCATGGTCTGTCTCTCTCTCTCTCTCCCGTCTCCCTCCCTCTCTCTCTCAGCCGCTGTGTGTCTGCACGTGTGCGTGTGTCTTTCTTGTTTACCACCTCTTCTTCATCTGATTCTTCTCCCTCGTGTCCTCTCCTCTTTCTTTCTCCCAGGTCGGTTGCTCGCTTCGTTTTTTTTTTTTTGTTTACTTTGCTGTTGTGTGCTTACATGATGGCCTGGGGAAGCGCTACTGCCGGAGCGGCGTTGTCGCTGACTCGCCGATGATATTTGTGTACATAATGTGTCTGCACTGGTGTTTTTCTGTGTCTGTGTGTCTGTGTGTGTGTGTGTGTGTGTGTGTGAGGACGAGTTGCAGTGACGGTGTCCGGAGACTGTGCCGCCAGAGATGGACGACGTCCATCACTGACCCAGTGTGCGCATCAGCGGGTGACTCCACTCCTTCCTCTTTCTCCCCGTCTTGTTGTCAGAAATCCGCTTGTCTTTTAATGTTGGTGTTGATGTGTGTGTGTGTGTGTGTGTGTGTGTGTGTGTGTGTGTGTGCAGGTCCACGCGACAGCGGTGCTGGTGCGCGACACGTGGCCCCCGTGTGTCTGGTGCGTGCGCCAATGCATGGTGCTCTCTCTCTCTCTTTCTCTTCCCCTCTTTTGCCCTCGTAGTGTCGCCCCTGTGCGTTCTTCGTTGTGAAAGTGAATACGCTTGCCGCGTGTATGCGCGTGTGCGTATGTGTGTGTCGAGCTGGGGAGGCGCGCAGCTTCCCGCCATTGGCCGCGACTCGCTCCCCTCACCCCCCCTCACAAACACACACACACACACAAACATACGCGTACACAAACACACAGACTTGCATGCGTGTGTGTGCGTACACCCAAAGAGAGAGAGAGAGAAATGGACCTACTCGAGTGTCGCCCATGCGTGACGTGCCCCCCCCCACCGCACCGGGTCCCGCTCACCGTCTCCATCCTCTTCCTCGTGGTGCGGGTCAGTGTGTCCATCGCAGTTGCACCTGCAGCACCGTGAAACTTCTGTGATGGACGCAGCGTTAATCGCCTGGGCGGGACGTCAAACACCACCCGCTCTCTTGACCTCTCGATCTCTTTCTCTTGCTTTGCGCGGCCCTCACAGCTTCTTCGGCTCGTACACAAATACACAGATCCCCATACACACACACACAAAAGAGGAACGCCAGGCAGAGCTCTCTCTCTGATCTGATCTGATCTGATCACGTGCTAGCTGATGCCGCGCATAAAGAAGCCCCGGGCCAAAGGGCTCACCTACAGGCTGGTGCCTCGCTCGTACGGCGACGCGAACGGCGAGGAGGGTCCGCTGTGGGTGAGCGAGGCTGAGTTCCACCGCCAGCACAACAGCGCCGCTCCCGCCGAGGATGACGAGGCCGCGCGGCGGCAGTTCAACATGTACGCCGTGGCGGCGAATGCTGAGTTCAACGACGATCGCCGCCGCCGCCGCCGCACGGATGACGGTGGCGACCACGGCGACGATGCGGATGGGGGTGTGTACGACGATGCTGGCGAGGGGGAGGCGCCGTACACGATGGACGACGAGGAAGACTGGGAGGAGGAGGAGGAGGGAGAGTGGGTCGATGGGGACTGGGAAGAGGAGGGGGAGGAAGAGGAGGAGGGCGAGTGGGAGGATGCGCACCCGTCGCCGCCGCCGCCTCCGCCTGCATCGAGTCAGCGAGCCGCGGCATCACCCGCTGTCACCACTGGCGGTGCCGGGGCCGCGAGCCACCTCCCCGCCGGTGCTGCACGCTTGCCAGCAGAACCCCGCGTTGCGACTGCTGACGAGATGGACGAGGAGCAGGAGGAGATGCTGTTCGAGGATGAGGTGGAGTGCGAGGTGACGGACGACTTCCTGCGGCAGCTCGTCTTTGGCACCGGCACCGGCGCCGGCGGCGGCGACGACGACGAGGACGAGGACGAGTTCATGATGGCCGACGACGACGATCTGGATGAGCTCGACGAGGCGGACGGGGAGATGTGGCGACTGCTCACAGAGGAGGAGAAGGCGGCCATCAGGGCGACGCGCCGCCGCGGCACTGCGCGACGCCGGCGTGTCGTGGCCGCCATCGACGGTGAGGGCGGCGTAGCGAGCCGCACACACGCGGCGGACGGCACCGAGTACCCGATGCACGACACGACACAGCGCGCCCTCGATCGACAGTTCACCGAGATGATGCGCGAGTTCAACGCGGACGCGCGCCTCAACGACGCCTACACGGAAGACCCGCGCACGTTCGGTGCGCTGCCCATGGACAAGTACCTTTCGGCACTCGAAGAGTTCGTGGCGGACAGAGCCGGCGTGGACGTGGAGACGGCCGAGCCACACAAGAACAAGGGCCTGATCCAGCAGCTGCGCTACCTCTCCCACCACGTGGGCGCCTTCGACTCCGATGCGCGAGGCATGTACATGACCACGACGCTGCCGGAGAAGCAGCAGCGCTTCGTGGAAGAGTTCCAGAAGGGCACGGAGGAGATTCGACGCGCTGCTCGCATGCGAGTGGCCCAGCGCGCCGCCGCTGCCGCTGCCGCCGCCGCCGCCGCTGCCGCTGCCGCCGCCGCCGCCGCTTCGTCCGTGGACGGCCAGGGCTCGAGCTCTGCACCGGTGCCGGAGGTGAGCGCTGCCGCCGCCTCTGCTGCGGAGGAGGCGGAGGAGGCGGAGGATCTCATCGTGGTCGAGGTGAAGCCGAAGGCGGACCGGTTAGACTGCGAGACGGCCGTGAGCGCGTACTCCACCTACTACAACCAACCCAATGTGATCCAGGCGCCGCGTCGCGGTGCTCCTGCGCGGCGGCTGAAGAAGACGACGACGACGACGACCGAGGCGCGACGCGGTGGCGAGGCAGCGGGCACCACAGTGGTGCGCGGGAACGTCATCAGCAGCGCTGCATCTGCGCCAGGCGCCAGCGGTGCCGCTGGCTCTATTTCGAGAGAGGATGCGAAGCCACTGGCGCCGGAGTCGCGCTCGGACTCGGGCAGTGACAACGACGACACGGCGACCGCGACGGTCGGTGGTCGCGGCGGCGTGGATGTGCTGCTCACCGTTCGCCACAAGGACGAGACGAAGGAGGAAAAGAAACTGCGGCGGCAGGCCGTGAAGACGGCGCAGCGAGAGCGACGACAGGCGAAGAGCGCCTTGAAGCACACGTACAAGGAGGTGGAGTCTGAGGAACTCAAGCGCACCGCCACGTCGCAGGCGGCGCGCCGTACTGTCCACTTCATGTGAACGCGCCGATGCGAAAGCGCTGAGGTTGGGGTTGTCGCCACACGCACGAACACTCACACGCACGCCCTCCGCGCTCTCTCCCCCTCTTCCACTCACTCACACGCGACATGTTTGTTTGTGTGTGTGTGTGTTTGTTATCTCTCAGGAAAGCGTCGCCGGGCGCTTCGTGCTATGTTCCAGGCTCTTTTGATGGCCTGCTTCCTCCCCACCTCTGCAGACACCTCTGCAGACACGTTCACGGACGTGTCTCTCCGTTTCTTCCTTTCTCTCGCACTTCTCTCGTCTCTCATGAGTCTATCGGCAGGGATGTCTCTCCCGCGCTCCCCCGCATCCTCACACCGCACCCCGACACTCATACTGTGTGTGTGTGTGTGTGTGTGTGTGCACCGATACGTGCACGTGTCTGACGAGGAGGCGAGCAATCGCATAAAACACTAACACGTCTCTAACGAGTACCTCTTGACGCATCTCCCTACCTCACCACCCCCGCTCACCCCGCGTCGTCCTCGGCGCTTGTGACACCACCATGCGCGCGCAGAGGCGTATAGCCGATACGCTGTCGGCGACCAGCATACCCCTTCCCCCCTACACACACACGCGAACAGCACCCGTGTGGGAGAGAAGTGTGACGACGGGAGAGGTTGAAGGCGCTACTCCCTACTACTACTTCCTTTGCTGCACAGTGTTGTCGCTGCCGGCCCCTTCCATGAGGGCACATGGACCATCTCTCTCTCTGTCTGTCTCGCCACGTGTTCTGTGGAGCTACCTGCACCTCCTCTTCGTCTCTCTCTCTCTACATCTGCTACTGCTTCATCATTCGTCTCTCAAACTCCTCAACGTAAAAAAAAAAAAAAAACAACGACATCACCACCACCACCACCATAACAATACACACGCACACACACACACACAAAAACACGCGCATCCGTGTGTTAAACGAATCAACATCTGGCAGTTTTTCTACCTTCGTTGATTTCTTACACCTTCGCCACACACACACACGAACTGCACGAGAATCATCTACCATCCAGCTCCTCTCATCGACGGCTTCCTCCTGCTTCTCCCTCTCTCCCCCTCGCGGATCTTGAGTGCCCTCTCGCGTCTGTCCACACACACACATCTCTGATACTTCTACCTTTTCTCTCTCTCTCTCTCACCCAGCCACACTACACCCGAGAAAAGACACGGGTCTTCAAGGACGTCGCGCACCTCTGTCTCTCCCTCCCCCTCCCACTTCGCAGCTCCCTTCTTCTCCCCCCTCCCTCGCTTCTCCCCTGCCGCCGCCGCCGCTGCTGTGCATCGCATCTCTCATATCCACACGCCACCGCTCCGCCACCGCCCCCTCGTCATTCTCTCTCTCTCTCCGCCCTGCGCGCCCGTGTTGTCATCAGCGCTGAATCAGAGCTACGTGTGCACCTCCTCCCATCCCTCCCTCTCCGTGTGCGCTGGACTCTCTTTTTCTGTTCTCGTGGTCGATCCGAGATCTCGTCGCGTTCCCTCTTTTTCTTTCTCCTTTTGTTTTTTTTTCTTCTTCTTTTTACATCTGCGATAGCTTCTCAACCCTCCTCTCTCTCTCCCTCTCTCTCCCTTCGTCTGCTGCCACGCCTACTTTTCGAGTATCCACTGCGTACGCGCGAGTGTGTCTCCTGTCTCTTTCCCTCTCACCCTTCCCCACCGCAATCACACACGAGACCTGACACAGGACCACGTCAATCCGGCCCTTCAACTCCCACACACACACACACACACACACAGATACGAGTGAACAAGGAAAGGAAGCACAAAACGCAAAGAAAGGCAACCAAGGGGACAAAATTCACACACGCAAACGTACAGTCACACGCACACACACTAACACACACACACACTTACAAGAAGACGCGTCTTTTTTTTTTTTTTTTTTAAGGTTTTCGTTTTTTTTTTTGCTTCTGGTCCTCTGCGCGTTCGTGCGTTCCACACGCTCGTGCTGAGTCCATCTCTCTTTTTTTTTTTCCATTTTGTTTTTCTCCTTTCTCTCTCTCTTTCTTTCCTTCCTCTCTGTGTTTTTGTTTTTTTGTTTTCTCCTCTTTTTTTTTTTTTTGTGCTACGTGTCGACGGATTTGATTTGCCTCCGTCTCTTTTTGTCTTCTTCTTTCAATTTGTGTTCGTCTCTTCTCTACCCTCCTCTTTACCTCCTCCACCGTGTGCACACAACGCTGCTTTTTTTTTTTTTCTCGCCTCTCTCTCTCTCTCCCGTCTCTCTTCATTACGCAGTTTTTTTTTTTTTTTTTTTGCCTCTTTGTTTTTGCTTTGTTGGTTTCGGCCTCTCTTTTTATCTCTCTCTCTGAGTGTGTGTACAAGCTCTAGACTCGTCGTGGTCTTGTATTTCTACCTCTCTTTTTTTTGTGCTGTTTTGTCTGAGCGACGCCCTTGTTTTTTCTTGTTTCTTGTTAGACGTTTTGCCGCTTCGCCATTGGTGTTGCTGTCACACAACCCTCTCTCCACCTCGCTCTCTCTCTCTCGCTCTCTCCATCCCGACACGCCATCGCTGCCTCCACGTGTGTCTGCCACATCTTTCCTCCTCGTCGCCCCCTGGTCACACACACACACACACACACACACAAACATTCAAGGATACAAGAGACACACCTGTGAACCCTTTTCCTCTCTTTCTATAACTTCGCTTGCGCAAACAAAGAAGAGATCTCTCTCTCTTTCGAACCCTCGTCGGTCTTCTTCTTGCTCGTCCTGCTCTCTCCACGTATTGGCAACGAAGTGGCAGTCCTTTTTTTTTTTTTAGTGTTTCACTTTTTACTTTTTGTGTTTCCATCTCGCTTTGACTTTTTTTTTTTTTGTTACGTCTGTGCGCATCTCTTTTCTTTTTTTTTTTTTTTTACTATCACTGTCTTCCTCACTTTTTCCCCTCTCCTTTGACGTCTTCGTTTTCTGTGCCTTTCTTTTTTTAATTTTATTTTCATTTGGTCGGCTGTTCATCTCCTTCTCACTGCACACGTGTGCGTATTGTGTCAGAGTGCAGAGATCGTCGCCCCTTTCCCTTCCTCTCTTCTTCTTCTCCACTACTACTACCACCACTACCACGACCAGCGCGCGTGTGTAGCATGCCGCGCGTGATGGAGGCCGTGTCCGCAGCGTCGAGCGCCAGCCAGTCGGGGCCGCAGGCGTGCAGCCCGTGCCACTCCGTTTGCTCTGGTCGCCTTCTGTCGAACGGTGTCTCGTCCTGCTCGGAGAACATGACGAACGACAGTCTGGTGCCGCGCATCTCTGGCAACATCGCCGACTTCCACAGCTTTCTCGAGGAGCCGGGTAACTGGGAGTGGGCTGTCGGCGCCTTCGCGGTCGAGCCCGGGTTCAGCGACCGCAACATCTTCGTGTCGAAGCTGCCGCCGACCTTCAAGGATGCCGACCTGCAGGCGCTGTTTGACCACTTCGGCCGCGTCGTCTCCGCCAAGGTCATGCTGAACGTCAAGACAGGCATCTCGAAGGAGACGGGCTTCGTGCAGTTCGCCTCCTTCCGCGACGCCCTGCGCGCGCGTGCCTTCTTCTGGCTGCGGCCAGCCTCATCCCCCAGCACGCCTGAGATACCGGATGTGCTGACGCAGTGGGCGCAGAACAAGCACGACGGTGGCCTCTACGGCGAGCGGTGCCAGCAGGTCCGCAAACTCTTCATCCGCAACGTGCCCGCATGCGTGACGCCGGCGGAGATGCGGGTGTTCGTCAGCCAGTTCGGCGAGGTGAGCGATGTCTCTGTGCACAGCGACACATACGACAGCCCCACCCCATCTCCCACAGCGCGCTCGCGTCGCCAGCAGCTGGCGCAGTCGGGTGACAGCGGCGAGGGAGAGCGGGCGGCGGCGGCGGCGGCGGCGGCGGCGGCGGCGGCGGCGTCTGGATCTGACCTCGGCGACCGCGACACCGTCATCTGCTTCGTGACCTTCGTGGATGCGACGGCGGCGATGCGCGCTTGCCGTGATCTGCACAACACCACGCCCTTCCGCTCCTGCAATGGAGTGCCGCTGATGGCGAAGCTCGCAGAGGACAACAGTTCCCGCCACGCGCGGCGCCAGTTTGGGGCGGCGGCGGTGGCCGCACCGATGCCCAGCTCCGCATCGCCGTCGTGGGGGCCATGCGCGCCGTCGTACGACGCTGGAAGCGGCTGCTACGCGTCTGTCGACGCGTCTACGCCGCTCTCCAGCGCCGGTGGTCACCGCCGCACGACTCTTCGAGGGCCTGCGCAGCCGTGCCACGCCGCTCCCCGCTACGCCATGCACGCCTCCCCGTCGTCACTGCCACCGCCTCTCTCGGTCAGCTACATGACCGCCGACGCCGCCAGCGCCTACGCAAGCCAGCCCGTGACACCGCAGCTCTCCCCCCCGAGCGCGCGCCACGCCGGCTGTGCACACTCCGCGCCGCGCCGCATCTCGCAGCAGCGCAGCTTCGCCATGGCGTCCGCAGATGCGATGTCGCCTGCTGGAAGCGTTGTCGAGGCCCTCTCGCCCATCATGCTGGCGGCGGAACGCCAGCGGCAACAGGTGCACCACTCCGCCACCGCGTCGGAGCCGTTGCTGCCGACGCGGGGGCCGCGGCTGTCGGCACCGCCGCAGCTCTCTGGCGTGACTGCTGCTGCTGCTGCGCCGACAAAGATGACAGCCAGCGCAGCACGCTTTGTTATCCCGACGACGACGACCTCCGCGCCGAGCTCACCTCAGCACGCCTCCCCCACTCGCATTCGTGCACCTCTCCGGCCCTTTGCTGAGGCCGGGCAGCAACGCAGTGCCACCCCGGCCTCCCCCCTCGGCAACGACTCCAGCGCCTCCAATGCGCTGGAAGCTGCCCCGCACCACTACCACCACCACCAGCAGCAGCAGCACTTCTACTGCGAGCAGCAGCAGCAGCAGCAGCAGCAGCAGCTGCCCCGCGTGTTGGTGGGCGGTGCCGCCTCTCATGGCTACGGCTACGGCCACTACAACCACAGTCATCTGCAGAGCGACTCGGAGGTGTACCAGGAGTACAGCGTAGACTGCGCCATGGATCCCATGGATCCCAACATGCAGCGAGTTGGTTTCTCCGCCTCGCCCAATGATGTGTACGGCTACGGCAGCTCATACCACCCGTACTCCGCGGCGGTGGATGCGCCAGCTGGAGCGCCGTACCTCTCGTCGTGCTCTGGAGTCGGTGGGCAGCACTCGCAGCACTCGATCGAGGACGGCGAGGACTCGCTGGCGATGCACACTCGCGCGCAGCCACGGGGCGAGTGGGAGTCCACCACCTTCGTGTGGCAGCGGTCCAAGTCGATCTCAGTTGCAGCGTCCCCCATAGCGGTGGCTCCGCAGACGATGGTGCTGAGCTGCAGCGGCCGCTCTGCTGTGCGGGGCAGCGGTGCTTCAGGGGTGCAGCGCTACCGCAACAACCCGTACGGCATGAAGCTCGTCCAGACATCCGCCTACGCCACCACAACGTGCATGGAAACCTGAACTTCTTTGCATGGAGGAGGAAGAGAGTATGTGTGTGATCTCTTGCCTTCCGTGCTCCGTGGCACGCTTGATTCGTACGTGTCCGCGTGTTTGTGTCTGTTTGTGTGTAGAAATGCGTCGAGGAGTGCCCAGCATCTCTTTCTCCTCTCCTCCCCCTCCCTCCCCCAGTGTCTCTGCTGCGTGCCAGTCTGTCTGTGCGCGTCTGCGTCTTTGAATACGCTGTGACGCACACGTGCGTGTCGCTCTTTAAATGTACATGCATGTATGTGTATGTGTGTGTGTGTCTTTGCGTTGGGCTACTTTGTTTTTTCTGTTGCGCGCAAGTATGTCATGACAAGCGTGTACGTGTGCACCAAAAAAAAAAAAAGCTCGAGTTTGTCCTCAGTGAATTTCAGTTGAGAACGTAGGCGTTCTCCTCGTTCTTTCTCATTTGTGTTTTTTTTTTTGTTTCGTATCTTCCGTTGAACATTTCCCTGACACGACACGCGTGTGTCATTGTCGTGACTGTCTTGTACAAAGTAGTCCTATGTGGTGCTGCTAGTCCTGTCAATCTCCAACGACATGGCGGGCATGAAGTGCCGGTGAAGTGATGAGAAGAGGTGGGGAGAGAGAGGGGGTGCGGAGAGGATTTTTGTATGCTCGCACACACACATGCATACATACTCTTGGGTGAGTTTAAGGGGTTGTATTTCTCAGGAGGGCTGTGGAGGCTGGGAGGGCGCGCGTGTCTCCGCTCCTCTTTCCCAAAGAAGAAATAAAAGAGAGGAAGGCCAACACCGGGTGGGAGCGAGGGACGGGGGAGGGGACGGATGTGACGAGACGCGTATGTATGCGCGCTCACAAGCGATGATGGCGCTCATGCAGCGCGTCTCGACTGGTTCTCATTTTTTGTGTGATTCTCTTTTTGTTGTTGTTTGTTGGTTCTCACGTTGTTTGCCGACCCCGCCCCCTTTATTTCCTCTGCGTGTGACTGTACTTTTTTTTTTTCTCTTTTTCTTCGTCTTCGTTTCTTTTTTTTTGTTGTTCTTTTTCTATGTTCTCTTCCTCCACGGCGTGCCTCAACACCACTGATGGCCCCCACCCCTCCTTCCGTCCTTCCTTCCTTTCCCTCTCTCTCCCCCCTCACCCCACCCGTGTTGTGAACGTGTCTCTCTCTCTCTATCTCTGTCTTCCTTTCTTTCTTTCTTTCTCTCTCCTCTCCTCTCACTCCCTTCTCACGCCGGCCTTCACGGGTCTACGCTTCCACAGTTGTGTTTTTTTTTTCCCCTTTTGACAGTCTCCATGACAACGGATGCTGTTGCCGCCTTTGATGCGTTGCATTCGAGAGTCGTGAGGATCACAGCGCCGCCGCTGCTGCTGTTTTTTTTTTTTTTTTGTTGTTTCGTTTGTTTTGTTTTGATTGGACCTTTCTCGTTCGCTCACTTACGTATTGCTCTCTCTCTTTCTCTCGTCTGCCGCATGCTCCTTGTCTCTTTTGCATGTCGATCCGCGCGTGTGTGCGTGTGTGTGTGTGTGTGTCGTCTCGCATGTTGGCCCTCTTTCCTTCCTCACTCTTTCTGCCTCATTTCATTGTGTTCTTGACCTGGCACCTGTGTTTGTGTTTGTGTTGTCTTTTTTTTTTTTTTTTTTTACGATCGTCTTCCGCCTCCCCACGTTGTGGCTCACCTTTAGCTGCTTCGGTGTGATGGTTAAACAGCGTAGGGGACGCTGCCCGAAGAAGCCACCGGCGGCGACGGCGGCAGTGCTTACCGCGAGAGTAGCGAGCATGTGTGTGTGTGTGTGTGTGTTCGTGTGTGTGTGCGCGTAGAAAGGGGGTGGGTGGGAAAACTAGATGAAGAGAAGGTGCGCATTGTGCTTCCTCCTTCCTTCACCCCTTCTCTCTCTGTTTTTTTTTTCTTCCTCTTTTCTTCTTCACGTGCTACCCTTCTCACGCGTGTGCGTGTCTGTCTCTCTCTCTCTCTCTTCACCGACACGGCACGTCACCACTTGTGTTTGTGTCTCTTCTCCGTCTCCCACCTCTTGTTGGTGGCCACACCTTTCTTGCTGCCGCCGCCGCCGCCGCCGCCCCCCTCCCCCCTCTCTCCTTCCTGCCGCCTCGGTGCTTCTTATCACACGTCCGTCCTCTCTATCTCTCTCTCTTCTTCTTTTTTAACATGATGAGTGTAGCTCCTTTGGGTCTTCTTTGGTCTACCCCTTCTTTCCTTCCCTCTCTCCCCCCTGTTTCTCGCCGTTGTGGTTGTCGTCTTGTTGGCGCGGTAGACGAAGTTGTCGCCTTTCCTTTTTTTTTTTTCTGTTGTCGTTTGACTTTACACTTGCCTCTCGTCCGTGCGTCCGTGCGTCCGTTCGTCCGTCTCTGCTCGGCGTCTCTGGTTTGTGTGTGTCTCTCTCTCTTCTTTTTTTTTTTTACCTCTTCCTACTTGTCGTTCTCTCTGTGTTGATGGTGGTGTGTGTGGATGCAATCGGCTGGTGACGACAGAGCGTGTTTGCGGCGCTCTTTTCCTCATCTCTGTTTGTTTGTCCCTTTCTTGGATGTTCGTGTGCGCGCGCGTCTGTATGGACATGGACGTGGCTTTGGCTCGGTTTTTTTTTTTTTTTTGCGTTTGGCGAATCATACTTTTTTTTTTCTCGTTTCTCAGGGTTGTTACTGTTAGTTCCCCTCCCCCCTCTCCCCCACTCGTCGTTGCTGCTTCTCATTTTTGTGCTCGCTGTGTTTGTGGTGAGGTTGACCGCACTCCTTCGCGTCTTCCGCCCTCTGTCCGCGGCAGACTCCTGCTGTGTTAGCCCACGAGCGCCTCCACCTCTCCTTCCTCACTCCTCCGCTCCCCCTCTCCCCGCGCGGCCACGAATCTACGCACACCTGTCGTCTTTTCATTGTTTTTTTTTTTTGTATGTATTTATTGTTTTCCTTTTTTTGTTTGTTTCCTTTTCAGCGGCTACGCAGGTGTCACGTTCTACTTGGCCCGCCAGTTTGCGTGTTGCCAAATGACGTCCCACATGCTGCTGATCCGATAGCCGTGAAGAGGATGGGACTGCGGAGGAGAGGGGTGTGTGTGTGCGTGCGTGTATGTGTGTGTGTGTTTATGGGAGAGGTGAAGGTGTGGAGGGTGAGTGTGTCGTCGTTTGTGTGTGTCTTGTGTGTTTTTTTTTTTTTGTAGTTCTCATCTTTTTTTTTTTCGTTTCCCCCTTTCCTCCGCGGGGTTGCCCCTCTTTGTTTTCTCTTCACTTTCTCTTTCTGCTGTAGTCGGGTACGTTAGCCGTGCCACTTCTCGATACACACACACTTATGCACGCGCGCGTGTGCTAGTATGTGTGCACGGGTGTGTATGTGCGTGTGTATGTGTATGTGAGTGTTTTTGTGTTTGTGTGTGCATGTGTATGTGTGTGAGGGGAAACGCAAGACAGCGTGGACCTCCTCTCATTCCTCTTCTCATACGCACCTTTCTCTCTCTTTCTCTTTCGCTGCTGTGTGTCTCAGCCTCATCTCCACCATCCCCCCCTCCCCCTGCATTCCGCCTTGACTCGCTGAGCGACATGTACCGCGCGCACTCCTGTACGTGCGCGCGCTCCAGCGTGCGTGCGTGCACCTGTGTGTGTTTGTGTGTACTTGTGCTCACCGATGCCTCTCTCTGTCTCTCTCTCTGAAAAAAAAAAAAAGGAGAGAGAGCGGTGTGGCTGATGGTGAGCCTTATAGAGGGTTGGGCTGGGTGGATGGAGGGAAGGATACGCGCAGGGTGCGCAAGACAGGTGCATCCACGAAGGAGGAGGAGCCGAGAAGAGAGGCGCTGAGTAGATGTGACCATCAGGATCACACACACACACACACACATGTGTGCATGCATACATACATTCTCTCTTTCCATACCATCACGCGTCACACTTATGCATGAGAACGGGTGCGTCGCTGTTCGCGCCATTCTTGATTCAACAGGCACTCCTCTATCTGTCTCTCCCTCTCTCTACAGCCTCACACGTGCGTCTACGTAGGCGTGTGACACGTGACGCGCTTCCTTGCGGGTTTTTTTTTTTTTTTGGTGCATCTCGTGTTTTTCTCTTCTCTCATTTGTCTCTCTTACGTTGTTCCGCTCTTTCATCGTTGTGTGTGTCTCTCTCTCTCTGCTTTGTTGTCAACCTCCGCCTCCGCTCTGCTCTGTGCGTTTTTTTTATTTTATTTTTATTTCCATGTTGTCCTTGAACAGTGCCTTTCTCCGTTCTACAGACTACGCCTGTGCGTGATGACCCCCACCTGACTCTCTTGCTCTCTCGTTCTCTCGCCCTCTTCCCTTTAGCGGTTCATGCTCACTGTCTGCACCTCAGCTGCCTCCCTTTGCTGTTCCTTACCTCTGTCGAGAATCGGATTGCGGCGCCGCCGCACGGCTCCTCTTCCTGTTTCATGTGTGTGTTTTTTTTTCTTTTTTTTTTTTCGTTGCTCAAGTTTCTATTTTCTTCTCACTTTTTTTTTTTTTCTGTACTTCTCTTCATCGCGTGTCGTCTGCTTTGCACGTGTTGTGGCTCCCCTCTTCTCATCACTTTCCCCTGCGTTTTTTTTTGTTTCTTCTTCTTCGTAAAAAAAAAAAAAAAATGGATCAGTTACTCGTCTCCTTTTTTTTTTTTTCCTTTCCTTGTGTTTCGGATTCTCTGTCGCTGTTTCTTCCCCTCGTCCTTTTGGTCTCCGCGCCACCCTTCTCCTCCCCCCCCTTTTTTTTTTTATTTGCCTTTTCTGTGGTGTCCACTCTGCCTCTCCGACCTCTTTCATCTTGCGCGGGTCCTGCGACTTGTGTTACTCTTGTTTCTCATCTCCACCATGTTCTTTTTTTTTTTTCTTTTTTTTTTTTGTTCAGCTTCCGCCTCTGTCGTCGCATGTGCGCACTCATCTATCTCTACCCCACCCCTCCCCCTCCCCCTCCCCTATCAAACACACACGTTTGTGTGCACCCCCCCCCCACCTGTGCACACCCACCTCACCGTCCAAATCACTCGCGGACAAACGTACACGGGTACTCCGTCATACACATGCACATTTATATATACGCAAACACGTGCACACTATCATGTCACTTCCCTTATCGATGAACGTATCATGTGAACAGAGGGTGTGTCAGGCAAATATTGTTGTGTCTGTATGTATGTCTGTATGTGTACTGCACGTGTGCAAAAAAAAAAAAGAAAAATGAACGAGGAAAACAAAACAAAACAAAACAACAACAACAACAAAAAAGAGAGAAAAGGGAATAAGGAAAGAGTGTTTAGAAGAGACTGACACGTGTGCACATATCTTCATTTCTTCGTTTTTTTTTTTCCTTTAGTGTGCGAAGTCTTTACTTCCCATCTCACCTTCGTTGAGGCCCTTTTCACAGTTGCAATAGCACGCACTACTCGCCAAAGCGCGTGTCGCTTCTCACCTCTCTGCTGCTCTCTCCTTCGATCTCGAGTTTGTGTGTGTGTGTGTGCGTGTGTGTGTCTGAGTGTGTGTTGCTCTTGGCGCAGACTCTGCGCAGCCCTGGTTAAAGCTGTACATCGCAGCTACACAGTTGCACAGTTGCACACACACACACACACACACACACACAGGCTTTTTTGATTCTTTTGTTTGTTTGTTCTCTTTCGCTTTCCTCTCCCTCCTTTTCCACTGGTGCACGTCTCACGTGCTGTCTGCTGGGCTTACTCCCACCGAGTGCTGGACTCTCTGTCTCCTCCTCTTCTCCGCCCCTTCACATCCAAACGCGTGTGGGTGTATGCACCCGCCCCCCCTACACACACACTTACACCCACACGTACGCACGAGGCAGGACCCAGTGGGCACACACGCAGGCTTGCACAAGCTCTCTCTCTCTTTCCCTCCGTCGACATCTTCCGCACGCTTCTCCTCCTCACCGCTTCGTAGTTTCTCCCTCTCTCTTTCACTTCCTGTTTGTATCAGGGCCACAGTCGGTTTCTTATGCGCGTGTGCGCGTGTGCGTGCGTGTGTGACGCCGGCCACTGCTGCGGCTCCCGCTTTCTTCTCTTCCCTCTGCCACACTGCCCCCCACCCCCCTCTCTCTCGTCCTCCTCCTCTTCTCATCTTGGAAGAAGGAGGGAGGAAAGGGGGAGGTGCCCTTTGACGTCGAAGTGTATCTGCGTGTGCGCACACATCCATCTATATGTATGTATCTATTTGTGTGTGTGTGTGTGTTTGTATACGCGCGCGTCTGTGTTTGTGGGTGTGTCTCCGTACACACATTCATCCTCGATGACAACGGTGAAGCTAAAACCCCTCTCTGAAACAACAACAAAAATGAAAGAAAGAGAGAGAGATGGGTAGAATAGTAGACACACACACACACACACACACAAAACAACAACAACAAGAATACTCACACACAACACACACGCACGCCGTTTTCAGGACGATTGTGTAGCTCAGCAAACATCTGATTGACCAGATACACACACAAAAAAAAAAAGAAGAAAAAAACACAACCACACAAAAGTACGCGCAAGACTGCTGTGATCCCACTCCAATCGCCCCTCGTCCTCGTCCTCGTCCTCGTCCTCCTCCTCTTCCTCAATCGCGGCGCCTCTTTTATTTTCAGGTAGTGCTTGTTCTCTTTTGCATTTTGTTTGTTTGTTTGTTTGTTTCGGCTTCTGCTTTTACAAAGCTCTCTTTTGTGTGTGTGTGTGTGTGTGTGCTCTTTGCAACCTGTCGTGACTTTGCACGTTTTTTTGCTGCGATGATGTTCCTTTCCCCTCGACTTCACAGTAGCGGCGCTTGTGACTCCTTTGTTCCTCTGTGTTCTGGACACCACTCAGAACGTACTTCACGGTGCCGTGCGTGTGAGTGTGTGTGTGTGTGTGTGTGTGTCCCGGTGTTATGGGTGTGTGTCCATCTCCGGCGCAGATCTCTTTTTCTCATCGTTGCCACACACACACACACACACACACACTCACAGGTACCAACACACACGTCAGATGCGCTTTTCAAGTATTGACATCTACAAAAGAGGCCTCTCCTCGGATCACCCTCCCCTGTCTCGCATCTCGTGTACGATGCGTCGTGGCGCTCTGTGTGTCTCTGCACCTCATCAGACAGCCACATGACTTTACGTTTGCTGTCTGCTCTGTCGTGGCCGCCCACTCTGAGTTTTTTTTTTTTTCTCTTCCTTCACGCTTTTTGCTGTTCTCGTTGTTTCCCATCTTCGATGCTTCTCGTCCTCTTCTCCCCACTCCCTTTCGTGTTCTCTAGATGATGGACGGTTCTGCGCGCGCGCATGTGTATGTGTGGTGTGACGGTGAGTCGTGTTGCTCTCTCTCTCTCTTTTGTTGCCGACTTCGTGTCTTGTATGTGGCCCCCGACTTCTCTCATCTTTCTCTCTCTCACTGTGTCCCTCCCCGCTCTCCCCCCCCTCTTCGTCTTTCTCTCTCGCACACACGTACTCATGCAGTTACGCGTGTGTGCGTCTCGAGGAGACAGAGGAGGATGATCGAGGGGGGGGGGCGAGCGGTGAACAGGACCTTCCCCCTTATCTCTCTCTCTCTTTTTGTTTTTTTTGTTTCCTTCTCTCTACGTATTGAAGCCCAGTGCCTTTCTCGGTTTCCGATTTCTTTTTTTTTTTTCTCTTCTCGTCCTTCTCGTCCTTCTCGTCCCGCAGTGTAGATTTTTCTCGTGCTCTTGCTTTTCTTTTTTCTTTTTCTTCTGTGTGTTGTTGTTGTTGTTGTTCTAATCCCTTTTTTTTCCCCCTTTCTCTATTGCTCTCGCTCGCTCTCTCTCTCTCTCGGGATTCGAGGCGACCAAACTCTCATGCTGATGTGCATGTGCGCACGTCTCTCTCTCTCTCCCGCTGTGTCGCTGCGCTGATATGCGCGTCTGTGCTCATATGTGTGCCCCTCTCCTCTCTTCCCTCTCTCTCTCTCTCTCTTTTTTTGTGCTCATCCCTCTGCGCGTGTGACTTCTTCAGGGATTCTGTGCAAGGGACCTGTGCTTGCTGTGCTGTATGCACGCCTGTGTGGGTTTCTCAAACGCTTTCTTCCATTTCTCGGCACACGCATTTCTTTTTTTTCTTTTTTTTGTGCGTATGTGTTTGTGTTTGTGTGCTTGTGTTTTTGGGTGTTTTTTTTTTTTTTTTTGAGAGTGCGTGTGGTATTGTCCACTATCTGCAAAGAAGAAGGCTGGATGGCTGTGGACGCTTTCTACTCCCCCTCTCTTTCCCGTGCATGTGTGTGCGTCTGTGTGTGTGTCTCTGTGTGTGTGTCTCTGTGTGCTTGTGTGTGTGTGTGTGTGCCGATGCGTACACCAATGTGTCGACTTCAGCGGCCTCCGTTGCCGGTGCGTGTGCGTGTGTGTGTGTGTGTCTGCTCCTTCTTCTCCCCCCCCTATCTCTCTTCCCCCCTCTCCTGCTACTGCCACCACTTCTCCCCCCTCAACCTGCTGCTTCCATCGCTCCCATGAGGGCGAAAGAAAGGAAGAGAGAGAGCCCGGTGGCGGCGTGGTGTGGTGCGAAGAGGGAAACGGTAGGAGGAGGCGAGCGGACGCACACAGCCGGTCGTGAGGGGGGGGCCGCCAATGAAGGCTCCACCACCCATCGCTCACTCCTTTTTTTTTTTTACTGTCTTTTTTTCTTATTTGACTCACGTTTTTTGTGCCTCCAGGTCACCGTCTCCCTCCTCTGCTTCCCTCTCCCCCGCTTCTACGCGGCGTGGGCAGGGGAGGTGGAGTGGATGGGTGTGTCTGTGTGCCTCTCCGTCTCTCTCTCTCTCTGCGTGTGTGTATGTGTGTGTGTGTGTGTGTGTAACGGGAGAATCCAATGCAACGATGGCAAGTAAGCCTCCGGTGTTGGACCTTCGGGTCGACACACTCGCGCGTGCACACACTCGCACACAGAAGGTCATTCAAGGAAGAAGAAAAACAAAACAAAACTGAGACACGCCCCTTACGGTGCGTCACCGCAGCTCAGTGGTGAGTGCCAGCATGGAGAGGTGGGACTGGTGGTGTGGCCCTTCCCCACCCTTCTTCTCAACACCTCTGCATGGGCCACAGGTTTGTACACTGGCACACCAGAGGTGGACGTGCTGCAGCGGGAGAGACGTGTGGTAGCGCCAACCCGACCACGCTGTCGTTGTCAGATGCTGCCGTCATCTCCCTTTCCCGTATGTGTTGTGTGTGGCGTCGAGACAGGCGTGTGCCACTGCTGAAGGGATATCATCACACACAGTCACACACACTCTCTCATTCGCTCTTTACCACTGCCTCTTCTCTCCTGTGTCGCTTCATCTCTGGTATCTTCGCATACTTTTCTCTCTATCTCTGTCTCTCTGTGTGTGGGTGTGTGCCAAGTCGACCTCCTACTCGCAGTGAACGCAGATCGAGTGGTCACTGTGCAGACACGCGTACTCCACCCCTCCCCCTCTTTTTTCAGCCCCAACCCACCCGCCTCTCACCTTTACACACACACACACTCACATACACTCACATACACACAGACAGGTCGCTTCAGAAGAGATGGTGTCCTTCACGTGCAATCACTGCCAAGACGTGGTGAAGAAGCCCAAGGTACAGAGCCACGCCAACTCCTGTGGCGCGGCTACGTTCACCTGCGTCGACTGCATGCAGGTCTTCAACCTTGACAGCATCAAGGCACATACGTCGTGCGTGACGGAGGAGGAGAAGTATCAGGGGAAGTGGAAGCAGAAGCAGGGCCATGCCAGCAAGGGTGGCAGGGTGGGTGACGCGCCACGCGTCGGCATCGAGCGCCCCCCGCGGGCGCCGATGAACGACCTCAGCTCCTCTGGCAGCGACAGCGACGACGACTGGGTGACGCGTGGCAACAAGGCCGCGACAAGCCGCAAGTCGAACAGCGCCTCTGCCGTGGATGGTCCGTCCAAGTCGACTGTCGCGGCCACACACGCGTCCCGCAAGCACCCACGCCCCGGTGTCGATCCATCTTCCTCGGACGAGGACAAGGATGGCAGCGGCGCGCGCGTGCAGGAGCCTGGCGAGAGCGGCAGTAAGAAGTGCGCCGGCACCGCTGCCTCGGCGCCAGCGATGAAGAAGACGAAGAACACCCACCACGCTTCCGAGCCGGCGGGGCGCTCGCCCGCCACCGACGCGCGGCCCAAGCCCGACGCGGCGCTGAAGGGGGTCGCGGAGAAGGACGACGGGGGCGCCGGCAGCCCGGCACACGAGACCACGAAGAACACACCGCTGCTGCTGCCGCGCTCCACGGCGTCGAAGGAGTGCATCGTGCCATCCTTTGTGCTCGGCACGAGCGCGGAGGTGGCGGACGTCGTTGTGGAGATACTCCACGACGGCGGCGTCCGCTCGATGCGTGCGAGGGACGTGGCGAGGGCGCTCGTTGAGCGCTATGCGAAGCGGATTGCCAAGTCGGTGCGCCACGCTGTGGACACGGCAGCGGAGCTCGGGGCGCTCAAGATGGACAGCGAAGGAAACGTGTCAGCTGTGTGAGAGGAACGCGCACCACGCGCGTGGTGCGCGGCCGTCGTGTCGACAGCTGCGATTCACACGGCAGCCCAGACAAAAAAAAAAGCGTGTGCGCATCTGTGATGCTGATGCGACGTGGTGACGTGGCGTCATCGTGCGCGGTGCAGCCTCCTCCTGTCTTTTTGTAGTTTAACGAGTAAGTGTAAGTCTGACGGAGCTCTTTCTTCTTCTTCCTTTTTTTTTTTTCATTGTGGGAGGTGGAGGGGTGAGGGGGCGAGAGGTGTCCCTCTTATTCTCCTCCCCCTCTCCCGTTCGCACTCCGCCTCCGGTGCGCTGTCGGTGAAGGTGTGAAGGTCTCTCTGTTCTTCTGTTGCGCTGGTTGCGGTCGGCTGCCCTCACCCCGCTGGTTCTTCTCCTCTTTTCTTTCCTGCGGACTGCTTTGTGGCGCAGACACACTCACGCACGAACACACACACACACACACACACACAGCGGCTGTGTCGACGGCACTGGACACAGACGCGCAGTCTTACACACAAAATACACAAAGGTACATCCATAAAACGCACACCGGTGCACTAGCGCTCTGTATCTCTCTCGCAGAGAGGAGAGGGGAGAGGGGAGAGAAGAAGAGCGGTGGGGGGGGTGTCTGGTTAGGGGCAGTTTGAGTAAAGAACGCGTCCTCTGCGTGTCTAGTCGTCGCCCCCCTCCCCCTTCTCACACTACCTCTACCTCTCTCACAGACACACACACACCGGATGCTTCCCTCCTTCCTCACCTCCTCCCTCAACCGTGGATCTGGGTGGTGTGGTGGCACGTACCCACTTCACCCAACATGACTGCGCTCGCCTCTCTCTCTACTTCGTCTCTCTCTCTCTCTCTCTCTCGCTGTTGTCCCTCCCCCTGTCTACGCCTCGCTCTTCTCCGCTGACCAAACACTCTCCTCACAAATGTGCCCCCCTCCCACTCCCCACTCCTCTGTCATCACACCAGAGTCGGCGGTGGGATCGATCGCTGTAGAGGTGCTCGTCGTCGCTCCTCTCGGGAGTCACCACTACACAGAGCGCGTCTGTCCGTGTCACCAGTGTCTGTGACTGCGGCTGCGTGTGTGTGTGTTTCTTGCCCTTCCTTCCCCCCCCCCTGCCAGCTCGGGCCGCCGCCGCTCTCTCCGTAGCCTCGGCCGTCCACACATCCGGCAAGCAACGCGCGCAGCTCATCCTCCACCACTTTCGTGTTGTCGCTTTTTTTTTTTTTTGAGTTTGTTCGTTTTTCACTTCTCATCCGCCCCCCCTCCCCCTCTCTCCCCCTCTCTCCCTCCCCCACCCATCAAAAAAAAAAAAAGAAAAAAAAAAAAGCTGACGCGACACTCTCACCAACGCGTGCACATCTCATCTCATCTTATCTTATCTCCATCCTGTCTTCGCCTTCGTCGTTCCTCTCCCTCTTCCTCCCGCCTCAGCCGCTCTGTGTACACGCTTCTCCTTCGGTCCTTCATCCGCGGACGTACAAGGACAGCAAGGAAGTGTTTAGAGAAGGAAGGCGCAAGTGTACCTGTGTGTGTTTGTGTGTGTGTGTGTGTGAGAAAGGCTGCACAGCACCAAACTTTGGGCACACAGACACGGCCGGAGTCGATCGGCAGCGGCCTTGGAGTTGCGGGAGTCGACAAGGTGGTGAGCCGTCTCTGTGTGTCACACGTGAAGTTTGATATCTAATTCTGCGTCCAAGTCGGCACGGGCCCGATCAAGCTATCCTCGTCTTCTGCCCTCGACGCGTGTACGTGTGTGTGTGTGTGTGTGTGCCATAGAACACGAGAAGGACAGACACAGTGCGCGTGCCTGTGTTTGTCTGAGCGTGTCTCGTGCGTTCAGAAAAGTGTCCTTGTATAGGCGGCAGTCCTCTTTTTCCCATCTTTTACCACTCCGAGCATCTCTCCAGTCCCTCCTCCCTCTCCACCCCACTCCTCTGTTGCTGTGTCCTGCCCCACCCCCCTTCTCTCTCTCTCCTCACTCATTTGTTTCTCCCCTCCACACAGATACTCGCAAAAAAAAAAAAAAACACACACACGCAGACACACGCCGACGCCGGAACACGGTTGAACTACAGAGTGACTTGCATTTTCTCTTCTCCTTCTCTTCCCCTCCCTCCCTCTTTCTTTTCCCCTCCTTGTTTTTTTTTTTTACTGCTGCCTTTTTGTTTTTGCTTGCTCCTTCCTCCGCAGGTGTGACATCATCTGCATCAGCGTCCTTTGACTGGACTCCGTTTTTTTTTTTTTCTTGTGCTCAGTTTCCCCCCCACCGCTTCTTTGTGAGACACTGGTTTCCCCATATCCCCGCTTGTGGCTGTCTCTCCCGCTCCCCATTCCCTCGCTTCTGCGTGTGTGTGTGTGTTTTTTTTTTTTTCGTCCGCTCGCGTGCATCGGGTGAACGTGGTATTGTTGTACTTTGTGTGTGTGTGTGTGTGTGTGTGTGTGTCACCCTTCGAGAGAAACGCAGGGAGGAACGGCGGACGAGGGGGGAGGGGACGCGATCTTCTTCCCTCTGTGCCGGTGCGTGTGTGTGCGTTTCCTCGTTGCGTGCTCGGTGGCCAGCTCAGGCGGCGGTGTAATTACGTCTGTCCGTGCAACCTCCTCATCCTCTGGTGTTGTCAAAAGTTGAGTGCGGTGTGTCATCAGCTGCTCTACAGCACTTTCAAAGAGAAAACCCAGAAAATAAAAAAAAGGAAGTAAAAGGTGTGCCGGTTGCTGCGTCTGCTTCTTCTTCCACTCCAGTTGTCTGGCGCTCTTTTTTTTTTTTTTATTGGTTGCTCTTGTTGAACTCCACGTGTTGCGTGCGTGTGCGCCGAGAACGTGCGCCAGTGCACCTCGTCCTGTCGTTTCCAGTGCACTCACCATTCGTCCATTCCTTCTTCTTTTCTTAGTGTCCTTTCTTTTTTTTTTTTTTTTTGAGTTGTTCTTGCCGTCGTGCTTCCTGCCTTCTTCCTGTCCGCTAGTCAGTCAGTTATATTCCACCGGTGAACTTGGCCTCGCTCTGCCACTTCACATTGCAACTGCAAGTACAGAACACGCACCGATACAGACACGTTGGTGCTTCTCTCTCTCTCTGTGTTTTTTTTTTTTTGTTGTTGTTGTTGTCGGCTCGCCATATCTCTCTTTCTCTCTCTCTCGTACATACACACACACTCCAGTTCTGCCTTTTTTTTTTAAATATTTGGTGACTTCTGTCCTCATCGAAAAAAAAGAAAAGAGAGAAGTTCTGTTGCCCTTCTGCTCTCTCTCCCTCTCTCTCTTTCCCTCCCCACCCTTTCCTTCTTCTCTTCAACGTGGAAGCAGTGCTGCGATTGACCGGCTTCGTCCCTCCGCTGTGGCACCTCCAACACCACGATAGGTTCAGCGGTGTGCGTGTTTTTTTTTTTTTTTGTGTGTGTGTGTGAGCTGTCACGAGCTCTTTTTTTTTTTCATCTGACCTCCTAGTGTTTCTTGTCTCAGGCCCGACAGTGGCGCGTGTGCGTGTGCGTGTGCGTGTGTACTCCTGTGCAACATCTTACTCTTCCACACATACGTGCTCACATTCCCTCATACAAGCAGAGTTTCACACACTCCTGTGTGCACGTGGGTGTGCGGTTGTACTTGCCGTTGCTCCTTCTTGTTTTCACTTTGGCAGTGCCCGTACATTGCATCTGGCTTTTTTTTTCTTTCTTTTCTGCGCTTGTTTGTGCGTCTGTGTGTGTGTGTGTTTTTGTGTGTTCTCTACCCCCCACCGTGATCTGCTCTGCAAGGCGCACGGCGTGGAGGGCGGGCACGGCGAGAGCTCTGAAGAAGAAGAGAGGACATCCCGCGCTCATCTTTTCCCAACTTTTTGGTGCTAAGAAGGACCTGCCCTCTCCCAGTCGTGTGTGGCAACGCGTGCAAAAAGGGGGAGCTGGCGTCCTACCACCCTTCAACATATACACACACACACGCAAACAGATACATATACGTACGCTTCTGCTGCAGACGACGACTGTCTCTGTTTCTCCGGTGTCGCAACGCGTGATAGACAGAGGACGACACCTCTTCTTCTGCTTTTCCACCTTTTTTTTTTCTTTTCTCCCCTCACCCCCGCTCAGTCCTCCACTTGTGTTGACCTCTGCACCACTGTGTGTTTTTGTGTGTGCGCGCGTGTGTGTGTTCAGTTTTTTTCTTTTTGTTTTCTTGCGTGTTTCTTTCAGTCTTTTGCGTTTTTTGTTGGTTTTTTTTTTGATAGTTTTCTCTTCTGTGGGTCAGACATACACTCCCACACACGCATCTGTGCCCCCCGGCAGTGCTGCAGAGACTCCTCTCCTTTGCCTCCCGCCCCCGTCACTCTCTCTCACACACACATACCCATCTTTTGTATACATCGCCTTCTTTGTCTCCTCGTTTCTGTTTCTTTCTCTTGTCCGCTAGTGTTGACTCTTGTGTGGTTATCTCGCGCGTGTGTGCGTCTCTCTTTCTCTCTGTGTGTTTCTCTTTTTACAGGTCTGAGTCAGCACCGTGCTTCGTCATTCACAGAAGATGCCGACGTCGGGCCACACGGGTGCATCCAGGCACAGGCATGTGTGTCCTCCACCGCAGCTAGACGAGACACTGATGCTGCCGGCGCCGCGACAGCAACACTGTGGCACAAATTCGCGGCCGAGAGAGCCCCCAGGCAACGCGTCTCTTGTCGAGGGGCCAGCGGCGCAGCACACCGGCGCCCGGCGCTACACCGCCCCGCCACCAGTGGTTTCACCGGTGGGCCGGCCTCCGGCGCCGGCACCAGCAGCGCAGCGACTGTCCACCCCACCAACGCCGATGTTGGCGAGCATACTGAGCTCGTCTGGGACCCGCTGCGGACTGGTGAGGGCGGGTGGCGCTGCCGTGTCCCCGCTGCTGTCTCCGTCCACAGACGCATCCGCCGGCGGGCTGCGGTGCCGCGCACCTGCTGGCCCCCCACCGCCGCAGCCGTCGTCACTCTGCTTCCGTGATGGGACGCCGCGTCTGTTGCCCGGACGGTTCGGCGGGTCACGCACGGTGCGTCCGACGCAGGCCGCGCCGCACGGGGACGACGAGGCGAGCACCAACGATGGTGGACATTGTGAGGTGCAGCGGGCGGAGAGGTCGGCTGGGTCGTCGGCGTGTGCCCCAAGCTCTGGGGCGAGCCCGTTCTCTTCACGAGACGCACCCGCGGCGGCACCAGCGAGGCAGGCGGGTGCCACGCACCTGCAGCCACAACCGCACCCGCCCGCGGGCGCCGCCCCCTTCACGCCTCGCCGCCTCGCGACGATGCTGGATGTGCTGCAGCGACCGCTGGCGGCGTTGTCGGCGAGCGCCAGCGCGTCTCGCTGCGGCGCTATCGACGCCTTCGGCCGCTCTCTGTTGGCCGGGTCGCTCTCTCACACATCGCGCGTCTCGGCGCCGGACTGCGGCACGTCGCAGTGCAGCGAGCATGTCGGCCTCCTCGCGTCTCATGCGCCGCCAGATGCGCGGCTACTGGACACGGCGGAGGTCAGCGGTGGCCGCGGCGGTGGGCTACACATGCTGCTGCCCTACCCGCCGGCGCGGGCGTCCGGCGGCTCGCTGAGCCATCCCATCTCCGCCTCCGACGGCGCGGAGGGCAAGAGCCACACAGAGAGCTCCGCCGGTGCCTCCGACACGCTTTACTTGCCGCAGTCGGACAGCGAGCGGCTTCTCATGCTGTCGTGGACGTGCCGCCGCTCTGCGCACAGCGTCAGTGCGTCGCGGAACGCGTCGGAGATGCTCCCCTTCATCGATCCCTTCGCCGCGAATGATGGGATGCCGAGCACGTGCATCCGCGCATGCCCGACACGCCCGCGCGGCCGCCGCGCGCGCTGCAGCATCGCGGGTTCCATCACGAGCTTCGGCACCGTCGCCGGGACGATGAGCTCCAGCGACAGCGTCATCCGACCCGGTGTGTCCGAGCCACAGAACAGCGACAGTGCACGCACACGCTCGTCCAACTTCGACACTCTGGTGACGCGCAGCGACGGCGCATCCAGCGCGACGTATATGTGCTCCAGCAGCGGGGCGGCGAGCACCGCCACGATGCGCACCGCCGGTATGGTGTCCACGTCAGAATCGACGCTGCCGGCACCGCCTGCCGCCTCGGCCGTCGCCGCTGCAGTGGAGCTACATCAGACGGCGGAGTCGGAGTACACTGGCGGGTGTGGCAGCAGCAGCAACGGCGCTGCCGTGGCCGCATCGGCATCGACGCTACCTGTCGGCGCAGGCCGAGTCGCCGCAGTGGCTCACCTGCGCGGCGTCCCGGCGGATGGGGACGACGCGGCCCCGTCCGGCGTTGTCGCCGCCAGCGCCGTCGGGACGGCGTGCGTCGGGCAGAGGTCAGTGGACGAGAGGAGGCCGTTGTCGCCGCGCGATGCATCAGCGTGCAACGGCGCCGCGACACCAGCGCAGGGCGGGTTGGGTCTGACGCGTTCGGGCAGCCGGGTCGCCCGCTCTGTCTCGCCGTCTGTGTCTGCAGTGGCCACGCCGCCGCCAACGCCAGCCACGGAGGAGGACACCGACGCGGACGCCCTGCCACGCGCTGCGATACGGTGGCTGGAACAGCAGCGGCCACAGCAGCCCTACGGCAACGCGTCCGTCCGCTCCACCTCCGCGCTCTCGATGCGGTCCTCCCTGCTGGGCCGCAGCGGCCCTGGCAGCGCGGCGGGGGCCGCGGCGTGCCGCAGCGGTCTGGCTGCGCAGGGCTACTCGGGCTCGCAGTCCCCGTCCTTTGTCGACGTGCCGCCGCTCGCCTTCTGCTCCTTTGCCGCGACGTGGATGCGCGGGTGGGCGGAGGAGGCCGCAGTGGATGCGCCGCTGGAGGTGTGTGGGACGACTGTCTCGTCCTTGCTGCGCAAAGCCGACCCGCCGCCGTCGCCGCCGCCGCCGCGTGTCTCCGCGTCGGATGACAGCGTCGGCGCGTGCAGCGAACTCTCGCGCCTGTTTGCGAGCGGAGACCCGGCCACCGCCGCCGCCGCCGCTGCAGTGGGCGGCATACTGCTCCCGCACAGCAGCTTCTGCCGCTCTCGCCCGGGGCCACAGCTGGCCAAGGCGGAGCGCTCCAGCGGCAGCTCTCTGCACCGTCTGCCGCTGCCGCCGACAACGCCGTCCGCCGGCGTCGCCGGTTTTTCCAGCAACGTGGCGGTGCGCCACACAATCCTCGTCAACTCCACTACGACGGCCCGCTCAGTGGTGGAGAGCAGCGCCGCATCGGTGGCGACGACGACGACGACCACTACCACCACCGCCGTCTCCTCCGTCACCAGGTCGACGGCGCGCGTTCTCGTCTCGCAGGCGGGGCACAGCAGCGCTTGGGGGGACGAGGAGGAGGCGGCCGTGGTGCGGGACATGATGCTCGGCTCTGTGCCGCCGCTGCCGCGCGACGCGGCTGCCGAGACACCGACGGCGAGCGAGCGGGAGATGCCGCCAAGCCGCACACGCGCGATGGATGCGATGCTGGAGCACCCCGACGCCCCTCCCTTCGCCAAGGCAGCGAGGCAGAGGCTGCACGAGCGGCGCTCTCACACCCTCCGCCGCACGCGGTCGCGCAGCCTGCACTCCACACCCGAGACCGCCGCGGCGGTGGTCACGCCCGAGGCACCTGTGACGGTCACCGCCGCGGTGCTCGCGCGGTCGTGCCACTCCGTCAGCCACTCTTTCCGAACGCAGTCCCGCAGCTCCAGCGCCGTGGTTGCAAGCGCGGAGTGGCGGTGTGGCGAACACGACGACGCCGACGACGACGCTGGCGCCGTGGTGGACGAGCTGGCAGCGGCGGCGGTCACGCACTCGAGCACATCTCTCGTGTCACAAGGCCACAACGCCTGCTGCCAGGTGGCGAGGCACACGACGCAGGGTGCGCTGCTCGCGCTGACGGCGGAGTTCGCCAAGAGCAAGAATCCACTGCAGGCGGACGCACCGCTGATCCGGCGCGCGCTTGAGAACGGCAGCGATGCGAGTGCGGCCGCGTCGAGGGCGGTGCACCTCACTGCCACAGAGATCCACTTGCCCAAGGTGCTGCCGGTAACGGCGTCACACAAACGCGTCTCCCTCATGCGATTCTTGGGCATCTGAGACGAGGTGGGAGGAGGGGCGGACGCAGCCCACCGCAGCCGTAACTCTGTATGTGCGCGGGAGTGCAGTGTCCTCTCTCTTTTCTTCATGATGTGTGTGTGCGTGTGTGTGTGTGTGTTTACGCTAGAGATTTTGTGTGTTTGTGTGATATCTCGTCTCTTTCAGTCTCTGTGTTTTTTTTTTCTCTTGTCTCTGGTTTCTGCCCTCGAATGCTCCTCTCTCTCTCAACTCACAGGATGCTGGTTTCTTTCTCTCCGCGTGTACTGACTTCTCTTTGTATTTGCGGATGTATGTGTGTGCGTGTGTGTGCTTGTGTGTTTCTGTGTGTGTGTTTGTGTTGACTTTTTTACTATTGTGTGTGTGTGTGTGTGTGTGTGTTCGAGTGGGTGATGCGCACGTTGCTCAACCTTCCACCACTAGTGTGTGTGTATGTGTGTGTGTGTGTGTGTGTGTGTTTGTGTGTTGTCGGCTGGCGGACGTCGTCGTCTCGACAGTTTTGTCTTTCTCTCGCTACACTCTCCCTCCCCTCTCTCTTTCTCCGTTTCTCGCTCCTTCACTGAAGCTGACGGCGCAAGACAAGAGGAGGTGCAGTCTCTGCACTTTGCGGTGTGTATGTGTGTGAGCATGTGTCGTGTGCACGCGTGTCGCATGGTAGACGCATCCGACCTCCTCCACGTGTCTCCCACCTCTCCCTCTCCCTGCTTCGCCTCACCGGTGAGACGCGCTTCTTCACCTCTCTTCTCTCCTCCACTTCTTTCGCTCTGCAGCCGTGCAGGCGAGTCTGTATGTATGATCTCTTGTCTTGTCTCTCTCTTTTTTTTTTTTTTAATTTAACTTGTGTGTGTGTGCGTGTGATGTGCCCGGGAAGGATGTCCACTGAACCTCTCTTGTTTCTCTGTATGTCTGCACACTGCGGCGCGCCGCCATCGCATCGCGAATGGCATCAGGCGCGCGCGCACACACGCAGACGTGCAAGCACGGACACTCACGCCGGTGATCACCGGTGGCGCAGGGTGGCTGATGTGCTGATCGCCTCCTCCGCCGCTTCTTGCCACTGAAGCGTTTGGTCTTTGCCCCGCCTCAACTATGATTTCCTGCTTGTTTGCTTGCATGTGTTTTGTGTGTGAGTGCGTGTGTGTGTGTGTGTGTGTGTGTGTGTGTATTCACGTGTATGTATGCGTGCGTCTGTGTATTTCAGCGTGACTGCTCGCGGGAGAGCGAGAGACAGTTGTGGAGCAGCCCGTGATGTGGCGCGTCGGTCCGCGCTTCTTCCTCCCCTCCCCTCACTGGAGAAGACATGAGAGGTACGAAGGCAGGTAACCGGTTCACTGTCCCTCGCTGCTTCTAGACTGAAAGATGAAGAGAGGGAGAGGGAGGGGGAACAAACCAATACGAGCATGTACAGGCCCGGTGTGTGTGTGGTAAAGCAGCTCTCTGCTGCCTCCTTTCTCCGCCGTCCTCCTCTCATTCCCATTACGTTTGCTTCACCGCTTCACACACATCGCTACTGATGTGCGTGTGAGTGCGTCACGCGATGCTACGCCGCTCTATACACCGCGATGTGTCGTTGACGTGCTCGTGCAAAAAAAAAAAAAAGCGAAGGTGTGAAAGAGAAGAAGCTGCGGGGGGAGAGAGGGGGCGGGGGTACACCATGGTCAGACACATGCCCACACGCACCCCACACCCACACCCACACACACACACACACACACACACAGATGCCAACAAAATGCAACAGTAACGCTTCGTGGTGCTCAAGTCACCTCAACCCTCCTCGTGTCAGTGGCGGAGTGGTGGAAGAGACTGACCTCACGCCACGTTGTTCGTCGTTCCTTGTATGTCGAAGTGCCGCGTGCGCCTGTACGGCATCTCCTCTGCCCCAGTGTGCGCGTGCGCTCTGTATCTCACTGCACTTTCTTGTTGTTGTTGTTGATCTTGCCTTCCACTACGTCTTCGACGTGAGTGGACGACGCGGCTACTTGCATTCCCACTTTCTCTCTCTCCTCACGCTCCCGTCGTCGTTCGTCTGACGTACATATACACAGAGTCATCATGCATGTACTCGTCTCATTGTAGTTACTTTTCATGCGTGTATGTGTGTGTATGTTCTTGTCTCTCGCTCACGTGTGGCCGTCGCAGACACTGACTGTCTTCCTTCCCCTCTATGCCACACCATTGCTCGCTTCATTTCTCTTTTTCATTTTCATGACCTGTTGCTCTGATCTGCGGCAGTGTGCTCCTGTCAGCAAGACGCGTCCCTATGAGCCTCCATGTCTGTCTGTCCGTGCTGAGTGTGCCTGCGCATCTTGCTCCTCACACCGTCCCTCCTCCTCCTCCTCCCCAGTGCTCTCCTTCTCTTCGTTCGAGGAGGTACGTGCGTGCGCCTGGCAAGGCTCTCCCAGTGAGTGTCGGCCCCACAGGCATCAGACGCGACGAGGCTGAGTTGCAGTCGTTGGAAGTACACCTCTCACGACAGTGCCTCGACGCCACGCCACAGTGTCTCCGGTCCTCGTGCTGACACGGTACTGCCACCTTTCCCTTTTCTTTTTCTTCTTCTTTCCTGATCTCACCGCACACACACAAAAAAAAAAAAAAAGATGAGCAGAGAGAGAGAGAGGCTCCGCGGTGCAAGGCACGGCCGGAGAAGAAAACACACACACACACACCCACACACACACAAAAGGGAAAAGGGGAGCATGCGGAGCTCCATCGCGTGTGTGTGTGTGTGTGTGGCACCGTCGTTTCGACCGCTGATGTGCGGGCAGAGTGGTCGCCTGGCGCATCGATGCGGTAGCGGGAGTGCAACGCCAACGACTGTTGTTGCTTTCTGCATGAGACGGATGCGTGTGTGTGTGTTTATGTGTCCGCTGCTGACTGTGTACTACTCTCTACTCCGCTGCGTCGCTTTCCTGCTCTTACACATGTTCACACACACACACATACACACACGTATGCATCTGTGCACAACTTCCAGCTGAGAGGAAGGGGGCGTGTACGGCGAAGGGCATCTGTGTCGGTGGATGAGACGTGCGTGCACACCGCACGCGCGCTGGCCCGCGGCCGCGCCGGCATCACTTGTGCGGCGGAGGGTCATGGCAGCTATGATGCCTGCTGCACCTCGTGCCATCTCAGCCGTTGCCACACCGTCCCGCTTGCTTCGAATGGTGGCGCAGCGTCCAAGCAACGAGGTAGGCGAGACCATCGAGACATACTCCGAGTGGGAGACGGTGCCGCACTGGTGCGAGCTGTGTGCGGAGCCGGTGAACTGGTGGCAGAATCACCTGGGCAAGCGTGACCACATGTGCCTCGAGCTGATCGTCAATACCATAGTTCAAGATCGTGGTTTGTGGGACTCAGAGGAGGTGCACGAGGGCATCGAGGTGTTTCGCGAGCACTACATGCACGGGCCGCGTGACCAGCCACGGACGTCGTCGCGGGTCGCGCAACGCCTCTTGAAGGAGGGCCTCTACGTCCCCGGCGTGCACAGCCCGCTCAACCTCTTCTTCGACGCCTACGACCGCGGCGACCCCTGCACCCGCCGCGAGGAGCTGCATCTGTTGCTGCTCTACCTGAGGGACCGCGGTGTGGTGAGCCTGACCGCCGACACCATCTCAACGGCGGTCTACCAGGGCAACCAGGTGCTGCAAAGCGAGCTGATGCCGCTCATATCGCGTACCTTCCCCGTGGGTGAGGTGGGCGGGGTGTCGGCGATACTGCAGACGATTACGTCCGCCTTCAACATGCTCCACGTGTTTGAGCTCTGCGGGATGCAGAGCTTCCTATCACCGACCCTGCTGCAAAGGCGCGGGGTGAGGCCGGGTCTGCTCTCCGCCCTGTCGGGCATGGGCGACGCGGTTGGTGACGCCGAGGCCGGTGACAGCGCCGGAGGCGAGTGGCGCCTCGGCAACAGTGGCGACGACGCCGCCGACGCTGACGGTGACGACGGCGCTGCTGGCGCGGCGGGAGGTGAGATCGCCACCTCGGCGAGCGAGGCGGCCGTTTACCAAGCCCTCGCGTCGGTGGCGCCGCGCGCCGTCCTCGGGTGTCTACGCTGGTCCATCGCGACGGAGACAACCCCTCCTCCGCCAGCGGTCGTGCAGGACGGGCGGCGCAACGCCTACATCACCACGTTGGCGGCGCGCGCGGCTCGCCTGCTGATCTCCGAGATCGTCTTCGCCCGCATGACCGAGCTCATGACGCGAGCCGAGTTCTTTCTGGGCTCCGAGTTTGGGATGGAGTGGTCGCGGGTGCGGGTGGCGAGTCGGCGGTTGTCGGCGAAGGGCGGCGGCGGTGGTGGTAGTGGTCGCAGTGCGCCGCTGCGGCTGCATGTGGCGCCGTCCATCGTGCCCAGCTTGTCCAACATGGGCTGCGTCACCTACACCCAAGGCGGCTTCAGTGCACATGCCATCACCGGGTCCACTGCGTCCGAGCTGGTGATCCGCCAACAGGACAAGGCACGCGAGTCTCGCTTGAGCACGCGACGCAACAGTGTGAAGTCGTCCCTAAACACCCCCATGTCTCGCGGTGTGCGGGCCATGTGACGCCGCTGCGTTCTCGCGTGGAGATGCGGAGACGAGGCGAGGGGGGGGGGGAGGTGGTGTGCTCGTGGTTGTTGACATGCTGCATTGCAGTCCTCACATTCGCCCGTCCTCTCTCAAGAATGCTGATCTTGTGGATTGCACAGAGAGGGTGGGAGAGGGTTGCGTGACGTCGGCGTTGCTCGCAAATTGATTGATGGGGCGGGGGCGGGCGGCCGTCGTTCGCCGCTACCACAGTCGTGTGATGCGTGGCTTGCTCGCACGAAAGAAAGAAAGAAAAAAAAAAAGAAAGGGTGCAGCCGCGCCTTCTTCCCCCCCTCTCTCTCTCTCTCACCACACGTCTCCACACACATGTGCCTCATTCACACACACACTCTCTCTCTTTGTGTCTCCGACGACATCACGCACACATGCACCACACGAACACACACATGGTGTGTGTCCATCCCTGCGAAGAGGGTTTTTTCTCCAGGAGGAGAAATCAAGCTGACCCAGGCCCCACACGCACACACACGCACACACGTTCATCTATTTCAAGACACGTGCCCATCTCTGTGGGTCAAGGGGCGGCTGCGAGTGCCTGCGATGATTCAATTCCTTTTACTGATGAGCCGTCAGGGCAAGATCCGGCTGTCCAAGTGGTACGTGACGCTCTCGCAAAAGGAGCAGGCCAAGATCATCCGCGAGGTGTGTCAGACAGCGCTCGGTCGCTCTGCTCGGCTGTCCAACGTCTTCGAGATCGATGGACGCAAGTACGTCTGCCGCCGCTACGCGTCGCTCTACTTCATCGCCTGCGTTGACAAGACGGAGAATGAGCTCATCACGCTGGAGGTGATCCACCACTTCGTGGAGGTGCTTGATCAGTACTTTGGCAACGTCTGCGAGCTCGATCTGATCTTCAACTTCCACCGCGCGTACTTTATCCTGGACGAGGTGCTGCTCGGTGGGGAGCTGCAGCTGAGCAACAAGCGGGGCACGCTCGCGTACGTCGACCGGCTCGACGTCGCCGCCGAGCGCAGCGAGGCACGCATCGAGGGCAGCTCCCTGGTGGATCAAATGACCAACGCCTTCAAGGGCGTCTAACCCGCTTCTGTGCCCGTGTGCGTGTGTGCGTGTGTGTGTCAGTGTGTTATCGGTGCCGTTGCTGCCTGCCACCGTGTGTCTTGTTTCGCCACTCCGAAAAGAAGAAAGCCCACCCCACGGCCTCCGCCGAGCCAACAGCGCCGCCCATTCCCTCTCCCTCCCTGTAGCCCACTCTCCCCTCCCCTCCACCACCATCATCGTAGCGTTGGCGTCAGGGCCATGGGCCTCCCGAGGAGAACGAAGGGGTTGGAAAAAAGGGGGGGAGGAGTTGTGGGGCGCGTGATGTTGGTCCCAGCGAGGTGGGCATGCGGCTGAGCCCGGTCTTTTTTTTTTGTCGCAGTTAGCAAGGATAACGGCATCGCGTTTTGGGGGGGAAGAGGTTCAAGACCTCCGGGGGGAGAACCTTCTCCCACAGAAGGACGGGACGGTGATCTTGGATTGGGCGGCCATTCCCCAAGACGGCGAAGACCAACCCGTATCGTGCGCACCGCTATGTAAGGATAGAGGGTGCAACGGCGAGTCAGCTGACGGAGCTGAGAAAACTCGCGGGACCGCAGGGGAGGTTGACGAACCTCTCAACACGTCAGATCGCCAGCCGGCCGCGAGGCAAGGGTTACTCGGCCCACTCCATAAAGCGAGGGGCTCCTCAGGCAGCAGCGCACTTTGCCAACCAGCACGACCTCCCGACCCGGTCGGTAGTGGCCTTGGCAAAGCATACCGACCCGCTGGACATCCCGGGAGACGACCGTGCGTTACATCGGCATGCACGCGACCCAGCTGACACATTCGCACGTGCTGCCAGGACTTCTTGGCTGGATGATCTGAGGGAGGCGGAGCGGGCGCCGTGGCGGGAACCAGAGCGCTGAGCTGCTTTTTGGCTGGCACTCAGTGTTGCGGCGCGCCAATAGGAGCCGTGTGGCCAGCGAGGGGGAGCAGCGGATACCCCCGCTGCGGTCAGTCAGCGTTCCCCCCTCTGTCGGTGGAGTTCCTGCGAGGCAGGATGCAGCCGCGCGTCCAGGCGCGGTTTGGCGAGCTGTGGCGGCTGCTGTCGTCGCCTGGGCCGAACGATCCCGGCCCGCCTCCGAGCGCACGCATCTACCACGGCGACGCAAGAGCGCTGATGGATGCGAGGGTGTTTGACGCAGGCCTCACAGCACCCTACGAGAGGGTGGGTCACACCTTTTTACGTCGTTTAGGACAAGTCCACGGGAAAGCGGCGGAGGTTCATTGCCCGGCCACGGATGAAGGGCGCGGCAGACCCCGACGAGGCGGAGGTGCCTCTCGGCCATGTGACGGGGTGCCTGGATGCAGTCTGGGGGGAGTGCGCCTCGAACCTCGATTTGAAGGCGTGGATAGCCGGTTCCCCGCGGTGAGGTAGCTGCGTGACGGAGTTGGCACGAGACGCGCAGGTCACACTGGGAGAGTGCGAGGAGACCGCTACCAACTACACGTTTGTCGGCGTGACTTTCGATCACAGGGCACGTACGGTTCGCATCGGTGAAAAGGCATGGCGGCACCTGGTTGAGACGCCGCCCTGGAGAGAGAGAGATGCACGTGGGGATTTGGAAGTGTTCGCATCCCGTGCAATCTTTGGTGCCGCCATCTTGGGCATCCGCCTTTTCCGGTACTACATGTTTCTCAAGTTCGTCCGGAGAAAGTTGAGCGCTCCCAATCGAGGCACGGCGTCGCCACATCGACACCGGCACAAATGACACCCTCTGTCGAGCGATTTGCAGACGACCTCCTGCAGGCACTTCGACGCAACGTGGCACGGAGCGTCCCGCGGCGGGGGGCGGTGTTAATCATGGACGCTGGCCCCGTCCTGATAGCGGGCGCACGATGGCCCGAAACGCCGGGCATGATTATGCAGGCGGAGGCACGGGCGGTGCGCTTAGGGTTGCTGGCATTCCGAACGCGCATCCCGAGGCGCCTCCGGATCCTGATCGACAAAACGTCCGTGTGAGGAGCGGTGCGGCGCGGCATTTCGAAGTCCGGGGCCGCTCGCGGTGGAGCTGCAAGAGGTGGATTACGCGCTGCGCGAGGGAGGGGTTCAGGCGGAGCATCGTTACATTAGATCTGAGGGCGATGTAGCCGACTGGCCATCGCGTGCGCTTGGCGTCCCACGGGCAGCTTTGGCGAAGAGGGGTACCACTTCCGAAGGGGAGGCAGAAGCATCCATACGTCGGATACTGTTTCCTAGGCACGTCTTAAGCGTGACATCTTTTTTTATACTAGGCTACAAGCAAAAAAAAAAAAACGAAGAGGAAGGTGTTGAGTGAGGACAGGGAACGATGGAGGAGCAGAAGAGGGTATGGGTGCACGAGGCATCATGTGTCCAGAACTCGCTCGTTATGCATCTACCAAACATGCCATGCCATGTCGTCCACTTCTCGACTTCCTTACTCTTCCTCATCGTGTGGTGTCTCTTCTTCTTTTTTTTTTTTGTTTGCATCGGGGGAAGAGGGGTCCGTGGACAGCAAGAGTGATACGTGCGCGTGTGCGCATGGACTTGGGGCGGCACAGGGAACAGGTACAAGGAGTTTAACGTCCATGGCGAACGTTCTACTACAGAGCAACAAACAGAAAAAAAAAAGGGGGAGGGGGGAGTGCGCCGTCTTCGCACTGACGTCAAACACACACACACACACACACACACAGAGACACATACACAGCATGCTACATCTCGATGCCCTCGGCCACCTTCTGGTAGTAGTCGTACAGGACGGTGCGGTAGTTCTGCCGCGACTCGTGGATGCGGCGGCGCATGTAGTCGGCGGCGGCGATCTCATTCTTGTCGATGGCCAGCCGGCGCGCGAGGTCGGCGATCGTCTTCTTGGGCTTGAAGCATGGCAGCCCGCTGTGCAGCATGAGTTCCACCAAAACGCAGATCTCGCGCGCGTACTGGCGCACGGCGAGGTAGCAGCGGTTCACCAGTGTCTTGAAGTAGATGTAGCTCTCCTCATCCACCAGCGCGCGGGCGAGCGCCTTGCTGTGCAGCTTCGAGTCGCCGCGGACATCCATGCCGATGAGCTGCACCATCTCCGTCGTCAGCTTGAAGGGTGACGACTCGAAGTTGATGTCGCCGCCGGGGGAGGTGTCGAAGAGGAAGCCGAAGTCGATGTGGACGAGGTTGCCGTCGGCGTCGATCATGATGTTGCCGTTGTGGCGGTCCTTGATGTTCAGGATGAAGGAGACGACCGAGTAGGCGGCGGTGCTCTTCACAAAGTTCTCGCGGGCACGCCGGAAGCCGACCGACTCGGGGTGGCCGAACGTCTGCACAAAGAACTCCGCCACGTTGGACTCGACGAGCTTGCCGATCTCGTTGCGGCTGCGCGACCGCGGCACGCACTCGATGATGCCGCTGTCCTGCCCGGTCGTCACGACGCGGTAGGGGTACAGGAAGGACGGCACGCCGACGGAGCACAGGATGCGCTGCATGAGGCCGATGAGCTGCAGCGAGATCTGGTCCTGCCGACAGTCGTCGCCCATCTTGAAGATGCACGCCTTCACAACCGTGTGCGCCGCGGCGTCGCCGTGGCCGTGGCCCGTCCTATCCGCCCGCGCCTGCGCCTCCGTGGCGAGCTCGTCCGGCGCGCGCGTGTCCTCGGCCTCGCGCGGCACGCACGTGAACTGGACCAGGATAGGGCACTTGGCGGCGCTCTGCATGGCGCCGGCCGTGTGCGGGATGACGCCGGTGATGCGGAAGTCGGGGTCGGTGGGGAGGTAGAGGTGCTGCGAGCGCGGCGGCGCGTGGAAGACGTCGTCCTTGAGCCGCAGCCGCAGCTTCGCCTTCCGCTCCGGCTTGTCGAACTTCATGAGCTCGCCCGAGAGCGACGTGACGAGGTCGACAAAGGCGAACTCGGCCTCGCAGAAGGCCGCTGCGTCCGGCGTAAAGGACGCCTTCACGCGCTTCTCCAGCTGCTGGCACTTGCGCGCGAGCGCACCGCTGCCCTCGCCCTCGGTCTGCAAGCTCCAAAGCAGCTGGTGCGCGAACATGGCGCTCCGCGCGCTCGTGCGCGTGAGGAAGGCCTCGATGCTGCCGCTCTTGTCCGTCGCCAGCAGCTGCAGCAGCTGCGGCAGGTAGAAGATGAGCTGCTCGCTGCGCTGCGAGAGCAGGCTGCGGATGGCGTAGCTCGTCACGTTCTTGTACGCGGTGTAGCGCGGGTCGAGCAGGCGGAGCGCCTGCACCGTCGTGCTGGCGCGGAACAGGAAGAGCCGCGGTGCACCGGCGCGCAGCACATCCTCCGTCAGGTAGAGGTCGACCGCCTCCGCGACGTTCGCGTACCGCTCCGGCTGCGCCACGACGCACCGAGACGCCGCCGCCCGCACGGCCGGGATGCTGGAGAAGCGGTACACCATGGCCACCACCACGGCAGGGTTGTGGTGGTCCGCGTACTCGATCAGCCGCTCCCACCCGGTAGACGGGGTGGTGTCGACCAGCGTCAGCGTGCGCCGCGGCGCCTGCCAGATGCCCATGCGCAGCACCTCGTGCTCCACCAAGACACGCAGCAGCCGCAGCAGGCCCAGAAGTCGCTGCTGCTCCTGCTCGGCCAGCTTCCGCAGGTCCGCCTCGCCATCGGCGCCGCTCGTGCGCCGCGCCGCTGCCACGATGCTCTCGTGCACGACGCTCAGCGGCTGCCAGTGACACTTCGGCGACGCCACGGCACCCTCGCGCTGCACACTGCCGTCAAAGTCGAGGAAGCCGAGCGTGGTGCGCGCCAGCACATCGCCATCCTCCTTCACCAGCAGCGACAGCGACCGCACGACCTTCGCCTCCTCCCGGGCCTGCTCCGGGTCCTTGGCGTAGTACCAGCTCGGCGGCGTCTTGGTGAACCACCGCAGCAGCGCCTTGTACCAGCGCTGACGCAGCGCCCCGACGGCGGAGAAGGGCACCACCACGACAAGACCGGCACGCAACCGGCGCGCGTTCGCCTCGCGCAGCAGCCGCGCCACGTTGCCGACCACCAGCAGACAGCGCATCATCTCGCCAAACATCTCGTCTCGCAAGGAGAGCACAGCGGCAAACTCCATCATGTGCGACGCAACCAGGAAGAGTTGGCGCAGCACCTCGATGCTCAGACACAGCGGGTGGCCCTCCTCCACGTACATGTCGGCGAGGAAGGAGAGCAGAAGCTTGTGCGGTGATGCACCGGCGACGCCTCCCTCGGCGGCCAGCACCGACGCTCCAGCATCCCCGGGGGCATCGCTGCTGCTGCTGCTGCTGCCGCTGCTGCTGCCATGCTGAGTGACTTGCACCTCGCCCGTCTGCACCTGTCGGTTCTTGGATGCACGGTAGCCGTCGAACAGCCCCAGCCGATTCGCCGCCGTCCACACGAGCGCCGCATCCACCTCTTGCAGCACCGGCAGCAGGTATCCCTCGCGGTCTTGACAGAGCAGCCACTTCCAGCACAGTATCGCGTCGTGGAGGAGGTCTGACCGAAAGGTCTGCACCGGCCCTTGCACGAGGTACTGCAGCAACTGCCGCCGCCCCGTCGCGGTGCCGGTGCCCGCCACGAGCAGCGCCACCGCCGCCGCGAAGCCCGCCGCCGCCTCGGCACGGTCCGGCGGCTGCGCGACTCCCGCGTCTCCGACAGTCAGGACAGACTCCACCGCGCGCCCGCCCTCGATGAAGAGCGCGCGGGCGGGCCGCAGCAGCGTCGCGTCCAGCCACTGCGACACCGACACCGCAAGCGCGCGCCGGCTCAGGCGCGTGCTCGCCCACAGCTGCACCAACACGGTCCCCTCTATCTGCTCTGCCGACGCGTACCACCCCGCGGCCTGCATCGTGCCCTGCGCGCGGCCGTACAGGAGCAGCGTCTGCGCGTACTCGGACGCGACGACACGCCCGGCGGCCGCCGCCCCTCGCATCACGGGACCGTCGCTGGCGTCGCCCGCGGTCGGCGGCGCCTCGTCTACCCGGCGCTGCGAGGCGGCCACCGCGAGGCGTGAGCCAGCGCGACACACGCCGGCCTGCGCCGCCGCCCGCTCCCCGCACTCCTGCTGCTGAAACACTATGAACTTGATGGCCGTCTCGGCGAGGGCCTGCGGCGCCTTGTCCTGCAGCGTGGCGGCCCAGGACTCCGCCACCTCCGCGACGAAGAGAAGGTGGCGCTGCCGCTCCGCGCTGTGCGGGTCGGCCGCCACCGCGGGCACGGCGGCGAAGTGCACGTGGTCGCACACCGCTTCGATCTGCGATGAGGGCCCCGACTCGAGCAGGTCCAGCGCGCACCACAGCAGCGGCAGCGCGCTCGCGTAGGCGGCGTAGGTCGGGAACGCGTGCACGACGCGGCTCACGAGCTTGCTGGCGGACTCGCGCACCGATGCGATGGCGAAGCTCAGAAGGAAGACCAGCTGCGTGAGGTCGGTGCGGACAACCTGGAACGCCACACCGGGAAGCAGGTTGCGGACGGCGCGGATGTAGTGGTCGCAGGCGGTGCCGAGGATGTGGCCCAGCGCGACAGGGATGCCGGGACTGGCAACGAACTCGCGTACCTCGAAGTGGCGATACAGGGTCAGCTGCGCCACCGACCCGGCGGCCGCGCGCAGCATCTCGAGCTCTGCGATGGACTGCAAAAGCACCAGCTCGCCGGTGCTCAGCTGCTTCCAGCACCCCTTCTTGCCGCCGCAGAGCCGCTTCAGCGACTTGCGCAGAGCCGTGTGCACCCGGCTGCCCACCGAGGCGACCTCGACCGCGGCGACGGGACGGTGCCGCTCGCTGGCCAGCATGTAGCGCAGCAGCACCGCGATGTCCCCCATCGCCTGCTGCACGTCCGAGGAGCACATGCGGAGCAGCGGCGCCGCGGAGGCCGCGACGCGGCGCAGCAGCGCACATTGTCCGGGCGAGAGGATCGGCGCGCGGTCCAGCGCCGCGGAGGCGGCCGCCGCTCCGCCGTCGCTGACCGCCAGGAGCGCCTCTGCCGTGTACTTGTAGTAGGAGAGCATCATCCAGCACGAGCGGAAGAGGGCCCCGCACTGCAGCTCCATCTCATCCTCGGCAGACCGGCCACCGCTGCGGCTCACGTCGGTGTCGATGGCGACATAGGCACGCGAGGGGCGGCGGTAGTAGTGGAAGAGGTACTGGTCGCTCATGCCGGGGTCGTCCACGGTGAGAGAGCGCGCGTACTGGTGGTGGGCGCAGAGCTGCTTGAGGGAGCGGGCTGGGAAGAGCGTGGACAAGTGCAGCAGCGTCGCCAGCGGCGGCAGGAGCGGCGACAGCACGGCGAACGCGATGGGGGCCATGACGGCAGACGCGGTCGTGCTGTCAAGCGGCCGTTCGCCGCCGTCGGCCGGGCTCTGGTAGAGCACGCCGGACGCCGGCCACGCCACGCTGAGCATGCACTGGGTGACGCCGCGCAGGAGAAGCACGACGCTGCTCCGCTCGGCGTTGAAGGCGTGGAGCAGCCTGGCGCGGTCTCGCGCGATGGCTGCCGCGGTGCGCCGCGCGCCCTTCTCAGGGCCCTCGCCACCCGCCGCCTCCGCCTCCTGCACAAGCGCCAGCGCCATCCCGGCCATCCCGCGCAGCCGCTCGTGCACGCGGAGCACCAGGTCCACGAACGCCTTGACGGCGACGCTCATCACCGGCGTCACGACCCTTCTGCGGCTTGCGGTGCCCTCCGCGACACGCGCGAGGTGCTCGCGCAACGCGTCCACGTACGTGTCGCACAGCAGCTGTCCGTACCGCGCGAGCTCCTCACGCTTGGACTCACCGCGGGCACTCGTCGTCGTGCTGCTGCGCGTGATGCCGGCCCTCTCCTCGCGCGCCTCCGCCACATGATGGCCGCCGTCCACGTCGACGACGTCTGGCACGAGGATGGACGACATGGCATCGAAGCAGAGCGCCATCCGACGCGCGCACCGCTGCTCCGCCGACCTCCGCGCGCTCTCCGGGTCCACCGCGGCACCTCCGTGTCCGCCGCTCTCGCTGACCTGCCGCACCCCCTGCGCATCCTCTACCCCGTGGCGCGCCGAGAGCCGCACCACGGCGTCCATCACCTCCGAGGTCGCGAAGGAGCGGAGGTGGTCGTTGGTGGAGCACATGTACTGCATGCACACCGCCGCCACCATCCCGCGCACCATGCCGTCACCACTACCACCACCGCCGACACCACCGGTGGGCTCCGACGCTGGCGGCGGGGCCAACTGGCTCGCTTCTGCGGCGTCCGCGTCGTCCGCCACCTGCCGCTGCTGCCGCCGCTGCAAGACTGTCTCGATGAGCTCTTGCATGATCTCCTCCACGCTGCGGTAGAAGTTGTTCGAGAAGTGCGCCCGCTGTCGCGAGACGGCGAGGAGGTCGGCCCCCGCGCTTGGAAGCCGCGGCGACGGTAGCGCCCCCGCCGCTGGACTCATCGGGCTCACGGAGCGCAGCGCCGGGGTGCCGGACGCCAGCGCGGTGGCGGCCCCGCCCTGCGCCGTCGTGGATGCGTCGTCGCTGCTGCTGCTGCTGAACTCCCTCGCCGTGACCACACTCAGCACGCGCGCCGCCGCCTCGGTGAGGGACGCACGCAGCTGATCCGCCTCCTCCGTTCGCGGGAGCGCGTTCATGATGCTGGTGGGGAGCAGGAGGAACTTGACGATGTTGGAGCATATCAGAATGCGCAGCGACTCCTCCTCGACCGACGGCGTGTAGGCCGCGGGCAGGCCCGGCTGGCTGCCGCTGGCGTGCGGACCCTGAGGCGGCAGCGCGGGCGACGCCGCTGTCGTCGGCGAGCGCCACTGCCCCTGCTGCGTGGGCGACCCCAGCGAGACCAGCGACTGATGGTAGGCTGCCGTGGCGCTGGTGATGATGTAGTAGCAGCGCAGCCGCTCCAGCTCGGTGCGCAGCAGGTGCTGCACGACGATGTCGATGTTGTGCCGGAACAGCGTCAGCGGCCGCTTCTCCGCGGCGCTCGCGGCATCCTCCCAGGAGCCTATGGTGTCTTGCAGCGCCTTCCACACGAGTTCGATGAGCTGGTCGCCCTCTGTGAAGTCCGGCATCGCACCGAGATTTACAACCTTTGCTGCGCACTCCTTTGCCATCTCCTGGTACTGCCGTATCAGCAGCGTCAGCGTCGCGGTCACCACGTGGGCGTGCAGCTCCTCGCGCTGGAAGAGGCCGCGAACGACGTACGTTTCTTGAATGATGGCGGTGATCCAATTGTTGGTGCGCTCGTAGTCGATCACGCGCGAGCAGCTGATCGCCTCCAGAAGCACGGAGAGGACGCGCTTGTACGACAGCTGGCGCCGGTGCCCGGAGGTGGCGAAGGCGTCCGTGAGGTCGTGCATGTGGTTCACCAGCTCCGGCCCGAGGTAGAAGAGCTGCTGCGAGTGCGTGAGAGAGATGCCGCGCAGCACGCCGAGCGCGACCGCGTCGTGCACGCACTCGTCTATGTCCTCCGGAATGCAGCGCACAAACGTGGCGTCGAGCGCGCGGTGGCCGAAGCCGACGAGGCCCCAATTCTTGTCCCGCACCAACGACGACTGCGCCGGCGTTCTACCGCCCCCGCCCCCGCCGGCGGCATTGGCGGCCCCTGTGGTCGACATGCCGGGCACAAGCGCACTGCTGCTGTTGCTGCGCGCGCTGTACGGGAGCGCCGCCGGCGCCGCCGTCGTCGTCGTCGCCTCGACGCCACTGCGCATCTCCTTGTCGTCGCCGTCACCGTCCTCATCATCGCGCAGCTTCAGCCCGCACACGACAAGCGCGGCGGTGAAGTCCTCGAGACTCACGCCGGCACAGAAGGGGAGGGAGCGCAGCTTCGACAGCAGCGTCGTGTAGAGCGCGCCGCACTCGGTGAAGAACCCCTTCGTGCGGTCCGCCGGGAGACCGCAGTGTCGACACGATGCGGCGAAGGCGAAGAAGGCGATCATGGACGCCGCGGTGCTCTGGGAGATGTGCGGCTGCGTCGCCTCTGTCCGTGTCAGCACCTCATTCAGGCGCGACAGCCGGAGAAGAGTGCGCACGCGCGGATCGCGAAGGATGTCAGAGCTGGCGCTGCTTGCGCCGCCGCCGCCGCCGCCGCCAAAGAGAGCGGCGGTGCTGAGACCGAGGCCGAGCCGCGCGGCTGCTGTGGCCCCTGCTCCCCCTGTCGGCCCACGCCGCGGTGCAGGTGCTGCCGTCGCGTGAGCCGTGGGAGGCAGAGAGTCTAGCGCTTTGGAGTTGAGCTCGAGCAGTCGATCCACCATACGCAGATACCCCGGATCCGCATCGCCACCGGCCCCAGGACCCGTCGCGAAGCCGACGTCGTCCGTGTCCGAGTCGGCCACGCACACGTCAGCGCCGCCGCCGCCACCGCTGCTGCTGCTGCTGCTGTGGATGTCCTCATCAAATGTGTGCCGACACCACCACATCCCAGGCGCCGCGCGTGCGGGGGAGTCTGCCGGTCGGGCCGGCACGCTTCCGCCGGCAGCTGCTGCTGCTGCCTGCACTGCGGTCTCCTCCGCCAGCAGCTGGGCGAGCACCGACGCCATCACGAGCGTCGGGCTGCTCTTGATCCAGCCTGGAAATCGAATGTCGTGCATCGCGTGACCACCGGCGCCGGCCACGGTACAACTGTGTACACTCTTCGAACAAGAAAAGAAGCGCACCAACACGACAATACCGTGTACGGAGACGTATGTGTGTCGGAGGTGGAAGTAGAAGGAGAACTTGGTGTGTGTTTATGTGTGCTCCACCTCTCTTTGTGGCCAAGAGACGAGAGCTTGACAATGTGGAACACGACCGCCGTGCTGCTGCTGGCGATGGTAGTTGCGTCCATGGAGAGGAAGAGCAGAGGAACGAGGGAGTGTGCGTGTGGATGATGTAGGAGGAGGAACGGAAGAGGGGGCCAGGGCGGGGCGGCTGCTCCACACAAACACTCGTGTCTCTGTCTCTCTGTGTGTGAGCGGGAGAAAGAGGGAGAGAGAGAGAGCGCACCATCGTCATCGCCAGAGTGCGGTAGTGCAGAGGAGTTGCGTGTGTCCACGACGTTGTCTGAATACTACGTAGATGCTCCTGTGTGTGTGTGTGTGTGTGTGTGTGTGTGTATCTGTTTCATTTGGTGTTTCGTTATTGCAGAGAGGGAGGGGGGGGGGTGCAACACCACACACCTTGGATGTTCACAGACACTCGCACCCCCACACACTGAACTTGGCCTCTGTCTGGTGACAGATGCTGCAACGACGGAGAGGGGCTTATCGTGGCAGGGGGGGGGAGGGGTGGAGCAGATGCACAGGAGAGACACGCCTCTCTCTCTCTGCCTCTCTGCAACCACACACTCCACCACCACAGGATGCTGCGTGGACACGCTGTTCGAAGGTCCGTCTCCTCATCCTTCGATACACACACACACACACGCATGTTGCGATTGCCCACGTACGTACATGCATGCGTGTGCGTGTTCGTGTGCGGAGGGAGGGAGAGAGGAAAGAGAAACAGATCGATAGAAGGGTGGTGTGCATGTGCGTGTGCGTACGCATGTGTGACGAGTGGAGGGGAGGTTGATGGGAGGGTGATGTGAAGCAGGCAGTTGCATGACCGCGTCGTACAAGGGAACACACACTGAGAGATGCAGCACACCAGGGCGGTAGGCGGGAGCACAGCGCAACACACACACACACACACACGCCGGGTGTGGGTACAGGGGAGGGCAGGAAGGAACACAGTAGCGATGAAGCACCACAGAAGGCGGAGGAGGGAGGGAGGGAGGGAGGGAGGAGAGAAGAGAGGGCGGTGGCACACGAGTCCCACAGCCGATTCACCGTACCAGCGAACAGTCTCAATGACACACACACACACACACACTCAAAAAAAAAGCGCTCAACCACACCGAGAGGGAGAGACACGGTCTGGTTGATCGTGGTTGGTTGACGTCTCCGTCCCACCCCCATCCCTTCCTTCTCGCCCGTCTAGAGCCCCTTCGCCTCCTTCAGTCGCATCCTCTGCTCCGCCGGTACTCTGTCCATGCTGTCCTTCACCTGTCGCGCTGCCTTGTAGAGGGCGCTGAGCGGCCCCGGACCGGAGATCGGCGTCTCGTGCGCCAACCCGACCGGCATCGTCGGCGCGGAGCACACAAAGCTGCCGAAGCAGAAGACACCAGTGGGCAGCGTGGCGCGGAATCTGCCCACGACGGCGGCGTCCCACAGCACCTCGTAGCGCACTGCCGGGTACAGCTGCCTCAGCCACGTCTCCACCTCCGCGCTCGCCTGGGGGACCGCGGCCACTATCGACTCGGCGATAAACCTCTCGTTGGCAGACAGCCGCCGCTCCGTGGCGGCCTCGCTCTCCCCCACGGCGCCGACGTTGGACGCTGACGTGCGCCTGCCTTGCGTTGCTGGCAGGTGCGTCACCGATGACGCACACACGGCGCTCCCCTCCGCCTGCGTGACGTACACCGCATCGGCCAGCAGGATTGTCTCTGCGTGTCCCTTCTGCACCACCGGGCCATACGTGAGCATGCGCAGCACCTCTGGCGCGAAGTTGGACTTGCCGAGGTGAAGGAACGCGTCGTTGCGCGAGAGGCGCTTGGTCGGCCCGGACACGCTCTCCAGCGTTACGTAGTGCACCTCCTCCGTCGAGCACAGCGGGTTTTCTGAGATGGCGATGCGTACGGTGGTGCACCAGCTGCCGTTCAGCTGTCGATCCAGAACATCCACCACGTCCTTCGGCGCCCCGCCGCCCCCGCCGCCGCCGCTCGTGGCTCCGAAGAGCAGGGTGACCAGGTTGATGACGTACTCGCGCGCCTCGTTCAACACCGGCAGCTGCACGCGGTCGAAGGACTTCTTCAGCAGGAGGAGGTCGTCCAGAACGTGGAGCCGCTCCGCTGCCATCAAGAGCGCCTCGTGGACGGTCGGCACGAGGAGCGGCGCCACACGGGCGGCGGTCGTGGCGGACGAGGACGATGACGGTGACGCCCCGCCGCGGTTCGACATCGCCGAGGCCGCCTCGAGGAACGCCGCGGTGCGGCTGCTCCGCGTGTCCGCGAGGACACTGCCGTCGCCGTGACGGATGCAGACGCGGAAGCTGTCTGGTCGGCCGTAGATGTTGTAGCGACTCTCGCCGTGCCGGTCCTCCTCCACCGTCCACGTCAGCGGCCCGCCCTGCACGCCTTCTCCCCCCTGCAGGAGGCGGAACGCCTGCTCCACATACGACGTACCATCCAGCTCGAACATGCAGGTGCGGAGACGGCGGCGACCGTCCGGCAGCGTAGCGACCGCGTAGCCCACGACATCCGCCTCCACGTCGCAGCTGTCGTCGCGGTTGAGGGACCGGTAGTACTCCATGGCGACGGGGAGCAGCACCATCGCGCAACAGGCAATGGCGCGCTGCTTCGCCGTGCCGCTGCGCGCGCACGGCTCCGACCGTGCCAGCTCGACCCAGTGAAGGACATCGGTGGCGCGGTTCAGCTGCGTGTCGCTCCGCTCCTCTTCCCACACCTTGCCCTGCCGCAGCTCCTCGGCGGCGACGTCAGTGGTTGGTAGCGCCGCATCCACCGCGGCCACCCACATGAGCGGCCCACACTCGCCGATGGAGCGGCTGTGGATGCGTATCTGCAGGTACACGATGTTGAAGGTGCTGCTGCACAGCCGCCCCACCATGTCACGCAGGGTGGCGGACTGGTCGACCAGCCGCTTGTGCTCCTCGCTCAGCGGCGGGCAGGTCACCTCCACCTCACCGCCGCGAAGCTTCTCCGCGCGGCTCAGACGCGACGCGCTCGGGTCGGCGTGCTGCCACGGCGGCAACTCCACTCGCGATGGTGCCACCACCGTCTCTACAGGGGACTCCTCGCAGTGGATGTCATCGAGGACAGGGGTGATGAGCATGTCCGCCCAGGCGCTGGCGAGCGGGGCTACACCACTCTGCGGCAGCAGATAATCGCTGCTAACATCACTGCTGGACCGATACTGTGGGCAGAAGAGCGGCTCGTCGTGCAGGTGCAGCCGCCGCGGCTTCGCCGTCGTCGTTGTTGGCACAGAGCAGGTGACCAACGACGGCGACGCTACCGAGGCGAGTGCGGAGGTGGCCGATGTTGACGCTGCAGTGCCCAAGTCGCACAGCACAGCCCAGGCGCTGAGGTGAGCGCTACTACGACCCACCAGAGCCGCGCCGTGCTGCAGATCCAGCATGTCCTCCGTCGCCGGCTGTCTCATCTCACCGCTGGAGGACTCTAACGCCGTCTTGAACACCTCGCACAGCCCCAGCCGGATCGTCGGAAGGGTGCCGAACACGATGCTACCCGCCATCCGTGACACGAACAGATGTCCCGCCGCATTCATCACAGCCGTCTGCGCCTCCACCGCGGTGATCAGATCCGCCGCGGTGGCGCGCAGCACCTCCGCCACGCTCCACCGCTGCGGCGACGCGCCAGACGTGGTGGTGGTGGTGATGGTGGCGGCGGCGTTCAGCAACGCCTCCGCCTCGCCGCGGAAGACGTACTTGTCATCGTACAAGGCGCGCCGCAGATTTGTGTAGATCTTCACGAAGTTGGACTGGGCGCAGTGGAGCCCCTCCGTGAGGTGGCTGAGGCACGTATCCAGTTCGTGCGAGGCCATCAGCGCACGAGCACCGGAGTGGACCAGAGGGAACGACGAGAGGTCGATGCTGTGGTGGGAGAGGAAGTGAGCACGCCGTCCAACAACAACAACAACACAACGCCAGGCGGCGAGGCGGACTGGCTACCGCTGCTGCGGCTGCGGGGACGAGAGAGAGAGCGTGAAGCAGAGATGTGCCGGAGCGCGCTACGCTGCGACAGCTACACGCACCGACGAGAAGGCAGACGCTAAAAAAAAAAAGCAATCACGTGGATGCCAGACAGACACACACAGACACAGACACATGCACATGCACACGCCGTCGGGACCGAGTAGCGCGATAGAACACAGATGCCGTTTACGGGGGATGCAGTCGGGGCGTGGGAGATGGGCGACCTACAGCAGCAACAAGACAACACCAAGCAGAGATGAGACGTGGCACACACATACAAATGAAGAAGAGGCAAGTGAAGCACCGTCCATCCACCACCTGATATGCACTGTGGCGGTGGGAAGAGATGCTCAGGTACAGGGAATCTCTCAATGAGTACGTGTGTGTATGTGTGTATGTGTGTGCGTGTGTGTGTGTGAGGGGGGGGGGGTGGAGTTCAAGGGGAGAGAGAGAGAGCTCACGTTGAAAGCAGCAGAGAGGCGCGGAGCGCTGGAGTTTTGTGCTGAGGCAAGCCCCCAACTGAGGTAGGGCCTGGCAGTGTAAGGCAGTAGGCGTGTATGTGTACGCGTATGTGTGTCTGAGTGCAGGTGTTGGTCACGTGTGGTGCGCGTCGTGTCTCGCTTCTCAAGGATATGCGCCGATAGATGGCTAATGTGTGCCTGATCAGTCTGTGGAAGGGAGAGAGAGAGACAAAAAAACAGAGAGAGAGAGCACGTGCGAGTTGGTCGAGAGCGCGTGACTACTGCACGCAGACTGGCATGCAAAACAACTTCGACAAGATGAACGTAGTGGTCACTGTCTTTGGCCCCTGCCCTCCCACCCACACTCCTCCTTCTCCCCTCGAGCCCCTACACGCACCTCTGTCTCATGCAGTGCGTGTCGTGGTGGGAGGCGGCGCGTACTGCGCTGCCACGCATCAACACCCACTCTCGCCGATTTGCAGCGTGGCATACGCTGAGGACACGGATGGAGGCGAAGAGGGGAGAGGCAGGAGAGACGGGGAGGGATCTTCGCCGCCGTCCCTGGGCCACCGCTCTGCCCTCCTGCGATTTCCATTTGCATCTACACCTCCCCACTCACCTCCTTCTTTCTTTTGCCGTGGTAATCTGTCTGTATGTATGTGTGTGTGTGTGATAGAACCTCTTCCCCTCCTCTCTCTCTGCGTGTATGTGTGTGTGTGTGTGTGTGTGTGTGTGTGTCTGTCTGTATGTGTGTCTGTACGTCTGTGTGTTTGCGAGCCTTTGTCGCGAGCGATCATATCCGTGGAACGCAAAGATACACACACTCGCACACGCACACGCACACACGCGCGCACACACACACGCCGACGCACACACAGACGGAGACAGAGACAAAACGCAAAACAAAAAAACACCACCACCACCACCACCACACTCCAACTCGCCATTACACAGACATGCGCGTCCCACGTGCACGAGGCATCACCGGATGCAGCAGAGGTACGGAAGAGCTGCAGACACACACACACACACAAAAAAAAAAAAAGACGCATCAGTGACCGTGTCTGCCGCTCTACCTCCTGTCCGCGCGGTAGTCGGGCTGCTTCCTCTCGGCCTCGAGCAGTGCGGCGTCGAAGAGGTTCTCCAGCGCTACGATGGCTGCTCGGTTGAGCGCCTCCGTCGCGGAGGAGACGGAGGTGCCGTAGCCCACCACCTGCGAGCCGCCTTGCCGCACGATTCTGCCCCGCTGCAGGTACAGACGCGTTTGGAAGCCGCGCGCCGTGTCGAATGCGTTGTGCACGCGGATGCAGTGATCGCGCTTCGGATGTGCCTCCCGCATACACTGCATCAAGAGGCGGAACGGCGGTGGTGGGGTGCCGCGCTTCTCCCGCAACGCAGACGCCAGCGCTTCGCGACGCGCGGCGGGTGGGAGCTCCTCGACCACCGGCTCTGTCAGGATGATGGTCGCCAACGACGCCAGCGGGGTGTCTTGTCGTACAATGTACTGCAGCACACGCGGAAAGCTGCGGCGGGTTGCGAGCAACAACGCATCCCGCACGCAGCTCCGCTTCGCCGTCGACACGGCCTTGGCGAGTGGTATCATACCAAATCGCGGGAGCACCGCCGTCCCGATCCAGTACGACCCCACCGCTGTTGCAACGACGCTGATGCTCGCCAGCGGGTCCACCCGCCCATCGCCACCGTCCGCAGGCACGCCGACACCGTCCACCATGTCCGTCGCGGCGGCGGCAGCCTCCCCCTCGGTAGCTTCGCCGAAGAACTTGTTGAAGAGGGTGAGACACAAGCCCTTGGTACTGCTGATGCCATCGAGCGGGTATGTCTCGTACTCGGTCCAGAGCGTCTCGGCATCTCCGCCGGCGAGGTGGAAGGAGGCGGACTTGAGCGCTGTCACGAGCACCGGGACCGCCTCCGCATCGGCCACCGCGGCGGCGCGTGTGGAGTCGTAGTCGGCGATCAACACGCTGCCCCTCGCCCCCAGCACCTGCGCCGTGTACGACAGGCGCAGCGGCCGCAGCAGCATCTCCGGCTGCTGGCTGAGAAGGAGGCTGATGTCGCCCTCGGCAAAGTCCGTCACCAGATCACTGTCGTCGGGGCCGCTGCCCTCCTCCGCTGCAGTCACGGACCGCGATGCCGCCGCTGCGGCGTGATGCGAGCCTGGGTCGAGGGTGTGTGCCTCTAGCGTCCAGGTGACCGGCGCCATTGTCGCGTGGTCGCGCTCAATCAGCGTCGTCACGTGCCTCACCATCGACCCGTTCACTAGCTTCGTGGGGTCGTAGAACTTCCTGAGGCGGGCGGCGTCGTCCTCCTCGGGGTCGACGCAGTCCCCGCGGTCGAGCATCTTGTACGCCTTCACATCCGACGGGAAGTACTGCATCCCGACGCGGTAGACGAGCGACCGGCGCGCCTGCCGCGCCTGTGAGAACGCTGGCGACATGGCCACCACCCGTCGCCCCTCCTCTCCCTGCACCTGCGCCTCCATCTCCGCCACCCACTGCGGGAGGCCGATGTCGCCGGACTGGTTGCGGAGGCGGATGCGCGGCTGCCGCCAGCCGAGGTCCTCCTCAGCGAACGTCATCACCATCATCAGAAAGCTGCTGATGTGCGCGATGCGCTTCTCGCGTGGGAGGGCGCGGAAGCGGTGGCTGCGCGCACCCGCGTCGTTCGAGAGGTCGACGTCGGGGTGCGCCTCGATGACGGCGGCGTACTGGCGTGGGAAGTTGTCGCGCAGGGCGGCGAGGCACGCGAGCCGCCACGCCTCGCCCTTGATGCGGGAGCGGCGCTGGGCGAGAGGGAAGTTCGTTTGCCGGCCGTTGTTCACCGTCACCGTCGACACCCACTCCGTCGCGGCCGCGTCGAAGTGATAGTGTGTCTGATAGGGGCAGCCGAGGTACTGCATGGTGAGGGTGCCAAGGATGGCGTAGCAGGTCCACTTCCCCCGGTGGTTGGACAACACAGGGAAGCCGTCGTGCCGCGCCACCTGCAGCTCCAGCACGGCGGCGCTGGGAAAGAGCGCCCCCTCCGCGTGCCCGGGCGCCATGCAGGGCAGGGAGGCAAGGCAGTCGCTGTACTGGTCCAGCAGGTAGTAGACCGCCTGCACGTAGGTGTCGAACTCCACCCGATACCGCCCCACCGCGATGGCCTGCCACACGAGCGTGTTCCTCTCCGCGTACACGGCACCGCTGTACATGATGGGAAGGTTCATCGTGCCAGCATCACCGCCGGGGCCGGGGCCGGGGTCGGCGGTGCCGCCGCCGCTCGGATCCGCCGCCTCTGCGGCCGGCGCATCGCTGGTCCCGCTCCCTGCAACGTCGCCCAGCTGCACCCACGCCACCTCCGCCGCAGACCTGCCCGTCGTCCGACAGATGTGATCGACCAGCATGTCGAACTGCCACCGCAGCCGCACCAGCAGCGGCGCGGGGGCCAGCCGCGGGGAGAGAAGATGCGTGTCGCCGTCCCACACGCTCTCGGCGCGGATGGCGCTGACGGCCGCGGTTTGGTAGCCGGCATAGGGCGAGGCCTGCCGGCGTGCGCTGTAGACGGACGCGTTGCCGCGCGTGTCGGTGACCAACAGCTGCGTGCTGAACGACGGCGCCTGCATCAAGGACGGGGTGGGGGAGAAGGAGAGCAGATGCGCTCCCGCCGCCGCAGCGTCGCCTCCCGTGGTGCCGTGCTCCGCCTCCGTCGCGGCTCCATCAGAGCCGCCGCCGCCGCCGCTTCGCTCCTCCTGCAGCGTCGCCGTGACTGTCTTGCGTTGCCCCTGCACAATCGCCGCCACCTCGCGGACACCCTCCTGAGTCACATCGGCCGAGTCCATCTCGGCTCGGTACTGCTGCCGCAGCTCTGCGACGCAGCGGACGAGGGCGTCGTTCGGGCTGCTGCCGCACGCCTCATGCGCAGGACGGGCCTGGGGAGAGGTGCTCCACTCCTCCTTCACGTAGCCCCGGCACCGCCACTGGTTCCCCACCGCCTCGGCCTCCGCGCCGCCGCCGCTGACCTTGTCCGCCGTGGTCTGCGGTGCGCTGGACCTCGCGGGGGGTTTGATGGCGAGCTTCAGCGAGCGACTGAAGTGCGCGCAGAGCTGGCGCAAGTCATCCATGATGGCGCGCAGCTCTTGCTGATGTGGTGACAGACGACGCTGCGACGGGGAGTCGAAGGCGCCGGAGGCGTTGGCGTGTGCGCCGTCTCGCTGCTGCCGCTGCTGCTGCTGCTGCTGCTGTCCTCGATGTCTGTTGCCCCCGGCACCACCGGAGCGGCGCTGCTGCTGCTGCTGCTGCTTCGAGGACCCATGCGCGTTGCCACGACTGCCGCCGACGTGGATGAACGTGATGTCGCTGGTCAGGGCCTGGTGGAGGCACGCCTCGATCGTCTCGGCCGCACGCGGGCCGTTGGCCACAGCAAGCTCCACCGGGAAACCGAGGAGCCGAAAGGTGGCCGACACTCGGTAGTAGAACGCGCGCTGCTGCTGCTGCTGCTGCTGCTGTTGTGGCTGACCGGGCGACTCGGCGCCGTCGGCGTCCTGCTCCAAGCCGCTTTCAACGTCATTCTCCTCCTCGACCGCACGCGACGCGGCGGTGTGTCGCCGGCGCTGCGGGATGCGGTGCAGCACCACCTTGGAGAAGGGACCATACACCTCGCGCAGCGCCGCCTCGGCCTCCTCCACGTGTCGCTGTGACGAGTACCGCGTCTCCCTCTCCTCCGGTGCCGTCACCCTATCCTGCCCCGCCACGGCCGTGTCCTCGCCTGACGAGACGCACGACGTCGTTGCAGGGGACTCCGGCCCCGCGGCACTCGACACACAGCGTCTCGACATCACCGGCGACGGCGCCGTCGTCATCGTGGAGGCTGCTGCGGCGAGGACGGAGCTGGACATGGCACGTCGTACCGACGCCGCGTACCCGTCGCATGCGCCGCAGCTCCATCGTTGCGACAGCAGCGCGGCGGCGGAGCTCTGCGTTGACGAGGCTGCTGGTACGGCGCTCACGGCGGAAGGACGCCGGACTAGTCCCACCGGTGCCGCCACGCGATGGGCAAGACGGCGGTGCGCACTCATGATGGTCCACTCGACTGAAGCGCACGCAGCAGGCCGACACAGAGAGAGACAGAGAGAGACTGCGAGTGCAAGCGGCCCCGCGAGCGAGGAAGGACGGGAAAGGAATATGGAGGACACACCGTCCTTGTTCTCGCTTAGCCGTCTCCTCGGAGTGCGTCACGGCGGGCTGTTCTTCGGCGCACAACGCGCCGGGCGTGAGCGGCGGTGTTGGTGCCCCTCCCCTCCCTCCCTCACCTTCCTCCACCGGATAGCAGGAGAGAAGGCAGCGGTGGAGGCACGCAGACGCAGACACACACGCACACGTGCTCCCAAGGATTAGACAGACAGTGAGGCACGGCTGTGGCGGAGGAGGTACAGTGAAGCGCAGCGCGTCGGTGTCCACTCCGCACATGAAGTCCAAGGCGTGAACTTGCACACGTGAGAAGGCAGAGAGAGAGAGAGACCGGAGGAGAGAGGCAGTGGTGGTGGTGGGAGAGCGCAAGCACAAGGGAAGGAGGAAGGGGGGGGGGGCAGCGGCTCTGCAGACTGAGCAAGCGCAACATAACCACTGTCCACACGACGCCATACACCACGCGCGCACACACAGACACGCACACAGACGTACATGCGTACTCACATGTGCACTAGATGCGTGCTTGCGTGTCGGTGTCGGTTGCGATGCCAATGGAAGTGGCGACGGGGGGTGAGGGGCTGAGGGTGAAAGGTGGGGTTGGGGAGGTTGGAAGGCGGAACATGGGCTGCAACCCTTGCTAGTAAAACTCCTTCACATGCGGTGGCGGTGCTCCACACCGTCACACAGACACACATATGCACCTCTCTCTTCCTCTGTTCTCCGAGCGTGGCGCATCCGTGTGAGTGCGGGGAACCGTTGCACAGAGAGAGAGAGAGAGAGAGCCACTGCCGAGTGTCAGCAGCCTGCTTCATGGCAGCGCTGCATCACACACACACACACACACATACACACACACAGACACATACGCACGTGCACAGAGGTGGGGCACGCTACAGTGTGTAGAGTGGGAGCGATAGCTTCGCTGCCGCCATCGGCGTCAGCCCCTCCACATCGCTGCGGGTCGACAGAGACACGGCGTAGACGTACTCGCGATGTGGCACAATCTCATCGAAGTTGGACTTGGCCAAGTCGCTCTCGGTGATGCCAAACATGGTCGGCACCAGAAGCATCTGCGCGTTCAGCAGCTTGGACGCGAGGAGCATCATGTGGTCCACCTTGGCTGTCCCGGCAATGGTGGTGAAGAGGGCGTAGACGACCTCAGCGGCGAAGGCGCCAGCACTGACGGCGCTCTCTCGGCGCGCGTCGCGGACGCGGAGGACGACGAAGTCCGTCACGGCGGCCTGCGCGGTGGTCCGCACGTAGGCGCGGTGGTCGGGGTGGCCCAGGTAGACACGTCGGAGCTCCTGCACATCCGCCGGCACACAGGCCACGTCTACGCTGGACTCCGCGCTCCCCGCCTTGCTCTCCATGAAGTGGAGCACCAGCGCGCACTGCTCCTCCGAGCTCACCTCGAGAGTGCACCACGACGGCAACTCCGCCACGTATCTCTGCTGCAGCGACGCCGGGATCGCGCCCTTCAGCACCGCATCAGCGCGCAGCACCTCATCGTAGGTGTAGAAGTCGGTGAAGACGTCGTAGGCGCTGTCGGAGGCATGTACATTGGCGGCCTCAAAGACGCGGCGGTACCACTTCACGGTCGCGAGGGCCGTCGGGGGGCGGCGGAGCTGCGTGCCAGAGGCGAAGAAGACCACCACAGCACCACTACCGGCCACCACCTCCTGGAGGCGAGCCCGCAGGGCATGAAGTAGGGCAGACGCAACGCCGGTGCGCTGCGCATCGGCGCGCACCGCCAGGTGTGCGGCAACGACAACACGCGCACCGGCCACCTTCGCCGCCGCCGCCCCCTTCAACGGAGAGCCGTCCAGCACCTGCGCCACAGCCACCCCCGTCGGCCCGGCCGGCGCACCATTAGAAGCGAGCGCCACCTGCCACGCCTCACACGGCGCTGCTGCGCCGCGCGTCACCGGCCGCAGCCACTCCAGCCGGCCGTGCTGATCCAGCGAGTTGACCGCGTCCATCGCGGCGTGCTGTTCAGACGCGGACAAGTCCGCCCCGCTGCTGCACACGACACCGGCGGCGGTGGCGGCGGGGGATTCGATGCTGGACCAGAAGGAGCGCCTGCCCGCCGCCTCGACCGCCTTGGGGACGGGCTTACTCATCACAAACTTGGGTGGTGCGGGAGCGTGCGCCCTCAACACGCTCTCCAGCGTCTTTGCAGCGCCACTGGCGCCACCGTCGGCGTGCCCGGATGCCTTGGCGGCGGCCACCAGAGCCGCGTGCACCTCGTCGCTCTCGCCGCCAGCGTGGCCGTTCAGCAAGGCGATGTCGAGCGGGGTCATCTGCTTCTCATCCGCCACGTACGGCACGTGCAGATCATCCGCTACGAGTCGAATCAGCTCGGCAGAGCCGGCGTCCGCGGCGTAGTGCAGCGTGTTACGGCCACGGTTGTCTGCGAAGGTGCGCCACACCACACCGCACGAGTTGCCGAAGTCCTTCATGGAGGCCCCGTCGCCCATCTTCGCCAACCGCAGCACCTCGAAGTCGCCGAGCTCGCGGGAGCGCGGCGCCGTCTTGTCCGTTGCCACCACATGCACCCCCTCATCTGCGTGCCGTGTGTCACTCACCCGTGTCACCGTGGCGGTGCCGCTCTCGTGCGACGAGGTTGGTGGCGACTGCCACAGCGTGGCGCCCCGCAGACGCGCGTTGTCTTGCCGAGCCACAATCTGTCTCACCTCCTCTTCAAACTGCCGGAGAGCGACGTCGTTGTCGTCCTCGTCGTCCTCCTCGTCGTCCTCCGCGTCATCCTCGTAGGCGTATCCCATCTGCGGCGCTTGCGCCCCCCTGGCATCCGCGCCGCCGCGCTGACTGTTGTCCGCAGGTTGTGCAGCAATGCTTGCAGGGTGGCCTCCATTGGTGGCCGGGTGCGTGCCTGGTGCGGTGGTCGACGCTGTGGCTGCAGCCTGTGCCGCCCGCAGCTGAGCGAGACGCTGCTCCAGCGCCGCCCGCTGTGCGTCTGTCATGGGAGCGCCGCTCATGTCGCTGTTGTCCGGAGAGCGGGTGCTATGTGTGTCTTTGACAGAGGTAAAGAGAGAGAGAGGGGACAGGGTGAGAGGCTTGGCGCGGTGCTTCCAAAACCAAACAAACAAAAAGCGCGCGTTGTGCTACACTGCGTGCGTGCCGTGCGTGCCGTGCGAACGCGCGAGTACGAGTATGGGTGTTTGTGTTTGTGTGGGTGTATAGAGGTGCTGTGAATGTATGGAGAGACCAAAAAAAACAAGAGAGAGAGAGAGTTCGACGAGTCGCTCTCTCGACCTTCTTCATCGCACGAGCGAGCGCGTCCGACGGCAGTGCAGCGTCGCGGAAGAGAAGAGAAGAGAAGAGAAGAGGAGAGGAGAAATATTGATTTGTGGAGAGTGGAGATGTGCGTGTGTGCGTGTGTGCGTGAGTGGCGGAGAGGGAGTGCATGTCCCACACACATGTACAGAAAGGCAGACACACATGCACATGTGCGAGCGAGCGAGAGAAAGATAGATAGGGAGAGCTGCGGTTCGCCAAGCAGTAACAGACGTTCTCATGAAATTGCGTTTCTCTTCTTCTTCGTTCGCTGCGCGGGGCGGAAGGGCCGTCACATTGTGTTTCCTTGTTGGTCATCTTTCCGCGCGGTGTCGCACGACTGTCCCGACGCATGTGTGCCGCTCTGCCCCGACGCTACCGGGTCGGCGTAGGGCACATACGTGGGTGACGGGTTGGGCTCCACGACGGCGAGCAGCACGTTCAGCCCGATGAGCAGCAGCGCAGAGCCCGCGGCGTAGTTGAACACCAACTGCCAATCTGTGAACTTGTCCTGCTCGATCAACTCTCTTTCGCGGGCCTGCTGCTCACGTATCTTTGAAATGTGGCTTCCTAACTTTACACCACCGCGGAACTGCCGGTGCACCTCCTCCTTCTCGGCGCTGCGCCAGCGGTGGACATCGCTGGAGTGGCCAATGTGGACTCGCCGGCAGCTGCAGAAGGTGTGTGCAACAGCGACGGCACCGGTGCTGCTACTGCTGCTGCTGCTGATGGTGGAAGGGAAGATGGACCTAGCACTGGAGCGCCGCACACCGCACGATGACAGGTCAGCAGATGAGGGAGGTGAGCCGAGTCCCACAGTCGCGGCAGCCACCACCACTCTAAAGGAGCGTGATGTAGTGGATCTCATGCGAGGATGTCGCACCCGGAGGGAGGAGCGAGTGTGTCTGTGTCTGTGTGTGTGTGTGTGTGATTTGGGTGGTGGGTGAGGCGAAGGCGCAACCACGATTAGGAGAGTGGCATACGTGTTTTGCACTTTCCCCCCCTTTTTTTTTCGTTGACTGGCGGTGTACATGAGTGAGTGAGGGGAGGAGAGAAGAGGGGGTAGTGGGAAGCAGCGAGTGAGTACACGTGTGTGTGTGTGTGTGTGTGTGTGTGGTGCGTTTTCTTGACTCTCTCAGTTGACTCATGCATGTTGGCAGCGGTCCGCTGACATGCGGTCGTGTGCCACGTGTTCTCCCACTGTGATGATCCACAAGGGAACGTTGCGGATCATCACAGTGGGAGGCGAACCAGGCGACTTGCAGCGACGTGGCATGTAGATGTCGCCCGCCACGCGGTGGAGCGTGGGCTACAGCCGCTCGCTGGCGTCTGAAGCCCGCACACGCTCGCTCCGGCTCACAAGCGCCACAGTTACAATTACTGTCTTCACACACACACCGCCGCTCCTCCTCCTACCTACCTCGTCATCGCGTCGTCGAGCGTCCTCGGGGGTCACTGTTCGTGGCCCACGGGAGCGTTTAGCCAGCACACACGGCACACGTCCACTCCGGCAGCCCGCGTCTCCTTAACTCCCGCATACCTTGTGGTCCCCTGCCCGTCGCGCAGCGGACTCCACGTATCCGGTGGTGGTGGGCACGCTGACTCCGGAGCAACGGCGAGAGGTCCTTGTCCGTTACAAGGGCCTCCACCCGTACGAGGTGGACGTGCCTCGTTTTTATTTTCCGAAGCGCTCCGCGGCAGTGCGGGGCTTCCAGCGGTGGACCGCCCTCCTGCACCGGCACCGGGCCATGGTCGGCGAAGCGTTTCCCGACAAGGCCACGACGGCACGAGCACTGTTCCACGCAGCGCTCGTGCGCCCCCGGCACAGAGATGGTGTGGTGCCGAGCGCCATCCTGTCTTGAGGCATTCCCCTCGATCGAGCAGGCCCGACGGCACGTGGAGAGCGTGCACCCAGTCTTGGGTCCGAGGGGAGGGCTCAGCAACTACTGGCTGGACATGTCTCCTTCCTCCAGGAGGAGGAGGAGCTTCTTGGTCGGGGGCAGATCGCCCTCGAGGAACACCGACAGCACGTGGAGACGACGCGCCAGCACTTGCTGCGCACCGCCCGCCACCTCGCCTCCGATGTCTACCTGCAGGCATGTCCCGCACCATGGCTCCGCATCCCTCTCATGAGCGCTGAGGAACGCGCGCTCCGCACCCACAACACATCCGCTTGGCAAGCCCCGCCAGACCCAGCGAGCTTTGGTTTTCTTTTCCGCAGAGAGGCGTGCGGGCGCGGCGTGTCTGTTTACCGCACGGCTCCGCACCCGATTGCAGGAGGGGCTCACAGGGGGGGGGGGGGGGGGGCGTCCACGCGGCGCAGCCGGAGTGGATGCCTCCTCCCACCATGTCCGGGGCGGCATCTCTCCCCTATGCTGCTGCCGCCCCGCACCAGCCCTCGCATGACCCCTCCTCGACATCTCTCCAGTCTGCTTTGGGGACCGGTCAAGCGCACTCGTCTGGTGACTCTTGCGCGGGAAGCTCGCTCGGAGGCTCTCGCGCGATCCGCGCCTGCCAAGCCGGCGACGCGCCCCTCTGCGAAGCGGTCCACGCGTGCTGCGGCGGAGCCGGCCAAGGCAAGGACTCGGTCCACGTCAGGTGGCAGCAGGAGCCGCAGTGCCACAGCCACCCCGCGCACCCGGTCCCTATTTATACGCGCCGCCCCCCCTCTGGCGCCCCTCAGGACGATGCGGATCCCCCTCGAGTGGCAGTTCGCGGAGATCCAGGATTCCTTCCGCCGTGCGTTCAGTGTCGGCGACATCTACGCACACCCCCTCCCACTGGTCCGATTGGCGAATGGCACCCCTCGACTTGCAGACCCGGTCCCACCCGGACTCTATTTTTTTTGGGGGTGACTTCAATGCGTGGCGTGAGCGCTGGTCCTTCTGGGGACTGCGCCTCCGTGCCGGGAGTATTGGAATGGGAAGTTCGTGCGGCATTGCCAGGACTCTCCCACAAAAGGTGAGCCTGACAACGAGGAGGAGGAGTTCTCGCCCCCCGCCCCCTCGATGGCTGTAGCGGCTGAGCGTGCCGCTCACAGCGCGGATGTCGTCCGCCTTCGCGGAGATCCTGCGAGACCCTACCAGAATGCCGGGTACTTGGCGGTTTTTGGTGGATGACGTGATGAGTGTTGTGAGCGGGGCTTCGAGGTTGGCGACATCGTGGCTGGCATGGCCACGTTTGTCCAAGGTGTCTCAGAATGGTGTCTCAGACACCGCATGACCTTGTCCCCCCACGTCTGTGTTTCAGTGGCTTACTCCCTGCCCAAATGTCCTTCCGGCGTGTGTGTGCGACGATCAGGTCTGGATGCCGCGCCGACCCCTCGTTATGTCGACACACGCCTCCTCTGGCTCACCCGGTGCCTCCTCAGGGCACCAGCGGTTCATCATCGTCCCTCGGTGAGCCAGCTGCGCAGGAGTTTCCGACTACCCACGGTACCCTGCAGCGCCACCTCGGACTCATGGTGCACTCCTCGTCTCACGTTCTGTGCTTGTGAGCTTCCCTACCGGCCACTAGTTGGCCTTTCGAGAGGGAGGGGCGGTAAAGGAGTGCGTGAGGAAGAGAAGGGGGAGGAGGGGAGATGGGGAAGCAACGAGTGAGTACACGTGTGTGTGTGTGTGTGTATCCAATGACAGAGGATGGAAGAGACAAATTAAAGGGGCGGGGGGAAGTAAGAGGATCGAGCAGGAACCTTCATACTCGCGCAGACAGACAGACAAACACGGCAACACGCATAATGTGGTAGAGCTGTGCTGCTGCTGGAGGAACAGTGCCTCCTCTAGGTGTGCTGGCCGTCTCTGCTTCGTAGCGTCTCCGAGGAGATCCGGTGCTGTGTTCACCGGTGATGTACGTGTCTTTACTCTCGCACGCACTAGCAGCGAAGGAGAAACACAAACACACACACACACACACATACTCACACACTCACACACGAGAAGGAAGGTACGAGAGCTCACTTGATGGTATGTGTGGGTAGATGCGGAGCCTCGGAGAACACTTGAGAGCGCATGCATCAGCACAGGAGCGCAATCGCGTGTGGATGCGACGAGAACGCCTACGTAGCACGCAACGTTCACGCGCGTCGGGACGCGTGCACGCCAGGAGGTGATGAGCTTTCAGGGTGCACCTATACACACACACACACACACGAGAGAGAGGGAAGGAAAAAGAAATCGTGAGAACAAAGAAAAATGAACACGGAACTCAACACAAGAAAACAGAAAAAAACAAAAAAAACAGAAAAAACAGAAAGACGCCGCCATTACCCCTGAGAGGGGATCGACTCGTGAGAGGTGGTGGAGGAGGAGGAGGGGGAGGGAGAGACAGGGGAGGGAGCGCAGCGTTAGCGGGCGACTGCGCCGTCCCACGAATTTCTTTTTTTTTTTTTTACTTGTAGGTGTTGTCCTCGAATTATGTGGTTCAACGTACCTATTGATCGGACACCGATACAACTCTCTCTCTCTCCCCCTCTCTTCCCCACACATCCAACAACAAAGTGAGGGGCGCCGCCGCTGCTGCTGCTGCTGGGGCTGCACGTGAAACACCAGTACTGTGCCCCGCCGATCCGCCCGTGGATTGCACGGCCTACCAAGACACCTCGATACCCAGGCGCTGTGGCGCGGACCGACGTGCATGTAAACACGTGTCAATGTACTTCCCCCCAACTACCCTTTTTTTTTTTGTTTTGTTTTGTTGTCGTGGATGTCAAATGTCGTCGTGGTTTGCGATCGCTTGTGAGGCGCGGCGTTGTGACTCGCCGGCAAAAAGAAGAAGAGGAACAGGAGCACTGTGAGAGAGAGGGGAGGGGAGGGGAGGCGAGGCGAGAGTCCACCCTCCCCTCGATCCCTCCCCTCCCCTATATCTCTCTCTCTCACTCTGTGCGAATGTGTTGGGGGCTTATCGTCGTCAGAAGTCATTGGTGCCTCGGATTTTGCGTTCCGCGATGCGGGAGCCGAACTGGATGGCGCGCTTCTGCAGGTGCGTCACGTCGCTCAGGCCCAGCACACCCGCGACGCGCCGCAGAACCCGCTTGTCGCCCTCGCCTGGGTTCAGGCGGAAGCTCACGATGGGGTCGAGGGCGAGTCGCAGCAGCTCGTCGCTCGTCAGCGGCGGCGGCGCCGCCTCACGCGGGCCGCCGGGTCGCAGCGGCGAGGCGGGGGACACGGTCGGCGATGTCGGCGACACCACACCGCCAAGACGGGCCTCCGCCGCGCGCCGCGCCGACGTCTCGTACGTGGCGAGGATGTTGTTGCGGTGCTTCAGGACGATCCACTCCAGCGTGCGCACGACGCCCTCGTCGAGAAATGGAAAGCGTGGCTCGCGGCCGCTGTCCATGGTGATGCGGTCGTCGCGGCCGAGGTTGCGCTGCCACAGCCGCGCGAAGTCCCGCTCCAGCTCACGCTGAGCGCCTGCCATGCCCTCGCGCTGGTAGAAGCGGCGGTACCGTGTGTAGCCGCCGAGCGTCTCGTCGGCCCCCATTCCGAGCAGCACCACCTTTGCATGGGAGACGTAGGACTCGTGGAAGGTGCCAGGGCACGGCGATGGCGACTGCGCCGTGCCGTCGGGGTCGTGGGTGGGCTCCTGCGTCTTCATGTACTCTGTCGTGAACCACGGACTCGGTGGCACCGCCGCCGCCCGCGCCATGTCGCATGGTCGGCACAGCCGCACCGCCTTGGAAGGGGCGTCCGGCGCGAACTTCACGTACCCCGCCTTGGCCGCGTCGTTGAGGAAGCTCCCGAGCTTCTTGTAGCCGTAGCGCTTGATGTGCGGTTGCAGGAAGAGGCTGTACTCCTTGCCGAGCGTGGAGAGCAGCACGGGCGTCTGTGGACCGGTGCCGCTGCGGCCCTCCTTCACGAGCACATCCACCAGTATCTGGTACTTCTGCGTCGTCGCGGCGGAGTCGAGCTCGGCGGTGGCGGCGGCAACCGCGACCGCCGTCGGTGGGGTGCTGGCGAGGCTCGCGGCGCTGGCCCCGGGGAAGGACATGTCGTGCAGGGCAGCGTCGCGGGCGAGACCGGCGACTGGCGCGGCGCCGGTGTAGGCGCGGAAGTGCTTGGAGAACCCGTCCAGCGTCACAGCAGGGCTGCCGCCGCCAAGGCGTGTGGGGACGGAGGGCGAGGTGGGGCTGCACGACAGCGGCGTCGCCGTCGTCGATGAGCTGGCGACGCCGACCACGTCGCTGCGACGCAGCACCTGCATGCGACCCGCAGCGCGCGCGGCGTACCACAGTGCCGTGCCTATGTCGAGGTCCATGACGGTGTGCCGCGGCACGAGAAGGTCCTTGATGTGCGCGCTTTCTGGTGTCATCTTGGAGGGCACATCCACAAGAACAAGACGCCACTCGCGCTCCGCCGCTGTTGTCGTGGTGGTGGCGGCCCCGGCCGCGGCTCCCGGCGAGTATGCGGCGTCGTCGCGGGATGTGTGGAGCAAGGGAAGGCGCAGCAGCTCCTCCATGGAGCGGAAGGCGGCGACGCGGTCGGGCGCCTGCTCTGGCGTCTCCCCGAACGCCACGTTCACCAGCTCGATGGGTGTTTCCATCGGCAGCAGGTAGTGTGCCAGTGCCGCGATCACGGTGCAGTCGATGCCGCCGGAGTAGAGGATGCAGAGAGGGCGGCGCCGCGCCGTCGACAGCTCGTGCGCGTCGCGGCTGTCGGCTACACCGGAGTTGGCCACGGTGATGCGGCGGTGCATGGAGACGGCGAGGGCGAGCATGTAGTGCGCCGCGGCCCAGTCCACCCATCTCTGGTCGCGTGCGGTGTCGTGGTGGGCACTCGTCATCAGATTGCGTGCCCACTGCAGCAGCGGCTCCGGCAGCACGGCGATCTCCTCGTGCGCGAGGATGAGCTCGAACGGCGGGGGCTCGTGTGGCACCATCGGCTGTCCAGCAGTGCGGAGGAGCGGGTGCACGAGGTGGTCCGTCCGCTGCCACGGGCAGTGCAGCAGCATTACGTGGGCGCCGCTGATCGCCGCCGCGTGGGGGCATTCCTCTGCGCGGCCCGCCGTCCCAGCAGAGCTGGCCGCGGCGGAGAGGCTAACGGGGTGCAGGCGTGGCGTCACATCGTCCGTCTCGCCAACGTCTGCTGTCTGCGCTGCAGCACCGGCCCCCGCGGAGACGGCGGCCGCGTCGCGGTAGACAAGAGGGGCCTGCAGCGGCACGGCGAAGAGGCCCGTGACGCCTACTTCCTCCCAGCAGACCTCGACGCCGCCGGCGCCGGCGGCCGCGTCGTCGTCGTCGTCCTCCGCGACATCCTGTGGCGACCCCCCTCCGAGGTGCGGCGGCGCGAGCGGCGGGGTGGACCCGAACGACACCGCCGTGACAGACTCGTGGCGCGGCCGCTTCGATTTGGCCGTCCCGACACCGCTGCTGCCGCTGGTGCTGCTGCTGCTCCCACCACCACCACCGCCACCACCGCCGCTGCCGCTGCCGCTGCCGCTGCCGCCATCCATGGGGACGGCAGCGCTCGTGGCGAAGGAGGAGGAGCAGAGCGGCGATGGGACGGTGGTGGTGACGCTGGCGTCGTTCACTGCGGCCACCGCGGTGGCGGGGAGGCGGTGCTGCACCCCGACGGAGCTGATGATGAGCTCTACATCCAGCGCCGTCGGCAGCGGGCTCGGGGCGACCGGCGCTGCGCCGGCCGGGGACGTCCCCGCGTGCCGGACTGGCGGCGCCGTGACGCGAACGTGGGTGAGGAGGGAGTGGCGGCCCAGTGGGTCGCGGCCGAAGACGGTGAGCCGCAGCCGCGTAGCGATGAAGATGAAGCTGTACGGCCCCTCCACCTGCTGCTCGAAGAGCGTCGTGCACTTGCGCAGGAACATGCGTTGGCGCTGCGCCAGCGGCAGCGACCTGAGCCCCGCCTCGGTGTGCTCCGTCATGTTCACACACTCCAGCTCCATGTGGGAGAGACGGCTGGCGAGCAGGACAGTGTCGGAGCCCCACGGCGGCGGACAAAGGGCGCCGCCGAAGATCTCGCCATTCCACAGGAGGGACGAGCGCTGGTCGGACACGTTGGCCGCGGCGTCCTCCTCAGCATCCGTCTCCACACTCATGTCGTAGGGCTGCGCCACGGTGGAGTGGCCACGCAGCCCGAGGACGGACGCGACACCGGCGACGTCGGTGCGCACCGAGACGGCGGCGGTGGCGGCAGCGGTGCTGCCCGGCGGGTGCATCAGCGAGGCACCGCTCTCGGCGGGCACCTCGCACACCGTGGAGAAGGAGCGGCGCGTGACGCCGTACGTGTTGGGGCCACGGCGCCGCACGTTCTGAACCATCTCAGCAAACAAGTCGGCTGCCGCGTTACCGCTGCTGTCGCCGCCGCCGCCGCCCAGGAACTCCTTCACCTCGAGGCCGGCCTGAGGGCACGCACAGGGGACGAGGCTGTGCGTCAACTCAGCCGGCACAGGGAAGAGAGTGCCGCCGCAGCAGCGGTGGCCGCCGCCGCCCAGGTCGTGCGCCGCCTTCGTCGGCACCGGGTAGAAGGGGTTCGCCTGCACGACAGTGTCCGCGTTCGTTGTTGCTGTCGACGGCCGCAGTGGCGACGACGGCGGGGGCGGCGAGGCGGACGTCGGCGTGGTGGTGGCCGGAGTGCTCACGAGCCTCTGCCGCAGTAGCAGGCAGATGCCGCACATCGCTCCAGCACCGGCGAGGCGTGAATCAGCGATGATAGTCACAGAATTTGTGTGTGTGCGTGGGTGTGGGCAAGAGAGGGAGGGGGGGGGGGAAGGGAGCGGCGCCTGGAGTCCTGCGTCTGCGTCTGCGACACACACACACACCACTGGTTGAGTTCGTGGACGCAGCACAAGAGCTGAAACAGCTTAGTTCGGAGAGAACGAGAGTGGGAGAGAGGAGGGAAAAGGGATAAACGGTGTTGAGGGTTGTGTGTGTGTACGAGAGAAGCACGTGTGCGAGCACACACACATACACACATATATGTACGCATCGACCAAGGACAGCAGCACTTCTTGCAACACCTCGCCACGCGGCGCTGTCTCTCTGTCCATTTGTGGAAAGTGATGCCACCACGGTGTGTAGCGCTACGTTCTCTCTCCTCGCCTTCCCGTCCCCTGAGCTCCCCAGAGACATACACCAGTGAGGAGAGGAGAGGCACCGATCCCTGTTTGCCATACTTCCCATGTTCTCTCTTTCTTTCTTTTTTTTTGGCAGTTCCTGTTGTGAATTTCGAAACACCACGCCACTGTCGCAAAGTGCTGCACGCAATGCACGCCTTCTCACTGCAAGAGGTGCTTCCACACAAGTCCCCTCCACCTGGTCATACCACACAGCTTCCCGCCGGCTTTAACAGACACAGACAGACACACACACACACACATGCGCGCACATATACACGCACAGTGTTAAAAGGATCAACTCGACAAACAGCGATGACGGAGCCGACCGTGCGCTGGAGCTCTTTCCTCTCTTCCTACGCCACACTTCGTCTCCGTCAGAGCCTCGCTCAAACGACGCGGATGAGCGAGACACGCACAGGGCAGCGTTTGCAGGTCGTAGACGTGAAAGAAGAGGAGACAAAGGGAGATCAGAAGAGGTGGGGCGGTGGACGGAGGGGAAGAGCGCTGTTGTGCAGCTCACCTCCCCCCCTTTATCTGTCAAACGGACAACAGAAAAAAAAAAAGACACACTAAATGTCCCAAACCGCATCGTCATGCGCGACGGAGTGGGAAGGGGGGGGGAGTGAGCGCAAGGTAGAAGAAGATGAGATGCCGCCTGTAGAACTGCCGGCACGCTCACTGGTGCGAGAAAAAAAAAAAAAGAGGTGCAAACAGACAGTTCGCCATTTCCCAACGACGTGAACACTTAACCAGTCATCGTCGCCACAAAAGGAAGAGCGAGAAAGAGAGAGAGAAAGACCGAGGCAGGAAATAATAATAAAAAAAAAACCACGTGAGCAGCCACAACAACAACAAACACCCATGCACACCACCTATCCCATGCAACCCGCGAGTACTGGACCTCTTCTTCCGCGTCACCTTCTCACGAATATGAGGGGGCCGAGCTCGGCAGACAGGCAGATTGACACACGTACAGAACACACACACACACACACACCCAAACACGTGCACGGATCATCGACAGATGCACAGTGGGAGCAGCACAACCTTGTTGGAAGTGTCGTGGAAGGGATGTAGGGGGAGGAGTGTGTGTGGAGAGAAAGGAAGCGAAAAGCAAGCGAGAAAAAAAAAACGAAGCTGGCTGACCATGGTGTACGTGGCTTGCGTTTCGCACGCCTGGTCGTGTAAAAAAAAAAAAACTCGCAAAACACAAAAAAAAACAAAAAGAGCAGGAGAAGAGATGAGAGGGGGCCAGCAGGAGACAGAGAGGACAGAAAGTGCGGAGCGTGTTGTCATCGACACCGTGCGTCGACGACATCGCCGCGTCCCCTCCTACGTGCAGTACGCATTCCTTCTCGTGTGATGATGGGACCCTCCTCCATTTCTTTTTCGTGTTGTGGAGGTCACTTACCCCTGTCCCTTGCACTGCCTTTGCCGGCTGTGTGCCGCCTCTGTGGCAGCGGCGGTCACAACGTGGGGTGGTCTTCTGTGCCGGCGTTTCTCTGTCTGCATCGACCGTGGTCGTCCCCCCGCCCCGCCCCGCCCTTTCGTGTCTCCTCCTCCTGCGTCGCTCGCTCATCAGGAGGAGGCCGCGTCACAGCCTCCTCTTGCACGTGGGAAGTGTCCGTGAATGACTCGGAGTGCCTGGCACCGATCATTCCTCAACTTGAAAGAAGCACTTTTGTTTTTTTTCTTTTCTTTTGTCACCTCCTCTCCTCTCCATGTAAGAGAAAGAAACAAACAAACAAGAAGAAAGTGTCTCGTGCCGGCACGTGAGCGCTCCTGACGTACACCAACACGAGAACAGGAAACAAAAAAAAAAAAGGGAAGAAGGAAAACGCAAGACAAAAGAAGACAGGCGGCCTGTGTGTGTTTGTGTGTGTTTGTGCGGGGAGGCATCTCTGCAGGGTGTGCACCGATCCCACTGATTCAGCGACGCGCCGTCTCCTCCTCCTCCTCCTCGGCCCTCTGCGCCTCCACTGGGCTGCTGTTCTTGTCGTTGGTGTGGCTGGGCTCGACGGTCGTCGTCGTCGCCGCCACCGCCAGTGCTGCCTGCTTCGCGCGCTCCACTCGCACGAAGCGGCGGAAGCGGAGGTGCACGAAGACGGCCGCCGCGCAGGACAGTGCGTTCACCGCCATCAGGATGAACATCTGATTGCGCACGCAGGAGGGCTGGTTGCAGCTTGGGGCTGTGTGTAGCCTGCTCGCTTCGTTGTCGAACATGCCACCGAACATGAAGCGGTTGAGGACGATGGTGCTGACAAAGCCGGAGGAGAACATGAAGTTGTAGTGCTTGCCGATATCGTTTGCGTAGACGATGCGCACGGAGAGCGCGCCGAGGCCCCAGCCCATGCCCGTGCCGATGGAGCCGAGCAGGAAGGGAAGGATGAGCCCTTGCACGGGAATCACGGCGAAGAAGAGGTAGGACAGGAAGAGCAGCGCCGCCCCGATGGGGAAGAACGTGGTGGTCAAGATCTCCTTCGCCGCGTGCGCCTTCCGCCGGAGGAGCCACATGTCCAGCACACCGCTGATAATGCGGCCAATGGCGCTGCCCACGCCGATGAGAGCGACATAGAGCGCAAGGCGGGACTGGTCATAGACGCCGAGGTTCTTGCTGCGGTAGATCTGCGCCGCGTTCATCTGCATGACGGTGCCAGTGCCCCACATGCCGAAGAAGCTGAGCCAGAAGAGCCACAGGTCGACTGTGAGGAGGTTGCGCCAGAAGCTCTGGCGGTACTGCGGGTCGCCGGACACGTTCGTCTGCGGCGCAGGCGTGGCGGCGGCCTGCGCCTCGTCTTCGGCGGAGGGCTCCTGCGCGGTCATGGTGGCCTCCACACCCTTGTCGACCAGCGCGTCGACGTCCGCCTCGATCGCGCTGCTCGTGGTGTCACCGCCGCACCGCCGCTCCGCCGCCGCCGTCGCCGTCGCCGTCGGCTCGCGCTGCGCTGGCTGAGTCGCGCCGCTGCTCTTTCCCTCCGCAGCATCGACGTCCATGAGCTCAGCGCGGCGCGTCTGCGCCTCCGCCTCCGACTCCTCCGCCGTCTCGTACGAGTAGCCGAGACTGGGGAAGTGCGGGTGCCGCTTCGCGATGACAGGGTAGCGGCCGAGGAACTGGAGGGGGAGCGCCATGAGTGAGAAGAGCGCCAGCAGCACGACCGCGACAACGGAGATGGCGACGTAGCCGCTCTTGTTCGTCGGCACGTACCCTGTCACGATGGAGCTGACGGCGAGGAAGACGAGGTTCGCACCCACCAAGGCGCAGCCGATGTAGAGGCGCCGCTTCGGGGCGTGCTGTGCGCCGTAGACCGCAAGCGTCGCCTGCCGCTCCGCCGCGGCCTCGGCGGTGAGGCGGTTCTTGCGGTACTGGCACGGCGTGTATGGCGCGAGATCCACAAAGTAGCAGCCGAGGAGGCTGCAGAAGAGGATCTGCGAGCCCATGAAGTACGCGTAGCCGGCGTAGTTGCTGTTGTCCTTCGCCGTCATGTCGCGGAACCAGCCGTTGAAGTACGCCATGAGGACCGAGGTTCCCAGACCGGAGAAGGTCTTTTGGATGATCACCATGTACCCGCGCTCCAGCGGGTAGTTCACCATGAGCGGCATGAGCGTGGCCACGTCCATCGCCGGGCACCCGAAGTAGAGGATGGCGTTGAAGATGGAGAACTGCACCAGGGCCACCGTGGTGCTCGAGCTCTTGATGACGTCGTTGAAGGCGAGCCCGAAGAGGAGGTAGCCGATGAAGCCGAAGGAGCCAGCCACCGGAAACAGCACCTTCGGCCCGGCAAAGTCGAAGAGGATGCCGGCGAAGAAGACAAGGTAGCCGCAGCAGTTGCCCACCGTGCTGATCGTGGTGATGTCAACCTGGTTGAAGCCGTACTTGTTGCGGAGGTGCTCCGTGAAGATGCTGAAGCCGTAGGTGGAGCTGATGGCGAGACCGACGTACACGCCGGTCATCAGCATCCTCGCTCGATAGAGCTCATCGACGACGAGCTTCATGGTGCCAACCTGAGCTTCCGCACGCGAAAAAAAGACAAAAGGGGGGAGGGAAGGGAGAGAGAAAGAGAGAGCAAGGTAAGGCGTACACAGGCGCGGGTGACGTGCGCACAGCGGGTGTGAGGAAGGGAGAGGGAGAGGGAGAGGGGTGGGTGGGTGGGTAGTGCAGCTGCCACGTGACGGCTACGTGGCTGCACAGTCCGGACAAGAGGTGCCGCGGGCACCACAGTAGGACGAGTGAATGGAGGGATGGTGGCGGTGCGGGTACCAAAAAAAAAAAAAAGGCGAGAAGGCGAAGAAGAAGTAGGAGCACAGAAAAAGAAACCGAGAAGGGTGAATTTAAGACGCGTGTGAGGATGAATGTATGCCTTTGTGTGGGTGTTTTTTTTTTTTTCCGTCTCTTGTTGCTGTGCGCTCGTGCCACCGGTGCTGAAGGGCTATGAACGTGTGTCGCAGTGTGGAGCATGTGTGTGTGTGTGTGTGTGTGTGTGTCGAAGAATGAAGTGAAGGGGAAAGAGAGAGGGGAAGGAGTACGCGCAGGCGAGGCAGTAGACAGAACAGGTGTAGGTGGCCCCATCCTCCACAGAGATGTTGATGGTGGGTGGGGGGGCTCTGGCGCCGGTGAGGGGTGCAGCACGCCTCGCCCGTTGGTGGGCAACGAGTACGACCGCAGGTGTCAGAGCGGCGTGTGCTGAAAAAGACAACGGCGTTGGCGGTGCAGATCCACGCTCTCTCTTTCTCTTTCTCTCCTTCCACGCCACGCCATTTGCTGTGTCCGCAGTTTGCATTCGTGACATGCTCCCCTCCCCCCTCCTCCTCTCCGACGCTTCCCGCTGCGGTGGTAGAAACTTGTAGGCGAACGGCCGGGGCGGGGGGTAAATGGAAGTGGAGGAGGAGGAGGAGGGACGGACCGCGTACGATGGGCACGAGAGACACACGCCGTGTCCTCTGCCTTCTCGCGGAGTTCCTATGGAGCAGAACGTCACCATGAACGAAGAAAGGCAAAGACGGCTCCTCAAACATCCCCGCTACCTCGCACACGCGCAGAGGAGGAGATGGGGCAAGCGGCACCGCTGCCACGCAGCACCCCTCCCCCGCCCCCCGCCCTCCGACCGCGTTCACTAACTCCTTCGCTTCTCCCACCACATCCACGTCTACACGACAGAGGCGTGCGCTCATCTCCAACGGCTATGACACTGAAGTCCCTACTGAAGTGAGAGGGGGAGCAGGCGCAGAGGAGAGAGAGGAGGAAAGGAAGGGAGGCGCGGTGTGTGTGTGGTGCCGTGAACGGGTGGGGCGTGAGGGACGTAACGCCAACACACCACCGCCCACGCTCCTCGGACACCACCCTCCCCTGCCTCCATCCCCCAACTCCCCTCTCCCCTCATGCCGCACTTCAGTTCTTTGTCCTTTGTGACCACACACGCACAGACGTGCCTCCACAACTCACGCTCTCTCTCCTTCTCCTTCTTGCCCCTTCCGAAGGTGCACATCGTTGGCATTCCCCACAGCTTGCACAGGTCGCGCTGGCACCGGTGCAGTTCCCTCTGTCCCTTTCGTGTGGTGGTTGACCGACCTCTGCCCCCCCCCCCCTCATCTGACCTAGACAAGTGCGCACATGGCGGTCGACACACACGCACACACACACACACACACACACGTGGTGCACCATCAACACAGCACGAGAGGCGCCACCTCCTGTCGAGTAGATGGACCCGGTGAATCTCTGGCCCCTTCAATGCACCGCACGCATCAGTCAGTGCCGTACGATGCCAGAATAGAGCCATTCTCTCTCTTTTTTTTTGTTTTCATTTTTTATTTTCTAGTTTCGCATTCGCAGCCCACAGATCGACAATACAACACGCCGCCCAAGGCGAGAGCGCGGTGGCATCTAGTAGACGGAAAGGTCACACCTCATCTCTGCGCGCTAGCGATAGCTGGATCGACCTTTGCGAGCAACAATCGAGACACCTCATGCACATGCACGCGTCTGTGTATGTGAGTGTGTGTGTACACAATGACGATAGCAGGGGTGATGTGAGTTGATGAGAGATGCAAAAAAAAAAAAAAGAGGAGAAGAGCAAGTTGGCGTGCATGATCGCAATCAGAGAGAGAGAGAGAGACAGCGAGACAAGCAGCAAACCCGAGCTGAGAGTGGCATGCAAGCGCGAAAGCGTCTTCACGGGCTCACCGCACCAGCAGTCCTTCCCCGCGCCTCTCCTTCGCCGGCCTTCTCCTCTTTATATGAGGGAAGGGAAGTGAGGGGCGGCGACTGAGCAATCAGAACTGCGCCGCTCCCCCGCCTCACTCTCTCTTCCCTTACCTCCCTTATTTGCTTCGATGATGCGCGAGCGCCGGCATATGTACTTCAAGGCGGACAGACAGATACAGACACTCTTCCACTCCTCTCCTTCCCTCTCTGTTTCTCACACGAAGGGCGAGCGAGAGACGCATCAAGACGAGCAGGTGATGATGGGGACGGAAGGAGGCCGCATGGAGGTGTCCTGCCTTCGCTCCACAGACCAGCTGGAGTGGGTATGGTGGGGACTCGTCGACGCACACACCCACACACACCCGTCTACACAGACGATGCACATGTGCGTGTGCACATGCACCCAGTGGCGTGAACACCCAAAAAAACAAACAAATTAAAAAAAAAAGGGCCAACATGACAGACACACGAGTACAGATGTGGGAAGGAAAGCCACGGTGTCAAGACGGAGAGAGAAAGACAAAGACAAAGACAAAGGGAGAAGGAGGAGGAGGGCCACAAACAGCGGGGGACGTTAGAGGAAGAGAGAAGTGAGGAAGGCGAAAGAAAAGGGGGAAAAAAAAACACTTCGTTTCTCAGTTTCGTTCACACACACACACACAGACAAATGTACGTTATCACAAAGAAATCACGGAGCACAGAAAAAAAAAAAAAAGGAACGTAAAAAAAAAACTGGAGAATGCAAGCAGACTCACACACCATCTCGCCTGCGTACGCCCAGTAGCTCTTTGAAACACGTCGCATCCACAATATACAAACAGACACACAGACACACAGACACAGAGGCGGTGGTGACAGGAGACTCAAGAGGAAGAGGAGAAGAGTGACGCAGCCCTGATGCATGAGAAGGGGGTGTGTGGAAGAGGGGGGGCTGAGAAGAGGGAGGAGGAGGAAAAACTGATGCAGATTGGAAGGGCGAGAAAACACAGATCACACATCTGCCTCGCGCTCTTCCGCATGCCCACACCCACTGCTACTCCTCACTTTTCTCTCATGCTCTCCAGAGCTTTCTTTTTTTATTTATTTTTCGTCTCTCTCTCCCACACACACACATGCAGTGTGAGGATGAGACATCTGAGGGTGATGAAGAAGCGCACACACAGAACACCGTGAGGGGAGAAGAAGAAGAAGAAGCAGACGATCACATGAGTGCAGTGAAAGAGTACGGGCGTGTGTGTATATGAGTGAGGAGCAGGTGCCCTTGCACAGGTGGACGTCGATGTGGAACAGAATGTGTCACCGACCGCGTCTCAAGGGACGAACACACACACACACACGCAGACAGGCAAAACAACACACACACACACACAAAAAAAAAAACACACAACTCCATGTGCGGTCACTTCAGCAGACCACAAGCACCGCTTTAATCACGCGGCGTACCAGCGACAAACTGGAGCATGCGCTCCACTCACCTTTGCCCTCGTTTCAAACCCCAGACGCCGCCTCACACACTCTCACTGCGTCTCCATTCGCAACTCCTCCCCATCACATTGGCCACCAGACCAAGGTAGGCGGGCGCACAAACCTACAAGCGGTGGGTGGGGTGTGTGTGTGTGCCTGTGGAGGAACGCAAGGAGAGCCCGAAGAGTATGGAGGCGGAGAATAAGGAACAAAAAAAAAACCAAAGGAAAGACAACAGCGAACAGAAAAGGGGAAAAAAAAAAACGGAAGCCAATGAAAAGAGGGGGAGGGGGCCTGAAATGAAGTGCATGGTGACGGATGTACAACAGGTTGTTCGGGAGTGAACAAAGAAAGAAAAGGAAGCTGAAAGTGAGAGGGACAATTCACCCAGAAAACAAGAAAAGGAAAAAAAAAGCTCAAAAAAACAACAACAACAACAACGACGAGAAAAGAGACCACAGTGGAAGAGAGGTGTTGCAGAGACTCACTCACGCAAACCCGCTCGAACACGGCCTCAAACACGTCCATGTGAAGTAGGAGAGATGAAGGACGCGACTTGCAAAGCAAATGTACACGCACGACAACAAGAACAAACAAGCAAAAGGGAGTCAACAACAAGGACGAAAACGAAGAAAAAAAAAAGAAATGCGGAATCAGAAACAAGGAAAACCCTCGGAAGAGAGAAGAACAGGGCAAGTCGATGAGTGCGTCTGGCGCTGCGGATGGGGGAGGGGAGGAGGAGAGGAGGAGGAGGTAGTAGTGGATGACATCCGAGGCGCAAGCACCAGAGATGCAGTCTCTTGTGCGGCACTACAGCTCCATCACTCGCTTTGTGAAAGTGCGTGGGCACACATACAGACACCCGGAGGCCGGGTGTTTACCACTCTCCTCCACTTTCCCCTCGATTCGCGAGAGAGACGTGCGCACCAAAGGAAAAACTCAAAAAAAAAAAAACGTCGAAGAGAATCAAGCTCGTGTGACCAAACAGAAACAGCAACAGAAAAAGCAACAATCGAGAAGCGAGGAACAGCAAAACAAAAAATGGTGATTGTCATGCTCGAACTTGCGCAGAGCAAAAAGGAAAAAAAAAAAAAGTGGACACTCTGAAGCGAGAGAAGGTAGTTCACACTGCACGCAACGCGAAGAAGTCGAAGTCAATAAAAAAAAAAAAAAAAGCTGAAGTGTGAAACCCTTCATGACGAGAACCACACACACACACACATACACGGGTAAGACAGTGCCTTGTGATGAGCAGCAAGGTACTGTGGCATTTTTGTGTGACTGTGGTGAGCAGTTCCGAGAGACAGAGAGCGCAGGGGAGTCACGAAAGACACGCGTACACAACAAGGAAAGGGGAGGGAGAGACAGAGAGGAGGGACAGGTTAGGAAATGGAAGACGAGGAAGAGGAGGAACAGAAGCAGATATAGAGAGTTTGTGTGTGTATGCGTGTGTAGGGCGGGAGTCCCTTGGACAGCGACTTCGGTGCTGGCACTTGGGGATGCTACCTTCACCGCCATCTCTCGACCTCCCTTCACCTTCACACGGGAACAAGGGAGACGAGAGAGAGAACACAACCGCCGAGGCACTCCATCACTGGAGGTCATCGGCGCGGATCGGCTCGCCGCACCGGTTCGACATCTGTGCCCGCGCCGCAGCGCGCTCAGCGCGGTGCTTCAAGACGAAGCTGCGATAGCGCAGATGGCACCACGTGCTGCCGACGATGGCAGTCGCATTCACGCACAGCAAGATGATGAAGCTGTGGTCAACACATGCCTTACCGGCGCAGCGGGGGTAGATGGACTTGCGACCCGCAGCGAGGTCGGCATCGCGGTTCTTCTTTGCCTGACGATCGTAGTTCTCGCCGTAAGCAAAGCGGTTCAGCGCGATAACGGCGATGCAGACACCGACGTACATGAAGTTGTAGTGCTTGCCGATGTCCTTGGCAAACAGTGTACGCACCGTGAGCGCCGTGCATGCCCAGCTGAACCCGTTACCAAAAGAGTCGAAGAAGAAGCCGACAACAATACCCTTCGACTCGAGAGGCAGCGCTAGCAGGAAGATGAGACCGACCACCATGCAGATGGAGGACACCGGATAGACGATGGTGATGACGGGACGCGTCTCGGACGGCTGGCGGCTGAGAACGTACTCCAGGATACCCATTGTAAGACGGCCCAGCGCACTCGCCACGCTGATGATGGCAGAGTACATCGTGTTCGTCGACCTTTCGTACTTGTTGTTCGCGAGGGACTGGTAGATCTGCGCCGAGTTGAAGGCCATCACCATGCCGCAGCCCCACGTCGCCAGCGTATTCCACCAGCAGAGCCAAATGTCGGGTCGCCGGATGCTCTCCAGGAAGGTGGTCTGGTACTGCGGGTCCTGGTCGGAGAGGGCCATGCGCACCGCGTTCTCATCCTCCAGCACGACGGCGTGGTCGGAGTCCACGTGATGAGGCGCCGGTGCCTCATCGGACGAGACCGTCTTCTTTGCCTTGTCATCCCCGTAGCCGTAGTCCTCCACGTGGAGCTCGACAAGCGCGTTGTTATCCTGGGTCACCTCCGCCAGAGTTGGTTCCAGCACCTGCTTCTCCTCCTCGTTGTCGAAGATTGCCTCGTCAGCCTCCGGGTAGTCGGGGAAGTCCCTGCTCGGCTCCTCCTCCATGCCGCCGAAGAAGCGCAGCGGCACCGCCATGAGAGCGAAGCAGAAGACGAAGATGATGATGACAATCGTGTTGCCCATGCGTGCCGAGTCGCTCGGGTTGGCGTAGGCAACGCAGAAGGACTGCACCGTCAGATAGACCACCAGCGAACTGATGGTGAAGAACCCGAGGTAGAAGCGGCGCATCGGCGGGTACTGGGTCAGGTAGGCGCGCTCCGTCAGGCGGCGACGCACCAGCATCTGCTCCGGCACACGCGTCTTCTCCCACTCGACGATGTGGTACGGCGGGAAGCGGATGAAGATGCACGCGATGGAGCCCATGAAGACCACGAGGGCCGTCATGAAGAACATGTAGTGCGCATCGCTCTTGCGGAAGAAGCTGTAGTTGATGAGCGCCAGGATGGACGCGCCGAGGCCGGCGAAGGTCTTCATGATGGCCACGACAGGCCCCTTCGTGAGGGGGAAGTTGCCAAGCACGGCCATCAGCGACCCAGTATCAAAAGAGGCACAACCAAGGTTCATGATGGCGCAGAACACGGAGAGGGTGGGCACGCTGCCCTTGATGTTGCCGTTGAAGGCGAGGGCGTAGAGAAGCGCACCTAGCGCGTTCAGCGTGCAGGCGCAGATGCACACCCACATCGGACCTGCGTAGTCCAGCAACATGCCGAATGGAAAGGTGATGAAGCCGATGACGATGCCGATGGTAGTGATCGTCGTCAGGTCTGCGCCGGAGAGCGCGAACATGTCCGCCAGGTTCTTGCTGATGATGTTGAAGCCGTAGAAGGTGGACATGCAGGTACTGGCGCCGACGCCTCCAACGAGGATGAGAAAGCGAGAGATCTCATTGATGCGGTAGTTCTCGGCGGTGATCATCTTTCTGGTCGGTGCGAGTTGCGAGAGCGAGAGGGAGAAAAGGTGGTGGGGAGTGAAAGGAGATATGAGCACAAAGAGCACCGGGAGAGCGCCTGCAACGTGGAAGGCAAGGAAAAAAAAAAAAGCCCAACGGCGACGCGAGGTGGGCAGGACACGGGAGTTGGGGTCGACTGGTGTGCCGAAGAAACAAATGGAACGTGAAGAGAAGGAAAAAAAAAAAAACTGAAATCGTGGGAGAGGTGTGAGGGAGATGGAGAGCCTTGGATGACTGTGAGGCTCACAACGGTTGTTGTTGTTGTTGTTGTTTTTGTGTGTATGGAGACAAATGCGTGCAACAGGAGGTGGAAGGAAGAGGAGGCAGAAAGGGGCAGATGTGGGAATGATGGGCAGGTGAAAAGGCGCTCCGGTTGGGAAGCTGCAGCCGCGCTTCGTCCCACCAATCCGCTGGTGTTGCACCATGTCGCAGTTCCGTCACGAGTCGACACGCGCTACCTGTATTCAACACAGTGTACCTTTCTGTGGTGCTTGGGTCTTGTTTTGCTTTTTTTTTTTCATTTGCATCTTTCCGTGATTCGTTTTTTTTTTTTTTCATCTGCGCGAGCGCGAGTCGTTCATTCTCTCTCTTTCCATGCCGCTTCTTGCGGAGGTGGTCGCTCAGAGCACATCACTTCTACACGGTACCCTGTCTATTCAAACGGCGTGCGTGTGTGTGTGTGTGTGTGTGCTTGTGGCAGTGGTGTAGACACATCTCCAACATTCTGTCATCTGCTGGTGTGCTCCCCCTCTTCTCCGTGAAAAAAAGTCGAAGAGACAGAGGTGATGAGGACGCGCATGAGGAAGAGTGAGAATGACGTCGAGGGCTGCGAACTAAGGAACAGAAGTTCGCGCAAACAACAATCATGAAAAAAAAAAAAAGATGACTGTCGAGCTAACAGAAGAACGGAAGAAGAAGAAAAAAAAAACGCCACAGTGAACCGCGACACGGAGAAGACGCATAAACACACACACACACACACACACTCAGTAAGAGAGAGAGAGAGAGCACACATGCGCCGACAGAGAGGGAGGCACCAGACAAAAAAAAAAAAAAGGAGAAATACACGGGAGAGAAGCGAGCAAACATGATGCCGAGCAAGAGAAAGAGAGAGAGCGAGAGCAACTCCCTTCTTCTGATGAAGGTGGGCGAGGAGCGCCTTGCATCTGCCACGCCGTCTCACAGGTGCGTGGTGAAGATCTCTCGGTGTATGTGTGTGTGTGCGTGTGACGGTGACCACGTCAAGGACGAGAGGAATCCGTGAGATGCCCTTCCCTCTGGGCAAGGTGAGTAGGTCGTACAAGTCGATGAGACGGAGAAGACACAACGAAAAGGAAAAGTCGGTGGTGCGCTGTTGCGCAGGGCTGCAGTAGCGACGCACTGTGCGATGCCACACTTGTGTGGCTGCTGCACCGCGCTGGGCACGTGGCAGCGGCGCGAGCAATCGATGGAGGCCCACCTCTCGCCCTCCTCTCACACACAGCGCTGCTCCATCGCCGATAGCGGCGACGAGAGAAACTGCCGGAGAGGAAGGGAAGAGGGAGGCGGAGGAGAATCAGAGTCGACACGGACCTGGAGAACATGCAGAGATGGTGATCCACAGCAGGTGACCAGACGATCCGGTTCGGTGTGGGAAAGGAGGAGGGGGAAGAGTGGTGGTGCATGCGCGGCGTCGGGTCATCTCCCTCATGATGTCAAAAGAAGAAGAAGAAAAAAAAAAAAGACATGCCAGCACAGCTCTTCCACGGTTAACCGCGGCGTTCAGTACCCCTTGCCTCCCTCTCTATCCTTCTGTTTGTGCACCACGCTCCCCAGTGCCGTAGGCGACGCAGGTACTGCGTGTGGAGGTGAGTGACACACATAGAAAGAGGAGAAGGAGAAGGAGGGGGGAGTAGGACAGCTGTCATGGGCCATGCCTCAGCCAGCAAACAGACGATAGCGGCATCCGATACAGCAGCAGAGAAAACCAAAAAAAAAAAAAAGGAGAAGGAAAGTGGCCCCGTCGACACAGGAGCGAGTGCCAACGTAGTCGGAGCGCGGAGTACATGCAGAGCGGACGCTTCACCAGCGACTGAGCGCCGAATACGACACACGCGCACAGATACACACACAAACACACACACACACACGCACTCACACCGCGCACGGGGCGGGCGGGCGGGGGGAAGGGACGCGGGCGAACACACGAGATCAGCCAATGTGCATGAAATAGGAGCACAGACTGAGCGAGGTACACACACACACACATTGATAGAGAGAGGGAGAGGGGGGGAGGAGACAACAGCAAAAAAAAAAAAGCGTTCACGACCGAAAGGGCTGCGGATGGGGAGGGAGGGAGAGAGAAAGAAGGAATGAAAAGGGGTGCAGTTTGGAAAACGTTTGTGCTAACACGAAGCGACTACCAAACGCGAGGAGAAAAACAACAACAACAACAAAAAACAGAAAGAGAGGAAATGGGTGCTGTTTCGTTTTGTGAGGGGAGGAGAGGGAGAGAGAGAGAAAAGAAACGAAGATGGGAAAGACGGTCGTATCGTGAAGAGAGAGAGACAGATACACACACATACACACACACACACACACGGACGGAAATTCAGGAAAGAAGAAAAAAAAAGAGGAACAGTACAGACAGAGACGTCAGAGGAAGGAGGGAGGGAGGGGAGGGAGGGGAGGGAGGGGAGGGAGGGGAGAGAGAGGGAGGGGCTGTTGAAAGAAAGGAGCGTTAGCTGTAGCTGCATCTACAACAACACACAGACAACACGGAGACGGAAAGGGAGAATAATAGTAATGAAACACACAGAATCGCAACAAAAAGAAGGAGAATCAGAAGAAGAAGAAAGAAACCGGACGGCGCACCATATCAGGTGCATCAACAACACCAGAGAGTCAGACAAAGAAAGGTGATATGAGACAGAGAGACGCTGCACCGAGAGAGAGAGAGAAGGAGAGACGAAGGAAAGGAGGAGAGGGACGGGGGAGGGGAGGGAGGTGTATGGAGAGTACGCGCGGTGCGCTTTACTTCCCCACAACTCCACCCCGCCCCACACCCACTCCCCCCTCCTGTCTTGACAGGTGCACTCGCCGCAGTCGCCTCTTCTCCATCACACGTCGACACACACTTTTTTTTTTCTTCTTCTTTGTTACGTCTCTTTGACTCTCTTGTGATTTCGAACAACCGTCAACGTTTTGGTTTGTTTAGTTTTCTGCTGTCCCCGTCCGTGCGTACGTACGCCGAGTATGAGCTCAGAACGGTGGCGCAGACGGAGGAAGAAGTGGAGGGGGGAGAAGAAGTAGGAGGGCGAGAAGAGGAGGGAGAGGCAAGACACGTAGCTTTCGGCTGGCCGTAGATCGCCAAGGCGCACGCGCAAACACACGACTAAAGTACTCGCTCGGTGGTGCACGGCGGTGTTCCGAGGTTGCAACTCCCCATCTCCTCGCCGCCCCTTCTTGCCCTTACTTGACTCGCTTCACACACACACGCGTACAGTCTCCTCTGAAGACTTGCGCAGCAGCGCCACTATCGACAATCTTCACCGCCTCCATCCACGCCAGCACAGAAAAAAAAAAAAGGAAGGAGAAACTCAGAAAACAGCACGTACTACAAAAAGCAAGAACAAAAAAAAAAAATCACGTGACATACACATTCACGCACGGCGTCTTCCATAGGGCTTTGGCGGAGGGAGAAGGCAAATGAGTGGGAGGAGAGACAGCTACTATCAGGGTATGCGCGCCACAGCGAGTCTGGTTCTTCATCTTCACGGATGTCCTGGATTGGTATCCAATGGATGGCATGTGTGTCAGAAAGAGAGAGAGAGATGAAGAATGGGAAGAGAGAGAGACGAAGAGAGAGAGACGAAGAGAGACGGGGGCAGGAAAACAAAACAGAAAGAGGGAAGTACGGCGAGGGACACGCAGAGGCAAATAATGACCTGTCGGGCCGATTCAACACCGATCGGCTGCGAGCGCAAACATGCGCCGGCTCCGTCACAACAGGCTCTGACACACACAAACACACACACACACATACACGCATGAGAAATGCAGAGGAGCAAAGATCAGTCCCATATGTGACTTAATCATACTCTTCGACACTCCAGCAGTCGTGTGTTCAAGTGCAGGCGGTTGGACTAAGAAGGGGGGAGGGAAGGGTGAGGGGAGTGGGAGTGGCGGCCCTGCTTCCTTCGCGCTGACCGAGAGAGAGAGAGTGCTGCGAGTATTCGGCGCCTCCGTCAACACACACACGCAGACAGACACGGACAGGAACAGATGGGACGTGGAAGACGCCGTACCGCACCCAAAAAAAAAAAAAAACTCAAACAAGAACACAGACCCCCCATCCCCCGTCCACTCCCCCAAAACGCCGGATATCCAACTGCGTTTTTTTTTTGTTTGTTTGTTTTCCTTTTGCCAGCGTTCTTCGAAGTTCCTTCTCCGCACCTCCGCTCTTTCTACCTCGTTGAGCATCTCACTCTCCCTCACGCCGGGCGACAAAAGTGATTGGCGATGGCGGGTAGTCCGGCGTCACACCCCGAGCGCGGCAGCCTACCTGATCACCTCCGCTGCGCTCGAGGACGCGGCAGAGACGATCCGGGCGGAGCAGCGCAGTGTGGGAAAGCGACTCACCAACCACCGCACCCACGATACCCATGAAGGATACACACCCAAGAGAAACCGCTGGAGACAAGCTGCGACGACGCGGTCCTGTCCTACAGTGCCTCGCCGTATGGCTCAGCAGAGTTGGTCTCCGGATTCACCTTCTCACAGTGCTCGCGCCGGCGGCGGTCGTTCTCCAGCTCGGCCGCCTTCTCGGCGCGCTTCCTCAGGACGAAGCCGCGGTAGCGCAGATGGCACCACGTGCTGCCGACGATGGCAGTCGCATTCACGCACAGCAAGATGATCATGGTGTGGTCAACACATGCCTTACCGGCGCAGCGGGGGTAGATGGACTTGCGACCCGCGGCGAGGTCGGCATCGCGGTTCTTCTTTGCCTGACGATCGTAGATCTCGCCGTAAGCAAAGCGGTTCAGCGCGATAACGGCGATGAAAGCACCGACGTACATGAAGTTGTAGTGCTTGCCGATGTCCTTGGCGAAGATGGAGCGCACCGTGAGCGCCGTGCATGCCCAGCTGAACCCGTTGCCAAAGGCGTCGAAGAAGAAGCCGATTACAATCGCCTTCGATTCGAGAGGCAGCGCTAGCAGGAAGATGAGACCGAGCACCATGCAGATCGATGGAAGTGGGTAGAAGATGGTGATGACGGGACGCGTCTCGGACGGCTGGCGGCTCAAGAGGAGCTCAAAGATACCCATGCTCATGCGGCCCAGCGCACTCGCCACGCTGATGATGGCAGAGTACATCGTGTTCGTCTTCGCTTCGTACTTGTCGTTGGCCAGTGCACGGTAGATCTGCGCCGAGTTGAAGGACATAACAACACCGCAGCCCCATGTCGCCAGCGTATTCCACCAGCAGAGCCAAATGTCGGGTCGCCGGATGCTCTCCAGGAAGGTGGTCTGGTACTGCGGGTCCTGGTCGGAGAGCAGCATGAGTGCCAGGTTCTCATCCTCCACCGGCGCCGCATCGTCGCCGGCCCTCGCCACTGTCGCCGTGTCCGTGTAAGCCCCGCGATCGTTCCCGGCCGCCTGCCTGTCGCACGGCTCCTGCGACTCATCCAACTCAACCTTCATCCCCTGGGGCCCCGCAACGGGTGCCAAGTCGCTGTCATCCAGTGCGCTCGACTCTGTCTTGTTGCCGAGGCCGTCCAGGTCGTCCTCCGGGTAGTCGGGGAAGTCCCTGCTCGGCTCCTCCTCCATGCCGCCGAGGAAGCGCAGCGGCACCGCCATGAGAGCGAAGCAGAAGACGAAGATGATGATGACAATCGTGTTGCCCCGCCGCGCCGAGTCGCTCGGGTCTGCATAGGCAACGCAGAAGGACTGCACCGTCAGATAGACCACTAGAGAGACCATAATCGCGAAACCGAAGTAGAAGCGCTGCATCGGCGGGTACTGGGTCAGGTAAGCGCGCTGCGTCAGGCGGCGACGCACCAGCATCTGCTCCGGCACGTGTGTCCTCTCACGATCGACGATGTGGTACGGCGGGAAGCGGATGAAGATGCACGCGATGGAGCCCATGAAGACCACGAGGGCCGTCATGAAGTACATGTAGTGCGAGTACGCCGTGCGGAAGAAGCTGTAGTTGATGAGCGCCAAGATGGACGCACCGAGTCCGGCGAAGGTCTTCATGAGGGCCACGACAGGCCCCTTCGTGAGGGGGAAGCTGCCGAGGATCGCCATCAGCGACCCAGTATCAAAAGAGGCACAGCCAAGGTTCATGATGGCGCTAAAGACGGAGAACTTGACGACGGAGCCGGAGATGACATTCTCAAACGCGAGACCGTAGAGAAGCGCACCAACGGAGGTGAGGAGTATCGCAATCACAAGAACAGGGACTGTACCCGCGTAGTCCAGCAAGATGCCTCCTGGAAAGGTGGCGAAGCCGACTACCACACCGACGGTGGAGATGGTTGTGAGATCTGTGCCGCTGAAGTTGAAGAGCTCCACCATCTTGTTGCTCAATATGTTGAAGCCGTAGAAGGTGGAAATGCTAACACTAGCACACATGCCTCCAACGAGGATGAGAAAGCGAGAGATCTCATTGATGCGGTAGTTCTCGGCGGTGATCATCTTCCTGGTCGGTGCGAGTTGCGAGAGCGGGACGGGGAGGGGGAGTGAAAGAAAGAGAGCAGCTCGTGCGTGTGTGCGTGTGTGTGTGTGTACGCAACAGAGCCCAGGCACAGGACTCGCACACCAGGTCGGGGGCTGTCCGCAAGACGATGGGGTACGAGAGGTGTGGGCACAGCAGATCGGGGGACGTGCAACGAGAGGCGGCAGCGCTGAGACCTGGCCTGACCGCGGGGGAAACGAGACGAAGACGAGGGCGAGAAGGGGAAGGGGAAAAGAGAAGACAGATGGCAGGGAGTGTGGATAGCGAGAAACAACGGTCGTCTTGCGGGACAGATCTGCGGTGGCGGTGGAGCAAGTGTGTGTGTGTGTGTGTGTGTGTGTGTGTGTGTGCACGAAAGAGTGTGTGAGGAGTCAAGGGAGGGGGAGGGGGCGGAGGATAGAGGTGAGCAGGTGACATCGGACGTGCCAAGGTGGCGCATGCGTGCGCGGAGAGCCGCAAAGGAGGGGCACCGACTCCCCTCCCGCCGGCGCCGATGCAGAGTGGCAGCGTGCCGTGCAGTCCGTGCAGCTGCGGCATCCACAACGCGTCCAGCACGCCACCCGGCTCCCGCGCACCGCCGCCCACTCCCGTTTGGTCCTCTCCCACGCGAGAGAGAAAGCAGGGGCGGACGGAGGTTGACGCAGGACCGCACACTCGCAGACGGTGCCACGCACAGTCCTCTCCACTCCGCCTTCGCCCCTTCTCCTCCCCCCGACCTCCACGACGGCGGTGGGGCGGTGGGGCGGTGGGGTGGCGGCATGTGTGAGCATGCACGCGTGTGTGCGCGCGCTCCCATTCGCTTCTCGTGATTTCACCGGGTGGCATTGTACCATGACTGCTCCCTCTCTCTTGGCTACTTGTCTCTTCGTGCTTCCACCCCCTTCCCTCCTCAGCACCGCCACACACGTGCCGCATTCCCTCGAGCCGGCAGCGCCGCCGGCATGCCCGGTCGCACACAGGGAGACAGGGATGACACAGCACACCACCCACACGCTTGTGCAGGTGCGTGTGTGCGTGTGTGCGTGTGTGCGTGTGTGTGCGTGTGTGTGGCCGAATGGAGAAGCCATAACACAGCGATGCACAGGCACACGCGACAGCAGGCGAGTCAGGCGGCGGTGGCCGGGGGAAGTTGGGGGGGGAGGCCGAGAGCCAGACGGGGACAACGCAGAGCAAAACGCAATGCAAAGAAAACACACATACACACACACGCGCTCACAGAACAGAGAAGGGAGGAGGGAGGGGAGAGGAGGGAGGAGGGACGCACGGAGAGAGGACGCGGGCACGTTCCGAGAGAGAACGGGACTGTGCGTAAGGGGGGAGAGAGAGAAGGGGATGGGCGGCGGCAGCTGTGATGGTGCGCGTATGGGGGAGGGGAGAGGCGAGGAGGAGGAGAGGGAGGGGGAGGAGCAGGCACGGCGTGCCGCTCATGACATCCACCCCCTCCATGTCTCCCAGTACCGTCTCGCACACTCATCGCCTCCAACACGTCTGCTTTGGCGTCCCTCTGGGATGTCTTATTGGCTCTCGAGCATATAGTTCCCTTGCCGCCGCGATTGCGTCCGTGCAAATCACAAAAAAAGGGAAAAAACTGAAGAAGATAAAAGCACAAACACATATATAAATGTAAGAGGGACAGCCCAGCACACACACACACACACAACACACACACAAAAGAAGCCAAGAAATGCGAGAAAACAAACCAAAAAATCAACATAAATTCGAAAACACCGAGAAAGAGGAAGGGCCGGGCGACAAACTACGAAACAAGAAAATGGTGAGCTACGGAGCAATTGAAGAAGAAAAAAAAAGAGGAGAGAGAAGCGCTATCCACTCGCCTACACACACATACACACATGTCCGTGTGCACAGAGAAGGGAAGCATGATCAACAACAAGGGGTGTGGCGGGCGGGGCGGGGGCGAGACGTGGCGGTGGCGCGCATCTTCTCCAACTCCAAAGTACGGACGGACACGGAAGAAGGGGGGACAAAGAGAGAGGGGGAGGGGGAAGGGGGGAAAGAGTAAGACAGAAAAAAGAAAAAAAAAGATGAGAAAGCAGAAAGTCGTTTTTTTGTTTGTATTCTGTTCCTCTCGAGTTCTTCCGAGTGGTTGGGCCATCCGTGTCCGTTTGCGCCGTGTGTGCAACTCTCCTCACACGCAGAAAGTGGTGGGGCTGCTAGTAGCTCCTCTGTGCAGAGAGACACCTGCACAGAGAGAGAGACTCACCACGCACACAGACTCACACTCCGCGACACGAACAGCACCACGGCAGAAGAGAAGAAAAAAAAGGAGAGAGAGAGAGCGGCGGACGCCACACCCGACACGCCTGCGCACAGGACAGGTATGAGAGCGAGGTGGAAGGCGCCACAAGCACACCCCGCTCACGCACACCACCACCACCACCTGCAGACGGACCCACGTAGCTCACTCCAACCCCGCCCGTCTGCGTGCTGGCGCTTGCGTAGTAGACACACCTAAGCGGACGAGGGGCGTGCGGGGGACAGTGCACAGAGCCGACGCACAGCTCACTGTGTGTGTGAAGGGAGACCAAGCTCAGGGGTGCGGCTGGTCACCTCCGCGCGGCGTGGGTACACTGCGGGGAATCGTCGTGCGCGTGCGTGTGCGGGGATGGAGAAGAGAAGGGGGGGGGGTGCTGGTGTGCGTGGCCGCGGCCCAGGCGCTACGTTTTGGAGAACAAGAATCAGATGACGAAGTCGACCGTTTTAGGTGTCCACTATCTTCATCGGCAGCCGAGAAAAGCAGGGGAAACAAGAAGAGAGCACACACAAGGCGTCCCGCGAGTATCAGCGTTAGCCAGGGGGAGGGGGGAGGGAGGCGGAGAAGATGTGGCGCAGAGCGCGGGGTGGAAGGGAGCTGAGGCGGCAACGCGGCTCACACCTGGCGCTCCGTGAACGGCTCCGCGGAGCTCACCTCCTGCTGCGCACGGCGGCGGTTCTCCAGCTCGGCCGCCTTCTCGGCGCGCTTCCTCAGGACGAAGCTGCGGTAGCGCAGATGGAACCACGTGCTGCCGACGATGGCAGTCGCATTCACGCACAGCAAGATGATCATGCTGTAGTCGGAGCACTTCTTGCCGGCGCAGCGGGGGTAGATGGACTTGCGACCCGCAGCGAGGTCGGCATCGCGGTTCTTCTTTGCCTGACGATCGTAGATCTCGCCGTAGCCGAACCGGTTCAGCGCGATAACGGCGATGAAGGCACCCACAAACATGAAGTTGTAGTGCTTGCCGATGTCCTTGGCGAAGACGGAGCGCACCGTGAGCGCCGTGCATGCCCAGCTGAACCCGTTGCCGAAGGAGTCGAAGAAGAAGCCGACAACAATCGCCTTCGACTCGACCGGAAGCGCTAGCAGGAAGATGAGACCGAGCACCATGCAGATGGATGGGATGGGGAACACCACGGTCATCACAGGACGCGTCTCGGACGGCTGGCGGCTCAAAATCAGCTCAAAGACACCCATGCTCATGCGTCCCAGCGCACTCGCCACGCTGATGATGGCAGAGTACATCGTGTTCGTCTTCGTCTCGTAGCGATCGTTCGACAGCGAGCGGTAGATCTGCGCCGAGTTGAAGGCGATCACGATACCGCAGCCCCACGTCGCCAGCGTGTTCCAGCAGCACAGCCAGATATCCGGGCTGCGCAGGCTCTCCAGGAAGGTAGTCTGGTACTGCGGGTCCTGGTCGGAGAGCAGCATGAGTGCCAGGTTCTCATCCTCCACCGGCGCCGCATCGTCGCCGGCCCTCGCCACTGTCGCCGTGTCCGTGTAAGCCCCGCGATCGTTCCCGGCCGCCTGCCTGTCGCACGGCTCCCGCGGCTCGTACACGTCGTTCAGAGCAGCCTCATCCAACACGACCTCTGCCTCTGTGGGCTTTGCAACGGGTGCCAGGTCGCTGTCATCCAGTGCGCTCGACTCTGTCTTGTTGCCGAGGCCGTCCAGGTCGTCCTCCGGGTAGTCGGGGAAGTCCCTGCTCGGCTCCTCCTCCATGCCGCCAAGGAAGCGGAAGGGGAGGACCATGATCGTGAAGCAGAAGACGAAGATGATGATCATGATCGTGTTGCCCATGCGTGCCGAGTCGCTCGGGTTGGCGTAGGCAACGCAGAAGGACTGCACAGCCAGGTAGATGACGATGGAGATGATGATACCAAAGCCAATGTAGAAGCGCTGCATGGGCGGGTACTGGGTCAGGTAGGCGCGCTCCGTCAGGCGGCGGCGCACCAGCATCTGCTCCGGCACACGCGTCTTCTCACGATCGACGATGTGGTACGGCGGGAAGCGAATAAAGATGCACGCGAACGTACCCATGAAAACGACGAGGCCCGTCATGAAGTAGAGGTAGTGCGAGTACGCCGTGCGGAAGAAGCTGTAGTTGATGATCGCCAAGATGGACGCACCGAGGCCGGTGAAGGTCTTCATGATGGCCACGACAGGCCCCTTCGTGAGGGGGAAGCTGCCGAGGATCGCCATCAGCGAGCCCGTGTCGAAAGAGACACAACCAAGGTTCATGATGGCGCTGAAGACGGAGAACTTGACGACGGAGCCGGAGATGATGCCCTCGAAGGACAGAGCGTACAGCAGCACGCCTACAGCGTTGAGGATGGTTGCGAACATGCACACCCACATGGGGCCCGCATAGTCGAGCAGCATGCCTCCTGGAAAGGTGGCGAAGCCGACGACCACACCCACGGTGGAGATGGTTGTGAGATCTGTGCCACCGAAGTTGAAGAGCTCCACCATCTTGTTGCTCAATATGTTGAAGCCGTAGAAGGTTGAGATGCAGACGCTCGCGCTCAGTCCGCCGAGCAGGATGAGAAAGCGAGAGATCTCATTGATGCGGTAGTTCTCGGCGGTGATCATCTTCCTGGTCGGTGTGTGGGGATGGGGAAGGAGGGGAAGGAGGGAAGGGGGAGAGAGGCTAAGAACGCAGAGGAGGAAGAGCTAGCGATCCGGCCTCGTTGGAGAAGAAGGGGAGAGAGACGCGGCGAAAAGCTGGCAGGGGTGACACCACTGAGAGGAAAAAAGAAGTCGAGGGGCGGGGCAAGAGCGGGGAAATGGGGGGGGGAACCAAGTAAAAAGTACCGTTTTCAGAGATGAACAAACAACAACAACAACAAAAAAAACAGAAGGAGGCGCTGCGGCGCTGAGATCGACGAGCTGGGAAGAGGAGGAGGAGAGGTCTACGGCGCAAAGAGCGACAGAGAAAAAAAAAAAAAAGGAGGGGGGAACGGCGAGTGGCACACTTCTATCGGTAGCTGGTCTCTGTCTCGCGTCTCACCTTTCCCACACCGTTTTTTTTTTTTTCTTTTAATGTGGCGGCGACGTTTTTGTGCGAGCGTGTTTTGTCTCTGTGTGTGTTCGTGTGAGCGAGGTGCGGCCAACTCTCTGTGTGGGAGTGCACAACTGTGAGCGTATGTATCACTGTGTGCACTTGGTCGTGTCTTTTTTTTCTCGTCAGCAAAAGAAGTTCGGTGCTTGGAAGACGAGGAAAGACACCAAGAAAAAAAAAAAGTGAGAGAAAAAAAAGACGAGGGAAAAAAGGAGCGTTTTTTTTTCCCCTTTGTTTGTTTGTTTGTTTGTTTGTGGGGGGAGGAGGAGGAGGAGGAGGGGTCGTACGAGAGTAAACACAACAGAAAAGAAAAGGGGAGAAGATAAGGGGGGAAACAAAAAAGAAAAAAAAAAAGGCTGCGATGGAAGACACGTGGACGGGTGCTGTCCAGAAGGTGCGAGAGTACACGCAGATGAGTGCATGTGTGCACCATGTGAGCGTGGATGTGTGCGTTGATGTGTGTGTGTGTGTGTGTGGAGAAAGGGGGGATGGGGGAGGGAGGAGGGGAGATGAGCACGCGGGGACAGAGGGAGAGCTTCCTCCGATCAGACGAGAGCGTGCACGACAGGGTTCGCGCGCTGTCACCAGAGGTGCGAAGGGGAGTCGTGTCTGTCCACCTTTCTCTCAGCGGCGGACAGTGGAGGGGAAGGTGCATGTGTACATGTGTGTGGGTGTAAAGGAAGGGAATAAAGGAGAGAGAGAGAGACGGTGGGAGCGAGGCATACGAGAGCCGCTCGCCGCTGGTGTAGCCCACCCCCGACGGAGGCTGCAACCTCCCGCCTTCGTATCTCCTGCGTCTCTCCCCCATCGTTGGGTGCCTTCCGCGCGTGCGTGATCGTCTTCTTGCTTTGTGACGGTTGAAGTTCGTGGGGCCGCCGCTTGGCTTGTCTGCTGCCGGCGAGTACGTCGCTGCTCCTTCTCGCTCCGGGGGAAAAGTGGCTGAAGGGCGTGAAAGGAGAGGAGGAAGGCGGCGCACACGCGTCATCACCGCATCGTGGTGATGATGCCCACCAGTGCCAAGACGAGTGGGATGAGGAGAAACCACACGACGCGCAGCGGCACAGGCCCGTTGGTCAGACTGTCTGTGAGAGAGCCCAGGAGTGCACCGCCTCCTGCACGAGGTGGTGGAAACAGAGAACTGGATGACGTGGAGCGGGCCTGTGGCGCCGCGTCGCCAACTCCCGCCGCCGCCGACGACGACGACGCGGACGGTGCGGTGAAGGGCAGAGTCGTCAGCGCCACGTTTTGGGCGATGTCGGCGCTCACGACGTCGTGCTCGGCCGAGACGGCGACGCACGAGACCGGTTCCTTGTGCAGCGCTGGGAAGCGCCGCGCCACCGACTTCTGCGGAGAGGGGCGGATCTGATCGGCGTGCCAGTGCTGCCGCGGTGGCAGCGCAGGCGGCGACGGGGCGGGGTCGTCGAGGAGTCGCAGGGAGGCCACCCAGCCCTCGACCGTCCCCGCGATCCAGTGCGCCGGAACAGTAGCACCGAGTGGATTGGCCAGCACCCGAGCGGCGTAGCCGACCGGTTCATCGCCCATGCACACCGCGAGGGACGTGATGGCATCGCTCAGCACTGGGGCTGGGTCGCGTCGAGCCCACTGCACCTTCAGCCCCAACGCATGGCCGCCGTCGCCGTCACCGCTCGCTGCTGCTTCCGCTGGCGTCACGTCGATGGCGCCGTGGATGAGAAACGACCTGTTCGACGCGGCGTCGTAGGCGACGATCAGCACGCTGCACAGCGGACCGTGCGTGGCGGCGCCGCCGTCTTGCAGGGATTGCCAGGTGAGTCGGCGGCGCATGTCGGCTTGCTGAGCGGCGTCGATGTCGCCCCACCCAAAGAGCCGCACGAGGCGCAGCGAGGACGTGAGCAGCTTGAACGGCAGCGGAAGTGTCTCTCCGGTCAGCGTCAGCGCCGTGGTCATGACGGCGGCGGCTTCTTGCGTGTGTGCGGTTGGCAGCGCATCGGCACCGACGGCGTCGCCCTTCTTGCTGGCCTTGCGGCTACGGGGGTTGGTGTACCGCCGCCGCAGTCGCGTGGAGCTCAGCACAACCGTTTTGTCGAGCAGCACGGCTGCGACGACGAGGTACTCCTGCAAGTGCGCTTTGCACGGCTGCGACGGCGACAACGGTGACGCGCCGTTGCTCACGTCGGCCTGCACGATGCAGACCCGGTTGGCGCTGAGGTCATTCACGCGGGCTGGAAGCTGCCACGCAGCGACAGGCGCAGCCGCCGTGCGCGTGCGAGGTACACGGCGCTGTAGTGTCGCACCTGCGCCGGAAATCTGATCGGCGTACGTGGCTTGGTAGGCCGCGACATCGTCATCCTCGAAGCTGTCCGGCACGAGGTCCGTCAGTGCGAAGAGGAGCACGCCGTTGTCGTCGTGTGAGACCACCACAAGGTTCTGCACCAGTGCAATGGGTTTCTTGTCGGGGTTCTTGGCATCGCTCGGCACCTCGATGCGGGCGAGCTGGCGAAGGTATCGACGATCGTCGGTCGCCGCGCTCGACGACGGCGCTGACGCCGACTCCGCGCCGTCGCCCGTCGACGGCTCAGCGCCGCGGTAGACGCCGAGGAGTGAGAAGGCGGTGATGCTGCTGAGTGCTACGAAGCCGACGAGGCCGTCGAGGACACGCCGCTGCCCCTCAGACCAGTCCAGCGCGGCCGGCTCGGTCGATACGCCGCCGCGCGATTTGTGCGTGTCGCTCTCGCGTCTCCCGTCGAACGGGAGAAACGGCGTGGTGCACCACGGGATGTCATCGGGGCCGAGATCCACGGCGGCGGCGAAGCGCCACACTGGCGGGGCCGGCGCTGCGGACGCCAACGCCGCCGACTTCTTCGACATCGCGGCCCCGGCCGCTGATGGGCTGCTGCTGCTGCTGCTGCTGCTGAGTGACTGCACACGCAGCAGCGTGGCGATGTTTGGCATGCCGAAACGCCGGCCGCCACCGCCAGCACCGATAAGCACATGGTGAGCATCCACGAAGGTGGCAGTGTAGATGGGCGACGGCACCTGCAGCACGTTCTCTGCCCGCCCCGCCGCCACCACCTCCTGCCCTCCAAGCACCCTCCGCATCGGTAGGGTGACGGCAGCGCCGTCGTCCTTGTCCGCCATGGACAGCGACCAGTGATGGGGAGAAGGAGGGTGAGGGCTGAGGAAGAGTAGGACTGCTTTTTTGCACTTGTGCAGGTCCTGCGATACACAGCACCCCGCCACCAGCGCCTCAGTCACCACGTCACCCGTGCGTCCGCGCACCGCCACTGCAACGCGTGCCGTCGCCTGGGAGAGGGAGAAAGAGGGAGAAAGAGAGAGGGGGAGGTGAGGTGAGGTGAGGTGTGAAAAGGGGGGGGGGAGGCACACAAGCTAGCAGAAAGGAGACCAGCGCTACTGTTGGTGTTGGTGCTGAGATGGACCTCACCGTTGTGGAGCTCGGGTCCGTCTGCGCTGTGGCGGTGGTGCAGAAGACGATGTCGGAGCGGGTGGGAACGGAGAGAGGAGCAGAGGGAAGTGGAGGTGGTGGGATCAAAGGGAGCGGTGCGAAGGTGAAGGAGAAAGGGGGGGGGGACTGCAGTAACTGTGGCATCCCCGTGTGCATGCATGTGTTTGTGTGTGTATGAAGGTGGAGGGGTGGAGGATGCGCTGCACGATCGCTAGGTGGTTTCTTCCTTGGGGGCTAATTCGCCGAGTGGCTCCATGTGTGTGTGAACGAGACGGGAGAGTCGCGACACGCTGACGTTGTGCACACACGCACACGCAGATATGCGCGCATTCTTCGACGGGTATCGGCTGTTCAGTTGACGCGCCAGCGATAGTTGAAGCGGTCGTTGTGGATTTGCTTCATCGTCGCCACGTGCTTCGGCACGAGCTGAATGGAGGGGAGCGTCTGCACGCGACGGCGCAGCGCCACGTACTTGCGCTCGCGCGCCGCATCGCCCGGCGCCGTCTGCGGATCCCCCAGCGCCGCATTGACGGAGGCCTGTCCGTACTGGGACACCAACTTTGCCTGCTCCTCCAGCACCTTCATCGTCTTGAACTGCATGAAGGCGATGAAGGACTTCTGCAGCTTGCGGTGCCACCGGCGGCGCAGCATCTCGCCCTCGCGCAGCTTGCACTCCGTCGCGCTCGACTTCTGCTGGTAGGAGCGGAAGAGCTGAAAGTGACGAAGACGGGAGCGGTGCACGTAGGCCATCATGCGTCGATCCAGTATCGAGACTGGCACATTCTCAGGCACCTCCTCCAGCATCGCTGTGCGGTTGTAGAAGTGACCCACACCACCGCGCGCGCCTTTCCACTTGCTGTACCGCATGGTGCCCATCGACTTCCGGTGGTACATCATGTACCCGCCCAACAGGCGGGACGTGCCTCGCAGCATGGCTTGAGACTTGCGCCTCCAACGCGTGCGCAGCTGTGGCGCACAAAGAGTGCGTGCGATGGGTTCGCGCGCAAAGCAGGATCGAGAGTGGTGGTGGTGGGTGACGACCAAGTGCGCAAGGGAGAGAGAGACCACCGTGTGGGCAGTGTGTGATAGAATGCAAAGGAGCGGATGAGCGAGGGCGGAGAAGCGGAGTGAAAGGACGGCGAGTGGCAACTCGTGAGTGGCAACTCGTGAGAGGCAGGGAGGGGAAGGGAAGGGAAGGGGAGGGAGCTCACACCAGACAAGAGAGAGGTGCACAGATACACTGACACACACACAAACACAGAGAGAGCGTGGGAAGGGCGAGGCACCAGTGTGCACCTTTGCCGACATCTAACACGAGGCACCAGTGTGCACGTGCACCTGAGGTGTGAAGGGACGGAAAGAGATTGTAGGTCCCACTGCACCACACGCCGCTCCCATCTCCGGCGCGAAACCCCCGCGGTAGGACAGACTCTCCTCCACTACGTGCGCCACAGCTCGAGAACGGCATTCACGCAGTACGCCGGGACCCGAGTTTGGCGGAGTGCGGCGGTGTTGGTCGCGGCGTCCATGGCGATGGCCGTCTCCGGCAGGAGTCCCTCCGTCAAGAGCGTTCCTCCGTCGTCGGTCGCCCACTCCTCCTCGGTCTCCAGCACCACCACGTAGGCGAGGCCGTAGTAGTGCGCGTTGGGCGTCCATCGATTGACGCTGCCCTGCTCGACCCACTGCACGTGGCTGAAGGGAGCCGCCGCCGCCCCGCCACCCCGTTCACGCCGCGCCGCCTCCACGGTGCGGACAACGTAGCGGCGCAACGGGTCCACTCGGGGTGGGTGGGGGTGAGGCAGGGGAGCAGCGGCACAGGCGCTGAGCGGCACGGCGTCGGTGTCCCCGTCCACCACAACACGTTGGCTCCCTGCCGCCGCATCGCCGTTGCCGCTCCCGGGTCCTGGCGGCTCCGCCTTGACGCCGCCCGCCAGCCCTGGCCCCTCCTCCTCGTCCTCTTCCTCCTTCTTCTCGCCGCCGCCGTGCCGCCACGCGCCGCCGACGCACCGTAAGTGATGCTGCACGAGAGTCAGCACCTCGTCCGCCTCTCCAACAACCAGGCCGAATGCACAGTGCGTACGTTGCAGCGTGACGAGCTCCTCCTGCACCAGCTGCGCCTGCATCGGGTCAGGCTGAGAGAAGAGATCAGGGTCGAGACCGTCGGGAGTGAGGAAGAAGTGATCGCGGTAGAGGCCCTGAGCGCGCTGCAGTACGGACGCGTGCTGCCACTCCTGGCGCGACGCAGGTGGCGGCAACGCGGCCGCAGCGTCGACATGGCCGCCCGCCATCGCGCGAATGGAGCGCAGAAAGCGGGGCAGGCCGTAAAACTGCGCCTCCGCCAACAAGCGCCGCAGCGTGTGCACTCGCGAGGCGTGGTGCACCACGTAGAGACCGTCGGTGTAGCGCCAGGACGCCATGGCCGCCATGGGGCCCCACGTGTCCGCGTCGACGGCGGTCATTCGCTTCAGCGCCGTGACGTAGCCCTGCAAGAGGGCCTCCTCCTGCGGGTGGCGGGCCGTGATGCCCGCAAGCGGCAGCACAACGTCCAACGCGTGCGGACTGCCGAGGAAGCACGACAGGAACTCCACCACGGGTGAGGCGTGGGTGTGGTGGTGCGGCGGCGGTCGCTCCACCCGCCACGCCTGATACGCAGACCCCAGCGTCTGGCACGCGGCGTCGTCGTGGGCGAAGAGGACGTGTCGCAGCTCCGCCACGGTGGTCGCGGCGCGAAAGGCGGGGATGAGCTCGGTGTGCGCCACCCGCAGCTGGCAGAGCCTCGACAGCGCCCGTCGACGCTGCCGCACAGCCGTTGGCGCAACCGGTGCGGGGACCAGACAGAGCGCCGACGGGCCCTCCGACGTCGAGTTCGCGGCCGGAGCCGTCGGCAGCACCGTCCACACGGGAGATGCGCCGCCGTGCGTGCCCTCTGCGTCTTGGGCGGTGTCTGCCGGGACACCGGCACCTGCGGTGGTGAGGCGGCGCAGCATCGACGGCAGCTGCAGCGGGACCGCCACCTCGCACAGCCGCGCCAGCGCCACCGCCGCCGCGTACTGCTCACGGCGAACCCAGCAAGGGCAGCCGACGGAAGGGCACCCCGCGGCGGCGCTCGTGTCGGGCGGGGTGTAGAGGAGATCGGCGAGCTGGTGCAGCGCACGTTGCGCCGTTTCTAACCTATCAGCGCTGCAGCGGAAGACCTGGTCCTGCGTCACTGCGTAGCCACCACCGCCGTGGTGAAGAGACACATCCACCACGCTACAGTTTGCAAGCGCGCGGGTGCGATTCACCTCTCCGCAGACGCGGCGCCAAAACCGAAGCACATCCTCCTCCTCCGTCGCGCCGCTGGACGCCGACCCCGTCAACAGGGACGCGTTCGTGCTTGACGACGGCTTGGTGGGCCGCGTGCTGGGCTTGCGGTAGAGCAGCATCACATCCTCCTCCTCCTCTTCCCTCTCCGGCCCCACAGCTCCTGCGACCACAGCGGGGGCAGCGGTGCCGCGGTGTCGACCGCGCCCGCTCTGCACGAGTGCCGCGAGTGAGCCCCCGCTGCCGCCTGACGTAGCGGTGGTGGCAGTCACCGTGGCTGCGGCGCGGCGTCCTGAGATCTTGGCTGGTGGAGCTGCGCTGCGCGTGGCAGACGGCACCGCGCCGCCTCGTCCGCCACGCCGACCAACCATCTGCCACGTGCACTGTGTAGCGGTGGCACCGTCCGTTCCTACACGCAAATGTGTGTGTGTGTGAGAAGGTGTTCATAGGCGTGTGGGATGCAGTAAGTAGAGCCGCGGAGGAGACGAGACGCGATACCGTGACGCGCAAGGTTGGGGAAGGGAAGTGAGAGGAGCTGGCGCCACGCCATCATTGTAAACTCACGCAGACACTCCTCCTCCTCATCTCGCAAGGATGATACTTCGGTGTGGTCCGCAGAATGCAGGAGAAGAGGCAGCGCCACCACATGGAGGTTTGGGGATTCACCCATGGCGACGTCAAGTTCTCCGCTGAACGGCAATGAAGATGGGAAAGAAGGGCCGCATGCCGTTGTGTATGTATGTATGTGGGTGTGTATGTGGGTGGGTGTGTATCCATGTGGGACACAGGGAGAGAGGAGGATCGGGGGTGGGGAGGGGGAGAGTCTACAAGAGACCCTCCTGCTCTCTCACCCACACTCCTCACGCTTTGTGCCTCGCCTTCCCTCCTTCCGTCTCCCCCCCCCCTCCCTTCCGCTGTCTAACGGTCCCACTTGCCAGCCCCTCGCCTGCAGCGCAGCAACTGCGGCGCTGCGGTGGGAGAGAGGACGGAGGAAGAGGAGCAGACTGACAGAGAACGGCGCCACGAGGAGACACTGATGTGTCAAGAGAAGAGCGAGGGAGACACACACATGTGCAGCAGCGGCGGTGGCGGCCTCTCGCTCTCCAGCTCTCCAGCTCTCCAGCTCTCCAGCTCTCCGTCCCTGTTCCTCCCCCCTTCGCTCTTTTGTGGAGGTCAGCGCCATCGATGCGGCGCTCCTCTCCCTTGACGTGTGTGGCAGCCGTTCATGCCCCGCCACGTGCGTCGCGGAGCTCTTGCGTCACTCGCCACTCCAGTCGCGCGGCGCGGGCGTGCTCGCGCGCCTTCATCTGACCCACCACCGCCGGTTTGCACTGCCGGCGCAGCTGATGCAGCTCTGCCTGTGTGATGGCGAGTGACTGCGCCTGCCGAATCAGCGCCGTGGCGTCGAAGAGGCACGCCGTCTGCTCGCGTAGGGCAACGAGGAGGTCGCCGGCGTCGTTGCCGCCGCTCCCGAGGAGACCGGCGTCGTCGAGGAGCTTCAGCGTGGCGAGGGTGACCTCGAGGTGCGCCGTGGTGCGCTCCCCCGGGGTTGGTGTCCGGCAGAGAACGTAGTCCCACACATGCAGGGCCGTCGAGGTAGGGAAGACGTTCACGAAGAGGGACATGATCCAGTTCGCGACTAGCGTGTTCACCTGCAAGCCAGCCTCGCGGAACTTGGCGGCGATGCGGGGCAACTTCTTCTCCACCAGCTGCTCCAGCACAACCTGCTCGACGTTGGCGCCAAGCAGCGTCTCGCCGTAGAAGTCGTTGGGCAGCAGTTCTTCGAAGATGTGCACGAGGAGCCAAAAGACGCGCTCCTCATCGTCCAAGATGAGGAGCAGGAAAGCGGCGAGGAAGTTGAAGGACTGGCAGTAGCTGAGCAGCGGGTTGCGCCAGCACAGCGCGTGCAGCACGTTCGTCAGCTTGTAGATGCCCACGTCCTTGTCGGAGAAGTACGGGTGTCCTGGGAAGGTGCGCTGCACATCCGCCGCGATGGCGTCAGCGTGGGGGCCCGTCATGTACCCGTTGCGCCGCAGAAGCTGCGCGCAGAAGTACTCGTTCTCGTCCACCTTCAGCGCCATGCCAGTCAGGGTGAGCCACATGACGCCGCGCAGGTGGTGAGGGATGCCGCACTCCCGCGCGACGGCGCGCAGCTTCACGATCGACTCGGGCGTCGCACTCGCCAGCAGAGAAACACCGCGGCAGAGGCGGTACCACTTGTCCTCGCGCTTCTGCTCCACGGCGTCGCGGTACGGCTGCGAGGCGACCTCTGCGGTGGCCACCGCCGCATCGCTGGGTGGGGGGAAGCCCAGCCGCGGGGCGGAGGACCAGTCCCGCAGACTGCTTGTCGAGGTCACCGGGTACGGCGTCGGCAGCACGGACCGCTCGCCGCCGCTGGTGCCGCCGCTGCTGTCGCCAAGAGACGCCGAGCCTGGGGTGATTTGCCGAACAGCCACAACAGCCATGTCGCTCTGGCGGCGGCGCCGCTCCGCGGACTGCTGCGCTACGGACGCCGGCACCCCCACCTGCATCGGTGCGAGAGGGGAGGTGAGAGCCGCGGCGAGTGACGGCGACTCCACTCCAGCGCCGCTGCTTCCCCCGCAACGCGAGTGATCCATCGAGTCCATCTCCTCGCCTGCCGCGTTGCCTGGGGACTCGAAGTCGTGCGCGAACATCGGCGGCGGCGCACGTGATGGGAGGAGCGGCGCGTTGGCAGAGCCGACACTCGTCGCGGCGGGAGTGGGGGAAGACGAGCCGCCCGTCCCCCACGCGCTCGGCGGTGCAGGAGCCGCTCCTGCTGCTGCGGTGGTGCCGGCGAGTGGGTGACTGTCCAGCATGACGGTCACGCTGCGCCTCTCGACGGAGAAGCGAGTGGCGCTGCCCGGCTGCAACGACGGCGCAGCCGCTGCGGCCGCTCCACCATCGCTACCTTCTCGCTGGTGTAGTCGGTGGTAGTGCTGGGGGTGGTGCAGGGTCGGCGTGTCGTCTGTCGGATGTGGGGCGCGCGGTGTGGGGCTGCCTCCTAGCCCCGCCACATCGGCCGTCGAGGACGGTGTGCGCGCCGGTCTCGCAGGAGTGGTCGCTGGGTCGCTGTGGCAACTTCGGGATGGCGAGGGGCCACCGCGACTGTATAGGGCGGCCTCATCGTCGGCAACCCCAACCGTGGCGAGCGGTGAGCTGCGACCCGACATGACAACGCGTTGAGCACCACGGCCAGTCCTGTCGCAAGTCGGCGAGACTCCAGTGCGCCGCTGCGCTTCCGCAATCGAGTGAGCGTTCACGTGTGTGTAGAGTCGACAGTGGGAGAGAAGAGGGGAGGGGGGGGAGGGAGACGTGTGGAGGGAGGCGAGAGGAGAAGACGTCAAGGAGCGCTGCACATCGCGCAACCAGGGCCCCCGCGCAGTTTTGGCGAGATACGTGAAGCCCCCGTGTGCCTCCATCACGGAGTGCTTTCTTCTCTCCCTTCTTTTTTTTTTTTTTTTTTGTTCACCTGTTGTGGTGCTTTATGTGACTCCTCGTGGAGAGAGGGAGGGTGGGTCGGAGGGGGAAGGTCCCCCTGCTTGTAGCTCGAGCCAAGAAGCAAGTCACGGGGCACCGCTCGGCAACACGTCGGATGTGAGAAATGAGGGAGGAAGGGAAAGAGGGAGGCAGCGGACCAGAGACTCAAGAAGGAGGCGAACGTGTGTGTGTGTGTTCATGTGTGTGCTATCGCGGGTGACGTACACGCTCTACACCTCGCAAAAAAAGAAAAAAAAAACAAGATACTCAGTTGCTCGCTCCAAAGTCGAGGCGCCGCATGCAGGAGAAAAGAAAAAAAAACGGAGTTTCCCCCCTCCCCCACAGAAACAGAAGCGGCGTCAGTACACGTACGTGTGTGTGTGTGTGTGTGTGTGTCTGGGCCCTACACACCATCTCCCCGTGCTAGGAAAAAGAAAAAAAAAAAAAAACAGCTGCGCAGCACCGCCAGCACAGAAAATGTGCACCGCACCTCCGCAACTCCCACAGGAGTGCGCAGAGCACGAAAAACGAATATAAAAGTAAAAAAAAAAAATCGGAACAAGGAAACTCAGATTGAGAGAGAGAGAGGTACATGGAATACTCGAGTTTGTATACCACAGAGGGATCCGAACAGACATCTGTCGTCGTGGTGCGGCAGGGCTCTGGGCGTTTTTTTTTTTTTGGCGATAAAGAAAAGGAGAGAAAGGAGGGGGGGGGTGAGTAGTTGGGTGGGTGGTGATACACTGGAGAGGCTCTTGTTTTTTTTTTTTTTTTGTGGGCGGGGGCGAGGACTTCACAGGTTGCTGGCACTGCAGGAGCTGGGGTCTGTGTACAGCCGCACAAAGTTCATCGTGAACTCCATGCTCTTCTCCATCTGATCCACGAGCACGTACTCGTTCGGCAGGTGCGCCATCGAGCCCGGCCCCGGTCCCACCACGACCGTCGGGATGTTCAGAACGTCCTGGAAGTAGCCGCCTTCGTTGCCGCAGCCGCTCTTGTACGTCTTGGATTCCTTGCGCAGGCGCAGCGCCTGCCTCGTCACCGGAGAGTCCTCCCGGCCGTCGAAGGCGGGCAGACTCACCGGCCGCGTCACTGTGACGGACGCCTCGGGGTACTCCTCGCGCATCGCGGGCAGCACCTGCTCCTCGATGTATGCGCGGATGCGCTTCTCGATGGCCCTCGGCGTCTCGTTCTCCGTCACACGCACCGTCACCAGGAAATCGCAGTCTGCCGGCACTGTGTTCACCGCGTTGCCGCCCTTGACGAGGGCGGTGGTCATGCAGGGGAAGGGGCAGTCGTGGCCCGGGTCTTGTCGGCCGTTGTCGCGCAGGTCCAGCGCGATCTCGCGTATCTTCGTGATGATCTGCGCCGCGTACTCGATCGCGTTGCAGCTCGTGTTCATCAGCGCCATCGACGAGTGGATCGCCTTGCCGTGCACCGACACATTCCACTGCGTGAACCCCTTCGCGCTCACATACACGTTCATGTCTGTCGGCTCGCCCACCAGGCACGCATCCGCCTTGAAGCCCTGCGCCTTGAGGTAGTCGATGAGGTACGCTACGCCAGTGCAGCCCACCTCCTCGTCGAAGGAGAAGGCGATGTGAACCGGCTTGGCGCGCCTCGTGGACAGGAACTGCGGCACCAGCGCGAGTACCACGGCGAGGAAGCCCTTCATGTCGCAGGCGCCGCGGCCGTACAGCTTGCCGTCCTTCTCCACCATGGTGAAGGGGTCACTGTCCCACTTCTGGCCGTCTACCGGCACCACGTCGGTGTGGCCAGAGAGGATGATGCCGCCCTGCGTCGCGCCGCCATCTCCCGGCAGCGTGGCCCACAGGTTGGCGTGCGTCCTCGCCGGGTTGTACACGAGGACAGAAGTGACGCCAAGCGTCTGCAGGTAGTCGCGCACGTACCCAACGAGCGGTAGGTTCGAGTTGCGGCTCGTCGTGTCGAAGCTGATTACCTTTGCCAGCCACTCACGGAACGTCACTGGGTAGGACATCGTGGAGGCCGAAGCTGTAACTGACAAGCTGATTGGACAGTGTTGTTCACGTCGCAGCGCGTCTGTGTGTTTTTGTGTGTGTGTAGGTGTGTGTGTGTGTGTGTGGGCGTCAGTGATCGAGGGCTGAGTCAAGAGACGGGACCCGCTCGCTCGACGGAGGACGACGGGAGGGAATGACCATGCATTCGCGTCCAGTGAGGCAGGAGTGGGAGGGATGCGAGCACAGAGAGACGAGGCAAAGTGTAGCCGGGAAAAGCAGAGGGAGAGAGATAGGGAGGGAGCGGTGCCGTCCACCACACTGCAGCTCCCCCTCCCCCCCCCCCGGCCCCCCCCCCCCGGCCCCTCCACCATGTCGCCAACAACGTGTGCGCAGAGGGGAGACTGGCTGGTTGGTCGTGGAGGGGAGGATGCGCGCGCGGTGGCATCGTGACATGATCACGTTCTTCTAGGCGGGACCTGGGCACAGCGCCACAGGTGTCGGTGCCGCACTTCACCACATCCGAGGCGTCCTTCCCCTCCCGCCGTCTCCGCAACCTCTCCACACTGCGGAGGGAGGAAGAGGGGGAGGGGCGGAGGATGTTGACTGATACGTATCACAAGCAGAGGGATATGTGTGGCCGCCGCCGCCGCCGCTGTCGTCATCGCCACCATCGAGCCAGCTGGGTGGATGATGGCCGGGTGGGCGGGGGGCGGAATGCGCTCACCACAGAGCAGGTATGCGGGCGGGGAGGGCGGAGGCTCGTCTTGCTACACCACAATGTAGTGGCAGCCCTCCGTTCCCGCCTCTGCCGGCGAGGCGGTGCCACGGCTCGTCGAGGCGAGCGGGAAGCACGTCAAACTTCCCACGCAGAGCCGCGGGGCGGAGGTGGTGCCGTGCCACGTCTGCACCGCCGCGGCGGCGTGCTGCAGCTGCTCCTCCGTGGACTCGACCTGGGAGACCCACACCGCTCGCCCATCCACGGAGAAGCCGCAGTCCATGTGCAGCCACCCGTCGCCGGGGGCGGCTGCAAACCGCGCCGCGCTGCTCTCCGAGTGGCCGGCAGCGAGGGAGCGGGACGGCGGCGGGGCTGGCGTTGTGCGCGGGAACAGGGCGACCTTGTGCTTCCACTCCGCACGCACCTTGGTCGCTGCTGCTGCTGCTGCTGCTGCCGCACCGCCGCTCCGCACCGCCGATGCGCGGGCGCCTCTGCCGCGCGGGGAGGGAGATGTGGAGGAGGGGGAGTCGGTTGACCTCGCCGCCTCCCACGCCTCTACGACGGCGCCGCATTCGAAGACGTGCAGGGTGCCGTTTGCGCTGAGCGCCGCAATGCGGCAGGCGCCGTGGTGGACGGCCAGCGCGAGCACTGAGGCTGGGCGGTGGCCGCGCTGCAGCTCCACCAGCAGTGCTCCGGTTGCTGTGTCGAAGAGCTTCACGGTCGTGCCGAGCTCCGACGCGGTCGCGAGTAGCCGACCGTCAGGGCGGAACCGCAGGTGGGCGACTGCGTGACCGTGGGCTGGGATGGTGCGCTGCCGCACCAAGGCCGTGCCGGTGCCGTCGTTGCGGTTGGTCGGGGCATCGGCCACCGCGGCCGTGCTGGGCGACGGCGGCGGCGTGGCGGTGAGCGTCAACACCGTCACGTCGCCGCGATACCCGCGCGCCGACTGCGGAAACGCGACGGCGTACGACACACCGCCGCCGCCGCCGTCGTGCGTCGAGACGGCGGACGAGAGGTCCAACACGCCGCGCGGGTTCGTCGGCTTGTACATGCTCTGCTGTCGTATGTAGCGCAGCGTGCGGAGGTCCACGAGGTGAAACAGATCGACGGCTGCGACGAGGAGGACGGACGCGTTGGCGCGGAGCGTCAGCACGGGCGAGCCGCAGAAGTGCAGAGCCGTGAGGCAGACGCCACTCGTGGCGTCGAAGAGGTACACGTAGCGCCGGCACTGTGCCTCGGCGGCGACGAGAGCCGAGGCGCTCGAGGGCTCCGCGGCTGGCGCAGGCGACGCGCGCGCGTCGTCGTCCCCATCGTCGCCGTACCCCGCGGGCGGTGCGGCGCCGCCGTCGGTGTCCCCATGCGCCATTGTGGCTCCGGCCGATGGCGGCTGGCCCCCGCCCTCCTCCTCCTCCTCTGACCTCGTCAGCGCCACTGTCGAGGGCACAAAGACGAGGGGGCGAGCGCGGAAGACAACGGCGACGAGGGCGCTGTCGCCAGCGACGGTGGCGGTGTACACCGGCGTGTGCCACAGCGCCGACGCGGTTGCCGCGGGTTCTCCGGCTGTGGCGTTGGCGCGGTCAGAGCCGGACAACACCGCCGGGTGCAAAGGCTGCGCCACCGCCCCGCTGCGGTGCTCTGGCACCGCCACGAGCTCGTACGCCCTCGCGCCGGCCACGGTGGAGACAAACGCGACCGTGCTGGACGGGTTCAAGGCACACGCGGCTGGGTAGAGCCGCCGCTGTCCGTCGGCAGAGGTCTTGCTGTGCATCACAGGTGAGGCGAGGGCCGCCGCCGTTGCGTGTGGGCAGGTAAGTTGAGCTCACCGTAGTTGACGGTAGAGAGGAGGGGCAGCGGGCCAGAGGAGCCTTGTTCACGTCTGGTGCCGCGCCTCTGCGGGCCACAGCAGCGCAGGGAGAGGAGAGGAGAGGAGGGACGAGAAGGACGGGAGACGGAGAGGTGGAGGCATGTGAGGAAGTGGTGGGGGTGAGAGGCAGCAGCAGCGGCAGCAGCGACACCGAGGCACAGACGGTGTGGTGGGCAGCACAGCGCTGGACCGGGGGGGGGGCACCTCCCTGTTCCCCACAGAGGAGATGGGTCTGCGTGTGTGCGTGTGGCGAATTCGTTTGATCAAACACACACACACACACACACACACACGCACGCAGATACAATGTGGATGTGGAGAGCGCAGAGAGGGGGTGGTGACGTGCGCTGGCGCTTACACGTACAGGTCGGCAGCATACACGTGTTTCTTCTGCGGAGGCACGGAGTAGGGGGGGGAGAGTAGGTGTGTGCGTCAAGGACTGGCCTCGCTCACAGCTCTGGTGGTGCCTCGAACAGCATGTTCGACGCGCGATCAACGCTGCGGTGGCAGAGGTAGAAGGCAAGCTTGCACTGATCATAGGAGAACCCGAGCTCCGTCAGCGCTTGAATCTTCTTCTCTTCCTCCTCGGATGGGGTGCGAGAGAGGATGAACGCCTTGTCCGACTGCCGCCGCGGCGCCTTTGCGTGCGCGCCGGTGCCGCTGCTGCTGCCGCCACCGCCGTTGTTGTTGTTGTTGTCTTCGCCATCCGCGCCGTTTCCCTCACTGTCGAGTTCCTCCACACGCATGCCGCTCGCCTCCAACTCCGCCAAGTCGGCCGCGTCGAAGTCGCCGGCCGCACCGTCGCCGCCGCCGCCGCCGCCAGAGGCGATGTAGTCGTGGATAAGCGCATTGAGCTGTTCCTCGGCCTCAGCCATCTCCTCGTCCTCATCCATCTCCTCGCCCTCCTCCCCCATGGACCACTCCAGTGACCCCTCCTCGTCCTCCTCGTCGCCGTCGCTGCCCGCGAGACCGCCGTGCAGCATGCCCTGCGCCGCCTTTGCGAGACCCTCATTGTTCATCAGCGCGACGAAGGTGCGCTGGTTCTGCGTGATGACCTGGAAGAGAGACGGGTGGAGGCGCTCGATGCGCTCCATCACACCCTGCGGGTTGGCGAGGAACTCCTGCCGCAGCACCGTCACGTCCGGCACCACCTCACGCAGGGCATCGAACAGGTCGCTCCGCCCCTCCCCGTCACCGCCCTCCTCTTCCTCGTCCTCCTCCTCGTCCTCCTCGTCCAGCTCGCTCTCTTCCTCCTCCTCGTCCATGACACGTGTGACCGCCGACTCGGTGGACGGGAGCCCCGCCGCCGTCGCCTCCACTCGTGCGCGCTTCGTCGCAGGACTGTCCAGTGCAGCCGCCGTCACAGCGGACGAGGAGTGATTCTTCGGCACCACCGACAAGTGGTCCCCATCCCGCAGTCCACACTCAGCCAGCAGCCTCTTCTCATCGCTGAAGTCTACCACCGGCTGCTGCGGCTGCTGCGGCGGCAGCGGCGACGTGACGGCGTTGGGGCTCGACTCCGGTGTCTCACCGTCGGCAGGCGCGCCGGCGTCGTCGTGGCGATCGAGGTGGAACTCAAAGGCCATGACATTAATCCGAAACTGGATGGCAACGGTGGCGCGCAGGTTCTGCACTGTCGCCTGTGGATTGGCGACCGTGATTTCCTTCGTCGTCGCCGCCTCCTTCGACAGCATGGCGGAGTTGACGGAGGAGACGAAGCACGTCACGGTAAACCTCATCGTGTCTGCTGAGATGTTACAAGGGAGAGTTGGGGGGGCAGGAAGGGAGAGAAAAGAGGAAGTCGCCGCCCGCGTCGATCGGCCAAACTGAACTGGGGCTGCACGTGTGTGTTTATGTGTGTGTGTGTGTGTGTGAGAAGTGAAAGGTTCGACATCGAGCGATGGACGTGAGGTGGAGCATTGAAGAGGGTGCGACGGAAGAGAGCAAGAGCAAGCGAGAGAGAGAGAGAGTCAGGGAGCCGAGACGCCGCCCACATCGACGTTCGCGTTCTCCATCCACAGCCGTGTGGCTACTGCAGCTGCGAAGGGAGGGAGAGGACTACACCGCCCCCCCCCCAAAAAAAAACTGGATGGAGACCGGAGCAGTCAGGCACAGCGAGAGAAAGAGAGGCAACGGCGATGTCATGCCCCCAGCGCACCACAAGTCCCAACACCCGCATCCACCGAGAGGACACGACAGCACGAGGAGAGGAGGGGCCACGGCGTCACCGGTGAGCGTGGAAGTCGACTGGATCGGTGCCGAAGGGGCACTCCGGCGTGCCCGGCGCGGCCCACACCTCCTTTGGCAACGCGGAGCCGCACCAGAGCTCCGCTGCGGGGCACAAGCGCACACACTCCTCCATTGCCCAAGCTGGGTTCGTGAGACCGGGGCTGAGTTGGGCAATGCTGCGAGGCAGCGCCTCCGGGAACTTGTCAACGCGGCCCGCTGTGGAGGTAGGCGAGGACTCCTCTGCCGTCACCGCGGCGGCGGCGGCGGCGGCGTTGGCGCCGTCTGCGTCCTTCGCCTCGGTTAAACAGCTTTCATTGTAGCGGCGCACCGACTCCAAGAGAGTCGTGCGAATCTGAAGTGTGCCTCCGCAGCTCACAGGAGCATCACCCTTGCCCTGCATGGCGCGCACAGGGCCCTTGGCAGAGAGGGAAAGGCGCTAGACACGCCACGCACCCCCTCTCTGTACTGCGCGCGCCGAGCGAGTCCGCACGTCTCCTATGCCCACGTCAAACGAGTCAGGAGATGCCTCTCCCTCCCCGTCTCTCTCAACTCTTCAGCGCTTGATGGTGTCCGACACGGTGCTCAGTTGCGGAGGGGAGGCTGGATAAGGCTGTGTGCATGTGTATGTGTGTATCCCAAGACAACAGGAGGGGAGAGGAAGAGGAGGAAGAGGAGGGTAGAGTGAGGTGCACTACACACACACCATCGCAGCCGCCGTGGAGAGACGGAGAGCGCCGCGCGGCTCGACCGTCCTGCAAAAAAAAAAAAAAAACCTCCTCCACTCTCTTGCCCATCCCTCAGCCACGATTGTAAACGCACAGCAGCAGCAGCAGTAGCAGCAGCAGTGGGAGGGGAGGGGAGGGAGGGAGGGGGTGTACGGCGCGCGCCGAGGAGCTGCACGGGTGGTCTGCATCTTCTTCTTCCTCTCTCTTTCACTTTCTCGTCTTGTCATTCTCTACGCGGTGCGGTCCGTGAGGGGACGCAGCGGCGCTGAGCTCAGTTTTCTCGCCAGCGTTCGCGGGGTGGGCAGTGGCACTTGAATGTGCGGCTCCATCTCATCCTCGTCGTCATCGCGGGCGTGCCCCGCCAGGTGGACGGCGGAGAGAGTGAGGGTGTGCCGGTGTGGGTGTGATGTGAAGGAGTTCGCGCGCCGCCGCATGGCGCTGGACACCGCCGCGTGTGACGGCGGGGATGTTGTGCGGCCCGTCGACTCTGCGCCGCTGCGAGCCGAGCTCGCCACGGGTGCGCCGCCGTTGAGGAAGTGGCGCACATCGGCGGAGAGCACCTGCACACGCGGCGCGCCACCGCCACGACCGCCGCCACGCAGAAGCCGCGCGCTCCCACCGAGCGAGCTGAGAGTGGAGGTGGAGGTGCTGTTCACGCGGCCGCTGCCTGCGCTGCTGCTGACGGTGCTACAAGGTGTCTCGACCGTGATGGCGGGGGAGACGCAGGCGCCCGTCCTGCTCCACGCCGCCGACGTGGTGGCGGTTGCGCGGTGGTTGCGCGCACTCACCTGCATCACCGCCCGCAGCAGGCGGCGCTCCGACGCGGACAGCTGCGTCGCGCTGGCGGTGGGTGACTCCCGGTTGACGGCGGCAGCCGCCAGCGGCGGTGTCGCCGTCGGCTGCGGCTGCGCGACCGGCTCGCACCGATCGGCCAAACGCGTGCTCTGCCTGCCAGCGTCCGTCGCCACCTCAGCGGCCAGCGAAGCCTCGATGTTAGAGAGGGAGACGCTGGGTGACATGAGACGCGGGTGGCTGTCGCCGTGGTCCGGCCCACCCTGCCCGTGCATGTCGGGACGCGGCGCCACAGGAGAGCGACGGCGCAGATCGTTGACGGAGAGCGGCGGTGGCGGCGGTGGCGGTGCGGCCAGCGAGTTCGGTGAGCGCAGCGAGAGATTGGCGACGGCGCTGGACCGCGGCAACGCGGCGGAGGGCGTGTGATCGTAGGCGAGCACAGGCGACGAGCCGCGGCCGTCCTCGCTGGTCTGCTCCCCAGCGTCGTCGGCACTTCCGTCGCGGCTGCTGCGCTTGGTGATGCTGCTGCTGCTGCTGCTGCTCACGGCGGCAGCAGCAACAGTGGTGGAGAGGACACTGACGAGGTGCTCGTTCATGCAAACTCGCGCGCTCTGTGGCGTGCGAGAGCGGGCGGAGGAGACGGAGGCGCCGAGTGTCACGTAGTCGTCCGCAGCGCCGCTGACGTCCCTCCTGCGACCCCGCGTGCCGCCGAGACGCGGAGGGGCGGACGACGACGGCGGCAGCGACATCCGTGGAGGACGCCGGATGACGGTACTGGTGGAGAGCCGCGTGCCTTCGCTTGGCTCTGCCTGTTCGACGGTGGGGCGGGGTGCGTGCGGTGTCAGGTGCGCGCCGAACTCCTCGTTGAACCACTCGGAGTCGGCGCCCCAGCTATCCGCCCCGTCCTTCTCCACGAGCGCCGTTGCCCCCGTCAGCTGTTGTCGTCGCTGCTCCACGTAACCCGCCAGTGTGTCACAGAAGGTCGCCGCCGCCCATCCCGTGTTGTGCCGCCGCCCCACCACGGGACCCTCGTCGTCGGCGGCGTGGCTGGTGGCGGCCGCGGCGGCCTCGACGTAGTCGATCTCCGCCTCGTTGAAGGTGACGTGGCGTGGCCGCCTCCCCGGCCCATGTGTGGCACCAGCCGCCGTGGTGTGCGAGGACGCCACAGACGCCGCTGCGGCCCTGCCCGCCACCGCGGTGGTCGGAGTCGCGGAGCGGCGGGCGGAGGCGGGTGCGCGCGGCGTCGAGGGCCGCTTGCTGCTTGGATGGCGCCCGTGCTTGAGGATGCCACGGGCAGGTGGGGCGGCGAGCCACGGCTTCTCTGCGGATGACAAGTCGGCTCTTGGGCGACCTATCTTGCCAGCCGCACTGGCGTCGCCACTGCTGCTGCTGCTGTTGCTGCTGCTGCTAGATGACAACGGCGGTGAGGCGCACATCCGCTCCCCCACCGTGTCCGCCTTCACCTCCGTCGTCGGTGTCGACGCAGACTGCGCGAGCACCACGTCACCAGAGGCGCTGCAGCGCCGCGGTTCTTCAAAGGGCGCGCTGTGTCTGCTGGACAGTCGCACACCGGTGCTCGGGCGGGCGTGTTGGTGGACCCGAGCCGGCACGGGACGCGCCGGCCGTGTGCGCCGGCGCAGCTCATCGTCGGCGTCACTCGCCCATGCGGCGCCAGAGGCGAGTGACGGCACCGGCTCAGCTGAGCGAGTCCTCTCCAGAGGCCGATGAGGCCCGTGGCGCAAGGAGCCGCTGTCGCTCGCTTCCTCTGCCGCAGCGGCGCGGCGCGGCACCGCTGCCACGGCATCCCGCGCCACCGAGGAGCCTTGGCCGCTGCACGTGGGTGAGTCTCCGCTCGATGTGGCGGTGCCCGCCCGCCTCGCGCGTCGCGGCGGGCCCTCGCTCGCCTCCAGCCGCGGTGTCTTGGCCCACACCGTTGAGGTGCACAACGGCGGCGGCGGCGCCGGCGTCTGCAGGGACGGCGAGGCGGTGGCGCTGCCTGTTCGCACCACCCCCGACGCGGCCGTCGTGGTGGCGGGTGCGTCTTCAGAGAGTCGTAGTGGCACCGTCCGACGCCGTGGGGGCATGTGCGCAGGTGAACACGGACAGAGAGTGGGAGGCAGAGAGGCGCACACACATACGTGGGTCGAGAGAGGAGGCGACCACCGGAGAAGAGGTACACAGAAAGGGAGGAAGAGGGAGGGGTGACGGGTGAAGCTGAACTGATGGAGAAAGGGAGAGAGACGCAAGGGAAGACACGATACGCGCAGAGAGCGAGAAGGGGGGAGGGGAGGTAGAGAGGGAGAGAGAGAGACTGCGGGGTCAAGGAAGACGATGAAGAAGGTAGAGGTAGTGTGCCAGCCAGACAGTCCGACGGCGAACAAGAGAGGAGAGACGACGTCAATGGTAGAGTGTAACGCCTACAGCAGCACACACACACTCACACACACGCACCGAGAGGCTTCCAGAAGACGAAGGAAACGATGAAGCAGAGCGAAAAAAAAGAAACTCGCCTCACGTGCCGGTATCCGCGTGCGTGTTCGTGTCTCGTGCGTGACTCCGTGAGAGATGGATCGATTGCGGGTGCCACAGGGAGTCACAGAGTGAGTGAGTCAGTGAACGAGGAGAGGGGTGGGTGGGTAGAGCCCTGCTTGATCTTGTGTCGCTGACAGAGCAGCGTAGTGAGGCGGACGACCGGGTGGGGCTCGAGGGAGAGGGAGACGAGGAGGAGGAGAAGGACGATGGGAGGAAGGGGAGAGAGAAAGGTGGGGGGGGGGGGCAGAGGGATGCGTGGAGCTGTACGAGAGAACACACGCGAACTGGGGCACCGTGGGTTGGGTGTGTGGGGGAGCGGCAAAGCAACAACAAAGGACAAAAAAAAAAGCGTGGGAGCAGAAGAGAACACGTGTTGTGAGGGTGAAAGAGAGAGAGAGAAGAGAGTTTGGTGAAGGACAGATGGACACACACATACACACACGCACGCATACACCTATGGAGTCGCCTCAAGAGTTCAACCACAACAAGAGGAAAGTACACTGCACCACTACGGCCGACGAGCTCGAGGCGCTGTGGGCTCTCTGCCACACTGATGTGAATCTACCGCTGTTGTGCTACGGCGAAACAAAAAGGGGGAGGGAGGGAGGCGCGCTCAACGCGGGGAGGCGGTCAGACCTGCTCACTGCCCAGACGCAGAGAATCCACCCACCACCACCACAGAACGGGTGAAGAGAAGGTGTCGGCATGTGACCGAAGGTGGCGAGGGTGTCGATATGCATATCGACCGCCAGCACATGTGTGAAGGTGTAGGTGTGTGTGTGTGTGTGTGTATGTCGTTTGGGAGGAGAGGAGCACAGAGAGAGAGAGAGACAGACAGACAGACGGGAGGGGAGGGGAGAGAGGAAGTAGGATGTGCACGTCGAGGATAGCCAATAGCATGGGATGAGTAAGACGGTTGTTCTCTCGGATGGATCGATTGTGGCTGCGTTCGCCGATGCAGCGCATGTGTGGAGCACGGAAGGGGCGGGGAGCACGCTGCTTCGTCGCTGCCTTCGTGTGGGGGCCTCCGTGTCCCGAGTCGCAAAAAAAGAGAGCAGGAGAGGGCGGCACACCTCTCAGCTCCGTCCTCCTCCTCCTCCTCTCTCCTTCCCCTCCCATCGCGTCCGCTACCTCCTTCCTCTGGTGGACCTTCCCTTTTACCAGAGAGATGACACGGCTGAGGCAGCCGAACAAGGAGCTGCGGCACTACACGGGCGGCTGGCTTTGATCTGCTCTTCACCCCCCCCCCTTTTCCTCTCTCTCTCCCTCCCCCGCTCTCTTTGGCCGCATCGACAGCTTTTCCTTTCTTCTTTCATCATACACCAGAGCACACACACACACACACACATCACTTCGAGCAACACGGTTCACGGTACGTCATCGACCAAAGAAACAGGATGAGGGCACACGAAAGGAAAGACAAGTGAGATGCGAGTGAGAGGGGGAAAAAAAAAGGAGAGCGTCAAAACCAAACCAAGATGTAATGTTGTGATACATCAACAACCACAACAACAACTGTGTGTGTCTCTCTCTACTCCAGTCCCTTCTCCTCCACCCTCTCACTCTTCTCTCGCACACACACATACACACACGCTCTCTCTCTCTCTCCTACATCGCTCGCCCTCTACCTCCTCTGAGCCCGCTTCCCAACAGCGACAGCGACGGACGTGTGGGGGCAGAGGAAAAGAAAAGGGAGAGGGAGAGGAACGCTAATCAACCTTGATGTTTCCGTAGATGACGCGGACGAACACGATGGAGGAGATCACGCCAACGGCGCCGGCAGCCATGCCGTACATGTACGACACCATGCTCATGTACGCGAAGAACAGCACGGCGGAGGCGAAGGAGCTCACCGAGAGCTGCCAGGCGAAGAAGATCACCGACATGCAGAGCATGTGCACACCACCACCGCCGGGTACGAAGTACGCGACCCACCACCACCGATGGTTCTCGTAGCAGAGGACGTAGTAGAGCGATGACACGGTGACGAGGCCGCAGACGAGCACCCATATGGACGCCGTCACGGTGAGGAAGCCGAAGGAGTAGTAGATCTGCCCCTCCCAAAGGTCCTGCATGATGTAGTAGAGCTCGATTATGGCCACCAAGAGCGGCACGGCAGGCCAGAAGAGGCACATGAACAGGGGCTGGTTGATGAGGTTCTGCGCGGGGATCTCGCGGGCCAGGCGGCCCACCCGCGTGGGGTTCGTGATGGGCTCCTGGCGGAAGGCGAAGGAGCCACCCAACACCGTCAGGGGAAGGCTCACCACCGAGAAGAGAACAAGCACCTCCGCCAGCGTGCCGAAAGGGATCGCCGTGGTGGAGCCGTGCGCCTTGTTGATGGCGAGGACGAACAGGTACATGAGCAGCAACGCACCTGGCAGCGTCAAGCTGGAGACGAATATGTGCTTCCACGCCCTGCAGTTCAGGTACTGCAGCAGCAGGCCGCAGACATAGCCGCCGACGAGCGAGGTGAAGACAGTGGTCAACAGCAGCGCCGTGGCGAGGGAGCCGCGCCGTGAGGGGGAGAGGAAGCCCATGAGAGCGACAAGCAGAACGACGCCGCTGGTGGTGAGGACCTGGCAACCGTTGGCGACGAAGATGGCGAGCCAGTTCGCGTGGAACGGCGGCCGGAACACGTCCGCGTGGACCAGCTTCCACCCCACCTCCTCTTGCAGATCCTCCGAGTCCCGTGAGTTGTAGCGGTTGAAGTCCTTGTGCAGCGCGCGGAGGAGAGAGCCCATGACAACGGCGCCCATGAACATCACCACCATGAGCGAGAGGACGATAAAAAAGATGTGCCCACCCGGCGCGGCGGCGGTGGAGGAGGAGAGATACACGTCCCAGCGGGTGGCCCACTTCACCTGGCTCGGCACCCACTTGACGCTATACGTCCAGTACGCAACGCCATCTTCCTTGATCTTCTTCATGGAGAGGGGGCGCGACTTCTCTACCTCAGAGGGCGGCTTGTCCTTCAACTCATTACACTCGCTGGCGTCATTCCACTGGATGCTCCGTGCGTTGACATCGATCCCGACGACGATGAACTTCCGATCCTCCTCCTTCGTCTCGCTCGTCGTCGTGCTGTCGTTGTTGTAGTGGATGGTGAAGTCGAGGTGGTTGTTCAGCAGCACTTCCTCCGTATCCGTGCACTTCTTTGGAAGGCCGAGCGGGTAGCCGCGCTGCTTGTAGAAGGTTTTGGACTTGCCCAGCTTGATGACGCACTTCTCCATCAGGGTGTCCTGCGGCGTAGTGGAGAAAACAGGCAGGTTGTCGATGCTCATGTACACCCGGTACCACTGGTTGATCATTTTTTCAATGTTGTGCACCTTGGATTCACGAATCCACTTCGTCGCGTTCGCCGCGTCACACTCGGGGAGGTGCATGCACGTGACGTTCTTCTTCATGTTCACGGTGTAGAGCGAGTTGACGACGCGATCGCCCCAGATCATCTCACCAATCGACTCCGCCTCGAGCACCAGTTTGCTGGGCTGGCAGAAGGGCATCTTGGTGTAGTCCATGGGGAACATTTCTGACGAGGAGCGCAGCGAGTTGACACTGAAGTTCACCCTTCCGCCTTCCGGGTACGACTTCTCCCGTGCACCAGGGACGTAGAAGGCACCCGTTGGCACGGCGACGCCGGCCAGGAGCACGATGACGACCATCAGCAGCAGCGACGGCGCCATCACGGGCACGCGTCGCCAGAAGTCCATGTGACAGCCACCGTGGCGCGTGCGCCGAGTCACATCCACCATCGTCGGCGCTCTCTCTATTTCGGCCTCTTCCTAGGTAAATCCGTTTTTTGTTTTTCTTTTCTTTCGGGTGTGTGACTGTGGCTCTCTCGGTGTATGGGATTCACACAACCTGACTGTTCCAGCGAGGAGGACGCAAAAAAAGGCAGAAGGGGTGTGTTCAGCTCTGACATCAGCAAAGGCGAGAGAGAGAGAGATGACGTGGAAGAGGGGGAAGGGGGAGGAGACGGCAATAGAGGACGGACACTCACCGATGAAGATGGGGAGGGGGAGGGGGAGGAGCAGCGCAAGCGTATTGACGGCATCAAACACACACACACGCATACACGCATACCCGCATACCCGCATACACGCACATACCCCCTGTTGTACAGCATAGCTGTACCGTCACCTCGAGAGCATGTGGGAGAGAGAGAGGAAAGGCATGGTGCGTTGTGGCTTTGAAGCAAGCAGCCCAGTAAACAAGGGGGTGAGAGGGGGGGGGGAGGAGAGCTGGAGGAGGCAACACAAATAGATGGTGGCGCTGGGAGATAGAGCAGCGCGAGCAAAAAAAGGACAGCGCCTTGTCCAGGCGGCGTGTGTGGCAGCCGGCGTGGTGGCAGAGGAGCCACGATGCACCGCAGCGGTTCGCCGCCGCCGCCGCTGCCTGAGACGGAGAAGCAGAGAGAGGGAGGAGGTTCATGAAGGAGCGGAGGTGCAGGAGTCCCAACTCGCCTCCCCCCCCCTCACCCACCTCTATCCTGAGCTACGCACACGGGAACACGCAAGACACCTCTACTGCACTCGTTTGTGCCGGTGCGTGCCGTCTTCGGCGGCGCGGCTCACGTCGACCGCGACTGCTCTCGTCAGATTTGTGCCTTGCCCAGAGACAGGGACGCGTGCACGGCCCGCTGTCTCTAGAGCGGCAGAGTCGCCGCCGCCGCCGCCGCCGCCGCCACCACCACCACCGCCGGGCCGCGGCGACTCACACACCACGACACGCATCTCCTCAGCGGCCAAGTCATCCTCTCGGCGGGTGTCCTTGAACCACGCCGCCGAGGAGGACGGTACACCGGCACCAGCGGCGGCGGCGGCACCACCGCCGGAGAGGCGAACCTCCTGCAGCTCCCTCCGTCGGCACAGGAGGTAGGTGGCGCTGTACATGACCGCCATCCCCAGCGCACACGCGGCCCACCAGTGCAGCCCGCCACCGAGCACGCGGTGAAGCATGACGTCCGCCACAACCCAGTAGGCGAGATAGATGGTGGCCACGAAGTCTAGAACGAGTTTGCGCCGCTGCAGAAGCGTCGCCAGGGGGTAGGCACACAGAAGCGAGGATAGCACGTGCTGGATGTAGAAGCGGCGCTCGCTGCCGTCGCGCCACTGCACACTCGGCGAGGCTGCGGTGCCGCCCTTCCCGGCCTCTGCACCCTCGACGGCGCCGACAGGAGGCGCCACGACTGCAGCGGCCGAAGGCGGTGTGCTGTCCATGCGCACATCCACCGGACTGTCGAAGAGGGACACCAGTGGCACGTGAAAGCAGTAGCTGAGCTGCGCGACGAACGCCGTCGGCGTGGCGGGCAGCGCCGTAGTTGTTGTGGTGCCCGCAGGTACGGGTACGCCGTCACCGAGGCCGTCCATCACGTCGGCCTGCTTGTACAGACCACCGGCCTGTGTCAGCGACAGCGAGCGCGGCGTCTCGGGAGATGCCAGCACACGGGTAAGGGCGGCGGTGCCCATCGCCAGCTCCGCGACACCGAGCACCACGCGCGCCACACCCAGCATCACGAAGAAGACGCTAACGCCATGGAGGATCTGCAAGAAGAGAAACACCGGACTGCTGATCGTGCGGCCAAGCCCGATGGCCATCGCAGTGCAAAGCGCCACGCCACGCACGCCAGTGATGACACACGTTCACTGTGGCGAGACCAATATATATATGTGTGTGTGTGTGTGTGTGGAGAACAGGGGAGGAGCGGAAGGGCAGACATGGAGGGGGCGCAGAAGAGAAGCGCAGACACACCGGAGACGGCGGGCAGGCGGGCAGGTGGGCAGGTGGCGACGGCAAACACACTCGTGACGTACACAGACACACACAGACACAAGGAGCTCGATACAGAGAGAGAGCGAGCCAACGAGGGGAGAGGGGAGAGAGAGGGAATCAGAGGAAGGGCGAAGAGAAGGGAGGAGGAAGTGCTACACGGATGCCAGCTGCCGCGGGCCGTCCCATGTCTCTCTCTCTCTCTCTTTCTCACCCCGACTGCGCGGTATCGTCCCACTCCTCCCGCGCCACCCGGTCCGCCGCGACGGAGGTGGCGCTGGTGAGGTCGTTGTCGAGGAGGAGGCCCTCCAAGAGGGCCAGCTTCCGCTCCAGCTCGGCGAGGCGTTTCGGGAAGTCCTTCACCAACGCGAGCGGGCTCCCCACCGCGGCCTGCACCCCGTCGCGCAGACGTGCGTGCTCGTCACGGAAGGCATGCGACGCCGCCGACGTCGTTGTGGCCAACCAATCCTCCACGACGTCGTGCCACACCTCCTCCGCGGTGTAGGCGCTCCAGCGCTCCCGCACCGCACACCGCCGCCGCTCGAGTGCCTCCAGCGCCACGCCGCTGCTCTCTGTGGAGGTTGTCGCGTCGCTGGCGCTGGCGCAGTCGCTCTCTCGAGACAGCTTCAGCACTGTGCCTTGCGCAATGACGCCACAGTCTTCCGCTACTGTGTCGTTGGTGGGGAACGTCATCGCCTCCTCGAACTCGGACCAGCACAGGAGATGCCCGAGCAGCTCGTCCACGTGGTCGAGCGCGGGGAACCGCGCCGCACGGTAGCGGCGCAGCGTGTACGCGGCGTGTCGCAGCACGGCTGCGTCGCCGTAGCCGGCACACCAGCGCTGCACCGACCGCGGCCAGGCGAGCGGGTGCAGGAGGCACTGCCACGCACGCCGCCCCACCCACCGCATCTGGTACGCGGCGGCCATCGACGCCGGCTCCGCGGTGCGCACCGCGGCGCACGCGTGCACGACCATTCCAGCGCAGAGGCCGACGAGAGCGAGTCCGCTGACGAGCTCAAACACCGAGAGAGCGAAGGCGAGTGGGGTGGGGTCGGCGAGGTCACGCGTCAGCGCGCCCATGTTCTGCTGACGCACCAGCACACGCAGCAGTGTGTTGACAGAGGCATCCACGCTGCGAAAGGCCCACACGGTGTTGCCGTACGTCGCGCTCAGCGTCAGTGCAAAGACGGTTATCAGTATAAGCAGCACAAGCAGGTAGCCCACAAGCGCCGACCGAACGCGCGCGAGCACGGCCATCAGCCGCGCCGCGTGCGACTCGAGCGAGACGTAGTAGAGCGTGCGGTAGAAGAGCAAGATCGTCGCCACCGCGTTCAGGTAGAGCTGAGCGCGGTCAAGCACAAAGAGATACTCTAGCTCCATCGGATAGCTCTGCTGGCCGAACAAGCCGTCCAGCGTTGGCACACGCCGCACACTGTGCACGACCGCCGCGACGCGAAGCCCACCCGACACCGCCAGGAGACAGACGATGCCGAGCGTCAACAAGCTCCACCCGCGGCTGAAGAACTCCAAGACCGCCGTCGGAACAGCCAGCCACATGGTGTGCGGCGTCAGGCACCCGACCTCGACCCCGCTGCCGCATGCGTGGTTGCCCGGGCGGTGCGCCAGCACCAGAGCCCGCGCCCGCACCTGGCGCCCCGCCTCCACCACATAGGCGCAGATCCACACCAGCCCGAGTGCCATGACCGCCGTGTCGTAGGTGCCTCGACCGACGTCGTCGATCGTCCAGACGCGTGCCGTGGCAAAGTGGCCCATCGTCCGCCACGAGCCACCGCTCGTCACCTCGCCGACTAACTTCACCGCGGAGACGCGGTGCAGCGGGGGGCTGTAGAAGAGCAGCTCCGTCACGGCAAAGCGCGTGGCATCGTTGTCCAGGAACGGAGCAGACCCCTCCCACAGGAGAGGACGCAGATGGCGCTCCTGCATCACCTGCAGTGCGGCGCGCTCGTAGGGAAGCGTGCCGGCGGTGAAGGGGAAGGCCTGCTCTCGGGTGCCGAGGGACGGGGCGGGGTCGGCCGCCGTGTCTACGGCACGTGTGAGCCACAGCGGCACGTCGAAGAAGAAGCCGCCGCAGTGGTAGTCGCGGAGGTGTCCTTGCAGGGAGATCCAACGACTGCCGCCGAGTTCGTGGCAGCTGCGGTAGCGCCAGCGGCTCTCGCGACTGTACAGCGTGTTGCTCGACCCGGTGTCCTCCTGGGCGGCGGAGAAGGAGCTGTTGGCGCAGCCGATGGAGTGGTACATCCTGACCAGGTCCTCCGTCGCGACGCCGCTGACGCAGCCGACGCTGCTGCCGCTGCGCTGGGTGCGCAAGCGCATCGTCCCCAAGGGGAGGCTGGAGCCGGTCGGGTAGAGGACATTGGCCATGAGCGGCGCGACAACATTTACGACGTACTCGCCATACTCCTGCGCGCTGGAGACGTCGCTGAAGTACGACACAGTCTTCATCGGGGAGCGCGGCGTGTGGGCGAGAGTGTCGAGGAGGCTGTGCCGGAGCTGCGCGCACGCCGACACGTCGGCATCCCGTAGGAAGTAGACGCAGAACCCAATCAGGAAGACGAGGTGGAACACGAGATGGCCGAGGCGGTCGAGCGCGTCCGCCTTTGCCAGCAACTGCGCGTCCACGAAGGAGTAGTGAAGGCGATACGCGGCTGCAGCGTGGGCAGGTTGTGGGCCGCGTCTCCGACTCGTCTCGCGCGGCGTGCCAGCCGCCGTAACGTCCGACTGCGTTGCGGGAGCGACCGCAACAGGCATGGTGTGTGTCTGTGTGTACGGGGGGGGGGGGGGGGGGGGGGGGGGGAAGGGAAGGAGGGGAGGAGGGCCGCGTCGCTCTCACCTCCCTCACCTCCTCCTGGTGCGTACACACAGACCGAGGGAGAGAGATGGGGAGGGAGAGGGGCCGTGGTACCCAGGCAGCCAGGGCTGCTGCGGATGAGGAGAGGAGGAAGGGGAGGGGGGGGGGGGGGTAGAGTGAAGATGCACTCTGTCGCAGGCACACGCGGTGGTCTCAGGCACCGACGCGGCCGTGAGTCGATGACGTGGAGACGGAGGAAGGAGGGATGGCGGTGGAGGGAGGGTTGGCTTGCACACACACACACACATGTGTGAGAGGGAGCGATCCACACATACACACATACACACACACAAAGATATGTAGATGTCTCCCGCCACGACACTCCGCGCAGTCAGACTAGAGCGAGAAGAGATGCACCTGTGAGCGCCTCGTTTGCGGTTCCTGCCCCCTTCCTTTCCTTCCAGCGAGTCACCCTGTCTTTCTTCTTCTTTCTTCTTCTTTGCATTCAATCAGCTTCGCTGCCGTCGGCAGCACGCTGTCCGCCTGGGCGCTCGTGTGTGAAGAGACACGGGCGGCATCCTCACTACCGTAAACAGCCACCAACAAGTTGGTAGCAGCGGCGGCGGCGGCGGCTGGGCCATCACTCCAGCGTCCATCACCCGCGCTACGCGCCATCATTGACGTCGCTCACCTCGGCAATCGTGTGCACGGGCAGCGTGAGAAGTTGCGCGATGGCGCGCCGCTCCTCCAGCGAGAACGGTACCGCCAGCTGCACCCGCGACCGCAAGCGCCGGGAGAGACTCGAGAGCGCCTGCGCGGAGCTGCGGCGATGCACGAGTAGCGGCACCGTCGTCTGAAACGCGGTCAGAAGCATCGGCAGGTCCTCGTGCGTCGACTGCAGGGCACTGCAGCCGCCCTGGGACTCCGCTGCTGCCGCCGCCGCTTCGGTGTGGCGGCGCGGGGTCTGCGTCACGGACACCGTCGGGGACGAGGCGACCAGAGCCGCGGCGAGGGGGGAGATACAGGTGCCAAAGAGCCGCACGTGCAGGTGCGCGTCGTCGTCACCGAGCTGGTGGCGGTGGTCGTCATCGTCGTCCTCCTCCTCTTCCCCCTCGGCCGCCTCCGCCTCTCCGTCTGTCTCGCACATGGGCACTGCCGTCTCCTTCACCGTCGCTGATGATGCTGCTGCTGCTGCTGGCGTAGCAGCAGCGGCATCCCCTGCCGCGGGTGTTCCTGCCGCTGACACATCGACGCCAGTCCCACCACCGCCCCTTTGCGCTGTTACCGCGCCGCCCCTTCCTATGCTTCCATAGCTCGTGTACTGGGCTGCGACTTCCTCAGAGCTGAGCACGCTCACCAGCGACTCGGCGGGGTACACCACGCAGCCGAAGGCAGCGAAGCACGTAGCCGCGGCCGACGCGTCCTTCGCTGATGCGATCGTGTCCGCCTGCGTCAGATCGCGCGAGCTCACGTGCACGGCTGCGTAGTGCGCCGCTTGCCGGTGTTGAAAGACCAGATGCGCCTCTGTTCCTGGATCCTCCTCGAGCAGCGGCGCGGTGTCGTGGCCGCCGCCGTGTTCCTGGTACGGAGCGCGCACCCACAGCGCGTGCGGTGCAGCGGACGTCGCCAACGCACACTGCAGCAGCGGCCGCAGCGTACGGCGCTCCAACAGCGAGAGCGCGGCCGCCGCCGAGGGGGTACGACCTACACTCCTGTGCGCCGGCTTGTTCAGACAGACACCCCAGTCCTCAGGCGACTGCAGCCACGGCAGTGGCGTCGCGGTCCCCGCGGGAACGCCGGCAGCGACCTTGGCCGCCAGCTCCGCGAGCCGTCGCTCCACCTCCGCGGCGTAGCGGAGCACCGCGTCGGGCAGTGGCGCGGCTGCCGGGTCCAGTGACCCCAGCACCACCTCCGTCACGTCGACGCTCGTGTACGGCACGGCCCTGGCCGAGACGGCGTCGTACCACTGCAGCGTCTCCTCCGCGCACGCCAGCATCGCCGCCGCCATCACCGCCCACGACGTGCACCCGAGCAGCTGCCCCATGAGGAGAAGGTGCGCCAGTTGAAGAGGCAACATGCGGTCTCGCTCTGCCTCCTCGGGCACAGCCGCGGGCAGAGGAGAAGAAGGAGTGGGAGGAGGGAGGCAGCGGCAGAGAAGTGCGACCGCTCCGGCGAGCGGCGTCGGGGCGGCGCCAGCGAACCCGTAGGCGGCGAAGGTCGCCTGCATGGTGGACGGAAGCCGCCACGGCGCCGAGTCACCGCCCGCTGTCTCGCCGGCAACCACCACCGCTGCCTTTGCACTGGTGCAGCGGGCCGTGCACACCCACCGCTGTAGCACCTCCACCGCCCACGTTGCGTAGACTGTCTCGCCGCATGAATCCTGCGCGCGCGCGTCGCCGAGAAGAAGCGCGATCACGGCGAGAGAGCGCTCCGGCGGCGGCGCCTCCGCGGACGGCAGAGCATCGGCACCGCACACGCGCGACTCGAAGAGTTGCACTGCCTCGTCCGTGTCCGGCAGCACCCGCAGCGAAGGGAAGTGGAGCTGTGGCTGATGGAGCAAGTAGCGTGAGAGGCTCTGCATGGTAGGGACTCGCTGAACGTCGCCGAGCAGCTGCCGTAGAGCCGTGTGAGCCACAGCGCTGGAGGCGACCTCGTCGTCGTCGTCGTTGCTGTTGTTGCCAGAAGTGGCCTCACCGACGCCATCACAGGTGGCGTGGTGCAGCACCCTCTCCGCGCCGTTGCGGAGCTCGTGGATGGACACGTCCACCCGCCACACAGCACCGCCAGACGCGGTGGCGTCCTCCTCAGCGGCGGGCGGCGGGGACGGCGGCGGCGCTGCCGGCACATCCACTCTACACCGCCGAACGTGAATGCGGAGAGGGGGGCTGTGCATGGCCGCCCACAGTCGCAGCACCCACATGCACCCATGCGGCGTGAGCTGCTGCCGGACTCTGTCGTGGTGGCACACAGCCCGCTGATGTCCCTCCCACCACGGGCGGCGGGGGGTGGGCGCGACGACGCCGTTGGGCCGCACAAAGTACAGCAGGAGCTGAACGCCATGCCAGAGCGCGCTCCGGCGACAATCACCTGGCGATGTGCCGCTGACCCCGCGCAGCGTGTAGGGGGTCCCGAGCAGCGGCTTGAAGATGCAGTAGCGGCGCTCGGTGGCGGAGACGGCGACCGACTGCGAGGACATCCCCTCCGGCAGCGGAGGCAGCCCCGCGGCACGGCACAACTCAGCGAGGCGATGGCGCACACTTTTCTCCATGGGAATCGACTCTGCCAAGTCGAATGCCACGTCCTCTGCCGTCACGTGGGAGCGCGGAAGTCTGGGGCGGTCCCTCGCCGCGACCGCCGCCGTCACACGCATCTCCGCCGCCATAGTCAGATACTTCTGGCAGTGATTCACGAAGGTGGTCCACATGAAGGAGTTTAGACGGTCTTGCAGACTCGGCAGCCGCGGCACCTGCAGCGGCTGCTCCCCCGCGGCGGCGACGGTGGGGAAGTGGTACAGCCCCGGCGGGGACGGTATGTGGCATCCGCGGGTGGCTCTGCTCTGCTGCTGCACGGCGGCACCCTTCAGCGCGGCGGCTCGGACGTACATCTGCTGACGACGAGACTCTCTGAAGACGGGGATGTGCAGGGCACTGAGAATGAGTGACGCGTGCTCACAGCAAAGATGCAGGGCCATCCTTCTTGTGTGGGCACAGCCAACGGCGATGCGCTTGCCGAACGACTGCGCCACCGGCAACACCACCACAGCCCGGTGTACCATTCCGAGCTTGGCGTCACGTACTTTGTACTGACGCACGACGCGGTACAGGTCAGACCCGTTGTTGGTGAAGAACAACGCTATCCGGCGCACGCAGTTGCCGTTCGGGTTGCTCTCGTGGACAAACTGCAAACGAGAGATGTCGCACAGTGTCTCGTCATCCGCTCCGTCACCATCGACCGCAGCCGCGACAGCATCGCCGCCGTCCAACGACGACGACGACGACGGTCGTGGTGGCGGCTGCGCGGAGACGTGTAGCGCAGCGGCCGCCGCCGCATTGTCGCCGGCGGACTTGCTCGCCTCGGCTCGCCGCTGCTCCTGCACCCGCGCCCACACCGCACTGGTTGGCGACACCATCCGCAGCGGCGGTGGCATGTGTCGGAGCGACTCGGGTGGCAGCACCGCGCCGCGCACGAGCGGTGCCCAGCGGCCGAGCGCGCGGGCTGTGTCGGCGTGCTTGCGTTGCAGGAGGGGGTGATCGTAGAGGGGATGGCCGACCGAATCCAGCAGCATCTCGGCGTGCGCGCAGCAGAGGAGAACGGCATCCACGCGGGTTGGGGCCTCGCCTTGCGCCTCGTACTCCGGCATCACCACTGGCGGCGATGACGGCTGCGATGCTGCTGACTCGGACGTCTCCCGCATCGACCGCGGTCGCTGGCGCACCGAGATGGGCAGACTCACCGTCGCCACATAGAGTGCACCGTGGTGGGCGTCGCTGTCGCCGCCACCGTCACGGCTCGTTCGGAGGACAGATACGGCCTGGTCGAGGGTCTTGCCGTACCGCTCGAGATAGTCACGCAGCCGGGTCGTCGCCTGGTCATCTGGCGCACGCACCGACGCCAACGTGTGGCTGTATGTGCGGCTCTGCTCACGGTCAAAGTCTGGTGCAATGATGATGCGGTTGTCCGCGTCCGGCGCGGTGTCCCACTGCAGGCGAGGCAGTCGCTCTTGAGAGGTGCGGAGGCTCTGCAGCATGTCCTCCTCGCGATTGAGTCGCTGCTGCTGGATGCCGCCGCCTTCGGAGAGCAGTGACACACGCGAGGAGAACATGTCACGCAGTTTCTCTTGTGACACGTTGCGGTGTGCGTGACGACGGGATCGCATGTTCAGCCCCGACCCCGCCACGCGGCCCACGAAGTCCTCCATGACACGCACCGGCAGCGGCGCAGAGCCGGGTGGCAGGCACTCCATGTCAAGACAGGGCAGCGCCGGGTCGCGGAGCACGAGACCGACCCGCGATGCGAACGACTCCAGCGCCTGCACCGCGGCCGCCTTGTGGTGCCCGATCAGGGAGAGCCGGTTGAGCGCCGCCAAGGTGCGCAGCGCGTGCACGGCCGCCGCCACCTCGGCGGTGCGCCTCACGTAGGCCACACCCATCGCAATGAACGACTGCGTGAATGGCAGCGGCGCCGCGACGTGGCCCGCCGGCCCGCCCGCCGCGTCCGGGGACGCGAGGGGCACCGTGATGGTGGCCCTGAAGACGCGCCGATCGCGCTGGCCGAGCTCCTCAAGAAAGGACAGCGACGCCAGAGGAGACGAGGCGGCGCTGGAGGGCGGCCCCGTGAACGCCTCCACGTAGCGCTCGAGGAGCACATACGCCGAGTCCCAGTCGCGCAGCGTCAGCTCGTCCGTGTAGTGGCGCGCCGCTGCGATGGCACGCTGGTGCTGGACCAGCATGGGCTCGATGGGGAGAACGGCGCTGCTGTCGCCGCCGCGGCGCCCCTCGCCGCTGCCGGCGGGAGCCGGTGCACCCGCCACGCTCGAAGAACTGGAGTGGCGAGACGTGGGGCGGCCGTGGACGGAGCTGGACTTGGTGACGGTGACCGCCTCTGCCACCTCGCGCGGAAGCTCGCTCACCAGCTCCATCGGCGGCGGTGACGGCGCCGTGGGCCGGTGCAGAAACTCCCCAGGCTGCGCGCACCAGCGGCCCACCTTGGCGCACTCCGCGGCGTGGGTGGCCTGGCGGTCTCCGCGGTTGGGGAAGAGCGCGAAGCCGACGGCGTCGATGATGAGCTCCGCATGCATCGCGGCGACCATGGCCGCCTCCTTCCGTGTTGGCGCCTTCCCCATGGCGACTCGTTTGCCAAAGTTCGAGGGCAGCGGGAGGGTGATCTGGGCGAGGAAGAGGTCCTGCGCCGCACCCGTGGCACCGGTGCGCGCCCCCCTCAGGAGCGCGAACCGGAGCTGCGACCGAAGCGCGGTGCGGTGCGCGACCAAGAAGTCCTCGACGCGGCGGAGACTCTGGTGGTCCAGGTAGTGTGGGGAGGACACGGAGCACGTGAGGAAGGTGAGGCCGCCGCGCTGCACCGGGATGAAGCGGAGGCTGTCGATCTGGAGATCGCGTGCCTGCTGCTGCTGGGCAGAGAGGCGCACCATTCGCAGCGGCGGCGGCGACGGCGTCTCCAGCGATGGCACCACCTCCGCCGGCGCTGCCCCTGTCCCCGTGGCCGGCATTGGCGCCCATCGCCCAGCGGCCCGCGCCGCCTCGGCGTGCTTCCGCTGCTTGGAGGACAGCTGGAACAGGTGGAAGCCGAGCGCGTCGATGACGCGTTCGGCGTGCATGGCGGCGACCGCCTCCGCCTCCTTCGCCGTCGGCGCGAACCCCTCCCCGAAGCGTTCGCCGTACTCCGGCGGCAGCGGGAGGCGCCAGCGTGCGTGGAACTGCGTCGTGGCACCGCCTCCCTGCACCTCGCGCACATCGAGCCCGACCGCCGCGGCGCCGGCGCCGCCGCTCTCCTCCTGCGATGGAGACTGCAGCAGACGGCGCACAAAGTTGCCCACCTTCGCCTTGGCGTACGCGTCGATCGCGTCCACCATCTCCACCGACGCCGCCGTCGCACTGCCGCCATCGTGGGGTGCAGACGACGCATGCTCAGCAGACGCTGCCCGATCAGCGCCGTCCCCGCCGCCATCGGCCGACTCCAAGACGGACTCCGGCATCAACACCTCCACCTCGATCGTGGACCAGTCGTCCTCGGCGTCGCCGCTGCGCAGCGGCGGTGACGATGCCGCGACAGCAGAGCGCCGTGGCGGGTGCGATGAGGCAGAAGAGAGACACCGACGCTGCATGGCCGCGACCGTCGCCGAGGCGGCCCGCGGCGGCGGCGACACGTGTGAGGCGGCGATTGGACCACATGACAGCGACGCCGCCGTGGCGACACGCACTCCACGAGTGACGCAGTGGGCACGGCGACGCTCATCACCACACCTCAGTACGAGAGCGAAGGTGCATGCCGGTCGTCCCCCGACCCGAGCGCAGGGGTGGGCCAGCATGTCCCGGCCACCGCCACCAACACCAGCTGCAGCAACCACAACAACAACACAGAGACAGATGAGCAGTCAGTGCCCACCCCCGCTGCTGTTCCACCTTCCTTTATGTGACACAGCAGTGAAGCAAACACGAGACAGAGACGCAAGTGTGAGTGCGTGTGTGTGTGTGTGCGGGTGTGTATGGTCAAATTTTGGAGGGGAGGAGGGGAGGAGGCGTCGACACGACGAGATGAAGTGAACCAGATGCACGCAGAGGAGTGACGCGATGGGCAGAGGTGGGAGGGTGGGGGAAGGGAGCCACACACACCGACACCGACACACTCCCACAGTTCAGGTGACCGCTGCCATTCCCCTCCTCCTTACCATCTCCTCTTCCGCCTTGCCCCCGCATCCACGGCACCTCAAGCCGCCACGGGGCGGCGGCGTTGACACTGACAGGGACGCTGCACAGCGCACGTGCTCCGTGGCAAGCGTAGACTGGGGCCACTCTGCCCCTGCCACACCCCGACACCGCCGCATTTGGAAAGGGGGGGGGGGGGGCAGCCACATCATGTGCTTCGAGGTGTACTCTCTTGAGGTCACTCTTGCCCACTCACACATATACACACACACACACGCAAGTGCACATACACGTGCAAATACTCCGTTGGAAGATCGCTGTCGATGACGCCGCCACTCCCATGTGAACTGACGCACCGTCGAGCCGTGGTAGTCGCAGTGGTGGTAGTGGTGGCGGGGCGAGAGGGACCTCGTCTCTACCCCGCCCTCTCTCTTTCTCTCCTTCGCTGTCCTCTCCCGGAGCTCCTCTGCATCCCGTAATTGCTCTCACGCCCTCGATGGTGAGAAGGAGAGGGAGGGGAGAGGAGACGCCACAGAGCAGGAGAGCCGCACCCACTCACCCACTTCCACACACACTCACCTGTCGCCAATCTTGTGTGCAGTCCGTCGCGACAGATGTTGGGCAGCCGAGAGCTCTCTCTCTCTTCAAGCTGCCGGGATGGCGTCGCCGGCGCCGGCGCCGTCACCGTCTCCCACCGCGTCCTCCACGTCCTCCGCGTCCTCCGCGTCACTGGAGCCGACACTCTCCCACTCATCCGCTGCGTCGCCGTCCTCGTCAGAGGTGTCGCCCGCGCTGGATGCGTTGTGCGGTCCGACCATCTGATGCACGTTGTAGTGCCGCTCGAAGGTCTCCTCGACGAGAGTGGGGTAGCTGTTCCAGAAGAGCTGCAGGAAGGGGGCGACGTAGATGACCCCGACGATGGGCACCAAGAAGACGACCATGATGGTGAGGGCCATGCCGAGGACGACGGAGCGGCCGAACATGGACGGGTTCCAGCAGAAGAAGCTCAGCAAGGCCGCCCCGAGGAGGACCGGCACCGCATTCGCCGTGATGGACAGAAGCATAGTGCCAAAGAGCACCGGCACCATCCACACCATGGCGGACGCCACGACGAGGAAGAGGCCGGCGACGACGACACGGCGCAGCAGCAGGTGCGATGGGATGACGGCCTTGTCCACGTAGTCCTCGCGCCTGTTGAAGCCCTGCGGCTCGGCCATCGGTGGGAGCACCAGCTCATCCTCCCCCTCTTGCTCGACGAAGCCCTCCACGGCGCGGATCTGCTCCGCGTCGAAGAGGTACGCCTCCATCCGCACAACGCTCTGCCCGATCCAGCGGACTATGGGGAGGAGGAAGCGCAGCTGTGCCCGCTGCAGTGGGTAGACGGCGAAGCAGCAGACAACGGTGGAGATGGCCGCCATGTAGGAGAAAAGCACAAGCACGTAGGTGGCGCAGGTGTTGCGCAAGAGAACCGTCGACAGCCACTCGTACACGTGAGTGCGCCAGTAGGTCATGGGCACGTAGGGGAGCGGGGTCTGCAGTGCCGCAGCATAGCACTTGACGGCGCTCACCGTGTGGGGCTCCGGCTGGATGACGTCCCGCTCCGGGTGCAGCGACGGCAGCGTCGGCATCGCCTCGGGCCGCAGGACGCGAGTCACGTGACTCATGGAGTCTTGGAATGTGCGCCGCCACGCGTCGAGCACCATCTGGTGCGCCCGCGCGGTGGGGATGTTCTGCTGCCCTGACATCACGAAGAACGGCGCCACAATCGCCTCGAGATCTGCCACCGGAAGCTGGCGACGCGGCCGCTCCACCCAGTCCGCCGGCGACGACAGGGCGATGAGTGTGTTGCACACCCCGTCCTCTGATGTGGCGGCGCGCAGCCACTCCATCGGCGACTGCACGCGTTCCAGTGTATCTCGGAACCCTGGCGACGCCAGCGCGACGCGCTTGGCAGACTCTGGGTCGATCAGATGAAACAGAAGGACGGAGCGGTCGGACAAGTTGCCCCACACGCGCTCCCACAACTCACGCGCCGGTGGCGTCACCGCAGCGGAGCTCGCCGCGGCGAGCACCAGGGGATCGATCACCGTCAGCGGCGTCGGCTTGAACAACGGCGCCAGCTCCTCCCGCACCGCGGCGGCGTACATGGCGCCGAAGGGGAGCAGCACCCGCTCGGCCAACACGCGTAGCACTTCACTGCGGCGCCACTCGTCGAAGCTCGCGTCCATGCTGATGTCGTACCCCGTCGACATGCCCAGCGACAGCGACATCTTCAGCGGCCGCCCCGTCTGCGCCACCGTGCCGTCGCCCCACAGCAGATCACGGCAGCCCAGCATCCCCCAGAACGGCAGCCGCACAAAGAGCAGCAGCACAAGCAACTCCACGACGGCCACGCGCAGGAAGCCGCGGACGATGCGGGGAGGGTCGGCGTCAAAGATCTGCGTGACGACGCAGCGCCAGTAGCCCAGCACGGCATCCCAGCGCGCGTCGAAGCTGCGCACGAAGAAGAGCTCCACGCCGTTCGCGAAGAGCGGGCCAACAACGGTCAGCTCCATCGCAGTGAGCAGCATCACAAGCATCGCCCCCACCACCCAGTACAACGACAGCTTGAGCACCGTGAGGCCGTGGAAGAAGACGAGAAAGCCACGATCGAAGCCGACGTCCATGTACGGAGCTACAGCGTAGTGCAGCATCATCCCACCCAACTCCGGCAGCACACCGTAGAAGAAGAAAGCGTCGACCAGGTACACGCCGTAGAGGGTCTGCACCTCCTCAGCCGTCAGCAGCGGCACCCGCTCCGCCACCTCGAAGTACCGCGACTTCTGCGACCGCAACACGTTGCGTGTGTGGCGGAAGCGCCAGCCCACGATGAAAGCGGCGAAGGCCACCGCCAGGGCAACTCGGCCCCAGAAGGCACGCAGCAGCAGCGTCAGCACCGCGCCATAGCACAGCTGCCGCGCTGACGACGGCACCAGCTGCCGCAGCCCGCCCCTGCCGGCGCAGGCCTTGAGCCAGCCGACCGTGTCGAAGAGCTCGTCCACGAAGGAGAGCCTGTACGGCGTGCCGTCGTCGCTGTCGTCGCCGTCGCCACCGTCGCCAGCACCAGCGCCACCATCCTCATCACCGTCGTCGTCGCCGTTGCTGTCGCCAGCGCCGCCAGCGTCGCCCCCGTCGCTGTCTCCTCCTCCTCCTCCTCTGTCGCTGCCGGGCTCAGTGTCGGCGCTCGAGCGCTGCGCCGCCACCCCCGCCGCGGGATGAGCTCCGAGCACGTCATTGCGGATAAACAGCCCGCGTGCCGCCAGCGGCACCGGCCCCCACTCCGGCCGCCAGCCGTCCACGAAGAAGTCCGCCGCAGCGAAGTCGTCGGCGTGGCCGAAGTCGTGAGGCAACATCAGCAGCGGCGGCGGCGGCTCATCTGGCTGCCACATGTCCTCCTCCCGCCCCTCCTCCCCCTCCTCCACCTCGTCGACACCGGCGCCTATGTGGCCCATGTCTCCCATGTCACCCATGTCACCCATGTCACCCATGTCACCCATGTCTCCCATGTCACCCATGTCACCCATGCCACCCATGTCACCCATGTCTCCCATGTCACCAAGGTCACCCAGGTCGACCATGTCGCCGTGGTAGTCGGGGTAGTCGGGGAAGTCGGGGTAGTGCGGCGCGTGAAACGGGTGCGCCGCTGCCGCTGCTGCCGCCATGCGGAAGAGCTCGGCCTCCGTCTCGTCCCGCTGCGCCGTCTCGCGCGCAAGTTGCACGCGGGCGTCGTGGAAGTAGCTGCTCCACCGCATCCAGCCCACCGTCACCACGTACATCACGATGCACAGGACGAGGCCGAAGAGGACGGTGTCCGCCCACGCTAGGAAGCACCCCGTGTAGCTGTACTCATCCGCCTCGCCCGCTGCCTCCTCCTGGCCGCCAAGCAAGTCAGCGGCGGAGAGAAAGAGCCTGAAGGGTGCTGCTGTTGCTGCCGCGGCGGCGGTGGCTGTTGGTGTTCCTGTCGTGGTGGTGGTGGTGGCGGCGATCGGCCACAGCAGCAGCAGCGGCCACCGATGGAAGTTGTACAGGAGCCCCAGCGTCAGCGGGACAACGACAAAGCGCAGCAGCACGCAGCAGAGCCCTTCCACGAGCTCGAGGAGAAGTGGTTTGAGGAGGAACTGCGCGAGGAAGCGACGGCGATCGTGCGGCAACAGCGGGAAGTACGCGCCGGGCGGGTAGTCGGAGTGGACGAGCTGGTAGGACGCCCCGCAGCTCCGACAGGTGCGGTTGTGCTGCTTGATCACCCACCGGTCGATGCACCGCTGGTGCACAAACCCGACGGAGCCGCGGCAGCGACAGCGATGAGTGACGATAGGGTTGGAGCGGGTGCTCGTGGTGTCGAAGCAGATCCAACACTCGCACGCCGACCCGGAGGTGGAGCCGCGGCTCACACCCGCCGCGGACGACGCGGCAGCACCGCGGACATCTGAGGTGCTCTGCGGCAGTGTCTCTGCCGAGTCGGGCACCGCCGACCCGCCCCCACGGCCCTCGCCCTCGCTAGCCGTCGCGGAGGCAGAGGATGTCGCCGCCGCAGTGCCATCCACTGCCTCCCGGCACCTCGACTTGGTCAACCCGCGTGAGGCCTCCTGCATCGACCCCAACGGCGGACAGCTTGTGAGGCAGGTTTGCCGGCGTCCGTGCACCGGTGTGCCTGTGCAACGCCACCGCCTCCCAAGAGACACGTTGACACACACCGACGCAGACGCAGACGCACACACACACACACCTACACACACAATGCCGAGGTAGGTGACCGACACAGCGGTTCCCTGAGCCGCAGCTGAAAGAGAGCCGCTGCGAGGTGCAGTGACGAGCAGGAGCAAGGGGGGAGGGCAGATGCGTGCACGCCACACTCAGCGCAGGACCAGTAGACACCAGAACAACAACAAGAATCGCGAATGTGCAGCAGGCGGCAAACACACACACACAAACACACAAAAAAAAAAAAAAAACAGTCAGGAGATACCACAGCCCAGGAGAAGCGGTACTCGAAACACACACACACACACAGACGTGCGATGATAGTTGTTGGCGATCGTGAAGCGGAGCTTGTGAAGACGGTGAGGAGGGAGAGAGAGGGAGGGAGAGGGCAGACTCGCCGGCTGGCGATTCGGAGAGCGAAAGTTAAAAAAAAAAGAGCAACGGACGGGAAATGAGCTGTGAAGGGTCTCTGGTGGCCGTGAGTCGGGAGATGGCAGAGGAAATCAAAGGCACGCGAGTGGGCAGTGTCGTCTTGACGCTGGATGGACACACGCACACACACAGAGAGAAACGACAAAGAGAGAGAGAGAGCGGCAGCAGCAAGCAGACACACAGCCGACGAAGAGAGAAAAGGGTACCGACGTCACAGCAGCAGCAGCAGCAGCAACGGATTCAGAGACAACAGTCACACCACCTCACCACACATGACAGAGAGAGACAGACAGACAGACAGACACACGCAGGGAGGTAGAAGACGCTCACTAGAGCTGCCACACACAAGGAAAAAAAAAAAGGAGAAAGTGAGCGGCGCGAGGATGCTGACACAAGTGACTGGGAGTCAAACGAGAGTAACCTCTGGTCACTCCACGTGGGTGTTCTGTGTCTGTGTCTGTGTCTGTGTGTGTGTGTGTGTGTGTCTAACGTGGTTCGTGTGTGTTTTGTGGTGTATCGGTGCGTGAGTGAGAGTGTATCAGCTTCTTCTGCTCCGTTCCTTTCCCTTTCCCCTCCCCCCGTCTAGGTACCTCCTCCCAAGCCTCGTCGGTGGTGTGGACGCAGCGGACACACGTGCGTATGGCTACTGAGGCGGAGGTGGCGCCATCATTCGCATAGGATGCGTGTCATGGGGGAGAGTGCACGAAGAAGAAGAAACAACGCCACGGTGGAGTGGTGGCAGGCAACGGCCAACGTGCATGAACGCAAGCACGGAAGAGAAAGGGAGAGGGAGAGCGAGAGAGAGTTGAATCGTGGAGACGGGATAGCTGCGAGGGCGATGTGCGAGGCACACCGGCGGCCCCGGCCGACTAGGAGGGACAGCGCACAAGGCTCACAAGTTGGAGGACGGGAGAAGAGAGGGGGGGAAGAAGAGGAGACTCAACTATGCACGACTGCGCGACTCCCCCTCTTCCTCTTCCTCCGCCCACACTCCTCCTTCGATGAGGGTGTGCGGCACGCAGTACATCGAAGGCGTCTGTTGCACCGCCCCGCATGACTCCCCTCCACCTCTGTGCTGTTGAGCAGAACACACCCACGAGTGCCCACGCGGACTTGTGTGTCAGTGTGTGTGTGTGTGTGATAGTGAGAGTTTTTTTTTTTTTTTTCCTTCTCTGTGTGTGTGTATGTGCACACACAGCGTCACCGCGCACGAGTGGGGGTAACAGACAGCAATAAAAAAAAAAAAAAGAGAACAAAGAGAACGAACACACACAAACGAAAAAAACAGAAAGGAGTGTTGGGTGGCCATCACAGTTCAGGACACACGCAGAGAGAGAGAGAGAGAGTGTACACACGCCCAGACACACACGCACACACACGCACGCACACGTACACGAAAGCCGACTCACGCATCTACGCAGCAGCAGCAGCAGCAGCTTCGTCACGTCCCGTAGATAAAGCAGGAGAGAGAGAGAGACGCACAGACACAGACGCAGAGACAGAGACATAGACAGAAGAGAAAGAAGAGGAAGAAGAAGAGACAGAGAGATGTTGAGAGGACATGGGAGAGCGGGAGTGGGCGTGAAGGAAGCGAAGCGGGGCGGACAGGGAGGGGGGGAGGGGGAGGAGGGTGATGTGCACACGGTGTCTGAGAATGACACTGCTACACAAACACGCACACACACACACACACACGCACGCTTGCACACGTACATACACGTGCGTGCGCAAGTGACGGGGGGAAAGAAAGAGAGAGGAGAGAAGTGGAGGATCGAGTGGAGACGACTGAATCGAAGGAGCACAAAGGCAAAAAAAAAAAAAAAGACGCTCCAGCAGTGGCGCACATGCGCCACAAAACTCCCCTCATCTCCTCTCCCTCCCCCCCCCCTTCCATCCGCTGCCGCTGCCGCTGCCTTCGCCACGTCTGGCAGGAAGGATACCTGGCTGTACAGCAAAGCGCAGGCGTCCCTCCCTCCCTCCCTCTCTCCCACCCCTCCCTCTCTCCCGGCACAGCATGCCACAGGCGAAGCTACACAAGAGGGTTGGTCGAGGAGACAAAGGTCGGTGTAGAACCTTCACTGATTTACACACACACACACACACAGACATGCATACACAGACATCTAGCCTCGCACGCTCGCTGACGGCAGTTCATGGTGCCTAGAGCACAGCAGAGAGAGAGAGACAGACAGACGGACGGACAGGGAGCGTGAGGCAAGCAACAACGCTAGAACTGACAACCAGCGCGAAACAAACACCACACGGCACCGAGGCGGACAGGTGCACCGCCACGGACGTCGCCCACCGCGCATCCTCCACTCTCCGTGAGGGGGTGTGACAAGAGAGAGAGGGGGCGGGGAGGGGCGGCATCCGCGCGTGTCCCGGCGACTACGATGGCGGCGACCGCAAGAATCAAGATGAGAGAGAGAGAAGACAGAGAAAGAGAGAAGAGAGAGGGAGGGAGGGGGGGAGAAGACAACCGCAGGAGCACGAGTGTTCATGCATGTTGCGTGGGGGTGGGGGGGGGAGGCGAAGGAGGCCATGGCCTCTTCCCAGCAACACCGAGCCCTGGACTCACTCGCGTCCCTCCGTCGGGACTGATCTCGCTGCCCTGGCACACCTCTCTGCACGCGTGGGTGACTGTGTACCTTGTATGCACATCACCATCGCGGGGGGGCTAGGCGGGGGCTAGGCGGGGGCTAGGCCTCGCGCTCCTCTCGGTGCTGCGGAGCCGAGGAGGGGGTCGCAGATGGCACCGCGGCGCTGTCGTAGTACTTGGTGTCGGCGCGTGCGTGGGAGGGGCGGTGGAAGCTGGGGATGGACGGCATCGGCGCGACGAGCGGGTGACGGACCGGACCTTGCATCTGGGGGGATGCAGAGTCGTGGTGCATCTGCCTCACCTCCGACATGGACTCCATCGCCATTGCGCCGGACTCCGTCAAGGTCACGCCGGAGTCGATCCTCTCCATGTCGTGCACCCCGTCCTCGTTGTCCTCCGTGCCCCCGGCAGACGATGACGCGGCCTCCCCGTCGCCATCGGCATCACCCCCGCCGATGCGCGTGACGTTGGTGAGCTCGTGCTCCTTGGCGGCGAGGTAGGCTGTGTAGCCCTGCAGGTTCAGACACGTGGGGAGGGCGTTGTACACCTCCTTTGCGAAGCGGCCGTCGCTGACGTAGAGGATGCGGTCGGCATAGCACTCGATGTCGGGGTTGTGTGTGACCATGATGCACGTTGTCTTGGTGCGGCGGTTGATGCGCATGAGGAGGTCCATGACTTCGATCGTGTTCGCCGTGTCCAGGTCACCGGTCGGCTCGTCGAGCAGGAGCAGCGATGGGTTGTTCGCCAGGCTCCGGGCAATCGTCACGCGCTGCTGCTCGCCGCCGCTGAGCTCGGAGGGGAGGTGGTTGATGCGGTTGCGCAGACCGACAAGGGTGAGCAGCTGGCGCGACCGCAGCCGCATCTCCTTCGCCGACAACTTCCCCAGCAGCGTCATCGGCAGCTCCACGTTCTCGGCAGCCGTCATGGTGGCGATGAGGTTGAAGGTCTGGAAGACGAAGCCGAGCGCCTTGAGTCGAATGTCCGACAGCACGCTCTCCTTGGTGTGCTTGTCGATGTGGCGCTCGTTCAGCTCGATCGTCCCCTCGGAGCAGGAGTCGATGCTGCCGATGATGTTCAGCAGCGTCGTCTTACCGCCGCCGCTGGGGCCGCGGATCATGACGAACTCGCCACGCCGCACCGGCGCGAAGGGCGGGGGCAGGGCACCGCGCTGCAGCGGGTTCGCGTAGGGCCGTGACCCCGGGGCGGTGCCGAGGTGCTCGGGCTCCGCCAGCGTGATGTCCTTCAGCGCCACCACGCGCTCGTCGGAGCCCGCGATCGGATAACTTTTACCGATGTGGCAGAGGCGCAGCACCACCGGCCCGGACTGCAGCACCTGCTGGCGCGACAACTCGGACGGCGCGGCCACCGCGGCGAGGCTCTGGCCGCTGCGGTGCGTTGGCTCCGCAACGGAGAAGGTGGTCTCTTCCCGAAGGCACATCACAGCTGACGACGGCGAAGCTACCTCCGTGATGGGCTGCGCGAGCAACGTAGAGCTGGACATGATTTGTGACGTGTCGCCGTGTGTAGAACGAGGGGAAGGAGAAGGAGAAGAGGGTGAGGGGAAGGGGTACCGCGTGTGTGTGTGTGTATGTGCGAGGACGTGCAGCGACTGTGGGGGGAAGGGGAAGGGGTGTTGGGTGGCAGAGAATGCGCAAGTAAGCGGAGGGAGTGACGTGACTGTGGAGAGAGAGAAAGAGAGCGCGCATGGTACATACATGTGTGTGGATTCACATGCAGAGGAGGATACGGTGGGAGGCGTGTCATCCTCGCTACCGGGAGGCTGCTCCACTGGTCACCGACGTGGATGCCTCGCAAGGCACGCACTTTCTTCAACTACACGCACGCGCATCTCCGCAGAGAGAGAGAGGAGGGAGGGAGGGAGAGAGGGAGGGCAACGGACGGCACTGTGACTCATGACCATTGCGCACATCCACGGTGATAGGCAAACACACAAAGGAGCACATCGACCACCCCCACCTCCACCCCACCGCCCTGAACCGAGGGAGAGTAAGAGAGTAAGAGAGAGAGAGAGACGTCAGCCACGAAAAAAAAAAGAAAAGAAAAAAAATGAGATGAAATGAGAGAAGACACACACACACACACGCACACACAAGCACACGGACAGATACTCTCGAGCCCAGAGAGCAGCAGATCACGGTGATGTGACACTTGTCTGCATCTCCTGTCCGTCTTCGCTGTTAAGCACAACAGCGTATGTGTTCTTGCCACTCCTCCACGAGAAGAAGCGCGGCAGCAGTGCCCGCGCGAGGCCGCCAGTCACGCCGACGCCAACAGCCACAGCGAGGGCGAGAAGCAGCACCTTCCATGACAAGTGGTGTGCTCTCGGGGTGCGCAGGTGGGCGCGTTCCACCAGTCGCTGACCAGAGAGCGCCTGGACACGGGCGACGCTGCTGCACTCCACCGGGACCGCAGCACCAGCAATGCTGGTGTCAGCGCTCGGAGCCGCAGTGCTGCGCGTGGTGTCGGGCACGCGGACCCCGCATGGAAGCAGTGCGCGCGTGAGCAGGACCTCGCGCGCCACCACAACGGCGTCCAGCACGGACTCGTTCGCCACCGTGACGCCTGACGATGCAGCCCACAACAGAGACAAGACGACTCGCGTCGTCCACTGGGACTCCGCCGCAACATCGGCGGTGTCCGCGGCGTGCTCGCTCGACTGTGGCGCCAGTTGCAGCGGCACCGTCACCACGATCTCCGGTGCATCAGCGCAGTAGTAGAGCTCGCGAAGGGTGATGGGGGTGAACGTGAAGTCGGAGAACGTGATCGGCGCTGTGGCGGTGGAGGTGCGGTTGGGGGCGGCAGGCGCCCCTGACGCCAACGCCACCTCGGCAGCGGCGGAGACTCCCAGCGACAGCCCAAGCGACTGCACGTAGCGGTCCATCCAGGCGCTGTCCACGCGCAGCTGCACCGTCAGCCGTAGCCGTGCCTCCACACGCTGGGTGTCGCCCACGGTGCACTCACGTCCCGCATTCACCAGCGCCGCCGTCGGCAGTGTGAGCTGCGGCAGGTACACCTCGGTGAGACCCTGCACCGCGAGCGGCACACGAGCGAGTCCGTGCACCGGGGCCGTCAGCGTGGACGCCACGGCCCCGGCGTCACGCCACCGAGACCAGTCCGGCGACTGCGGCTCTACCAGCGACACCGCCAACCGCGCCTCCACAGCCGTGACGGACGAGCGCGGCATCGCCCACGCCAGCTCGCTCGCTACCAGCGCGCTGCTGCTCGACACCCCCAGCGCGCCGAGCTGCTCCACGAGCGTCGTGGTGTCGTTGCTCACGTCGTCGCAGTGCCAGCCCACGTAGGGCGGCGTGCACAGACACAGCTCCGTCGACAGCCCTATCTTGTCCCCGCACTGCCAGTGCCCGGGTCGGCCCGAGAGGTTCTGGTTCTGGCAGCGGAGACTGCACGCGGTGAAGCGGTAGAAGAGGAGGAAGCCCGGAGCGGACCCGTCCCAGTCGGATACGAACTCGATGTCCATCGCCTCCGCCGTGGAGGTGAGAACAAGGGGTGCCGCCGTCGGGCCGAGGTTGAACTGACCCAGCAGGTGGCGGCTGACGTTGCTGGCGTTGCCCGGCTCCGCGACCACGTCGTACACGCGGAGGAGGTCGTACGACTCGATCTCGTAGGATATCACCTCGAGGTTCACCTGCTGCCCAGGCTTCGCCCGCACCTGCCAGTTGCAGGTCAAGCTGTACGGGTAGCTCTCATAGCCGTTCACTTGGATGTAGCCACCCCTCGGGTCGTCGGCGAGCACGGGGGCGCCGGTGGTGTTGCACCAGTAGCTGCGCTGGTCACACGCGTCGCCGGCGCGCCCTTCACAGCAGTACTGACACCGGTCTCCAGCGAAGCAGCTCTTCCCCAGCGTGGGCGACTGCGGGCACGAGCACACGCCGGTGGTGGTGTTGCACACCCCGCCGTGCTTGCACGCGCAGTCCGAGTCACACAGAGGGCCATACCAGCCCGGCGCGCAGACGGAGCAGCGCGCGTCGGCGAAGTGGCCCTTCGGGTCACAGGTGCACTGCTGGTCCACCGCCGAGCAGGTGCCGTGGCCGTGGCAGAGCACATCCGCGTCGCAGTCGGTGCAGTCCACCGAGGCGTAGCCGGGGAGGCACTCGCAGAGCAGCGAGCTCACGTTGCAGGAGCCGCGGCCCGAGCAGCTCATGGGGCACATGGCACCACCACGGCTGCCGGGGCGGCGCCAATCGGCGAACAGGTCAGCGCACTGCGGCACCGCCGTCAGCCCAGGCCCGCTCACCGTCAGCGCGAACGACTGCCCTGCTGGGTTGCGCACCACGGCGCCGCTGACCAGCACGCGAAACCCCGCCGCCCACTCGTCCGACCCCTGCGCGCCACCGAGGGGGACCGGCACACGAATCTGCTCCACGTTGTTGATGGTGTCTCGCCGCCCGCCGTCGCCGGCGAAGTACGTCTTGCCCGACGAGGTGACGACCATCAGATCCAGGTCGTGCACCTGACTGCGCGTCGAGCCCTCCACCGCCGTGCCGGGGTCGCTCCAGGCCAGAGTCACCGTCACCGTGTTCGCCTGCACGCGGCCGCAGTGCTGCGAGTCACCGCCGGTGGCGCCGTCCAGCGGCTCCGTCGATGGTCGCAGCGCGAAGCAGTACTGCCGCACCGCCCTGTACGACACCACGGCATCGTCCAGCACCCAGTGTTGCACCGCCGTGGCCACGCCGCCGTCCAGCGTGTGGTTCGCGTGCGGGAGGAAGAGCGAGAGGTCCAGCCGGCCGAATCCGGCGGCGTCGGGGCGGTCTGGGATGGCGGCGGTGCTGTGTGTCAGTGCAGCACGCAGCAGCGCGGCGGACGGGCTTGCGATGGACCAGTGCGTCCGCAGGAACTGCCTCACCATCGCAGCAGCCCCGGCCACTGCAGCCGTTGCCATGGACGTTCCCTCGAGTGACAAGACAGCGCACTGCGGCGTGCCGGTGGCCTTGGCGGATGTAACGCGCGTCCCCGAGTCGCCGCCGGGGGCAACGAGGTCCGGCTTCCGTCGTGCGTCGTACGTTGGCCCGTAGGAGGACAATTGGGAGACGGTGTTCTGCATGGCGGCTCTCAGCGAGTTCGGATGCGCCCCCACAGTCAACACGTTCTTGGCTCGCCCCGGCGCGTACAGGCCGCTTTTCGGTGAGTTCCCGCTCGCGATGATGACGAGCATATCGCGGTGTTCCGCCACGAAGGTGTCGATCATCTTCTCGATCGGCAGGTACTCCATCGCGGATGTCGTGAAGCCCCACGAGTTGGAGGAGATGCGGGCACCAACCTCGTGCGCCACGGTGAACAGGCTCAGAACGTTTGCCGGAAGCAGCAGGTTGGTCACCTCTACCGGGGCGAGGTCGCGCACAAACAGCTTCGCACCGACGGCGACACCGTTGTAGCGCGACATATCCACCGCCGCCGTCGCGTCCGTGAGGGGCAGCGCGTGCCCAGCCATGGTGCCCGCGACGTGCGTGCCGTGGCCGCCAACGCGGTCCGATGTGTCACGCTCGTGTCCCTCGCTCTCGTATGCGTAGTAAGACAAGATCTTCCGATGGCGGGTGTTGATGTCGGGGTACACGGCGACGCGCTCCACCTCGTCGCGGAAGAAGCAGCTCTGCGTGTCCACGCCGCTGTCCGAGACTGCGATGATCTCCCCCGTTCCGTTCCACCCCCGATCCCAGAAGGGGTGCGGCAGGGAGTGCACCACCGGCGCCTCCCCCGCTGCTGCTGATGCCGGGGACAGGGCGTAGCTGCTGCAGTGCCCGTACTGTATCACGCTGGCGGCCACGTCGTTGAGGGGCTCCACGATCCGCTGCGCCTCCTCCACCCACCGCACGGCCGGGTGCGACGCCACACCCAGCACCGCGTCCCGGATGCACCGCCGGCGCAGCGCTCGCCGCGAGGCCGCGTCGCCTGCGGTCTGATGGGCAGTGTCGACGCGAACCGCCACCGCATCCAGCGCCGCATCCACCCGAGAGAGCCGCACGGCGCAGGGGCGGGCGGGGGCCGCCGGCGCCGTGTCGCGGTGCTCGCGTCGCGCCAAGAAGTGCTGCAGACGAGAAGCGTTCTCGAGTTCGTCCAGAACGACCCCAGCCATGCCACGCGCCGTCCACAGCACTACATCACGCGGTGCGGCAGAGGAGTGGACACTGTGCGTGCTGTCCGACGCCGCCTCGGCGGTGCTGTCGACGGCGGCCACGAACTGTCGCAGCGCCGTGGAGAGCTTCAGCTGCGCCCCGCCTCGGCCGCCGAAGACGTCCCACGCTCGCCACACCGCGCCGTCGTCGCCATTCGGTGCGGCGAGCGCCTGTAGCAGTGCCGCTGAAGGCGACCCGGCGCCGGTCAACGAGGGCAGATAGACAAGCACGTGTTCGTCGTCCACAACGTGCACCTCGAGTGCTGGTGCAGACGGGGCCGACGCCTCGCGCTCGGCGGTCTGGTTGTGGTCGCCCGCCACGCCAGCAGGCGCAACGGGCCGTCGCTGGCCGCGAGCCGTCGCCGCCGGGGCCCCTGTCGGTAGGGGAGGCGGCGCCGCGAAGGTTGAGGTGGCAGCCGCCAGTCGGCGCAGCGCCTCTTCGGGGAACACATGCACGGCCTCTGCCGGCGGCGCGTTCGCGTCCGCGGCCCCGCGGCCATCCAGGTGGTGCGGCACTGCCTGTGGCGAGACGCCGCGAGGTGCATCGCCACCCGTGACGGAGGACTCGCTCGAGCGGCCGCGGCGACGCAGCGCGGCGCGGGAGAGCACGACATAGCGACCCGTCAGCAGCGTGGATGCGGGTGGCGGCGACGGCGGCTCGTCCGCCGCTGCGCCGAGCGCTGCCACTCGTGTCTGTGCGGCGGCGTCGTCGTCTGGCGACACCGCCGTGTTGGGTGTCGCGTGTGCCGCGCCGCTGCCGGTGAGAAGGACGGCGTCCCCGGCCGCCTCAGCAGAGTAGAGGTACGACTGTAGGGAGGAGAGGGGAGGCGAGCCGCGTCGCTCAGGCACGCGCGGACGCCCCGTCGCTGTCGTTGTTGTCGTTGTCGTTGCAGCAGCAGCAGTGGTGGCGGCGGCGGCGAAGAGAACGGGCGACGCCGCGGGTCGCCGCGGGGAGCGCTGCGCTGCAAGAGTGCGGCGGGAAGCCAAGCGATCGTCCGCTGCGGCCCCTCCGAGTGCACCGGACTTGTCACGCTCGCTGACGACGACGACGTCGAGCAGTGACGACACACACACGAGCACAGCGAGAAGGATCAGAGAGCCACTCAAGAACAGGCGTGTGCACGGCGCCGGTGTGGCGTAGCGCCGGCGCGTCACAGAGGTGCACATGATAGCGGAAGGCGAATGGAGCTCCTCGACGGCCTTCCAGTACGCGCTGGTTGTCCAAGCTGCAAAAAAAAAAAAAAACGCGCGGAGCTGAATTGGCGAGAGGCGCACGAGTCACGTCACGAGGATAGGCAGTGGTGAGATGTGTGAGGAGGAGGAGGGGCACGTGTGGACGCAGAGCACGCAACAACAACAGCAACAGAAGGGAGAGAGAGAGAGGGAGAGCGAGGTGGTGCAGTGTTGGGAACGGTGGTTGATGATGAGGACTGGGACGCAACGCAGGGAACGAAGAGGAAGGGAGGGGGGAGGCACGACTGAGAATATATATAGAAAGAGGATCCAAACGGGTGTGGCGAGGCGCTGCTGCAGGCGCCTGCAAGAAAAAAAAAAAAGTGAGGAGGAGGAGTGGGGGGGGGGGGGACGCTGTGGGTGTGGATGTGTCGAGAGAGGACGGGCGGAGGGGTGGTGTGACGCCGCACAAGAGAAGATGTGATGAACTCGAATGCAAAGGAGTGCAACTGCATATGTGTGTGTGTGTGTGGCCGAAAGCGAGGGAAGGCAAAACAGAGAGAGAGAGTGAGATACATGTGAAAGATGATGCAGCACGAAGTTAACACCGAGCCGCTGCAGGGCGTTCAGTGGCGCCGCCATCCCAAGAGAGAGAGAGATAGATGGAGGTCGGAGGGGAGGAAACATACACACACACAGACACACAGGCCGGGCATGAACATCTTTTGAAATCGGTGCTGGTCCGTTGATAGACGTGCCTGTGACAGCGGCAGGGCTGCAGCGCATCTCCCCCGTAGCGCCGTGTGTGTGTATGTGTGTGTTTCGGATTTGTCGAGCAGACACCCTCTGTGCATGTGTCGTGAAGACGTGAAGAGCGCCGGCGTGAACATCAGCACGTTAACACATGAGTGCGCCTGCACAGGCCCTCGCACCGCATGAACCGAGAATTCTCTCTCCCCCGTCAGAGTTGGAAGACACAGAGAGAAGTCGCTGCAAACTGTCAGGAGAACATCAAAGTAGAAGAAGAAGAAGAAGAAGAAAAAAAAAAGAAGAGAGACAACACAGCGTCACAGCGGGAGCGAGACGAGAGGGACGTAGCCACTCGATGGTGTGCCTGGTGCTGCCGTCCATGTATGTGACGGAGGGTGGAAGAGCGTGTGGGAGCGGGTGGGGGTGTATGTTCGCTGATGAGAGAGGCGAGGGAGGGAGGGGGTGAGCGAGATGGAACGCTCAGGAGAGAGGCGGAGGAGAAAGAAGTTGCACACAGAAGCAGTAGCATCAGACACACAGACTTACACACGCAGAGAGAGGGGGGAGAGGGAGAGATACAAGGGGGAGCTATGATATGCAGCGGAGCACAAGACTCCAAACAGAGAGAGAGCGGTGGAAAAAAAAAAAAAAGGGCAGCACGGCACATCTGGATTGAATTCGGCGTCATGGTCACACAAGCGCAGACGTGCCGCATCAGCGCCAAACGTCTCTGAGGGAGAACGCGGGGGGGGGGGGGGGAGAGAGCGAGACAGAGAGAGACACAGCATGTATAGCAGGAATACAATCCGGGTGATACACACACACACACACACACACAGTACACAGACGCACACACATCGCTGAAGATACAGACAAGAGGGAGAAAGAAAGGGGGGAGAGGAGTGGAAGGATGGGCTTCGACACACACACAAACACACACACGAACACTCGCAGCTGCCAGCGATGTGGGCGGCTCAGTGTGCTGGACCATCAGGGAAGGTCATGCATCTGCGTCATATGCACACACAGACACAGACACACAGAGAGAGACACACGCTTGCGTATATACACACAGCAGAAGTTCTTTCGAGTGACCTCCTTCTCCTTCCTCCTCTCCCTCTCGATGGCATCGCGTGCTTACCTATGTGAGGGTGCTGTCGCTGGTGCGCGCGTTGCGCGCGGCGGCGGCGCGGTCGCGGACGGAGCGGCAGGACGGGGGAGACGCTGATGTTGCACTCGCGTCTGCTGGCTCGTGACTCTCGCGACTGCGCTGCAGCATGAGCAAACGCGCGCGCTCTGCTAGCGCCTTGGCGCAGAACGATTGGTAGCGGAGATGAAAGATGAGGTCCGTCACGAACGCGGTGCAGGCGAGGCCGAGCATCACGAGGAACGGCATCAGCACGCACCGCTTGCCGTAGCACACCTTGTGGCCCTGCTTCTCCGCCTGCACTGTGTACCACTCCCCGTAGAGGAACCGGTTGTGCACGATGGCCGCGACGAGGGCGGCGGTGAAGCAGAAGTTGTAGTGCTTCGCCGGGTCGCGGGCAAAGATTGTGCGCGTCAGCAGGAGCATCACCCCAGCGAGGAAGCCGTTGCCGATGGCGGAGACGACGTAGGGCAGCGGCAGCGCGGGGGCCGGCAGCGTAAGGAACAGAACCAGACTGGCGATGAACGACCCGGTGGGGAAGAAGAGCGCCAGTGTGATGGGCACGCGGTCCTCCGCCTTGCGCTTCTGCGACCACACCTCGAAGTACGACGTCATCAGCCGGCCCACAGCGCTGCCCACGCCGTTCAGCACCGTCAGCAGCGCGTTGAGCGATCGGTCCACCGGCGCCGCCTGGAGCGCGGCCATGATGAACACGGAGTTGTAGATGAGCACCGCCTCCCCCCCGGCGACGGTGAAGAGCGTCCACCACAGCGCCCACAGCTCCACCGTCGCCAGGTTCTGCACGAAGGAGCCCTGGTACTGCGGGGCGAGGTAGTCCAGCTCGAGCTCCGTCGCCGCCGCCGTCGGCGGCGGCGGCGGCAGAGCGGAGGAAGACGCAGAGGCGGATGCGACGGCGGCGGCATCGGCGGCGGTGGCGGCCCCCGTCTCTTCCTGCTCTGCAAGTGCCTGGCGCACGCTCGCAGCATCATCCAGCAGGGGGCACTTGAGGTAGACGCCCATGGACCCACACTCTCCAGGGGTGCAGCTCGTGACGGAGAGGGTGTTCTCCAGCTCCAACTCACGCGCCAGCACATCGACACGGTTGCCCCCGCACACGCCATCGCACGTCGCGTCGTCCTCGCGCCTGGGCGGCAGCGGCGATGACAACTGAAACGGCGCCGCCGCTGCTGCCGCCCCCTCAGCGGCCAGGCTGCGCCGCCGCGATGGTCGACCGGGTGAGCGCAGAAACGGGATCGTGCTGCTGTTGAGGACCAGCAGCGGCGCTGCTACGAGGGTGTAGAGCAGCACCACAACAGTCGTCACGATGGCGAAGGCGAGCTTCGCCGACCTCCCCAGCCGCAGGTAGCTCACCAGCGCACTCTGCGTCGGCAGGAAGATGATCAGCACCACCAGGATGACGAAGCCCCACACGAAGCGGCGCAGCGGGGCCTCCTGGCGCAGGTACTGCGCCTTGGTCGCCACGCGCCGCTCCTTCTCCTCCGCCGACAGGTGCTTCTCCTCGTACTGCGTCAGGTGGTACGGCGGCAGACGCATGAAGGCGATGCACAGCGCGCCAACGACAATGGCGACGCTGCACAAGAAGAGGTAGTGCTTCTTCGGGTCCGACTTGAAGAAGCCGGCGTACAGACACGCCACGATGGCTGAGCCGAGACCGGTGAAGGTCTTGAGCAGTGCCACCACAGGGCCGCGGTTGCTCGGGAAGTGCGAGAGCACCGTCACACACGATAGCAGGTCGAAGAGGATGCAGCCGTTGGCCATCAGTGCGTTGAAGACACAGAGCCGCACGACGCTACCTTCGATGACGCCCATGAAGCACAGCGCCAGCAACAGCGTGCCGAGCGGGAACTCCACGGTGGCGATGATGCTGACCGGGACCGGCCCGAGGTAGTCGTAGAGGAAGGCGAAGGGCAGCGCGCAGGTCTGGAAGACGATCCCGACCGTCACAATCGAGCTCATGTCGCGCTGTGAGAAGTTGTAGCGGGATTGCATGTTCGGCGCAATCAGATTCCACGCGTAGTTGAAGGAGCAGACGGTGCAGCCGAAGGAGCCGAGCACAAGCATGGCGAAGCGGCGGTACTCGCTGACCACCCGCTGCGGCCCCGTCGGGAGGCAAGCGAGCAGAACCTCTTCGTGCGTCTCCATAACGACGACACCAGGCAACACCTGCGCAAGAGGACGAGGTGGAGAAGCCCGACGGAAGGAGAGAGAGAGAGAAAGATGACCCTGTGTGTCTTTGTGCGTGTGTACCTGTGTGTGTGTGTGTGTGTTTGTGTGTGTGTGTGTCAGAGTGCGTGATGAGACCGAACACGCCGCTTGTGTTCGATCTATGCAGGAGGTGCGCTGCTGAGGTCTGTGCGAGGGTACGCAGCAATCGTCGTCTCCGACCCGACAACAACAACAAAAACACATACACACACCGCACACACCAACACAGACAAGCCGGCATCGAGAGCACCAAGTACGTAAAACAACAAAAAAAAAGTGGGGAGAGAGCAGATGGGGGAGAGCATGTGTGTGTGTGTGTGTGTGAGGCAGAGAGAGGCACGACGCCGCACACACAATGGCAAGGGGGAGGTGCACGCATGCGGAAGCACATACCGCCACCGCGCTCGTCAGCGGAGACTGCAGACCACCTGACGGGTAGAGTGTGGAAGCAGAGGGGTGGAGATGCGGCCGTGAGATGTTTCTTCGCCGAACACCGTACGTACGTACGTACTCTTGCAAAGGGACTGCGCCAAGAGTGAGTGGGGAGGAAGAGAAAGACAGAGAGGGACAGGAAAGGCAAAGCGCACATGCACGTCTCTGTGCATGCGTGTGTGTGTGTGTGTGTGTGAGGATGTGTAGTGGCGCTAGGAAGTAGAGCACGGCGGCTCTGATGTGATCGCCGGCTGAGCCGTGGATGTCTGCGAGCTCGCCTCCCGCGAGCCGTGTGTGAGCAGGTGCACAAGCTGGTTCACCTCGTCCTCGTTGGCGCCCTCGACGCGGCCCACGATGCACCCGTTCCGGTACGCAATGAAAGTCGGGAGGCTGCGAATGTCGTGCAGCGCGGTCACCTTCGTGTTGGCGTTCGTGTCAACTGTGAGGAGGATGACAGAGTGAGGGAAGGCGGCGGCGATGTCGCCCAGAGAGCGGCAGGCGGCATCGCACGCCTTCTGATCCTCGGCTGACATGGCGGGGGAGGTCGTGGCGGTGTCGCTGGTCGGCGCAGCACCCTCCCCCGCCGCGAGGTCCGGCGCCGCGGTTGAGGCTGCACCATCTGTGGGGCCGTCCACCGCGTTCTGGTGCGGCGGCGTGGGCGGCGAGTGCGAGTCAGCGGGGCCGGGGGACACCTCCGCCGCGCCGGCCACCGCGTGCAATAGCTTCGATCGAAACGCTGCGCACGGCGCGCAGGCTGCCTTGAAGAAGAAGACGAGCACGTTGGCCCCGCGCAGGCGGTCCTGCAGCTCGTGAGGGTTCCCCACGAAGGGGAAGACAAGCGCTGGTGGCCCCTCCGCCGCCGCAGAGGGCCCCTCCTCGCCAGCGGGTGGAGCCCCGGCTGCATCTGCACGGCGCTCCTCCTCCCTTGCCGACGCGGCAGTGCCAGCGGTGACGCTCTCGTCGGTGCTGGTCGCCGCCCCAGAATCGCAGTCGGGGGAGGCGGAGGCGCCGGCGCCGGCGGGGATGTTGGCGGCGCAGCGGGTGTGATGCACGACAGCCCCTATCGCCGCTACCATCTCCGTGTCTGCCCAGGCTGCTGCACAAGTGCGCCGCCGTGCAGGCCTCGCCTCCATGCGCCGCAGCGACGACGGCGTCGTGGAGTACCAGCAAACCCCCTGCGACGACGAGCCCCTGCTGCTCCATCTGCGCCCTCCCGCCACAGGTGTGAGACGCGCACCAGCGGCAGTCACCCCTGCGCACGCTGGCGAGGCGCGGGGGGCCGTGGCAGCCTCGGCTGTCGTAGCGCTCACCCCGGAGGTCTGCCGGCTGATGCTGCTGCTGCTGCGGTGGACCACCGCAGCAGCAGCCGCGACCCACGATGCAGCAACGGTGCAGACGCCGGTGTGCATTCTCTCTCGTCAGAACAACCACAACAACAGCAGCAAAACGTATGCAGCGAGAGGGAGGGAGAGAGAGAGACGGAGGGGGAGGGGAGAGGAACGGCGGTGGGGATGAGGACGAGTTCGACACGCCACGGCGCACACCGCAGACCACACGATGCGTCCGCGTCGCCAAAAAAAAAAAAAAAAACGCTGTCGCAACGTGAGCGACAAAAAAAAAAAAAACACAAAAAGAAGGCGGAAGAGGAGGAGGAAACGCACAGTACAGACACACACACACACAAAAGAAGAGAAAAAAAAAAAACGGTTCGACAGAGTCTGTGAAAAGTAAAGCGTGAGAAGGAGTGAGCCTGCCGTGTGCCGCCGCTGTCAAGTGTGTGAGAGTGTGTGTGTTAGAGAGAAGAGGGAACGAGGAGAGAGAGATGATGTTAAACGTCGGTCTGTCTGTCCGTGTATCTGTGTGTATAGGCGTGTGTGTGTGTGTGTGTGTGTCTACAGCTTGGAGAGAGAGGGAGTGAGAGAAAGAGAGAAAGGGAGAGACAGTAGTGGTGCGCTACGCAGGCGCGCACAGAGACACCTGTTGAGGGCAGTACACACACACGGGCGCACCCTTCCAACTCACGTCTCAACACAGCAAGACAATCATAGAAGGAGAACACACACACACAAAAAAAAAAAAGGAGGAGGGGGAAAGGAACGGACGGCAGTGATCTCTCTGCGTGCGACCTCTTCCTCCAGCTCTGCTCGATGAGATTGGACAGTCTGACAAGAGACAGACACACACTCACTCACTCACTCACAGGCAGAACCACCACGTACGCAACACGCGCAGACACGCACACACGCAAAGGACGCGGAGGGGAGGGCACGGGTGAGTGAGGCAGGCTCGGGTGACACCACGCTGCGGAGGCACCGTCGTCACCACTTCCAACGTTGTGAAGCCCCAGTCAGAGACGGTGCAGCGCACTCTCACCGGTGAAGGACACGCGTCTGTCCCACGTAGTGTCGGAGGACAGATGATGTGACGCACTTGTGTGTGTGTGTGTGTGTGTGTGCTGGTGAGTGTGTGCAACTGCTGCTGTGGTGAGTGGGTAGGGTGACGGGCAGAGAACAGGAGTGGAGGGACAGAGTCGTGAGTATGTGAGAGAAAGAGGGCCAACACAGCCGCGGGAACGTCTGCGGTGCATCACCACCACCACCACAGCCGCAGCGGAGGTGCACAGAGGCGAGGCGGTGGGATGAAAGGGGAGCAGTGGGAGAGGGAAAGGCGTGAGTTGGTGAGGGGAGGCGTGAACTACACCGCGACAAAGGCAACACATTTGTGTGACACACCACATCCACGGTGGCGGTGATGAGGGAGAGAGGGAGGAGGGGAAGGGAGGGAATGGCGGGAAGCAGAGGAGGCGCTGTCAGAGAAACACACGAGGAAAGGAAAGAGAGTCGCTGCGACGTACTGCACCACTGCCACACACCTTAACACGCATACACACACACACACACACACACACACATCGAACTAGCACAACCATACGCATACACATATACACACTTCACACCACCTCCTGCTCCACACAATGCCTCAAGTGCGCCAGGCACGCTTGCTGTGCAGCTACGGTGCTGCCGTGTAGCTCGCCCCCAGGTACGTCTCCACGATGTGCCGCCATTCCGCGCCTTCCTCCGCCGTCAGCACACCCGGTTGGTCGTGGAACAGCCACTGCCAGACGGCCACGACGCCCTCCCGCATCTCCTCGGCGTCGGACTGCGGCGCGTTGCTGGAGTCCCGGATCGAATCGAACTGGCAGTGGTGCTCCGCCTTGCCCACCAGCACCGTGATCACCAGCAACTGCAGGAGTGCCTGGTGCCGCGCCACTGCCGCGGCTCGCAACACGTCTGCAGACGTGCTAGGCGTGTGCTGACCAGGCTTCCCGCTCAAGACAACCGACTCACACGGCGAGGCGAGGCGGCTGTGCCGCGACGAGGGCAGCGGGGTGGCGGCGTGCGCCTCCAGCTGGTCCTTGGCGGCGGCGAGCACCTCCTCCACCGCCGCCTCCACCACGCTGAAGTCGGCGTAGTCGTCCGTGTCGCTGTAGGCGACGATGTGCTGGTCATCCACCGCCTCCTCCCTCTGCTCCCGCCTGTAGCCCTCCGGCTCCACCAGAGACTGGCGGAACGCAGCGAAGGCGTCCGTGAGGCGCTCCGCTACGGCGCAGACGGCCTCGTCGTCGTTGACGCTGGTCATGAGGTCACGCCACTGGACGCTCACGCGCAGCTGGGTGCAGGCGACGCGCGCCGTCTCCAACTCGCGCTGCAGGACATCGACCTGCCGCTCTAGATCCGCCACGCGCTGCGTCGCCACACGCAGTCGCTCCCTCTCCGCCGCGATGGCGGACGGCGCGAGATCGGCCCCCGTGAAGTCCGACATACAGCCAGCGAAGGAGTGCGCCAGAGAGCGCAGTGATGGAGAGAGTCTGCTCTGCTCGTGTCTGGTTGGGCGTGCGTAAGGATGAGGGAGGCACGTTCAGCGACAGAGGAGAGAGAGACACCCGCCACGACACACACACAAAATCACACACAATCACCAACAAACCGCGAGCTGAATAGCGCGGCACCGCACACGATGGCAGCGAAGGACGAGACGGAGCGCCACGTCACGCAGAGAGAGAGGAGAGAGAGGGGAGAGGGGGGAGGCACACAGGCCGCGGCCTTCAGGAGAGGAGGGAGAGCGGCGGGGGGGGCGGGGGGGGGTGTAGTGGATGAAAGGGCACAGAGAAACTTGTGAGCAGGAAGGAAACAACAAGCTGAGCTGACAGGCGTCACACACGCAAATACACACAAATACACACAAACACACACACAAATACACACACAATGACGAGATAAGGTAAGTGGGAATGATGTCAGACGGGCAGAGATGCACCGCAGAGGGGAGCGAGGAAGAGATATCAGACGGGGGCAGAGGTATTCGGCCGAAGAGCACCGCAGAGGCATCAAGAGAAGACCAGAGACAGAGACGTGGCGCGCAACAAAGCGCTCGAGCTATCAGAAATGGTGTGCGTCAGATACACAGCGAGTGGTCTCGTGCGAGTGTGCACAGTCGACACGCAGACGCGACCACACGCAAAGAACTCGTAGATACAGAGAGTTGGGAAGGGGGGTGGCGTGAACTACATACACACGAGAGAAGCCAATAGCAAAAAAAAAAAAAAAAATGACAGCCGATGAACACGAGCGTGAATGCCAAGGTGTATTGTGGGTGTTGATGTGTTGGTGTGTGTGTGTGCGTACGTCTCTCTCTCTCTGTGCGTTCACGTGCAGCGCAGTCGTGACTCCGCGTGAGGAGGCGGATTGAAGGTGGTGATGGTGTGTATGTATGTATGAATGTGTATGCCTGTGTGTTGGTGCTTCGGCCAGGAGTGAAGAGAGAGGGAAAGAACAATAAGAACGAGGGGCACAGGATTGATCTGCCACGGTGCCTACGCAGACACACACACACACAAGCGCACGCACACGGAGACGCAACCTATCGCGCAAAGTATGTGGTCCCTTCCTCGCTTGTCGTTTTTTTTTTTTGTTGTTGTTGTTTGCTCGAGTGACGGCTGTCCACCGTTCTGCCGCCGCTCGTGGTAGTGTAGCGCAGGGCAGAGGTGTCGGCCCCACCGCGTGAGCGACACGCGGTGATGGAGGCGATGGTGGAGGTGGTGGTGTGGGAGAGGAGGGCAGTGTTGGTGAGGGAAGCTCGAGGCGACACATGTGAGCTGCCGATGTCAATTGTATCGGCAAACCCAGTGAGTTGCCAAGACGGGAGAGAGACAGAGAGGGGGGGGGAGAAGAGAAGAGCGGTACGCACCTCTCCACCACCTCAGCTCTCTCTCTGTTTCTCTGAAAGCTCTGTGCATGTGTGAGAGTGGGTAGGTATGCCTGCAAGTAGAGGTTATCCCTGCTTGCTGGACACTGCTGTGGTTCTCGTGGATGCTCTTTGTGCGCTTCGTAAGACGTGTGTGAGTGAGTAACAGAAAAAAAAAAAAACACGAGAGAGGGAGGAAAGCGAGGGAGACACACCGCGTGGTGCCTCGCGAGACAGCGTCGGTCGTGAAGGAAGGTGCGATGAAGCGCGTAACGGCGGAGATGCGAGAAAGAGAGACTCACACAAAGCTCACGCACTTGTTGTGGCTACACCACCGGTGCTGTTGTGTTTCTTGCGTGTGTGTATCTCTGTGTGTGTGTGTGTGTGTGTGTGTGTGTGTGTGTGCACACATTTCCTCTGCTGCGCTCTTGCCGGCTACGCCGGCGTCGGCGCGTGCATCTTGCCGCTGCCGCGTCGGCGACGCGCCGCCTCCTCCATGTAGCGGCGCCCCTGCCAATAACGCGTCAACTCCTCCCGCGACGCCCCCTCGAGGTCGATGCCGGTCGCGATCTCGGACGGCACACCGTGCGGGTCGACGGCGACGATGAGGAAGGAGGCGCGGTTCGTTGACCGCGTCTTGCCGTCCGCGTCCACGGCGACCACGTCCACATTCACGATCAACGTGGAGCGGCGCACACACGTCACCTGCGCCGTGCACCGCGCGAGGTCGTGCAGAAAGAGAGGGCCGTCGAAGGTCATGTCCATCATTCCGAGTGTGAAGAGGTGCGCATCGCCCGCAAAGACGCGTCCGCAGTGCAGTGCGCACTTCTCCATGAAGCGCAGCACCTCGCCGCCGAAGATGGCCTTGTTGGCATTCATGTCCCCGACACCGAAGCTGCGGTCGATGCGGCACCGACACGCGTCCGGCTTCAGCTTCCGCTGCTTACTTCGGTTCTCAGGGTGCTCCACCTCGGCGGCGGAGGGCGGGGTTGTAGCAGCGGTGTTGGCGAGCTCCTTCGCCAGCCGGCGCAGGGTGAGGTACTCGGTGCGCCGCTCCACGTCCACGGCCTCGACGAGACGCACAGCCGGCACGTGGCCCGACGCCACCTTCGTCACCTCCGCCGCGTGCACAACTACCATGGTCACGTAGCTCTCGCCTACGATGGATGGCGTGGGGCTGTCGTGTGCCTGCCGCTTCACCCGCACGTACACTCCGATGGAGCTGTCGCCTACGTTCACGACGCGCGTCTCGAGCTTGATGAGGTCGCCCTCGTAGACCGGCTGGGTGAACATGAAGGAGTTGAAGGAGACGGTCGCCATGGAGAGTGCGCCGCGCGCAACAAAGTGGCCCTCGCAGACGCGGTTGTTCATGTGATATCCCGCACCCCTGCCAGCGCACGTGTCGATGAGCGCAAGGACGTCGCCGGCGTCGGCGCGGGGACGGATGAGAGGGAAGAGATGCCCAATGAACTCTGACCGCTCGTACGCGGTCGCGAGGTTCGACCGGATGCCGCGCGTGGTGTTGCCCACCACAAGTCCTGCCTCGGCATCACCGGGGGCAGCATCCGCAGCAGCAGCAGTGATGGTGGAGCACCAGCGCCGCGTCACCGCGTTCGATGTGCCCCACGATGCAGCCGGGAGCCACGGGAGGCGAGCGCCACAGCGCATGGCGAACCGGCTGCGCGAGCCAGACGAGAGCCGCATCACGTGGCGCATGACGCGACCAGAGGAAGAGGAAGAGTTGAGGAGGAGGAGGACGAGAGATCGGCACACGCACACGCACCAAACGAGTAGGGGAGCAGAGTGGAAGCAAGCGTCCGCGGCGAACGCCAAGGAAAGCGGAGAGGGAGGGGGGAGGGCGACGGTGCGTTTGTGATGTGAGTGAATGTAAGTGCGTGTCCGTGAATATTTCTGTGTGTGTGTGTGTGTATGTGCGCCTCACACCCTGTGCAGCTGCCCCTGGGTCGCGGTGCTGGCCCAGAGCGCCGGTATCGCACCACCGCAGAAAACAGCCGTCGATCCTCGAGAAGGAGAGGCCGTAAGAGAGAGAGACAGACAGAGAGAGGGAGAGAACGAGTATGTTGGTACGGCCGCACAAGAGGCATCGCCTTCTGCGCCTCAGCAGGCGATGCCGCCCGTGGCGATGAAGGGGCACGAGCAACAGGGCGAGGAGTGAGGCGGGCGGGGGAGGGCGGGGGATAGGCACCCACACAGAAACACAGACGCAGATGCACATACACTCGCACTTGCACTCTACCCTCAGCGCATCTGCCACCGCCCACCCCGCCCCTCTCAATCTCCTACCTTTTTGTGTGCGAGTGTAAAGCAGAGCTCCTCCAACTGCTGTGGCGGACAACAGCACACCGACCTCGCACACGAGCATCGTCACCGTCAGCGGCGCCGTTCGACCGCACAGCCAGGAGTCAGGAGAGCACCTCGCCATCACAGCGTCGCCGGCTGCCCTCCTCCCCCTCCGCCTCGCATCTTGGTGCTCCAAAAGCGACACAGAGGAGGAGCGTGCAAAAGGGACCGATAGCTGGCACAGTGTTGTAGCGTGTATACCGAGACACAGGTGTGTGTCTGTCTGTCTGTGTGTGTGTGTGTGTGTGCGTCTGAGCACGGAGTCACACACACACACACACACACACACGAGGCAGAAGAAGTAGCACATTGTCAACGAGAAGGAAGGGTGAGGGTGAAAGAAGAGGGAGGGAGGCGACGCACACGTGCCGGTCTCAGCGTATGTGTTTGTGTGTATGTGTATAGGTGCCACGCAGCGAGAGGAGCGATGCAGCAGGTGTACGTCCGCGGCGCAACAAAGAAGTTGGTTAGCACGAAGATGAGGAAGAACTGCGAGAGCGAGAGCGCAGTTGAGAGAGAGGGAGAGAGGGGGAGGAAGAGATGAGATGGAGGCGACGGACACACACACACACACACACACACACACTACATATTACATACACGCGTGCGCACAGTCGCTTCTCTCCAACGTATTTGTCATCTCCACTCCACTCCCCTCCCTTCCTCTCTCTGCCTTCCCGTTCCACCACCACCACCACCACGAAGACTACCGCTACGCCTCCGACGCCTGCCCGCGGGTGGCGCTACAGCTTCATCGTGCCGATGCGCGAGTTGCTGACGAAGAAGGCATCGCGGCGCGCGACGCTGCGGTGGTAGCGTGCTCGCGCCTCCATGAACCTCTGCAACTCCTCCTGCGTCGCCTCCTTCAGCTCCATGCCGACCGGGATGGTGCACTTTTGCCCAATGTCGTCGTTGTTGATGAGCACGAAGGAGGCGCGGTTGGTGATGACGCTGCTGGTGTCCTTGCGCTCCGCGCGCAGCACGACGTCCACCTCCATCGTGGTGTTGCGCACGTAGATGACGGTGGCCTCGAGCGACACCCAGTCCGTGGCGAAGACCGGCTCGGGGAAGGCGACGCTGTGCATGCCGATCGTGAAGACGTGGCGGTTGCCAGTGAACATGCGGCCGCAGTGCACGGCGTGCTGCTCCATCCACGCCATCAACTCCCCTCCAAAGACGGTGTTGTTGTTGTTCATGCACGAGGTGAAGAAGATGCGGTTCGCCTCCACCTTGGTGGCCGGGATGCGGGCGTGGATCGGCTTCTGCTTGTTGATCGGGCAGTCCGCCTCCTCCGAGGTGAGGGTGCGCTTCACCCGCTTCGCCGTGTCCAGGTCGATCTCCTTCTGCACCTCGCGGATGTGCACGTAGCGGTCGTGCAGCTCGATGTCGAAGGGGTCTGTCAGCTCCATCGCCGGCACCACCTTTGCCGCCTTCAGGTCGGGCGTGATGGCCACCATCGTGAAGAACGACTCGCCGGCCGGCGTCTCGGTGCGGGTGGAGGGCGACAGGCGGTAGAAGCGAATGTAAATGCCCATGGAGCTCGCGCCGCAGTGCACAAGACGGCCGTCCAGCCGTACCGCGTCGCCGTGCAGGATCGGCGAGGAGAACATCGTGTTCGTGACGCCGACGGTGCAGGTGAGGTAGCGCTCGTGGGTGACGCAGGTCTGGTGGTCCAGCGCCTTCTGGGAAGTGCGGGCCGCGCACATGTCCAGCATCGAGAGCACGCGGCCGGCGGCCAGACGTGCCCCGGGCGTGGAGTCAGAGCCGGCGATGTCCGTCCAGCTCACGTGGATCGGCTCCATCGTCCCCTGCTTCGGGTTCCCGATGACAACGCCGGTGCGGCGGCCCTCACACAGCGCCGTCCCTGCTACCGTTGCCGCCGCCACCACAGGGGTGCACAAGAGGCGGGAGGCACCCGCCTTGCTAGACACACGGCGGAGCATCTTTACACCCACGCACAGACACACAGCGGCTGATCCACTCCCTCGTCTCAGGTGAGCACCGTTCTTCTCGCGGGACGCGTCCTGCTCCACACTTCACACCCCGGGAAGAGGGGGGGGGGAGGTGCTCGCACAGTCAACAGCAGACACGTCCGACTAACAAAACAAAAAAAAAAAAGAGAGAAAAGAAAACAGCGCGGAAGAGTGCGGCCGGTGTGGATAGACACGCGCCAGTGGATACCCGAGCGCTTGTGCGTGTGTGTCTGTGTGTGCGTGTATGTGTGTGTGTGTGTGTGTATTCACAGAGCGCTACTGGGAAGCCTCCTTCCACTCGTTTCAGCAACACACAGCGCAGATGGCAGCGATGGAAGGGGGGGAGGAAGGAGAGAGGAGGCAGAATGGATGGGGCACTGTGTGTGTGTGTGTGTGTGTGTGTGAAGGGAGGGGGGGAAGGAGACACGCTGCTGTGACCGGTGCGATGGACTGGCGCTGCTCATTGTGGTGCTTGTCGCTGCACGCATCCCTCTCGGAAACACCGCAGTGTGAGGCGAGGAAAGCTGCAGGCACACACACACACGCACACACACATCGGCAGCAACACGCGCGCGAGCCCAGCGACACCAACACAGAGACTGAAACCACGTGGCACAGTGCGGTCACGTCCCACACGCCTCACGCATCATCCACCCTCTCCGTCACTCCACCACCGCCATCTTCGTCCGCGTGGGTGAGCAGAGAGACGCTACTCCTGTCACAACACTCTCTGTTTTTTTTTTTCTTTGCGTTTTGTGTGACGTCTGCCACGTCTGTGTTGTGATCTCCTCCTTGTCTACTGTACATCGACGTGCAACGGCGCGGACGGCCAAACTGAAGGAAGAGGAAGAAGAAGAAGAGGAGGGGGGAGGAGGGGAAGCGACGCGGAAGAGGATCGAGAGTCCAAACGTGCCCAACAGTCACACACAAACATACGCACACAAACTCGCGTGGCCTTCCTCCTCCTCCTCCTCCACCTCCACTTCCACACAAGAAGAAAAAAAAAAAGTAGCTGTGTCGCGGTGCCGGTTAGTCGTCGGGCTCATTCACCACGCACCGCAGCTTTTCCAAGATGACCCGTCGCTCCTGCACGAGGGCCGCAAGCGCCTCCGCCGACGCGGACGACCGCTTCCCCTCCGGACTCGCCGCGGCGGGCTGCGTCGATGCCTTCGCATACACCCCCGCGCCACCGCCACCGCCACCGCGCCCGTCCACCCCGGAGGTCAGCGTAAAGCGTAGCTGCCAGATGCGCTCGTTCAGCTCTCGCATCTCCTCGGTGAGCAGGTGTATCTCATCCTCGCGGGTGCTGCGTATCGCGCTGGCCGCGTCCATCAGTGCCTTGAGGGAGCCCTCCAGCGGCTTCAGGGGTCGCGACGGACGCTGCGGCTCCTGCCTCTGCTGCGCACGGCCCTCCGCCAGTGCAGAGCTCAGACGGCCACGCGACCCGGGCGGCCCCGCTGGCGTCGTCACAGGGAGCGACGACCGTGTCGCCGTCGGAGTCGGTGAGCCGGACGCGGTCGAGGGCGAGGGCGACGCGGCACGCGCGACGCGGTCTAGTTGGTGAATGCCGGCCTGGAAGGAGGAGAGATACGCGGTCGGCGGCGTGGCGGCGCCGTTGCCGTCGTTGGACCGCCGCATAAAGGAGAGCCGTGAACTCTTCGCCGGACCCGCCGCAGTGGGCGGCGGCGTCCCCGCCTCGCCAGTGGGTACCGCGACGGCGGCGGCAGGGGCAGGCGCCTTGCTCGATGTCCGCTGTGGCTGGCGGCGGAGGCTGTACTTGGGAGTGGAGCGCGACGGCGAAGCGGCGGCCGCGTTGGCCGACGGCGCGGAGCCGCCGTTGTCCCCGGTGGCGATGGCTTCTCGTGGTGGCGAGGTGCGCGAGCTGCGTCTCTGCTGCCCTGCGGCTACAGGCGGTGCGGTGTGTCGCTTGCCGTCTCTCGAGTCTCGGCGTGGACTCACCCGCTGTGCTGGCGCGGCCGGCGACGGAGCCGCGGCGGCGCCGGCAACTGCAGCGCCGGTGATCTCGCCGGCCGCCGACGCCTGGCGGGCTTCTCCTTTCCGCGTGAAGGCGAAGGGCTGCCGCTTACGAGGTTGCTGCTGCGACTGCTGTTGCAGCTCCGGGTTGCGAGACTTGAGCGCCTCCGCCGAGAGCGTGTTGGGAAACTCGTTCTCCGGGGTGAAGACGTTGCCCTTGACCACGCCGGTGTCCGCCTCCACGTGTGCGCCACCACCACCACCACCACCGCCGCTGCTGCTGCTGCCGATGACGCCGCCGCTGGCGACGGCCGTGGCCCCTACAGCGTCTCCGGTTAGCACTCCATCCGCGTAGTGCCGCTCCGTCTGCACCCCGTCCGACGATGTGTAGGTGCCGCCGCCGTGGAGCACGTTGTGCCGCCACGTGCATCGCAGCCGATTGCCCTCCACGAACCGGTATGTGCCGCTGCCGTGACGCTGCAGCTGAAACAGGGGCGGCGACGGCCCCTGACCGCCGCTCACGTCCTCCACCTCGCCGTCGTAGACGTCGCCGTTCGCGAAGGTCATGACACCGCGGCCCGTGTGAGACGCCGCGTCGTAGACGCCACGGAACACCCACGCCTCGTTGCCCGCCGTGACGGTAAGCTCCGCCCCGGCCAGCGGCCGCAGCCGCGCATCGAAGCAGCCAGCCACAGTCGTCTTGGTCCGCAGCGCGAGGCAGCCAGCCCCACCGCCGCCAGGCGCGCCGCAGGAGAAGGCACCGGTGTACTGCACATAAGGCGGCGAGAGGGGCGCCGCGCCGTCGTCGTCGCCGACAGAGAAGAACAGCGTCCCCTCCCCGGCGCGATACCCGTCCGCGTAGCCGCCCTCGTAGACGACGTGCTGGCGCGCCGCATCCACGTACTCTGTGCCGTGGCCGGCAGGGCGGCCCTGCACCCACGTCCCCTCGTACACGCGCGACGGCGGCGCCACCGGTGGCGGCGACGACGACGACGACGTCGGCGCGGGCCGCAGCACCAACGGCGTGGCGGTACCCAGCAGCGTCGCCGTGCCCGCGCCGTGCGGCTGGCCGGCCAGCCACGCCCCGTCGTACCGGAGACCCCGCGCCTTGTCCTCCCACACCCCGCTGCCCTCCGCCTGCCCATCCCTGAGGTCGCCCGTGTAGGAGAGGGACGGTGTGATGGTGAGAGCGCCACTGCCGCTGGGCACGTAGTGCGCGACGGCGCCGGTGTAGCGCGACCCGTCTGACCACCGCCACGTGCCCTGTCCATGTGGGAGGCCGCGGGCCCACTGACCTGTGTAGCTGCCGTCGAGTCCCGCGTAGAGGGTCGCCGGCCAGCCGCGCAAACCCCTGCCGAGTGCGTCCATGAACGTCTGCGGCGCAACAGGCGATGCGGGCGACGGCACCGGTGCCGGAGCAGCACGCCAGTCTCCGGCACCGCTGCCGTCCGGCTCGCCGTTGGAGAACGTGCCCTCGTAGATCGTGAGAGTCAGCGGCGCGTCCAGCGGGATGCAGGAGACGGGGATGCGCTTGCGCACAACACCGTCCGCGTCTGCGCCGCCGGCGCTGAAGTGGCGGGGCAGCGGTCGATCCCGCAGCACACCCGCGCCGTGGGGAACGCCGTTGCGCACCGCACCGTTGTAGCTGCTGCCGTCCACGTATGTGATGACAGCGGGGCCGCCGGTGAGGATGCCGGCGACGCACGGGCCATCATACGTCGCCATAGGGTGGGCGGCGTGCTCTGGCTGGTTCAGCCGCAGCAGACTCGCCAGGGAAGCAGAGGAGGAGGTGGCGGCAGCGGCGGCGCTGCTGCTGCTGACGGTGCCGCTGACACGAGCGCCTCCGCGGTGGGTGGTGGCGGCATACGCAGCAGCAGCGGCGGCGAAGACGATGTGCACCGCGCCGTCTGGCTGGTCGTTGTGCCACGGCCCCTCGCACACGGCCCCGCCGCTCCCCTGCAGGACGCCGCGGCCCTCACGCCGGTCCTGCGCAAACGACCCCTCGAAGACGTCCCCACCGGCGAGGCGGTGCACGCCCTTGCCGTGCCGCCGCATCTGCGCGTCCGTGCCGCCGGTGTAGACGCTGCCGTCGGCGTACTCGAGCTCCGCCTCGACGGTGCTGCACGCCTGGGGGGCGTCGCGGTCGAAGAGCCCGCGGTAGCGGACCTGCCGCGTGGCGGCGGCCGCCGCGACGCTCGTCGATGGCTGGTGCAGATGCCACTCCCCCACCCCGTGGCGCTTCCCGGCAGCCCAGGCGCCGTCGTAGACGTCTCCGTTCGCGTAGACGCACCGCCCCTGCTGCCCACTGCGCTTCCCATCGCAGAAGGCGCCGGTGTAGCTGACGAAGTCATCGATGTTGGTCGCACCGTGCAAGGTGCCCTGCCCGTTCATCTCATCCTCGCGCCACTCCCCGTCGTAGACGCGGCCGTTGGTGAAGGCGCAGCGCCCCTTCCCGCTGCGCTTGCCAGTCTTGAAGGCGCCGGTGTACTCGTAGCCATCAGACCCGGGCACGCTCATCACGCCAGCGCCATGCGGCAGCCCCTCCTTCCACTCCCCGTCGTAGACGGCGCCGCTCGAGGCCCACGTGTAGCGTCCCTTCCCATCCTTCACGGGCTTGCGGTCCTTGTCATGGACGTGGAGGGCCTCGCCGTGGTACGTGTCGCCGTTCGAGAACGTGCGCTCCCACACGGTGCGCGCGCCGCCCGCCGCAGCGGTAGTCGTGGCATGGGTGGCAGCGGTCGCAGCGGCCGCGTTAGCGGCAACAGACAAGCTGGTGGTGGCGTTCGCCTTGGACGACGACGACGCGGTTGTCGCCTTTGGCATCGCGGTGCTCGATGGAGCGAGGACGACGGTCACACGGTGGATCAACGCGATGTGCGAGACAGTGCGCCTCACAAGGATCCATGAGGGGCGCACACTCTCTTTCCTTCCCCTCTCTCTCTCCTTTCTGGAAAATAAATCGAAGACAGCGGCGGCCCTCTCCCGCACACTCACGCCTCTCCCACTCTCTATCGCTGTGGTTGTGTGTGTACAGAGCGTGTTGTGTCGGAGAGACGAGTGGAAACGGCAGTATCGCAGCGTATGTGTACTTCGTCTGGTGTCCCGCAAAATGTGTGTGTGTTTTTTTGTGTGTGTAATTGTGTGAAGGGAAAGAAGGGGGGGAGAGCACGCGAGACGGAGTGGAGTGAGTGTGGGAGAGGCACGCGATCCTTGACACCGCGGACACACGCGTGTGAGGAGGCAGGCAAGAAGATAAAGAAAAAAAAAGAGGGTGGGAGAACGACGGAGGCGGAAGTGAAGTGCGCCTGTCTCGAGAGCCCGCCTCTCTTCGCGGAGGCACCACGTGAAGGTGCTACGTCAACATGACGACGACCTCTCTCTCTCCCTCGCTTTGCTGTTGATGTTGTTGCGGCTGTCCCGTAGGAGGTCAGAGCGGAGCAGAAGAAGAGCAGATGGAAAAGAAAACACACACACAGTTGCATAGACACGCGTGGGAGGACGTGGCGGTCTCTGTGCCGCGCCGGGAGCACCGGCGCACCTCCACGAGTGACACGCTGTGAGCGTCAAGACGGAGGGGGGGGGGGGAAGGCGGTGTCACGAGGCACGGCGGAGGACTTGCAGCGCCGACTGCCAGTGCTCGAGGAGCGCCGCGTCGAGGCCGCACTGACGTCCGATCGCCGGACCGGCATCGAGGTGGGCGGTGAGGTGCTCCGCCCAGTCCGCGCGACGGCGCCATCCGGGGTGCGGCGTTCGGCAGACAGGCAGATACGTTGGGGTCACGTCCAACACCTGCAGGCGAGCGTCACCCGCGGCTGCTCGACTGCGACAGGAGCCGCCCACACCCCTCTCCTCCTCCTCCTCGGAGCGACGGTAAGTGATGTGTGTCTCCATCTCGTAGACCTTCACCCACTCCAGCGGTAGGGGGGTGTCGGCTGGGCGACACAGCGTCGCTGGCCCGGTCAGCCCCGTCTCCTCTGCCGCCGCTCGGACAGGTGTGGCGGAGTCGGGTGCGCGACTCACCCCCGCCGTGGCGCCGGCGTCCAGCATCTCGACCAAGTGGGTGGCGCACAGGACCAGCGGCACGCCGTGGCCGCCGCGCCGGTCCTCAGCACCGCCGCCCTCGCCGCCCTCGGCGAAGTACTGCAGCGTCGCTTGAAGAAGCGCGCAGGCGTCTTCTGGTGCGGTGCCGCGGCCGAACTCGTCCAGAAGCACCAGCGCGCGCCCCGCCGCACATGTCTGGCCAGCCGCTGAACCGCCACTGCGGGCCATGCGAAGAGCGCGCTGCTGGCCCGCGACGAAGTGCAGCACGCGGTGCAGCGCGACGCACTCGGCGTAGAAGCTGCCCGGCAGCGACGCGGCGGCATCGCCGACCGACCACGCAGAGCGCCGAGCCGCCGAGCAGGCAGACAGGGCCGCGGAGGACGGGGCGAAGATGCCGTTGACGAGACTCACACGCGCGGCCGCGGCCGGCACGTGACACCCCAGGTGCGCGAGGAAGACGATGTGCGCCACGGCGCACATGAGCACCGACTTGCCGCTGCCATTCACGCCAAGCACCAGGCACACCCGCTCCGCCGAGGTGCGGAGGTGGAGCGTGAAGGGAACGAGCTGCTGCATGCCGACGTGCCGCGGCAGCACCGGGTGCCAGCCACCCTCGATCTCGAGAATGCCCTCCTCGGCCCCCAACTCCGCCGCCGCGCTGTCGACAGTGGGCGACACCATCTCCGGCCGACTCCACCCCTCCTGCGCCGAGACCCGGGCAAAGCTCAGCAGGCAGTCCAGCTCACCCAGTGCACGAGTGGGGCGCAGGAGATGGAGCGAGTTGTAGAGAAGTGACGTGTCGAGGCTGCGGCGCACCTGCTCCTCCCGCTGCTGCGCGCGTCGCTGCAGGTCGCCCACCCACGCGTCGAGCTCCTCCATCGCCGCAGACTTGAAGCAGAGCTCGCCCACCACCGTCGCGTGGTGCAGCCGCCAACCGAAGGACGCGGCCATGTAGGAGCGGACCCGCTCGGCCGGCGTGGTAGGAGCGTGGCGGACGTCGTCCTCCTCCCCCGCCTCGTCCTCCTCGCCGGCCGATGCAGCGTCGGCGCCGGCGGTGTCCTCGACTGGCAGCAGAGCCACAAGCTCCGCTGCCGGCACGCACAGCAGGTACCCGTGAGGCACCGTGTACACACAGCGCAACGAGAGCCCCGCCCGCAGCGTCCACGGGAGCTCGGCGAAGGCGGCCTCCGCCTTCGCCTGCAAGGAGAGCCGAAGCTCGTGGAAGCGCACGCGCAGCTCGTCCAGAACGGCGTCCACGCCATCGCGAATGCGCACCCCACCGACACGACTGCCGGGAGGGTGCGCGGCCGGCGGTCCCAGCTCGGGGGTGACGGGGTAGTCAGAGTCGCGGTTCTGCGCCGCACCGCTGCCAGCACCGCAGGCGTCGCGGCGACGCGCCGCCACGCCGGCGACTGCTGTCGCCAGAGACGCGGCGATCGCCCGCAGCGGCTCCACATCGATGCTCTGCAGCAGCACGTAGAGCCGACCCACCTCGTGGGCCACCGTCGCCAGCAGCTCCTGCACGGCGATCGCCCCACGCGTCGTGTGGTAGAGCGAGGCGTAGTGCGTGTGCCGCGCACGGCCCGACCGCATCAGTGTAAAGATGTGGGTCGTGGAGCGCACCTTGTGCAGTGCCACGCGTAGCCGGGCGGCGAGGTCGTGGCGCAGCGGGTTCGCGAAGAACGCCACGACGGACTGGCGCGCCTCGATCTCGGCCACGTCACAGCACGGCAGGGCGATCCACTGCCGCAGCATCGCACGCCCCGGGGAGCTCTGGGTGACGCTCAGCAGCCCCCGCAGCGACAGTCCCTCCTTCGCCCGCCCGCGTCCGTGGCCGCTGCTCGGGTGGCGCTCCGCGCGGGTGATCTGGAGGGCCTCCGCACAGGCGTCGTCCAGGTAGAGCGCGTGCAACACGTCGCGCTCCACGACGTCCGCCACGTTCGACTGCACCGCCGCCACGAACTGCAGCAGGGCGGCCATGGAGCACATCATCGCGGTCTTCTCAGCGTGAAAGCGCGCGGCCAACTCGGACTCCTGCGCCGGGTACATCGCCGCCAGGCGCGGCACCGCCGCCGACGCACAGAAGGCGGTGGCTGCGCTCAGCCGAATCACCTCCACCGGCGTCTGCTCCGCCACCAGCGCGATCAGGTCACCGAGCGCCTCGCTGCCCGTGTGGGGAAGCAGCACTTGCGGCCGGTGCACGTGCAGGTAGCGCACGAGCCACAGCAGACTTGGTGGGATGTCCTCGTGTGCAACGATGCGAACATCCCCGCAGCTGCCGGTGGCGCTCATCTGCGTGCGCCGCGACCGTGGTGGTGGTGCGCTGCCGAGCTGCCCTGATGAGGGAGCTGCACCGCCGGTGGTCCCGCCCGAGCCCCCCGCACCGCGGCGCACAGCTTCGCCGGCGACCATGCACACCGGCACCTCGAACACCTCGATGCGGCACTCGGCGCACAGAAACCGCGCCACGCCGACCCCGCCCGCGCACCAGCACAGCGCCGCGACCTCCGCCGGGGGTCTGGAGAGAGAGGCGTCGCTGCCGTCCTCGTCCTCGTCCTCGTCCTCCTCGGTGCCACGCTCGCCACCGCTGTCGCTGCCGCTGCCGTCGTCTAGGTCCTCCTCCACACCCACGTCGGGGTCGCTGGGGGCGTACACAGCGTCGTCCACAGGAGCCCGCCGCGCATCGTACTCCATCGGCGCACGTGGGCCGCGCTGCATCCGCCCCCGTAGCCTGGCTACCGGGCGACGTGCAAAGGTCGCCACTGTTCGCGTCACTGAATTGCCTTCTCGCTCCTCTGGCGGGCCCGCTCCGCCTCCACCGGCACTTCCCACGGCGTCAGCCGATGTGCGCTGCCACAGGTAGCGGTGCCTGCGAATGTGGGGCAGAGGGAAGGCACAGAGGGACAGGGAGGAGGAGGAAGAGGTAGAGCAGACGGTGAGACGCGAGGGAGGGAGTGTGTGGGTGTGTGTGTGCCACAGCCTGTGTGGTGCATCCGGAGACGCAAAGTCAGAGAAAGAGAGAGAGAAAGTGCGGAAGAACATAGGAGAGGGTAAAGCACGACAGGCGGAGTCGCGGATGGCGCAGAGGACGTTCCGCTGCCGTCGCGCACATGAACTCCACGCACAAGTCAGTCCTCTCTCACACACACCGACACGGACACTCGCAAGCAGGCCAGTGTGTGTGGGTGTGGGTGTATCAGTCCTCAAGACATCGTCACCTTTGACCTCTCGCTGTCACACAGACGGAGAGAGAGAGACACGCAGAGCGAAAAAAAAAAAAAAGAGAGGGAGGCACAAACAGAGAGTATCTATGGAAGGGGGGAGAGGGAGGGCGGTGTCACGCGAGTGAGTGAGTGAGGAGAGAGAGAGCGCCGGTGGAAGTTGGGGCAGAGAGGCAGGCCGAGAGGCACCAGGTCACTCTGTCTCTCTCTCTCACTCACTCGCAGGGACGCTCTCCGTGGCGAGGCGGACAGGCCGGAGAGGGAGGGCGGCATCGCTTAGGCGCTCGGCGTCGCCTTGCTCTTCTTGCCGCCCTTCTTCTTCGCAATCGCCTTGTTGATGCTCGGCACAACACCGCCGTGCGACACGGTCACGTTGCGCAGCAGCGAGCCGATGTCGTCGTCGTGGCGCACCGCCAGCATCACCGTGCGCGGGTTCAGGCGACGCGGCTTCTTCCCGCTCTGCGCCGCAGCCTTCACCGACAGCTCCAGCAGCTCCGCCGTCAGGTACTCCACCACGGCAGCCATGTACACGGCGCCGGCGGCACCGATGCGGCGCGCGTACTGGCCGCGGCGCAGGAGGGAGCCGATGCGGCCGATGGGGAAGATCAGGCCCGCCTTCGCGGACTTGGAGCCGCTCTTGCGGGACGCCTTCTTCGCGCTGCGGGGGGTGGCCATGGCTGCGAGGTAGAGGAGGGGGGGAGTGTGAGAGGTGATGTGCGAGAGGAGGTGTGGGAGTGGCGTGGCTGCGTGCACATGTGCGTGTGTGTGTGTGTATGTGTGTGTGTGTGTGTGCATGCGTGTGCGTGCGTTAATCGTGTGAAGAAGTGGAAAGAAGGAGGCGGCGACGATGAAGGGCAGATAGGGACTTGTCATGGAAGCCATAATCACAAGAGCAGCACATGTGCGTGTGTTTGAGCATGTATGTGTCTGTCTGTGTGTGTCTGTGTCTGCCTGTCTGTCCGTGTGTGTATCGCTGCCTCTCCAAAACGTGTGTGTCTGTCTGTCTGTGTGTGTGCGCTCGCGCACAAGTGGGCGGAAGGCGCCGTCGCGTCTCCTCCGACTCAGTCGGTGATCTGCTGGAGCTCCTCCTCCGTGAGCGGCACCGTGACAGGCGCCACAAGCGCGCCGCTCACACGGATGAACTCCTCCGTGTCCAGCCTGCACTTGCAGTGCAGATGCCCGCCGCCAACGTAGAACACCGGCGGGGCGAGTTGCGTGACGCCAGCGCTGAGGATGACGGGGACGGGGACGTGAGTGCCGAACGGCGCCACCGCGCCGCTGCCCACGCCGGTCAGCCGCAGCGCCTCCGCCGGGTCAGCGAAGCGGAAGTTGAACTTCTTCTTCCCCCGCCCGGGGTTGAGCGCGTGGATGGCGCGCGCGACCATGTCGGAGTTGAAGCGGTCCACGTACTGGTACACGACGAGGTAGAAGCGTGAGTTGCGGGGGTCGCTGCAGTCGCTGTTCGTGCAGTGTGTGTTCTCCATCACGATGGTCTTGCAGAGGTGGCGGATGCTCGGCGCCAGCAGTGCATCGCGGCGCCACTGCAGACTCTCCGCGTAGTAGTTGGAGGCCACCCAGATGAACTCAGCGGAGCGCAGGCCGCTGTCGCTGCAGTGGCGGCGCAGCTGCAGCACCTCCGCCGGCTCCCGCGGGTCCGGCTGCACGGCGGCGACGTCCGTGCAACTCGTGGTCACCGCGGCGCACGTACCCGCTCCGTCGAGCGCGGCCGTCGATGGCGCCGTGGTCGCGGTGCGGGCCGCCGTGGCGGCGACGGGCTGAAGTTGCCGCCGCACGTGGCGCAGGCCCGCCTCGATCGCGTCCCAGCGCGTGGCGAGCTGCATCAGCCGCTGCTCCAGCGATGCGGTCGACGCCGCCCGGGCCGCCGTGGACGACATGATGGGCGATGACAGCGAGAGAGAGGACGAGGAGTGGCGGGAGGGGATGGAGCACCAGACAAGACACGCAGAGTCACCGGGAGAGGGGGAGGGAGGGGCTGAGGCCCACTCTTGTGCGCGTGTGTGTGTGTACGGGAGGAGAGGGGATGATTAGTGTGTGAGAGAGAGTAAAGATGATGACGCACATGAGCACACACATACACACACACACGCACCGTCACGGTGCGAGTGCTTTCATCAGAGACAGGAGGGGGTGACGAGGCCCCGAGTCACGCCATGTGTGTGCGGAGGCGGACATACACACATGCACAGACAGACACAGACACAACGCAGCAGCAGCAGCAGCAACACAAGCAGTGATCTCCGTCCACACCCCCACACCCCTCTCGCCTCTCGCCTCTCTGTCTTCCTCGTTCATCCTCCTCTCCTTCGTCCACTACTCCGGCTGCATCACCCGACCGGCTCGTACGCTGCGGCGATGGCCTCCAACACCTCGTCGCCCAGCACCCGCCACGCACGACCCTCGCCAAAGTTGCGTGAGTACACAGGACTCACAGCGCGGGCGGCCACGGCCACGGCGACGGCGTCGTCGCTCGCAGCCGAGCCGCCATCCTGCGCCGGCGCGGCGGCGGCCGTGAGGACGCTGTCGACGTGCTCCAGCAGGTGGTGCATGGTGGGGAAGACGGTCATGGTTGCCATCGTCTTGCGGGCCGAGTAGGACGACACCTCCATGAGCATGCTGCGGTACAGCGCGTGGAAGTCACTCGGGACGACCTTCTGCTGAGTGTCGGGCCGCACATCGACGGCAGCGCCGCCCGACTCGGCCGCTCCTGATGCCGCGGTGGCCCACACTCTCAGCAGCTTGACGCCCAACGCCGCGATCATCTGCACCGCCTGTCCGGCGTGTGTCGCCGTGGCGCACAGGTCGAGCTTTGCCGGCGACACAGGCACGCGATGCGGCGCTGTCGCATCCGCCTCGGGCACCGCCGCCGCCGCCGCCGCACGTGCGGCACCCCACGCGGTGGCGGCGGTGAAGAGCGCCGCCGCCTCCGCCGCTGTGACGTTCACGTTGGTACTGTTGCGTCCGCAGAGCGACGCCGCCGCGTTGGGCAGCACGAGCAGCGACACATGCACCACGCCACCGCCACCGCCACCGCCACCCTCTGTCTCGTCAGACTCCCGCTCTTGCTGCACGCCATCCACGACCGCGTCCAGGTACCATGCAAGTGGCCCGGCGCCGCTGAGGTGTGGTGGACAGCGGCGCGCTGTCGCGGCAGACAGCATCGACGGCACCTGCTGGGCATCAAGCACGACTACCACATGCGTGCTCGCGGTGAGCGCCGCCAGTGCCGGTGCGCCGGCTGCCGCGCGAGGATCGCTGCAGCCACCGGCGGTCACGGTGCCAGCGACACCGGGCGGCGGTGTTGGCGGCTCGTGCACGAGTCGCAGCGTCACTGTCTGTGCCACAGCGTTCTTCTGGCGAGCGCCGCACACACGAGTGCGGGCGGGGACACTCGCGATGAGCGCCGCATGCGCTGCCGCCGCCGCTGAGGACGACGTCGTCGCTGCGTCGCGAGCGCCGCCGTGCTGCGCCGCACTCACGAGGCTGTCGAAGCCCCCAGAGAGGTCCTCGTCCACCGCGATGTGGAGCGCACAACGGCCCGGCAACACCGTCATTAGATGTTTGATGTCTGTGTGTGTGTGTGTGTCGGGAGTGAGAGGGGATGGGCACTGGCCACACCGTCTCTCCCCTCCTTGCCTCCACCCCCCCCTCCTTCGCACCTCGTGAAGGTCGGCGCTGCCGTCGATGCAGCGCGCACACGTGCACAGTGAGAGCGCGCCTCCCCAACCTTCTCAGCACGCACAGCAGAACGAGAGAGAGACGAGACAGCAAGGCGAAGTTCTCAGGTAACAGCGGGGAGGAGGGAGCAGTTGCGTCGTGCGTGCCACAAGACGACACCGGCTCTTGCGCAGCGAACGCGTGGACGAGGCGAAGGCGCTGATGCGCCGCGGCAGTGGAGGGGGAGGGAGGGATGATTGTGGTGGCGCTGGACAAGAGAGGAGAGGGAGTGACGTGCACGCAGTCGCTCTGGTCCAGAGGACCACGCACGCGGACTGCACCAACACGCGATCGGCACCGACAACAGCCCTCCTCTGTACACACACAAACGCTTGTGTATGCGCGCATGATGCCTCGGTCTCGCTGAACGCTGCGAAGGACAGCAGCGAGCACCTTACCGCGGTGCAGGTGACTGAGAGAGCGAGAGAGACGTGTCCACGAGTGCACCGCAGCAGCAGCAGGAGAGCAACAACAACAACGGTGTCGTCGCTTTGTGTTTTTTCTTTCATCGCACACTCTACGCCGCCTCCACCACGCGCACGAGTCCAGACGTGTTAAACAGCAGCAGTCGCACCGGACCGCCACCGCTGTCGTTCGCCTGCTCCAACAGCACCGCACGCCGCTCCTGCTGGAGCAGGTCGAGGAAGGCCGAGTACGCCTCCGTCAGGTGATCGGGTGACACCACCGCAACGACCGCGACGGGACGCGCCGGCGTCGGCGGCAGCAGCGCGAAGGCGGGCCGACTTCGTGAGAGGAGGCTCGCCGTGTACGCGGCGGTCGGACGACGCCGGCGCAGCACGTGGCGCACGGCGGCCTGCACCTGCACGCAAGGCGGTATGAAGGCATCGACGCGCCAGCGCTCCCAGTACGTCACGACGGCGCCGGTGGACGCGTTGGTGGACGCGGCGGTGACGGCGATGAAGGCGCCGCAGGCGTCGGGGCCGAGGAGCGGCGTCGTGTCGCCGAGAGCGTGCTCCACCTCAGCCTCGCCGCCGCCGCCGCCGCTGCCACGACACACCGCGGTCGTGTGAATCACTGCGGCTGACGCCACCGCCGCACCGCCGGTGTCGCCGTCGCGGCTGCTGGCGCACGCCGACCAGGACGAGCCCGGCGCCCACACAGGTGCCCAGCTCGGATGCCGCAGCTGCGGATGCTCGTGGGAGAAGGCGAGATAGCGCAGCCGACTCGGCGAGGACGCGGCGCCGTGGATGGCGGCAGCCGTGAAGGTGACCATCGCGTCGTCTGCGCTGTCGCGGCTGCGCTCACGGTTGGCAGCGGAGTTGTTCATCTGAGCCAGCACGTCTGTGACGGACTTGGATAGGAGCGGCGTCAGCAGCCGCTCCGTCAGCTGCGAGCGCAGATGCGCACGCACCGTCTCCTGCACCGTCCCGAGACACATGGGGAGAGTTGTGCGAGCGCTGCTGCCGGCATCCACCAGGATCGCCGCCGTGGGGCAGCAACAGCTCGAGAGCGCTGATGCAGTGGAGGGCGGCGGCGATGCCGATGCCGACGGTGCGGTCTGCAGGACACCGCCGCCACCGCCGCTGGATGCCGCGGTGCTGCGCCGTCGACGGGCGTGGTGAAGGGCCAGAGCACAACCACCCCGCCGTCGCAGGAGCAGCGTGCGTGCACCGAGTGCTGGGAGCATGAACAGGTCCCCCGTGAGGAAAGGAGGGAAGAGAGGGGAGGCGGAGAGGCTGAGCTCACACAGTGCAAACAGAGTCGGAGCAGAAGACAGAGGAGGGGGGAGGAGGAGGAGATGTTCGCGTGGTGGAGGTGCTCGGCAGGCGACAACACAAGTGGGTACGCGCGAGAGAGAGGACGAGGGGGGAGTGCTGCGAGAGAGCTTTGTGTCTGCCGATACTGCTCATCCTCTCGTCGTCAACACACACACACACACACACACACACACACTGTGTTGTGCCCTTCGCTGCTCTCCCTCTCTCTTTATCTCTCTCCCACCCCCTGCTGCACATGTGTGTCTGTCTCGCCGTCCTTCTCTCTCGCTCTGCATGTGTCTCTGTGTGTGTGTCGATAGTGTTGATGCCGTCGACGCATCCACCGCCTCCCGCCCCGCCCCGCCCACGCACCACATCGCCGCGACCTCGCTCGACGCACCGGGGTGATGGACAGTGGTGGAGGCGGAGCCTCAGAGAAGCACCGGTACGCGCACCACCGCTGATGTGTGTCCTTCCTCCCCGATCTCCACTCTCCACTCTCCGCTCATGGCCGCAGCCGCCGCGGGTCGCGTGGGAAGAGGGAGACCTGTCGAATGTCATCCAGGCCCAAGAAGAAGAGTGCAATGCGCTCGAGCCCGAGCCCGAAGCCGCCGTGCGGCCACGCGCCGTAGCGGAAGGCGTCCACGTAGTCCTGCACGGCGGCCCTGTCCACCCCCTTCTGCGCCAACCGCCGCTCCAGCAGCGCCACATCGTGCACGCGCTGAGCGCCGCTGCAGATCTCCTCCCCACGAAGGTACATGTCGTAGCTGCGCGTCGGCGCGTCCGGCGCGGTGGCGGCGGCATCGAGCGGCATCGTGTAGAACGGCCGTGCCGCAGCCGGGAAGCAGTCCACCACGTACACGTCGACGCCGTAGCGCGCCTTGACGAGCTGGCCGAGGCGGCGCTCCTGCGGCAGTGTGAAGTCGTCCAGCGGCGCCGCGCTGCCGCCGCCTGTCGTGCCGTCCACCCCGCCCTCATCCGCCAGCAGCCGTGCCGCGTCTGCGAAGGTCAGGCGCAGCACGCGCCGCCCGCTGCTCCCGCCGCCGACGCGGGCGTGGTAGGGGTCCACGTGCCGCCCCGGTGTTGCGGCGGTGCTGGGCGTGCGCGGAGGCGCCGCGACGCCGTCCACGACGATGCCCAGCGCCTCCATGCATTCGGGCGACACCTCGCAGCTCACACCACGCAGCGCATGACCGCCACCGACGTGGCGAGGCGGCTCTCCGGCGCACGTGTCAGCGGACGTCTCTGCCTTCGACTCTGGCTGCTGCTGCTGCTGCTGCTGCTGCTGCTGTGTGCTGAGCACGTCGATCAGGTGGCTCTGCTCGTCGGCCAGCCGCGTCAAGATCGCGCACATGACGGGCTCCAGCACGTCCAGCACCTCCGTGTGACTCTCCCGGATCACCATCTCTCCATCCAGTCCGACAAACTCGGTGAGGTGTCGGTGTGTGAAGCTGCTCTCGGCGCGGAAGACCGGACCCACCTCGAAGACGCGCATCGCATCCCCCATCACGAGCATCTGCTTGTACAGCTGCGGCGACTGCGCCAGGTACGCCTTGCGACCGAAGTAGTCCACCTCGAACACGCTGCTGCCGCCCTCTGACGCGGCGCCGAGCAGCTTCGGCGTGTGCACCTCGATGAAGTCACGAGCAAGAAGCTCGTCGCGGAAGTCCTGTCCGATCGCGGACACGAGCCGCGCGGTCGCCACCATGCCCGCCGTGCGGAGGTCGATGACGCGGTGGTTCAGACGTGTGTCCAGTCTTGCGTGTGCGTCGTGGTAGGGGAACGGCAGCGGGGCGGCGGCGTGGCTGACGACCTCCATCGCCGTGACGTGCAGCTCCAGGTGCTGGCACGTGGTGGACACCACCGGGGCGGCGGCACGGCGCACGACGCCGGTGACGTCCACGATGGACTCGGGCGAGATCGACTTGGCCACCGCTGCCAGCTCCTTGCCCTCGCACACCGCCTGCAAAGACTCGAGCGGCGGCTGGCGCAGGTGCAGGAACGCCAGTCGGCCGCGCCCACGCGTCCGCTCCACCCGCGCACGCACGGTCACCTCATCGCCCTCGCGCACGCCACCACCACCACCACCAGTAGCAGCAGCAGCAGCACCGTCACCATCGTTGCTGCAGAGCTGGGCGGTACGAAGGGCGGCAATGGCGACACCCTGTGCAGCGAGACACGCGCCGCGCAGGTTGCGATCAACACTACTGTTGCTGCTGCTGCTGCCGCGCACATGTTTGCTGCTGCACAGCCTTAAACTCGGGTGGAGCGCCACTGTGCGCCGCAGCCGCGACGCGAGCGATGACCGCCACATCTGCTGAGGGGGGTCGAAGGAGTCGTCACCGCAGCGGATGATCCAGATCGTGTACTGCGGTGCCTCTGTGTGGAGGTGATGAACAACGCCGACACTCTTCCACACACACACACACACACACAGTGAGGAGGAGGAGAAGGTCTTGTCTGTGTGTGTGGTGGGTGTCTCTCCTCCCAACGCTGAGGGCTGCAACCGAGTCGGAGAGGAGAGGGAGAGGAGAGGGAGGGGGACGGTGTGGAGAGAGGGTGACCGCACGCCGCGCTCCTACACAGACACAGCAAGAGAGAGACGCACACACACACACACACAGGTGCACATGTACCCATGCATGTCCTTCACCTGCTGCATGTGGCTGAGCGATCGCAATGATCATGACGATGATGATGATGATGGTTGGGGAGGGGAGAGACAATGACTGCGCCGCGACTTGCGACGAAGGAGAGGGGAGAAGCGAGAGGGAGAGAGAGGAGAGGCGGTCCTGCTCCATCACAACAGAGACGCCAGTCTGTACAGTTGGTGAGTCCATCTACACCTGAAGCGAGCGAGAGAGAGACACACACACACAGATAGACCATCTTCTCTCTCTACACACACACAAAAAAACAAAGCTGACACCGCAAGATGCTCAGAGGTGGAGGCAGATGAGGGGAGGGAGGCACTGCGTGGGTGTACAACACAACTCACCCTCTATCACGCCAGCAACTAGCAGTGTCACGCAGACCTCTGCATCTCTCTCTCTCTCTGCCGGTCCCCTCTACCCGGAGTATGTCACCTCGCTCGTCACCAGCTGGTCCGCCTCGGCGATGGTGCTCACGTACTGCTCTGGCAGCGCCAGCTCGCGCATCTCCTGCTCCCCGTCCGGCATGTCCACCATCACCGTGACGTTCACGTTGGTGGACATCCGTGTCACCACCTCCGTGGCACGCGTGCCGGCGAGGTGCAGCGTCAACCCCGTCACCCGCGTCGCGTACACGCGCGGCGCCGACTCCTCGATCAGCATCTCCTGCCGCTCTGTGTCGCTCACTCGCACAGGGCCGAGGCTCGCGGCCAGCTGCAGCTTCGTGTGCCGGCAGCCCTCCACCGCCACCCCCCGCACCGTCGCCGGCACCGTCACGTAGGCGTTGACGCAGTCGACCACGCGCACCAGGTGCTCACGGGAGACCTGGTCCGCCGGCAGAGCCACGAAGACAGGATCCTGCTCTGCCCCGGTGGTCGCGTCGACGAGGGGCTGATGGTAGTGCATCACCGTCCACGTTTGCGTGACGGCGTCCAGCGTGCACGACGCCGCTGGTCTCGCGAGGGGCAACTCGCTCGTGTGTGCTAAGGTGGCAGGCGGCGGTGGTGGTGGTGGCGGCGGTGGTGGCGGCGGCAATGGCGACTCACGTGCAGTCGACAGGGGCCCGGCCATCGCCGCTAGCGGCTCATCCAGCGAGCGGAGCGCGGGCGGCGCGGGGGCCGTCGCCGGTGGCGGCAGCCCGAGTGCGTCGTCCACGATGGGCGAGTGCCGCTCCGCCGCCGCCGCCACGGACGAGGCCGCCGACGACGGGGGGTGCGGGTGGTGGCGGACTGGCTGTGCAGACGCTGCGAGAGCGCGGCGCCACACCGGCACCACGCCGCCGCCACCGCCGCCGTCCTCTCGCGGGACGGACGGCGGGTGCGGCTCGCCGACGACGTGTCGCGGCATGGGCAGCTCCAGCGACTCCCCCCACGGCACGGCTCGCGGGTAGCGGTACAGCACCATGAGCGCCATCCGCTGCAGCGCCTCACGCAGCATCGCTGCCCACGTCACGGTGGCCTTGGTCAGCTCCGCGCTCGGCCTTGCGTCGGCGTGGCCGCTCTCCTGCTGCAGGAGCAGCAGGTTCCCTCGTGCTGTGATCTTGCTCAGGTACGTGTCGGCGCTGCCGAACGCGTCCTCCACCACGATGCACGGCTCCAGCTCCGTCGTGAGCCACGTGAAGACGTTGCCCGCCTCCAGCACCGCATGCGCGTGGGGGCGGTCGTCCTCGCGACGGCCGATCACATCCTCGCACGTCGCCGTCAACTCGTTCAGCGACGCGTTCAGCGGCGCGAACACGTGCGCGAGGCTCGCACGGTCGGTCGGCCGCGCCGGCGTCGTGCGCACGAGCGAGAGGCACTTCGTGTGCGCCTGTGCGACGCGCAGCACGACCGTCGACAGCGCCGTCACATCCTCATCCTGCACACGCGACGCGGCGCGCAGCAGCGCCTCGAAGGGCCCCTCGCCAACATCAGAGGGGTGGCGCAGGCGGCGGCCGCGCACGACGGCGCGGCGGTTGCGATGCGCGAACCAGACGCCGTGCGGGTACGTGCCGCTGGCGAAGTGCGCGAGGGTGCCGGCCGCGACACCCGCCAGGCGAAGCCACTCCGGCACCACGACTGTCTCCACAGTGTTCGCGGCGGTGGCGGCGGCGGAGGCGGACGAGGCGCGCATGACGTGTGTGGAAAGTGTGCCCAGCTGCTGCTGGAGGCGCGTCAGCGCTGTCCGCACATCTGCAGGAGCGGACGGGCTGGACCGCAGCAGCACCCACCCGAGCGCCTCGACAAGAACACCAATGCACTGAAGTATGTACTCCGCCGACACCGCGGCACCGCTGCTCGCGTGGCGCTGGCGCTGCTGCGCGGCCGCGACGATGCCGTCCTGCACAGCTGCTATGGCGCCATCGTGAACGGCCCGGAACGTGTAGAAGCACGCCGGCTCGCTCGCGCCTACGTTGTCGTCCGTCGACGGCTGAGACTTGGGCCGCCCGTGCGTCTCCATGTGCGTGAGGAGGCGCGTGTGCTCCCGAACCACCTCGAGCAGCGCGGCCTGTGCGTCGCCGACGCGCGGCATGCTGAGGCGCGCGCCGTGCTCCAGCAGAACGTGGAAAGCAGCCTGCACCTCGTGCACGTTCGGGATGGGCGCCTCCGGCCGCTGCGGCGGCGGTGGATCCGCGACTGTCGCCGACACCGCCACCATCGCACGATCGTCAACACGAGTCTACACACGCACACACACGCACACACACGCACACGCACACGCACTCACACTCCGGAGTGAGTGAGTGAGAGAGAGAGCGAGAGGTGGTGGGCACCACCTACACGGCGTGGACTGGCACAGACAGCGAACGGACAAGCGGTGAAGGAGATTGGTGCAACACCGGGTAGGCGATAAGATAGGTGTGTAGTGGGAGCGGCGCGCAGTACGTCGCGCACGCTGTTGCACACAGAGACACACACACGCACACGCACACACGCACACTCGCACTCGCACACACAGGCGATAGACGGGTGGGGACACAGCAAAACCGTGTTGCTGGAAGAGGAGCACGAGGAGTGAAACAGAGAGAGAGAGACTGTGTGTGTGTGCAGAGGAGACGACGATGCAGCGCCGAGCGCACAGCGCCGACGCGTCAGCCGCCATCACCACCGTCACCACCGCCAACACACCTGTGGCGTTGGCGCCCCCCCCCAGCTCTACGGCACGCACCGCGATAGAGGAGGGAGAGAGGGGAGGAGGAGGCGACTCCCACCAGCGCGTGCATGCGCCGGTGTGTGGCCCGGCATACAAGCACACACACGCATATGCGTGCATGTGTGTATGTGTGTGTGTGTGTGCGCGTGTTGTTGTTGTTGTTCGGCATCGAAGCAGTGGCATCATCATCAGCAGAAAGAACAGAGTTTTAAAAAAAGACAGTGAACGTGGAAAGACGCGAAGCCGAAACACAACTGCTGCTCGCGTCGACACGTGAGTCTGTTCATCTGTCTGTGTGTGTCTGTGTGTGTCAGTGTGTGTGTGTCTGTGTGTGCGCCGCTGCCGCCACCGTCGACTCAGCTCACGAGGAGAGCAGGCGCGCCGTCCGCCGTGGCCGACTCGGCGGCCATGTGATCGGCGCGGGTGCGCTGTGCCGTCGCCAACACGGGCTCGAAGAATCCAATCTTCTCTGCGAGCGCGAGACCGTACCACCGCTGCGGACACGGGCCGGAGAAGAGCGTGTGGCCGAAGCGCACGACCGTCACGCGCGGTCGCGCCGGCGCGTCGGTGGCGGACGCGGCCGCCTCCGCCTCGTGGAAGTCCACGCGGAAGTGGAAGGCGACGATGCGTGTCGGCAGCACGCGGGCGAGGCTCGGAAGACCGGCGTAGTGCGTCGTCAGCACCGCATGCACGCGGCGCTCGCTGAGCAGCCGCGCCGTCGCCCACGCGAGGCTGAAGCCCTGCGCCGTCGTTGTGCTGCGGCCCAACTCGTCCATGAGGACGACGCTCTCCTCCGTTGCGGCGCGCACCACCTCGCTCAGCTCCATGAGCTCGCGACGGAAGGACGAGTGTGCGATGGTCGGCAGCGCGTCGCACAGCATGTGCGCCAGGATGCGATCGGCGAGGAACAGGTGAGCGCGACGCGCCGGTACGAAGCAGCCGGCCTGGGCGAGGGTGAAGAGCTGGCCCAGCACGCGCAGCAGCGTCGTCTTGCCACACGCGTTGGGGCCGGTGATGACGCACACATCGCCGTCAGCGCCCCACGACAGAGAGAGCCCGCCATGAAGACCGAGCGGTGGTGGAGCTGCACGCCGCGTCGACAGCGGCGCGGCAGGCGAGGGCGGCACCGCGTCTTCCACAAACAACTCCACGCGAGGGACACCGCGCGCGAACTGCTCGTCCTCCTCCTCCTCCTCGTCCTCCTCCTCCTCCTCGTCCTCCTCCTCGGTCGCTGCCGTCGCCGTCGTCGGTGTTGTGGCGCACGACGACGTGCAGAGAGACGGTGGAGTCGCCGCATCGCTGTATGTGTCCGAGACACTCGCCGATGCATCCGCAGTCCGCGCGCCACTGCGCTCCTTCTCTTGCGGAAGTCGTGCTGCAGCAGCTCTCCGCGATGGCGCGGTGCCTCGCCGACGTGCGCCGGGAGAGGCGATGGACGTGTCTACCGCCACCGACGCCGTCGCGCACGCCTGCGGTGCCGTCGTCCGCCCCGTCCGCAGCTCCACGAGCACTGGTCGCGTGCAGTGGTGTGTGAGCGAGTAGAGCGCGAAGCTCAGCAGTGTGTCCAGCAGCGCCACCGACTCCACCGTGGTCTGCAGTGCGCCAAGGAAGCTGCGCTGGATGTCGCGGACAAGCGGCTGCACGGCGCACATCTGCAGCTGCAGAATCGCTGCGACGCACTCGCGTGCGCGGGCACATCGGTGGTCGAGATCCTCTGTGCTGCAACGCACTCGGCGTCGGCGCTGCCGCTGTCTCGCAGTCGCGGTGGTGGGGGGCGGCGCTCCCGGTGGGCTGTGGAAGTGCGTGTGCACCCCCGGAGTGCAGGAGCGCGGCACACCCGAGTCGGGGCTGGCGCAGCGCTGCACCGCCGACGCTGCAGTGGAAGTGGCTGTCATGAACGTGTCACCGCCGCCGTACTCACATGACGACCGCGGCGGCCACGGCGCCTCCGCCTCACGGCAGCTCTCCGCCATCGACTGCTGCTGCTGTTGCTGCTGCTGCTGCTGCTGCTGCTGCTCGCGCAAGGCGCTCAAGTACAGGGCAAAGTGCGAGCCGCCGGCGTAGCGCCACGTGAACGGAGCTGCCTGCGCCCTCGCCTCCTCCGCCGCGGCGTAGGAGAGGCAGTACAGCCGCGCCGGGTCCGGCTCGAGCCGCAGCGAGGAGATTGCGTACGTCGAGCGCAGCTCAGCCGCGTAGGTGGCGATGGTGCTGACGCGGTGGCTCAGCCGCGTGCGCAGTGCATCGAGCTCGCCGCCATGTGGGGCCTGCACGAGGAAGCACATGCGCAGCAGTCGAAGCAGCACTTTGGTGGCGTGCTGGGAGTGCGACGGCTGTGACGTCGGAGCAGCCGCGCCGTGGCCGCGCAGACGCCGCCGCTGGCCCGACTGCTGCTGCTGCTGCTGCTGCTGCTGGCGCTGGTGGCGTGGCGGCGGTGGAGCAGCGGCGCTGTCGCCCTCGCGGTCCAGGAGCGTCCCATAGTGCATGGCGGTCTGCTCGTGGTGCTCGACAACGGAGGGCAGCACCGCGCTCTCGAGGTGGGTGCCCATCAGAGCTGCGAGTCGGTCGAGGCGGCACTCGCCCAACGCGGCGGTGATGCTGTGCAGCAGCGTTGGGTGATCCGGGCTGCCGTGCAAGGGATCGTGTCGCTGCTGCTGCTGCTGCTGCTGCTGCTGCTGCTGCTGTGGCTCTGGTGCGGGAGGCACAATCCCCAGGTAGGATGTGAGCAGCGAGTGCAGCTGTGCGAGAGAGGGGAGCACACTCCACAAGAGCTGCAGGGACTCGAGGTACGACTGCCGCTGCGCATCGCTTCGCTCACGCCGCGGTTGGTGTGTCAGCATCGCAGTCAGCCGCTCCAGATCGAGCGCGGCGGTGCGGCGCAGCACCGCCCGCAGCGCGTGCAGGCGTCGCGGCTCGCGCAACAGCCACTCCACCACGTCGTGGCGCCCCTGCACCGCCACGCGGTCGCGCAGCGGCTGCAGCAGCGTGCGACGCAGGTACCGCTGTCCCGCCACCGTGCAGGCCCGCGGTATCACGTCCACGAGAGCCACGCTCGACAACGACGGCGGCGACGTCGACGCGTCGACCGCGTCCGCGATGACCCGCAGCGCCCGCGCCGTGGTGCGGGAGAGCTCGACGTAGTGCTCCAGCGCCTCCGCCCGCACACGCACCGATCCCGGCAGGAGGTGCATGTCGTTGACGTGCTCCATGTACAAGACGACGGCGTTGGCGGCGGCGACGCACAGGTAGCGGTCCGTGTCCTCGATGCACAGAGACGCCTCGGCGGCCGATGATGCCAGCCGCGACAGCCGCCGCACCCCCTCCTCGGCGTGGTAGAAGCCGCGCTGCACGCTGGTGAACGTCATGTGCTCGCCATGGTGGCGCAACAGCGTCTGGACGAACTCGCTGTCCACGACCGTGGAGGGGACAAGCACCTCGACAGGGTTGCGCGTGTGCAGCAGCGCCGTGGTCTTGAAGTACGCGGCCGTGTCGCAGAACTGGAGGAGCGACACCGTCAGCGACGGCAGCTCGCACAGCGCGACGCCGACCTCCTTGGTGCTGTTGAAGACGATCGCAGCGACGCAGCACGGCTCCATCTGCGCGGTGGAGGCGGTCACGGCGCTGGAGGCGGCGGACAGGGCAGGCGCCGAGGCGGTTGTCGCAGTCGCAGCGGCGGCCGCGCCGCGGCCCGTGTGCCGAGTCGCGGAGGACGCACTCGCACACGGAGTGCCGTCGACTGCGGGGGTGTGGAAGAACATGGCAGCGGCCGAGGCGGCGGAGCGGTGGCGCACGCGGGTGAGGTAGCGGGCGCCATCAGAGATGGAGCTGCACTCGTGGGCGGCGGAGGACGGCCCGTCGTCGAGGGCCTCCCGCTCCGGCGGTGCGCCGACGCCGCCGTGTGCACGGCCGGGTGTGTCCCCGTCGCTCGCTGGGCTGTCGAGCCCGACACTGCCGGTGTGGAGCCGGTCGTGTCTCCTGGAAGCGGCGGCGGCGACGGCAACGGCGACGGCGGGCGCAGCGTCGCCGCTGTACAGTGGCGGTGGGGGCTGCACGTGATGTTGTTGTTGGTGGTGGTTGGCTGCGGTGCGAGACGTCGGCACGGCGTGCGCCTCACTCTGCCACCGGTGCTCCCACGCGGCCTCGGCCACGCCAGGCGGCGAGGACAGCAGTCCGCCACCGGCACCGCACAGCACCCCCTCTGACACGGCACCGGGACACCACGTCCACGCAACAGGATGGACGCCCCCGCTGACCGCCGACGGCGCTGGTGGAGCCGCGAAGCAGCGCACAGGCAGCGAGGCAACTGTGTAGGCGGGCGCGGTCGGCGCCCATGGCAAAGATGATGGCGGCGGTGGTGGTGGTGGTGGTGCCATCGACGCCGGGTGTGCAGCGTAGCAGCGCGTCTGCGGCGGGGGCGGCAGCGCGGCACTATACTCGAACCCGTCCGACTGTGCAGGTGGGCGTGGCAGCGGCACTGATGGGCTGTAGAGCGCGTGCCATGCCGTAGGCGAGGAGAACATGGCCCGCCACGTCGGCGCCGCCCTCACCACCTCTCCTCACTCTGGATGTGACTGCCACTGTCTGTGTGTCTGTGTGTGTATGTGTGTGTCGATGACGTTGTGCAGTCCAGCAAAGGGAGGTGACGATAACAGAAGAGAAGACAGATGAAGAAGAGTTGGGGAAGCACACCGGCACGCAGTGAAGCTGAAAGAGAGAGAGAGAGGAAGACCGGTCATGTGTGCACATGTGTGTTTGTCAATGTGTGTGTTTGTGTGTGTGTGTGGGTATCATCGGTGCGTAACGCCGCTGTTGTCGGCGGCGCTACTGAGTCTCCCCAGGTGGGAGAGTGAATAAAGGAAGTTCGCGGAAGCGAACGTGCGGCCACACGCGCCGACGTCAGTGTACACATACGTGTGTGTGTGTGTGTGTGTGTGTGTGTGTGTCTGTGTGTGTGTGTGTCTGTATGTGTCTGTGTGTGTGTGTGTGTGTGTGTGTGTCTGTGTGTGTGTGTGTGTGTGTGTGTGTCTCGTTGCTGTAAGCACCACACACACACACAAGCCCACACCCACACAGGCACACACACCGACACAGTGAGAGAGAAATAGAGAGGGAGACACACACACACACACACCGTCGTCCACGAGCTCTGGCACACGAGGACGGTCCTCAGAGGAGCAGGCGGATGACAGAGGGAGCGACCAAGAAGAAGAGAGAAGGAACGCGGAGCTCCTGCATCTACTGAACGGGTGCGCCGCGCACAGACCACTGAAGTGTCAGCACACACACACACATACATCCACACAGAGAGACACCGCCGCCTCTCTTCTCTTCCCTCCCCCCATCACTGTGTCTTCTTGGCCTTCGGTGCGGCGGCGGTCTCGGCAGCGGCGCCGGCGGCACTGGCGCGCACCTCCGTCACCCACGCATCGCGTGCCTTGAGGAGCGGCGACAGCTGCGTGATGCCACCGACGGCGACGCAGAACAGGTAGCGCAGGGTGACCGGGAGGGAGGCGTTGCAGGACCAGCAGATGCGGAAGCACACGCCGAGCTCGAAGAAGTGGGCGAACCACGCGATGACGCACGCGATTTGGATTCCGGTGTGGCTGCGGAAGACAACGCGGCCGACTTGAAAGAGCGTCCCCATCACCGTCTCCTCGAAGAACAGCGCGGCGTGGAAGGGCAGCGGTCGCAGCGAAGCGGCGGCGCTCGACGTCGTCGCGGCCTCGCTGCGCTGCCGGTAGCGCTGCATGGCGGGCTCGCGCACGTACTCGGGCAGCACCAACGTCGTCCCCGACTCGTCCACCTCCGTGTTGAAGGCGAGGTAGTTCATGAGCACAAAGAGCATCACCGTTGGGATGAAGATACGCAGCGGCCGGCGGTACGGCAGTCGCGCTGTCGTGGACGTCGACTGAAGCGCCGCCGCCGCCGCCGCTGCGGGGCCGCGGTCGCTCGTCCTGCCCGACTCCGACACCATTGTGATATAGAAGGGAAGCGGAGGAGCGGTTGAAGATGGTGTATCACACACCTATCTGTGTGTATGTGTGTGTGCGTTTGTGTGCGCGCGGAGGGGGAGGATGTATGTCTGGGCACGAGTGTGGGCAACGTGATCGAGTCGGCGGTGCGCGTCGATGCTGTCGGCGGTGGTTGATGCTGCAGAACCCGTGTTGCGTGAGCGAGTGCGAGATGGACAGAAAGAGAGGGAAAGAGAGAGACGTGTGCGTGTAGTTGTGCTTTCGTCTGTGTTTGTGAAGAAGTGACGCATGGAGAGAAGACACACGCACACAGAGACGTGCACAAACGCATGTCTGTGTTTGTGTGTGTGTGTGTGTGTGTGTGGCTGCGTGCAGTGAGTGAGCGGCTCCCATCCTTGGGAGAGGAGGGGAGAGGCGTGTCCAGTACGTGTCGGACGAGCAGCGGGCCAACGCTGCAGCCGCTAACATCACGAGAACTCACAACAAACACGACTTGAGGACCAGCGGCGGCAGCGGCGGCGGCTGGAGCAGCAGTAGCAGCAGAAGAGAAGAGGGGAGAGGGAAGGGTGCAGCAGGTCACGAGCGCGAGTCATCACCACACGTCCCCTCCCCCCTCCCCCGTGTCGCTGCAATCCACTGCTGCAGAGCGGAGAAGAGCGCGAGTGTGTGTCCTGCCGGTTCACACAGTCAATATGCTTGTCGCCTCCCCCTCCCTCAACTCTCTCCTCTACGACGCCACCGCTGTTGCCACCTCCGCCGCACTGCCGCTCACGTGGTCCTCTGTCGACACGATGGCGCGCAGCCACCGCAGCGTGTTGGGCACGCCACCCTTCGCATCCACGACGACGCACAGCACCGCCGCCGCCACGAAGCCGCCCGCCCGCAGCATGGTGGCGCTCATGTCTCGGCGGCGCTCATCGCGGCTGTTGGCGGTGTTGTAGACCATCCGCAGTTGGTCGCCGACGTTGTAGACGAGTGTGGCGGTGGTCTTCGTCTTCCCCCACACACCGGCGAGGGTGCTCGCACACCACCGCGTCAGCCCGCTCATCGCACAACTTACTTCATCACAGACGGAGAGAGAGAGACAGAGAGAGAGAGCAAGACGAGTGTGCACTGCCGCTGTGGCACTGTGTGGTGAGACACACAGAGAGAGGAGGAGGAGGAGGAGGAGGACGTCGCAGATGGATGCGATCGAAGGGCACGACGCGCTGCGCCATCCACCAGTTCAGGAGAGGGAGGGAGGGAGCATCCTTCACACGGCCATGGCGCCTGTGCACACATTCTCAGTCTCTCACCAACCACCTCCACACACGCACAGACACACATCTGCGTGGAATCGTAGAGCACCGTGTTGCTTGACTCGACCTCCCCTCCCCTCCTCTTCCTTTTCCATCACGGGACGTATCTTCTTTGAGGCTGCACGTCCTCATTTGTATGAGCTACCCCTCACACCGGCTTGAGCGCTGCAGCGCGCACTGCTCTGTACGTGTGTGTGTGTGTGTGTGTGTGTGTGTGTGTGTGTTCGATGATTGCACTTCTCCGTGCAGAGCCGACGCAGCGTCGGTCGTCGTCGCTGAAGGACGCAGACATACATATATTTTTTGTGCATTGCGTATGCATCTGCGTGTGTGTGTGTGTGATGGTGCGGTGGTGGGACGACGCATCTACACGGGCATCTTCATGCGCCGTCGGGGGCGGTACAGCGCCATCAGGAACCAACTGCCCACGAGGAGCAGCGCCGAAATGCCAAAGAGCGCGCCAACGTTCGACCACCGCCGGGAGGGGAGGAAGCCGAGGAACTCTGCGTACTCAACACCAGTGTAGCACGGCGCTGTCACAGTCGACGCCGCCGCTGCCGCCGCAGCAGCAGCAGCAGACGGACGCCCACGCCACGCAGGGCCGACGCTGTGGCCCTCCACGCCGATGGAGAGCGGCGGCGGCGGCGCTGTGAGCCACACGCGCACCGCGGTGGCGCTCCCACCCGCAGCCTTGTCGCCGTCGTCGTTGCTGCCACGGTTGCACCCAAACGACTTGCCAATGAACTGCGTCAAGATGCACGATTCATAAGCCAGTCGCATCACAGAGGCGTAGGAGATCACCTGCACCGCCTGGGGCAGAGTCTGCAGGTTCAGCACGAGGCCGGCGAGGATGATGTTGAGCGTGTAGAAGGCGAAGACGATGAGGCGGCCGACGCGGTCGGAGGGCCACCACGCGCACAGGAACCACACACCCGCCTGGCTGCAGTAGGAGGCGACGGCGAGGATGACGGAGAGCTCGAAGATGCTGCGGTACTCGCGCCACGGGTCTCCAAAGTTCGACAGAACAAAGACGACGAGCGCCACGAAGGCGGCGAGGCCGAAGCGCCACAGGGCCGTGGTGACGGCGCGGTGCACGAGGTAGGTCCACGCGCTGTAGTACCCGGCGGCGCTGTAGCGGTGGAAGACAGCGTACTCGCGCCGCAGCGCGTCCAGCGAGAGCACCGACTGCAGCACCACACAGCTCACGAGGAAGAAGACAATGCCGACACGGTTCTGCATGCCGCTCTGGTTGCCTTGGTGGCCGTAGAGCGCGGCGAGGACGGCGGCCAGCGCCAGCCCGCACGCCAGCGCGCACAGGTTCCATGCGAGGTTCTGCCGGAGCTCCAGGAAACCAAAGCGGAAGAGGTGCAGCAGCTGCACGACGCTCGAAGGCGGCTGATGAGACGCGACGGGGAGGTTCGTGAGCCCCGCTGCACACGCCTCCATGTAGTCGGTCACCGCGGCGCGCGCGCGTGCCTGTCGGTGTGCGTAGAGCTGCTGCAGCGGCGACGGCAGCGGCCCATCCGCGTCCACGACGGTGCTGGGAGGGACCTCCGCCCCCGCCGTAGCAGCAGCAGCAGCAGCAGTGGTGGTGGTAGCCGCGGGAGCGCCGGACCGCGACGCCGATGGCGGGTCGCACAGGTCTGCCACGCTGATGATGGAGCAGAACTCCGGGTCTGCCGTGGCGCCGCGCTCGCGCTCGTCGGCGCCGGCTGTGGCGGTGCTCGCGGCGAGGCGGTAGAGCCCGTGGACGATGTGCTCGCCGAGTCGCTGCCGCTGGATCAACGCGGCCACGGCGTCGTACGAGTCGGCCGGCTCCGCCGTGAGCGGGTCCTGGCGCGGTGACGGAGCCGCGGCGGCGCCGGCGCTTATCACAGTGCCGTCGAGCTCGTCCGCCTGCCCCGCGCCGCCGCCGCCGCCGCCGCCGTCCTCCGCGGACGCCGCCATGCCGGCCCGCAACACGCTCCTCGGCAGCTTCACGGCGAGCATGTCCTGCACGGAGCCCGTCACAACACATCGAGCACGCTGGAGCAGCACCACGTCGTGCACGTACTGCAGCAGCGCCCAACGCGGTTGGACCATGGACAGCACGACGACCCGCTGCGTCTCCGCGGCTCGCAGCGCGGCGGTGACGGCCGGTGGTCGAGCTTCGGTGAGCAGCGGCGGCGGCGTCGGCACGCCGAGGGGGTCAGGCACGTGCGCCGCCGCCGCTGCCGCCGCCCCACGGTGCAGGCGGCTGTGACGCGGTGTGTAGATGGATGTGTTCTGAGCGGAGGCGGAGACGGCGGCGGCGTTGGTAGTGTGGCTGCTGCCCTCCTCCGCCGGTGCGGTCGCCTCCGCCGCGGTGGCGTTCATCGCCTCGCGCATGAGGCGACGGGCTTCGGCGTCGGCGGCGGACGGGGCCGCGAGCTTCGACAAGATCGTGAGGTACTGCTGCGACTCGTGCGTCGCGAGCCCCTCCAGCGGCTCATCCAGCAGCAGCACGGAGGGGTTGAGTAGCAGCTCCCGCCCGAGCGCGACACGGCGGTGGACGTAGAGGGAGCAGCTCTTCACCTTGGTGGACTCGTGCGGGCCGAGCAGCAGCTGCTGCACCACCTCATCCACCGAGTAGGCCTGAGCGGAGTTGGCCACACGCAAGGCACTCGCATACTGCAAGTTCTCTCGAACGGTGAGCTCGCCGAGCAGGCCGCTCGCCGCGGCCGCGACGCCGCCGTCACGGCCACGGCCGTCTCCCTTCTCTGCCGCTACGCTGCCGTCGCCGCTGCCGCTGCCGCCGTTCCCGCGGCTCGCCTCGAGGAAGCTGATCTGCGCCTGACACGTGGTGGCGGAGACAGGAATGCCGTTCAGCACGGTGCTGCCCGCCGAGCTCTCCACCCGCCCCGCCATGGCGGCCAGCAGCGCCAGCGCGCTGTGGGTGCCGCAGCCGTTCACGATCGCCGTGACGCGCCCGCCACGACAGAGGCACGACACCTCGTCTATGACGTCACGCTGGCGGTGCGACACGGTCACCCCATCGCAGCACAGCGTCAGGCGCGCCGCATCCAACAGCGCCGCAGCCGCGGCCGCGTCGTCGGTGCCGTGGCCGCCGCTCGACCGGCGGCTGCGGCGCGCGCGGGAGCGCCGGGAGGTGGAGGTCTTGGTGCTCGGCACCGACGGATGTGTGCCGTCGGCGCCATCCCCGGCGTTCTCAGCGATCGCCGACGAGCGACGGCGATGATGGCGCGTCGTGGCGGAGGAGGCGGTGCTGTCGCAGTCCCCGTCCCCGTCGCCGTGCGCGCGGCCCGCGAGAGACGTCTGCGAGGCGCTCATACTCGATCGCCTCGTCCTGCCCCGTCTCTGCGTGTGTCTGTGTGTGTGTGTGTGTGTGTGTGTGTGTGTGTGATATGAAGTGCTTGAGAATAGATGCAGCAGTCAGCAGAGAGAAGAGAAGTGCGATGGGAGCACGTCTCTCTTCTTCGCTGATGTGTGCGAACGCGGGTGCGGTATGAGAGATGTGTTTGTGTGTGCGTGACACTCACACACTGGAGAAAGATCGAGAGTGGAGAAGCATAAGAGCGTGGCAAGGGAGCAGAGGACGGTGTGTGTGTGTGTGTGTGTGAGTGAGTGTGAGTGAGTGTGCGAGCCGGTGGGTGGGTAGCAACGGATACACAAGAGCAGACCTCTCGCTCGCTGAGGGGAGGAGGGAGTTGCTGTGCGAGAAGAGAACGCGGTGGGGAGGGGTCGAGGCGCACACCTCTCCCCACCTTCCCACACACACGCATGTGTTAATATAACACACACTCTCGCTCCATCTGTGTGTGTGTGTGTGTGTCTGTGTGTCCGTGCCGAGGCACAGACGGCAGTGTTGGGGGTTTTTGGTTCACGAGACAGAGTGTTCGCTGCGACGCGGGTGTGGTGCTACAATGGCGAAGAGCAACGGCGTGCTCGGTGCAGCCATCACTTCACGTAATGATAGAGAGAGAGTCAGCGTTGCAGATGGCACACACACACACACATTCACAAACACACAAACACGTGTGTCACCCGCAGTCAACACCGCCTCCGCCAGTGTGTGAGACAGACCATTCACGCGCTAGAGGAGCGCCTCTGCCTTCAACAACTTGGTGTAGCGCGCGAACACCTTCTCCAGCTCGTTGCTCGGGGCGGCGGAGGTGATCATGACGGAGAGCGCGGCGTGCAGGGCGTCGTGCAAGGTGCCCTGCTCCCGGTACTGCTTGAAGTTGTCCGTGGACGTCGCCGTCTGAAGCGCCATGCAGAGAGAGTCCACGACGGTCGGGGTCAGGTCTGTTGCGCTGAAGGCGCCGCTCAGGCACTCGCTGGGGACGCGGCTGAGAGCGCCGGCGGCCTGCGTGCGCACCTTGAAGGTGTGGTCGTGCACCACGGCGGTGCAGAGAGCGTCAACGGCCTGCACGGCGTACTTGGGCTCTGCTTCGAACACGTCCCTGCGCGACAGTCCCATCCCGAGCGCACAGGCGGCGTTCCAGCGATGCTTCGCCTCGCGCGGCACGGTGTAGCGCGTCGTGGTGTCCCCGCCACCGCCACCACCACCACCACGACCGCCACCACCACGACCGCCGCCACCGCCACTTGCATGTGTGGTGGCACGCAGGCACTCCAGCAGCACCCGCAAGAAGCCCTCGGCGACGCCCTCCTCGAAGCCCTCCACCTCGCCGATCAAGTCCTCGAAGCTGAGCACCTGCAGCAGATGGTTCATCATGCGAATGCCGTGGCCCTGCACGCCACTGTCCCCGTCGATCACGGCGGCGTGCATGGCGGCGACGCAGAGTGTGGCGATGTAATCCGGTGAGTCGCCCACCACCGCACACGACCCCTCCGACAGCCGCCCCGTCACGTTGGAGAGCGCGAAGGCTGCCTTGGTGCGCACGAGCGCGTTCGGGTCCGTCATGAGCGTGTGCACCGCGCTGTCCACCCCCGCGCACGCGAAGTCGTCCATGGACGTGTACTGCCACAGCCACACACCCCACGTCGTCAGCGCCTCGCCACGCACGCGCGGCTGTGCGTCGGCCGCGCAGGTCTGCGCGTACGCGACGAGCTCCTCACACACGGCGCGGTCGGCGACGGTGCACATGTAGTCGTTTCCAATCTGCGCGATGCACCGCAGCGTCATGGTGCGCACGTCCTCGCCGCAGCGGCGCAACCGCATCGCGGGGCGGTAGAGCACCTCGTGCAGGCGCCGCTTGTGCTCCAGTGTCGCTCGGTCCGCCTGCGCCTCGGGCCGCTGCGCGGGGTCGCTCGCGTTGTCGTCGAAGGCCTTCCACACGTACCCCATGAAGTGCAGCCACGTCCTGAGGCACTCGGCGAAGGCCTTGAGCGTCGCGGTCGGTGTGCGGCGGCGCGGCGGCAGCAGCGGCGGCGGGGTCAAAGTCGATGTGGCGGTGGTGCCAGCGGCGGCCGACGGCGCCGGTGAACGCTGCCCGGGTGGGGTGCCGTCACCGCCGTCCCCAGCCTCTCTATCCCCGGCGGTCGGCAGCTGCTGCTGCTGATGCTGATGCTGATGATCCTGCCAAGGGGCGGCGGAGGCGACGCCGCCGGCCACCGCTGCCGCGTCCATCGCCCTCTCGGCGGCCTCCCACGACGCGAGCGACTCCACCATCGCTGTGGAGGCGGCCAAGAGGACATCGAACTCGTCCAGCACGAGTCGCGGGTAGAGTCGAGAGAGCGGCACCATGCACATCCACACCTCCACTCTCGTGCCAGCGTGGCTCAGCAGGGCGTGGAGGAGACCCGTGCCGGTGGCGTCCGACACGGCGGCGGTGGCGGCCTTGCCTCCCGCACCGGCGCGCTCAACACTGTCGCCGCCGCCGCCGCTGCCGCCGTGGTTGTTGTGTGACTCCACCACCACCACCTCCTCCTCCCCTCCCTCCAGCGTCACGAGCAGCTCTGCTGAGGCGCCGCGCATGGACTCATTGCGGAAGAGGTTGGACACGAGCGTCATGGCGGGCACGAACGCGGCTGTCTCGTCGTGCGCGAGGTAGAAGTGCAGACGGGGCAGCTGCAGTGTCTGCAGGGCGGCGGCGCGCGAGCGAGGGCAGCGGTGGTAGGGCGTCACGGCCGCCACTGTTGCATAGGCCAGCAGTACCGGTGTGGCCACCGACGCGGAGGACGACAACGACGACGACGACGGCTCTCCGGCCGCGTTGGGGCTCGGGCTCGGCAGCGCCTGCTCCATCGCCCAGCACAGACTCTCGTGCACGGAGGCCAGCATGGCGCCGCACTGCGCCCCCAGAGAGAGATAGGCGGACAGGCGGCTGCCCTTCGACTCCTCGGCGTACTGCAGCGTGGGACGCAGCGCGCGCAGCAAGGTCGTCACCGTCGCCGCCGCCGCCGCACTGCACGCCAACGACTGGAGCGTGCCGCCGCGGAGGAGCGGCTGCAGGAGGGGGTGGCGCTCGTCCGCGCCGGCGTCGCCGCGCACGTCCACTGGTGGAAACAACAGCGGCAGGAGCTCCGCTCCGTTGACGGGGACGTCGGCGAACCGCACCAGGACCGCCGTCAGCGTCCACAGCGCCGTGACTTGAATGGCAGCCGCGATCGTCGCGCTGGCGATGGCGCCCCTCGCGGTGTGCTCAGCGCCGGAGGTGTGCGGAGCATCGAACCTCCTCGTCAGCGGCGCCGCAGAGTTCTTCGGGAACTGCAGCAGCACCACAGCGTCCACGACGGGACGAAGGAGGCGCGCCGCCAGCTGAGCTTCAGGGACGGTGACCGACGGCGCCGCTGCCGTGGCGGGCGAGGCGGCAGACATGCGGCTGCCCAGCCAGTCCAACGCGGCCATCGGCTCGGCGCTGCAGCTGCCGCTGCGGCCCACGCCGACGCCGGACCGCCGGCCACGGCCGCCCACACCGGCAGTGCCGCCGCCGCCGCCGCCGCCCCCCGCACCGGCGTGAGCCGGCGTGGCCAGCCCGCTCGTCCCGCGCGAGCCGCCAGCAGCGGCCAGCCGGGCCTGTTCGGTGGTCGAGACGCAGTACCAGAGCAGCATCTCCAGCATCAAGAGGACGTGCTTCGGGTGAGGCGGTGGCGGCGGCGGCGGCGGCGCGGCTGGCGACTTGGTCAAGTTGCCGGAGCGGCCTGACTCGGCATGCGGTGGTGGAGGCGGTTGGCGGGAGACCCACTCCGCGTGGGCACGCCACTGCGCCACATCGGCGCTGAGCAGCGTCGCGCACTCCAGCACCAGCGACAGCGGCGGCAGCGGCGTCGCCGCGGCGGTGGTGGTGGCGAGGGCGGCGGCGGCATCGACGTGCATCGGGGTCGTGCCACTCCCGCTGCCTGGTGTGGTGGAGAGGGGCGCCGTGCGAGAGCCGCCACGGCCGCGGACAGACTTCTGAGGCACATCTGCATGACCACCACTGGCACTACCAGCACCGCCGCCGCCGCCGCTGCTCTCCTGCACAGCCTGCGCGATGACAGCGACACGCGCCGCCGCGGAGGCCCGCATCATCTCGTGCAGCTGCGCCAGTCCCTCCACGACGACGGGCGCGCCGACGCCTCCGACGACGACCGCCGGCGACCACTGCCACTCGCTGGCGCCACGCACGCCGCTGGGGTGACCTCCGCCATCACGATGGTGGGGTGTGGAGGAGGACGTGGGGGAGGAAGAGGAGGGAGCTGTCGGGGTGCTCATGTGTTGTGGTGCTTCACTGACGTACACAGCGAGAGAGTGGGTGTCAGCGTGTGTGTGTGTGTGTGTGTGTGTAAGCGGGGAGGGAGGAGAGGTGGAGGGGAGGGGAGGAAGGAGCACAGCTGCTGCAGCGCTGCTCGTGCGTGTGTGTGTGTGTGTGTGTGTGTTGCCGCGAACGCGCAGAGGTGGGAGACAGAGAGAGAGGAAGAGATGAAGACATGGGGAACCAACATCAGTGGAGGGCAGTGAGGCAGGGACGACGGCCCCCCCAGCGCTCTCGTATGCGGCCGCAAGGAGGCGGAGGAGGTGGAGAGGACCCTGTCCGCAGCCACACGTCCACCTGTGAATGCGTGTGTGTGTGTGTGTGTGTGTGTGTGTGTCTGTGTTTCGCGGTGCTTTCATTTGCTTTGGGGGGAGAGAGGGAGAGAGGCAAGAGGAGAAGGGAGAAGGACAGCTGCTCTACAGACTACTCGTCCACCATGACGGCCATCACAAGTCGGAGAGAAGCTCGACTGGAGAAGAGAACGGCGACACACACACAGACACACATACACACACACAGACACACGCAAACACACACACACACAGGTGCTCACACGCGTGGCCATCCACCCTTCCCTCTCTCTTTCCCTCCGTCGCCCTCTAGTCCAAGCGCGCTGCGCCGAGGCCGCCCTTCTTGCGCAGCTTCATGGGGCCGTTCGACGGACTGGCGGCCGGCGGCGATGCAGCGTCACTCGCACCGGCGAGACGACTGCCACTGCCGGTGGCGCTGGAGACGCTGCCGATGTCGGACACCGTCGACACCGGACGCGGCAGCGGCAGCGGCGATGCGGCGAAGCCGTGCGACGCTGACGGCGACGGTGACGCACGTGCTCCGCCGCCGCCGCTGCTCAGCGGATGTACCAGCGCAGATGTAGCAGCTGCCGGCTTCGCAGAGCTCGCGAACGGCGCGGTGGGAGCGCGTGGAGGCGGCGCGGCTGATGTCTTGAGCGACGCGCTGCCGGCCTTGACAGCGGCTGGCGAGCCGTGCGCGCTGCTCCTGTCGCCGTCACTGCCGCCCCAGTCGTCCTCGTCTTCATCATCGTCGCTCCAACCACCACCACCACCACCGGCAACGGCGGTGGCGCCGGCTGCTACCTGGACCGCCGCTGACGTGGTGGGGCGCAGCGGACTCGCCGTCGAGAGCGGCGAGGACCTTGTGGCTGCGTCGACGTGATGGGCGGCGCCGCCAGCAGACGGGAGGGGGGTAGAGCCGCTGGGTTGACTCCACTGCTTCGCCGCGGGCGGGGACTGCGTCGTCGGCAGCGCCGCTGGAGACGGCGAGCAGGTGGAGGACGTACCCGACGGTGCGCTCGCTGCAACAGGGTCGGAGCTGGCGGCGCTGGTCGCCGAGTCCCGTGCGGCGAGTTGCCGGTGGTGGCCCTCCAGCTTCGATAGAGACGCCTTGACAAGCGCCAGCGCGGCCGCGCGGCTCTCGGTCGACGTGGGGTCCACGGTGAGCGGCGCCACCGCGGGCACCACCGCCTCCGCGAGCTGCTTCGCCGTCAAGCACTCGAGCGCGCCGTGCAGCGACCGCAGCGCCGCCACGCGCGAAGGCTCGAAGGCGTCGCGCAGCATCGGGCGGCAGTAGGTCAGCATCACCGTCGCCCGCACCGTCGCCGGCGTGATGTGCTCCGACACAAGATGGAGCGCCACGGTGGCGTTGGCGCGCAGTGCGCCGTCGGGGTCGCGCTGCAGCTGCGCCAGGGCCTTGGGCACCTGCTCGCTAAGAACCGCCTCGGACAGATGCGGCGCGAGGTGGACGATGCCGCGCGCGCTGTACTCGCGGACGCTCGCCACGGTGTGCCCGAACCCCTTCGCGTAGAGCGGCCAGACCACGTCGTTGAGTGTCGCGGAGGACAACTTCGGCCCGTACACGGCGGCGCCGACAAGCAGCTTGTAGCGCAGCAGCACATCACTCGACCGGAAGAGCTGCACGAGCACCGGGGCGACGTGCGCGTCGAAGTCCTCGCCGGCGGCGGCGCGCTCCGCCACCTTCAGCACCGGGTCCGCCACCGGCCCCACAGACACGCCGGCCGGCCCACCACCACCGCTCACCTTCGCAGCGGCGGTGACGAGCTCGCCGAGTCGCGGCAACACGAAGCACAGACACGCCCTGAGGGGGAAGCGGTCCACCACGCCGGCCAGCGACTCAGCCAACCGCACCTGCTGCGAGAGGTCCATCAGCAGAAGCTCCGACAGAGCGGAGGTGTACTGGACAAAGACGCAGTCCTTCACGAACTCGCAGCTGTCCAGGACAACCGCGATGGACTTGCGCATGCGCGGGTTCGGTGCGGTGAGGGCGCTGCAGCCCTGATGCAGGGGCTTGGGCAGACTCAGCCGGCACGCGTTGCGCAGCTCCGCCGCGCTGAGGCTGTGCGCCAGCGCGTTCAGTCGGCCGTTCACCGCCTCCTCGGCCGTCACCCCCATCGTCTCGTACACAACACAAGCGAGGCCCCACGCATCCACCGCAGCAGAGGTGTCCCCACCACCACCACCACCACCGCCACCGCCGCCACTGCCGCTCAGCTCTGGCGGGCAGCGGTAGCCGGGGAGCATGCCGGCCCGCCGTGCGCTCTCAAACAAGCAACCGGTGGCGCCGCTCGCCACGTCGTCTACGCTGGAGATGAGCTCCAGCCCGAAGAGTCGCCAGAACCCTGACGTGGCGGCAACAAAGACGGCGCCGCAGTGGAGGTTGCCGTGCAGCAGGCGGTTCGACTGCAGCGCGCTGACGGCGCCGCCGATGGTGACGAGGCCGTAGGCGACGGAGGCGGCGTACTCCTCCGCCGAGTCTCCGTAGTAGCGTCTTCGCAGCGCCGCGCTCTCCAGCACATCCTTCAGCGACACGCACGGCTCGGTGGCGATGTACACCGTGTCGCGGTACTCCACCGCGCCGTGGCACTTGAGAAACCCGGGAATCATCAAACTCTTGGCACGTCGCATCGCATTCTGCGCCAGCAGCTTGATGAGCTCGCGACTGCCACCGCCGCCACCGCCACCCGCCGCCGCAGCGACGGAGCACGTGAAGATGGACACGCGTACTCGCTCATCGTCGCTCTGCGTCCCGGGCCGCACCGTCCAGCACAGCTGAGGTGTGGTGTACACGGTGTAGCCCGGGTCGTTGGGGGCCGGCGTGAATGGAAATCCCGGGATGTCATCGGAGAGGCCGATCGCCTTGAGGAAGAAGGCCATCGAGCACACAGACACAGACAGACACAGACAGACACACAGACACACAGACACAGACTGACACAGAGAGTGTGCCTCTGTCTGTGTGTGATGGAAGGGGTGATCGGGGGAGGTACTGATGTGTGCCGGCAGCAGTCAAGGCACGCTGGCCCGGTCGATGCAGAACTGCACGTTCGGAGAGAGAGAGTGAGAGAATGAGAGAGTGAGAGAGTGAGAGTGTGAAGCTCTTCATCGCTGGCGGTGCAGAAGAGTGGCGGGGAAAGGAAGAGAGAGGAGGAGGAGGAGGAGGGGGACGACGGATGCGCCGACCATCACAGCGTCGGGGAGCTGCACAGCGTGCACTGCTGGCATCCTCTCACCGCCGCAGGCGTGACACCTCTCTCTGCCTCTGCATGTGTGTATGTATGTGTATGTGTGTGTCTTCGTACACCTCCGTGTCCCTCTCCCTCTTGCCAGCATACACACACACACACACACACACACAGTGGGTGGACAGCGAGGGCAAGGAGGACGAGAAGGAGAGGGACTCTGTTGTGCGTGAAGAACGGAAGGAACAGGGGAAGAGTCTGTGCAAGACGACGACGACGCCGGAGAGACTTCATCAGATGTTCAACTCAGATGAGTGACACAAGAAGACGCGCTCACACACACACACACACACACACACACACACACACACGTACGCATGCACACATGGCACGCCCGCCTTCGAACGTCCCTCTGAGCTACTCCATCTCGACAGCGTCCAGGAAGTGCACCGTTCTTTTGCACGATATACACCCATACACATCAGACATGTGAACACAGACAGACACACACACACACACACGCAACGTACGCAACGTACACACACACACACTCACACAATATATACACACAAAGAGATATACAAACACACACACAAATGAAGATTCACGGTCACGACAGACAAGTGCCACACACACACACACACACAACACGTGCACACGCCCACATCACGCTGCATGTGCGTAGTGCCGCCGATACCGGAAGAGAGAGAGAGGGGAGGAGACAGTGTGCTGCAACGCGTCTCACTGCAGCGACGGCGGAGGAGAGACGGAGCGGCTGGACGCGCCGGCGCTACTGCTGCGGCTGTGAGATGAGCTCATCGGCGTTAGATACCGCGTCGAGTCACGCGGCGGCGCATCGCCGAGCCGCCGTGGCGTGCATATGATCAGCGCGTCCGGCGGCGGCAGCGCAGGCAGCGACTGGCCCCCGCGTATCACGTAGAGCTGTGCCTGCCGCCGTATCGCTGGTTGCTGCTGCTGCTGCTGCTGGTGGTGGTGGGCCTCACCCGCCGTTGTGACAGCGCTAGCCGGCGATGTTGGGGTGGAGACGCTGCACAGGACGCTGTTCGTGAGAGGTGGCAACATGGAGAAGAAATCGTGTGCGCTGCGCGCCGTTGAGGCCGGGCTGCTCGGCCCCTCGCTGCTGAGGAGCCCGTGCTGCCCCGGAGCGGGCACGGTGGCCGCGGCCGTCGTGAGCGAGCGCGGCGACCTGCCGAGCAGCGGCGATCCGTGATGTGACGGGACACCGAGCAAAGACGATGCGTTGGCGCTGCGCCGCGCAGCCGCTGATGCTGTGGAAAGCGAGAGAGCGGCGGGCGAGGTGTCCTCCAGCACACTGGGCAGAGGCGGTGGTGGTGGTGGTGCCGGAGATGCGAAGGGGAGCAGCGGCTGCGGCGGCGGGGCAGTGGAGAAGAGCACTGCGGCGGCAGCAGCGACGGGGGTGCAGGGTGTCGGGAGCTGCCGTGGCGGCAGCGGCGGTGGGAAGCGCGGGGTGTGCGCGCTGCCCGGGTCACCGCCGAGGCAGAAGGAGGACCGGCGGTGTGTCGGGGGCAGCGAGTGTGGTGTGGGCTGCGACGCCGGCATCTGCGACGAGCCGCGCGCCACCGTTGGCGTTGCCACTCCGGTAGCAGCAGTCGCGGAGGCGGAGCGGGCCGCCGACACCGACCCTAGCAACGTCAACAGTGGCACGTGCGGCGGCGACGCGATGGCGCCGCCACAACGTATCGCGGTGCTGCCGCAGCTGCTGAACAACTTCAGCAAAAGTGGAGACGCGACGTCGTCATTGACATCTGTACTCCCCTCATCGCTGTCGCTGTCGCTGTCGCAGCAGTCGCGCAGCCACGCCTGCTGCTGCTGCTGCTGCAGTTGGTGCGTTGCACCCCATGCTGTGGGCGGTGGCGGCGGTGGGGGCGGCGGCGAGCGCTCGGGCTCCGGCAACGCGGAGCTCTTCTCCGCGAGGGAGACGAAGGCCGGCGATGACGCGAAGGACGACGGGGAGCGCTCCGCCTCGACGGCGGTGGCCCGCGTGACTCCAGGCGCGCTGGTCCCCGCACCGCCGCCGCCGCTGCCGCCGACTGCTGACGCGCAGACGGCCGCGTGGCACCCCTGGGTTGGGGTGGAGGGGGGGCTCGGCAGCATCGGCCACACCGCCTCCATCGCCGCGCTGACGAGCACAACACCCCGCGCCAAGTCGCGGGGAGAGCGGAGCTCCGCGTTGCGCGGCGGCGGCGGCGGTGGCGGCGGTGGCGGTGGCGGTGGCGGTGCAGCGTGGTGGTACCGCGCCGTCGCCGACCAGGTCGCCGAGCTCTTGCTGTCCGCCACGCTGTCACCGCTGCTGCGGCAGCTGATGCTGGAGGGCGTACTCGGGCATGACGCAGGTAGTGATGAAGGCGGCAGTGGCGGTGGCGGTGGCGGTGGTGGTGGCGGTGGGGCGGTTGTGAGAGGTGCGGCACTGCTCGTGTCGATCACCGCCTCCCCGGCGATCACCACTGCGGTGAGTCCACTGCGGTTCGGCCCCGCCGCGCTCGCGTCCGCCTGCCGTTCACCACCGCTGCTGATGGTCGAGGTGGAGCGGGAGAGGGCGGCGACGGCGTCGTCGAGGACGAACAGCGCCATGCGCGGGTTCCGAGGCGGCGACGGCGCTGCATCCTGTGTCGGGGCGAGTGGCACAGACCAACGCGCCGTCGCCGTCGTCACCACACGTTCAGTATCATCGTTGTTGACGAACAGCGCAGCAGCAGGGGCAGCAGCAGCAGCAGCAGCAGCAGCAGCAGCAGCGTCACGTCGCGGCGAGGGAGGCGTGTCTGCCTTGCTCCCTTCAGTTGCCGTCACCGCTGCTGCCGCCGCAACTTCAGGTTCCAGGAAGAGAAGGGACACGTCGCGGCCGGCGTCGGACGGCGACGGCGGCGTCGTCGAGTCGGCTGCTGCCGCCGCCGTCCACGCATCAGCGCCGGCGTCGGCGCGGAGCGGCGGTGACGCGCCACGGTGGTCGGCGGTGTGGAGCGGCGCGCGCAGTGCGGCGAAGGGCAGCGACAGCCGCAGGGACAAGGACGGCGCTGAGCGCGGTTGGGCGAGCGGGTGGTGGTGGTGGTGGTCGTCGTCGTCGTCGTCCAGCAGCACCACCGACGATGAGCTGCTCGAGTACGTCAAACTTCCAGAAAGAGAGGACGACGATGAAGACGTGACGCTCAGGCAGTCGGCCGCAGTGTCGTGGACGTCGCCGCGCCGCACCACCGCCGGTGGCATCGATGCAGGGGCGGAGCGGTCAGAGCCCGCGTCGGCGCTGTGGCCCTCTGTCGCTGTTGCATACCGGCTGGCCACTGCACTGGCCGCAGCGTGCGCCCCCCGCGGGCTGCCGGCGATGCGGCGCGGGGGCAGCGAGTCGGTGGAGATGAGCGCCGACACCAGCGGACGCCTCGTTGCGTGGCGCGGCGACGGCGGCGGCGGCGAGGAAGGGAGAGAGATGGCGGTTGGCTCGGAGTACAGAGGAGTTGGCGGTGGCGGTGGCGGCGGTGCAGCACTCGTGGCGTCCTCGCAGCGCCGCACCGCCACGTTCGTTCGCTGGCGGCACTGGTCGAAGCACGTGGAGGCGGAGAAGGTGACAACCACGCCTCCACCGCAGCGCGGCGGTGAGCCGCTCGACCAGCGCTGTGGTCGCGACCGCGGCGTGGGCGGGCCGATGCGCAGACACGCCGCGGCCGGCTGCGGTGGCGGTGGCGTTGCTGGCGGTGGCGTTGCTGGCGGTGCGGCGGTCGTCTCTGCCGTGTGGGGGTGGTCGGCATCCACGTCGCCTCCAGGCTCACCTGCGCTCACGTCCGGAGGTGTGGAGCTGCCAACCGACGAGGGAGTCGGCGGTGTGGTCCTGCCGCACATGTCGCTGCCACTCATGGAGTAACTTACACAAATGCACACACACACACACACACACACACACAAGCACACACACACACACACACGTGGGGAGAGAAGAGAGGGAAGAGCAGGAGGACACCGATGACAACCACTAGCAGAGTGAAGGGGAGAGGGAAGAGAGGGAAGAGAGGGAAGAGAGGGAAGAGAGGCGCAAGTTAGGGAGGAGGTGGCACGCGACGGAGGGGCCCAGCCTCTGCGCAGCACCACCGCAAACACACACACAACACACACACAAGACACACACACAAGAAACACACACACACACGCCAGCACGCACACGGATGAACGGACCCTGACACGGACGCGAAACCCAAAGAAGAAGAAGAAGGAAACAAAAGCAACTGCTGATGGGGGCAAGAAGGAGAGGGAGTGACTGAAGGGATGCACGCACGGGGGAGGGAGGAGAGGGGAGGGGGGGTTGATGGGATGTGGCCAGCGATGGAGGGCTGCGCACGTGTGGAGGAAGGAAGAGAGGAGAGAGAGAGGGAGGGGCGGCGGCGGCGATGCAGTCGAGAAGATCAACAGCACACGCACGCACGCACGCACACGCCGGGGTGGAGGGTGGAGGAGGAGGAGGAGTCGGGGCGGTGGCAACAGATGTCCTCCGCTCACGCTAAGCGTCCACGTTGCCGCGTACACACACTCAGACACACACGCGTCGCTCCCCCCCGCGACGGTCAGCGCCAGCCACTTGAGTGTACGGAAGAAGAAAGACGTGTGGAGGGGAGGAGTGACGCAGGAAGGGAGGCGAGCGCACTGTTGACGTGACGGGGTGGGGCACACCTCTACTACACACACACACACGAGCGCCTGGCGCCGACGCGTGCTGCGTGACAGACGAAGGGAGATGGCGCTGATGGGGAAGGGAGTGCGCCTCCGTTCAACCAGAGAGGTACCACAAGGTAAGAAGATGCAGAGTATCCACGCACACGTGCACGCGCACGGCGGCCTGGAGGTGGCGGACCAGTGAAGGAGCGATGGTGTGCGCGACGGTGCAGTCGAACAGGAGAAGAGAGAGAGGAGAGAGGGAATAGGAAGACAGAGAGTGAGAGTAAACAAGAAGGAAGAGGACGGCGACACACACGGCGAGTGATGTCTTCCTCACCGACACATACAAGTACACACACACACACACACACACACACACAGGTGCCAACGTACTCTCACACGTGTTCACACACACACACACACGCATACGAGGCGACTATGTACGAATATGAGAGAGAGAGAGAGCGAGAGAGAGAGAAAGAGAGAAGAGAGTTGGGTGAAGGATGTGGTTGCACTCGTACGCGTGTGTGTGTGTGTGTGTGTGGATGTGTGTGCGTATGTGCCCGCTGAAGGAAGAGTAGAAGAGCAAGTTTTGATAGCACGCGTGCGTCTGCCGGTGTGTGTGTGTGTGTCTGTGAGTCACATGCGTGCTCGTGCACGCAGACGTGTCACGAGGTCCTTCTGGCAACTCCAGAGAAGAGAGAAGGAGGAGGAGGAGGAGGAGGAGGAGGAGGAGGAGGAGATAGTGATGGTGATGGTGGTGGTGATAGTGATGATAGTGATGCTGGTCGGGGGAGATGAACGAACTTCCATTCTTCTTTCCTGTGGCAGTCGGTGAAGAGTTACGTTGTCGAGTGAGGACAGACACACACATGCACACACAGACACAGACACACACACACGCACGCGCGTACTGCAGTTGTGCACCGGTGGCCGATCCGAGAGGGAAGGTGAGTGAAGGCGGCAGCGGGGGGTGAGGAGGTAAGTCAGACGGACGCCACGCCGCGTCCCGCCGCTCCACGCTGCGCGCCACAGGAGCACTGCTGTCGATCCCGGTAGCAGTGGCCACCGCACGTGGGGCAGCGCCAGTCACCCCTCGACCAAGACGAGAGCATATCGACCCGCAACCCGTCCAGCGCCGGCAGGCCGCAGCTCACGCACGCCGCATCGGAGGCCGTGTTCAGCGCGTGGCACGCGCAACGCCAGGCGCGGCCGTCGTGCAGCAGCTGGTGGTGCCACGCAGCTCCACAGTGGCGGCACGTTGCGACGCCGCGGCGGTACGCCAGCCGACGACCACCGGGGCCCGGCGCACCATCGCCGGCGACCTCCTCGTGCGACGGTGCTGCGTCTGCATCGGCGGCGGCGACGACCCTGTGCGAGGCGGTGTTGACACCATAGCAGCTCTCGCACAGCCACTTCGTGCACGAGGCAAAATCCCACGAGGCGGCCGCGTCGTCGTCTGGCGCGACGCGCAGCAGCCGGCGCAGCACATCGAGGTCCTCCACCTCGCGTGGCAGCCGGCAGCGTTGGCAGCTGTACGACGCCATCGAGTTCACCACCCCGCAGGCGCACCACCACATCGGCCATGACGCAGGCGTGACGCGGCCGCCGTGCAGAGGACCGTGGCAGTGCAGACACACCAGCCGCGGCGAGGACGGGGAGTGGCAGTGGCGAGGGTGGAAGGTGTCGGAGACCTCCGCGGGTGTCGCCTGCTCAGCCGCCCCCTCCGCGTCGCTGCCGAAGACGAGGGCGTTCGACAGCACACGCGGCCTGTCGCACGCCGGGCAGTCCACCGTGATGTCGTACCGCCCCCGCGCGCAGTTGCGGCACACGGACATCTGCAGCGAGTTGATCTCCTTACACGCCGCACACCGCCATCGAGTCGTGCGGTTGCGTGTGACGACGACGTGGCCGATCGGACGCGAGTCCGTCTCGATGGCGACCGTCAAGCGCGGCATCATGACCCGGTACCGCCGCGCGCCACCCTTGGCGGCAGTGCATGCCGAGCCACAGCAGCGACACACCGACGAGGCGGCCGGCGACGACGACACACACGCGTTCATCTCGCCGCAGTCCTCGCATCGCATGAGGTCGGGTCGGCGGCGCAGCGCGGCGATGTACTCCCATGCCTCGGCGTCGTGGCGGAGTGTGTGGCACGTCGGACAGACCGTGCGTGGGAAAGGCGAGAGCCGCGCTGCCGGTGCGTCGGTGGCGACCGCTGCGGCCGTGGTGCCCGCCGCCAGCTCGGCGCCATCTTTGGTGGCGGGCACGACAGACCAGCACTGCGCGCACACCCAACCGCCACTGCGAAGAGCTGCCTGGGCCTCCGCCGTCTCCTCCGCTGCAGAGAGCTGCTGCACAACCTTGAACGACAGCGCCGCTGCGACGATGGCGCCGTCCTCGTAGGCGGCAGCACCGGCGCCATCGTCACGCCACGCCACGCGTGCGTCGTGCCCGCCGCGCGCAGCCGCTGCGTTGTACTCCAACGCATCTGCCGGCCACGGTGGCAGCTGCCGCGCCGGTGACGTCGACGACGACGTCGCGCCTCGTGCGATGGTGCGGTGCGTGTGCGACGACTTGTCCTCCACAGCACCAACGGCGCCGACTTGGGTGTCGTGGGCGACAGGTGGCGTCGCTGCAGCCGTGGGGGAGTGGAAGGCAGACATACCACGCGGCAGGCGTGTCACGCGCTTCTTGTTGCTGGCGTTGCACAAAGGCACCGAAGTGTGCTGAGCGCGTCGCGCGCTGTGGATCGTTGCGGTGCGCGCGGCGGCCCTGAGCCGCATGCCGTAGAGCGCAGCCCACATGCTCAACACACACAGCTCACATGCTCTGCCGCCGCACACGCTGGAGAAAGGAAGAGTGAGAAAGGAAGTGCAATGCAGGAGAGGGTCGCGGCAGCCTTCCGCGTGTGTACATGTGTGTGCGTGCACATATGTGTGTGTGCGTGTTCATGTGTGCGTGGAGGTGGAAGAGGAGGTGGAGGACGGATGACGTGCATGTCCGGGTGAAGAGACGGAGGCAGAAGGGCCCCTCCCTCCTCACCCACCTTCAACAGAGCTCGAGAAGAGAGCAAGAGCGCCGCGCAGGCTGAGACGCCTCAGCACTACATCTCTGCGTGTGTACAAGTAAGTGTGTGTGTGTGTGTAGCGCGTCGATGAAGGAGTACACACAAGCACGTGCAAGGATCAAGACACACACACACACACACTTACTTGCACACACGAGGTACAGTCCAATGGTAAAAGGAAGGGAGAAGCCGCCACGTCCTCCTTCCTCTCTCCCTCTCCCTACTCGGATGATGTTGCCCGCACGACGCACACACGCACACTGCACACCATCAAGGCACATACAGACCAGCTCTCTGCAGCAGCGCCACCGCCTCCGCAACGCGGCCCTCGCGCAGCAGCGCCTGCGCCGCGCGCTTCGTCGCCTTCTCGCTGCGCCGCTCCTCGCGGAGGACATGATGCGACCGCCCCGCCGTGGGGCACACCGCCGCGCTTGTGTAGGCCGCGCCGCACCAGCGGCACACGACCTGGCCAGCGCTCGGGCCGCGGCGCTGGTGCAGCGACGGCGAGCGCCGCGGCGACGGGGACAGGACGAGCCCGTCGCCGCTGCCACTGCCGCTGCTGCAGGGGTGCCGCGCCGCCCGCGTCGCCTCCGCGTCGAGCGAGGCGCTGGGCTGCAACGTGGCGGACAGGCGGTGGACAGTAGAGCCGCGCGCCGCTGCTGCTGACACCGCCGCCGGTCGCGTCGGCAGCGGAGACGAGAGCCGCACCGCCGCTGCGGGGGCGCGGCTCTCCTCGTCATCGTCGTGCAGCGCAGCGAGGCGAGTCGGATGCGACTCGGGTGCTGCTGCGGGTGTGAGAGAGATGGTGAGGGAGGGCTCCGCTACGGTGTCCGAGTCGACATCGACGGCGGTGGCTGTGCTCACCTCCGCCGAGGTGGCGCGGGTGGCGGTGGCGGTGGTGGTGGTGCCGAGCGCATCCACCACCCACGGCGTGGACGACGATGGCAGCGCGGCGTGGTGGAGCGGGCCGCCGCTCACGCCGACGCCGCGCAGCGCCACGTGCGCTGCACCAGAGGCCTGCGACGGCGAGGCCAAACTGCCGCTGGAGTCGAGCGATGCCGCAGCGCCAAGAGCGGTGAGGGCGGTGGCGGTGGCCGGCCGTGCCGCTGCCGCCGCACCGCCGCACACAACGAGCACAGACAGCGACGGCACTGTCGTCGACGACCACGACGGCACGGCGCTCCCCCGCACGAGCGTCAGCGCGTCCCGCGAGGCGGAGCTGGGCATCGTGACGGCCCCCGCGCTGTCCGTGTCCGCGGCGCTGCCGCTGCCGCTGCCGCTGATGCCCGCCATCGCAGATGTCTGCTGCACCCCCGCAGCACCACCAGAGAGAGGGAAGGGAAGTGGCAACGACACCAGCGGCGCATCGCTCTCCGGCGATGGCGGCGGCGGGAGTGGGCGGCGCCGCCGCAGCAGCGCATGCCGCTCGCACAGCGCCGTCCAGGCCGCCGAGAGCGCCTCCCGAACGTCAGCGGCACTCTCGGCGATGCACTCGCGGGCGAAGGACTCGCCCTCCTCTACAGTGTGCAGCGCAGCAGCAGCAGCAGCAGCAGCACCGGTGGTGCTGGTGGTGGTGGTGACGGTAACCTCGCTGGTTGCCACCGTTGCAGATGTGTGCGTGTCGCGGGTGATGGCAGTGGATAGCACCGTGTCCGGCGTTGCCGCCGCCGCCGCCGCCGCGTCCGCTGCAGCTCGCACCGCGTCGGGTCGACCACGCACGTCCGCTGCACGCGCGGCGGGCGGAGTGTGCGGCGCCGCCTCCTCGCTCACCACAGCGGGCAGCAGCGGCACCACCACCGTGATGGCGGTGGGGGCTGTGTGCGTGGGAGCAGCGGTCGATGTGAGCTCGCCCTCGCTCTCCGCGTCCGCCAGCACCGTTCCGATGACAGAGGCGGCCGTGGCGCTCTGCGAGGACGGCGAGAACATGGACATCCACGGCCGCCACGTCCGCGTCTGGACACACTCGTCGGCCGCGCCGTCGTCGTCGTCGTCGTCGCCGCCATCGAGGCCGAGACGCATCGCCGACACGGGCGGTATGGCACCACTGCTCAGGCTCGCATGAACACCCCCGCCCGCGCTGTTGCGGATGCTGCAGCCGTCGCCATCGACGCCGACGTCTGCCTCGAGGCTGCGGTCCGGCGTGTCGTACGAGCGCACTCGCTTGATGGCCGCATCGCCGCCGTGGTGTGCGCGCCGTCCTGCCGCCTCGCTCAGGTCCCGGCTCGCGCTGCCGCCGCTGCAGCCTTGGTGGCTCCTTGAGCGGCGCCCGTGCCGGTCGTCGACTGCCAACGCCGGCGTGTGCGTCGTGTGCTCCGCCGCGTCGTCGCCGGTCACGGAGACTACGGGGGCGGGTGGTGGCGGCGACGACGGCGAGTCGCCACCCGGCGCCACCCCGGTCCAGAGCGCACCACGCGGACGCTGCCCCATCGCCAGCGCGCTGTCGGCGGAGCGCGGGCTGTAGGGCGACTGTCCGCCCGCGCTGTTGCCGCTCTCACCGCCGCGCTGGCTGACCTCCAGCGTGCCGCTGCCCTCGGAGTGGGTGTTGGGGCGGCGGCGGTTCCACCATGGCTGCCCCGCCTGCTGCTGCTGCTGGCCAGGCAACGGCTGCGACGCGGAGAGCGGTGCGGACGACAGTGGCACCGGTGCTGCCGCAGCGACGGCGGCGGACGCGCTGGCCGCGCTGTGCGACGAGGACGAGAAGCGCAGCAGCCCGCCCAGCGGCCGCCCCTCGTCCTCGCCTTCACTCGGCACAGTCAGTGGCGCCGGTGCACCGGCAGCGCCGGCAGCAGCAGCGGTGGTGACGCGCACAGACTCGAGGCTCCACGACGCCTGCCGCGACGTGAGCGCGGGCTGCGCAGCCGCCAAGGACACCTCCTCGCTGCTCCGGCTGCTGCCGTCGGTGTCGATGCTCGCGACACCGTCCGCGACGGGCACCGCTCGGGCCAAGTCACGGTGCGGCACGGCGGCGGCGCCACAGTACCCGGACGGCGCCGGTGCCGCGTATCGCGGCGCGTCGGAGTTGCGCCAGTGCTTCATCGCTGAGGAGCCGCGCACGTGCCCCAGCACCGGCGTGTCTGCACGGGAGACGTGGTTGGTCGGGGCGGTGCTGAGAGAGGAGTACAGGGGGCTGGTGGGCAGAACACCGGCCACGACGCCGGCAGCGCCGCCGAGACCAGCACCAGCAGCACCACCAGCACCACCAGCACCACCAGCACCAGCACCAGCACCAGCACCAGCACCAGCAGCGGCGAGGCTCTCGGCGGAGAGGCCGCCGCCGTCGGCGAGGTACACCTCTGGCAAGGTGTGGCCATCCAGTTGGAGACCGCCAGGCGGGGCCGCGGGGTCGAAGGCGTGCGGCACCGGCAGCGCCTCGCAGGGGTGCGCGGCGCGTCGACGCTGGAAGGCCGCCGCCGCCGCCGCCGTGGCGAGGAGCTGCGAGGAGGAGATGTCCGAGAGATCCACGAAGGCCGTGAAGGTGTTCCTGTTCGACGGCATCGGCGGCTCGTAGCGCGTCTGTGGCAGGCGGGGGACGCTGTCCGCGTAGGTGCGCGTGTAGCTCCGTGTGTGTGGGACACTTTGTTCGGACGGCGTGCCCAGCACGGCATCACGCGATGCTGTGGTGGTGAAGACGGCGTCCTGCGTCAACGGCTGCGCGCGTTGTGGTGTGCACGGCGACGGCGGTGAGAGGGAGCGGCGCTGACTGTGGCGCCGCCGCCGCTGCACCAGCCGGCGCAGGTGCCGACGGGGTTGGAGGCGGTGGTGGCCGCCGCGACTGCTCTCACCCCCTCTGCCACCACTCACGCCGTCCCCATCCCCGTCCACCTCCTCGCCCTCCTCGTCGCTCGCATTGCCGTCCGCGTCTGCGTTGCCGTGCTGCCACGTCGGAGGCGTTGCCTCGCCCCACGTCGGTGCCGCGCTGCTCCCCCACCACAAGACTGTGTCGTCGTCGTCGTCGCTCGCGCGGTCGCTCACAACAGCGCCACACTCGTCGAGACGCAGTGCACCACCACCGCCGCCGCCGTCGCCGCTGTCGACGAAGGCCGCAGAGGCCGCACCGGCCGCGTCGACACCGTTCACCACGACGTCCACATCGTCCTCGCAGTCACGAGACAGGAAGTGCGCCGAGCCCTCTCCCGCCTCAGCGCTGCTGCCACTGCTGCCGCTGCTGCTGCCGACGCCGATGACCCCGAAGATAGGCGACGTGCAATGATGTACACCGTCGTCGCCACCACCACCACCACGACGGCCGCTGCCGTTGCCGCCGCCGCTCACCTCTCGCCACTGCGCGCTGCCTTGACCGCCAACAGATCTGCGACGCAGCGGCTGCGGCAAGCGCGACGGCGACGTGGCGGTCGCCGCCGCAGGCGGTGGTGGTGGTACCCACCGCAGCAGCAGGCCCGCCTGGCCAGCGGGTGATTGCATGCCTTGCGAGGCGGACGTGTGTTGGCCGCACAACACCGACGCCGGGCCGCTGAACACGTCCTCGTTGCCGATGCTGAGCGAGAGAGGCGAGGACGCCAGCGGCGTCGGCGTCAGGCGCTCACGCCACCGCGGTGGTACAAACCGCGCCGCCGCCGCCGCCGCCGACGCCGACATCGTGAAGTGCTCCGGTGTCTGCCGAGGGTGCCGACGCGTCGGCTGGCAGCTGTTGCTGCGCGTGACGATCGTCGGGTGTGCGTCGCGGTCGCCGAGCGCGCGGGCCGCCGCCGCCGCGGGGTAGCCGCCGCCGCCGGAGTCGCTGCGGGAGGTGAGCAGCGGCGGCGGTGACCGAAGACGCCGTGATGGCGGGGTGGCGGCGCGGCCGGCGACCCGCTGCGTCAGCCTGACATCGCTCCGCCGCACGGGCGGGGGGAACACACCGCCACCGCCGCCGTCGCCGTCGCCGTCGCCGTCGTGCAGGTCGGCGTCCCCGTCCTCGCCGCCGTCTTCCTCGGCGCTGGCCGCGGCCTCCAGTCGCGAGTCGCTCGTGCTGTGCGACCGCGGCGAGGAGGGGCTGCTGCTGTGCACCCATGCGATGACGCCGAACGGCGTCGCGGCCCCGGTCTGCGAGGCGAGCAGCGCAGAGCTGGAGGTGAGCCGTCGGGACCGCGGCACGTGCGGCGTGACAGACGGCACACTTCCACGGGGCAGCAGCGCACCCGTGGCGGTGTCGGTGACCGCCACGGTGATGTGCGTCGCCGTGAACCCGGACGCTGAGACGCGCCGCCGCAGTGGCGCCTCGGGCGGCGGCGGCGGCGGCAGCACCAGCGGCCACTTGCGCGGCGGGGGCAGGCCGCCGTGCCCCGCCGCGCCGCCCCGCTCCTCGTCTGCGTCCACGGTGGAGGCGGTGGCGGTGGCGGAGGTCGTGTCCTCCTCCCCCACCTCGTCTCTCTTCCTCTCCGCCAGCGGTGTTGGTTGCTGCACGGCGGTGTTGCTGGCGTCGCTCTCGCGGCACGTCGGTGCAGCCGAGCTGCTTGTCGTGGCCCGCATATCAAGCGGTGGTGGCTGCGGTGACTCCTGCGCCGCGTCGCCGGCCACGGCATCGCCGCCCGAAGCGCGGCTCAGCTCAACAGATGGCGGTGTCTCGGCGACGGGGACGGCGGCGGCGGTAGTCGCGCGTGCATCGGCGAAGAACTGCGGCGGCGGCCCGCGCTGACGCAGCGCCACAGCAGATCGACGTCGCACCGGCACCACAGCGCCGGTGGCGGCAGGCGACTCTACCGCAGAGGTTGCAGCAGCAGCAGCAGCAGCAGCGTCCGCAGGTCCGCCACTCCCGGCAAACGCGCTCGCGCGCGCGCCCATGCGGTTCCACGCTGCGATGATGGCGAGTTGATTGATCGTGCGTCGGCCCTTCGCCGGCGGAGTCGTGGCCCGCGGAGGGACAGCGGCGGTGGTGGCGACGGTCGATGGCGACGTCGGCGACGACGACGCGGCGGCAGCGGCAGCGGCAGCGGCTGAGGCGGCCGGGTTGCTGCTCTCCGCCTCCGCTGCCGCGATGGAGAGCGGCGATGCCGCCGGCGAGTGTGGTGACACCCGCGCTGTCGTGTCCGTTACGGTTGTGGTCGACAGCGGGCCGGAGACGAGGATGCCGAGTGCCTTGTGCAGGCGCTGCGGCGGTGGATGAGGAGACGCAGGGTGCTGCAGCGTCGTCGGCGCGCCGTCGCCGTCCTCTCTGTCGCCGACATCGTCGCTGTCGTGGTCGGTGCCGACCATCACGGCCATGGAGATGCTGTGGTTCGCCGTTGAGGTCGGCGTCGTCGGCGCGAGTGGCGGACGACGCACGCCCCACATCGCGTCGGCGAGAGAGCCTGTTGGCGGCGGCGGCAGGATCGGTGCAGAGTTCGTGTCCGTCGACGTGGTGGCGTCGCTCGCCGTGCTGCCGGCGCGGGCGGCGGGGTGCGGCTCGCGCAGCTCTTCAGCACCGGCGGCCTCCGACGTCGCGCCAGTCTCCACCGCCACCACTGCGGTTGAGAGCGGCGCGTGACTCGGCACGGGCGGCGGCAGGCCGGCGGTGCGGATGCCGGCCGCGGCCCTGCTGCCGCTGCTCCTGCCGCCGGCGTCATCGTGGGTGGCGGACGCGGGACGACCAGCGTCACGGTCGTCGTCCAGCGCTGCGGCCGCCTCGGGCCGCGACGGCGACGGCGACGCCGTTGTGCGAGAGCCCGACCTCGCGCCGCGCCGCTGCCACAGAAACAAGCGTGAGTGCCTCTGCCAGAAGGTGCCGCTGCCGCCGCTGCTCCGTCCGTTGGAGCCGCGTGTGTCCCCCGCGGCGGGTGCGGTGCCCGACGCCGCCCGCCGACTGCCGCCACTCCCAGTCGAGCACGGCCGCTGCCCGGCTGCCGATCCCGACGCCACGGACGGGCTGCGCAGCGCACTGCTGGCGCTGGCGGACCTGCCGTGGCTCGGCGGTGCCGGTGGTGCGGCCGTCGATGGTCGGCGAGACAGCGCAGAGCTCGCCGCCGCCGCCGCCGCCGGTGGGCGAGTCGTGGAGGAGGCGGAGGCGGCGTCGCCGTGGTCGACGTCGGTGCCGCCGCCCCCGCCTTCTGGTGTTTGCGTGTGTTGTTGCTGTTGTTGCTGCTGTTGCTGTGGTGGTGGGAGTCGATCTGCGACTCTCGACTCCGACGCCGCGCCCATCAGCGGCGGGGACGGGGAGCGCCAGTCGGAGTGGCGAACTGGCGTCACGGGGCTGACGAGGTGACTGCCCTGCGTCATGGAGGACACCGTCATGGCACCTCCGGCCGCGGCGTCTTTGTGCGGGTGCCGGCGACCGGGTGCGCCTGTCCCCGGGAGAGAGAGATGCGAGACAGAGGTGGTGGCGCGCGGCCCACAAGGCTGCTGCGGTGGGGAGGAAGAGGAGGAGGAGGGCTGTGGCGCTGACGGGCCGCCCTGGGGTGTGTCGTGGCTGCCGCGTCGCCGACGCTGCTGGCCGCTGCCGGCAGCGCGCGCGGTCTCCGGGCTCGACCGCGAGCCGCTCTCGTGGCCGCTGCTGCTGTTTCCCATGATGTGGAGAAGCGCCGAAGTGCGGCGAGTAGTTGTGGAGGAGATGCAGAGCCGGCGCAGACGCGTGTGAGACGCACACGACTGCACTCGTGTGTGCTGACAGCGAAGAAGGAAGGAGGAAGACGACGAAGACATGTGTGGTTGTGTGTGGTGTGTGTAGCAGAGGCGGAGGTGACGAAGAGCGCAGCAGTGAAGGAGGGGAGAGAAGGTGATGGGGAGCTCTGCACAGTCGCTTCCCTCACTTCTCCACACATTACATCACCCGGTGAGCAGCAAACACACACACACACACGCACACACACACACACACGTACACGACGTCGGCAAGTGCAAGTGTGTACATACCTGTGAGTGTGTACATTTGTGTGTATCGAGTTGAGGTGTTTTGTTGTTGTTACTTCAGCTGTGCGAGTCAGTCCCGTTGATGCGCATCACTGTCTGTGAACCTGCGACTCCATGCGCCTCTTCCCGATGATGTGCGCAACCAACACACACACACACACACACACACACAACGTACACAGACACACACACACTCAGACACACACAGACACACACACGCTGTCACTGCGTCCGCGGTGGGAGGTGTGGCAGGATGCGCCGCGTCAGCGCCGCGGCCTCGTGCACCAGTGCCTTCCGCCGCTGCTTCAGCGCCTCACTGTGCCGCACTGGGATGCCATCTAAGCAGCAGATCCACTGCGTGAGGAGCTCATCGGCGGCGGCGGCGAGCCGGTAGACCCTCGCCTGCGCCTCTGCCACCGCCCCCTCGTCGACCACCTCATCGGCCGCGCCGTCGCCACGCGGGCGGCGCAGCGCCGTCAGCGCTGCCGCGGCGTCCTCCAGCTGGTCGAGTGTGTTGAGCAGAGGGGCCTCCTTCTGCCTCTTGATGCGATGCAGGTACCCAACAAACGCGCTCTCCGCCGGGTCGGTGAAGCTGATGTCGTCGCCGTCGCGCGACACGGCGGTGTCGTCGCCGCAGGTCGGCCCGCCAGCAGCGCTGCGCGGCGGCAGGAAGGCGCTCGAGCCTCGCCGCACCGCACCTCCGCTACCACGACACACGAGGCGGCGGACACCAAGCGAGCCAGCGACACAGCAGGCGAGCACCGCAGCCGCAGAGGCAGCGACACGCAGTTGTGGTGGCCATCTGCTGACGTGACGCGCAATGCGCCGCGCGAGAGTCGCGAGCGGTCGCCACTGCCGGAACTCGAAGGTCGCGGTGTGCGACGAGGCCGAGGCCGACGATGGCGCCAGTGACGATGGTGGTGGCACCGAGGCGGCTGTGGCCGGCGACGGCGATGCAGCCGCCGAGGCAGCGGAGGCCGACGACGTCCACGCGGCCCACATGAAGAGAGCGTGTGTGTGTGTGTGTGTGTGTGTGTTCGTTTACACCTGAGCCAACGATGACGCAGTAAGGGGCGTCGCGTGTGTCGCCGATAACGTGCCCTCACTGTGTGTGTGTGTGTGTGTGTGTGCATGAGCACGTGTGGTATTGAGAGAGGGTGAGAGTGGAGGTCGAAGAGAGCACGCCGGTGCAGGCGGGCGTGACACGCGCGACAGTCCTCCGCACGTGTGTGCAGCCACCACCTCTCCGGGGACGGCGATGGAGGAGCGGGGACGGGGAGGTGGGGAGGAGGACAGCACCGCGGCCACTCCGCTCTTCTCTCCCGCACTTCTGCTTCGTCCAGTGTGACGTGCGTCGAGTGTGCAAAGGTGCGACGGAGGAATCACTACGCCGGCGTCGTGTGTGTATGTGTGTGTGTATGCACAGCTGCTCACACGAACACGCCACCTGCATAGGTGTGGTGCACATCCTTCAAAGGATGCAGGGGGATGCGGTGCAGCAGCGGACTCACTCGCCCCACCACTCACCCACGGCGCTGGTGGACGCGTCTGTCGCCGGCTCCGCCGCCTCCAGCAGCAGGTAGAGCCGCACGAATGGAAGCAGAGAGCCCATCTCCGCCACGGTACGTCGCACCACAGCCCAGTCAGCGTCGCTGCACAAACGCACCGCACATCGAGTGCGCGCCTCTGTGTGGTACAGCGCCCACTTGTGCGGCGAGGCAGCAGGCGCCGCTCTGAGAGCGGTAGTCGACAACTCGGAGACCTCAGCACCGCTGCCGCTGCCGCTGCCGTCAACGTCCTCCTCGTCCTCCTCGTCCTCCTCGTCGGAGGCGGAGGCGGAGGCGGAGGCGGAGGACTCGGGGGACGTGGTCGCCGCCTCTGCGACGTGCGCTGACGTGGCGAGAGGTGTGGCGGCTGATGTCGCCCAGTCGCCGAACGCCGCGGCGAAGGTGCATCCGGGCGCTGGTGCCGGTGCGGCGCCATCGCGTCGGTCGAAGAGCACGCGGCTCAGCGCTGGATCGGCAAACTGAAGGGAGAGCCAGAGACGCCAGAGCAGCCCGACAAGACGTGTGCGTGGCCGCAGCGGCCGCAGCGCGAGAGAGAGAGGCAGACCCACGTAGTGCGCGGCCAACGACGGCAGCGACGACGGCACCCGCACCCGCCAGCGCGTTGCCACAGTCGCCACAGCATCAGCAGCAGCAGCAGCAGCAGCGGCGGCGGCGGCGGGGGTGGTGGTGGAGGCAGCGAGCGAGGCAGTCGCGGGCAGCGGCTCCGATGCGCGGGCACGACGGACGTGGGCAACAGGCGGAACAGAGCGGGTCTCCTTGTCCACTGGAAGCGGTGCGACAGCGTCTGTGGGCGACAGCGCCGGAGCCGCGCTATCGACAGCACCGGCAGTGGTGGTGGTGGTGGTCGTCGTCGTCGTGGGCGACAGTGGCGGCAGGTACACGTCCGCTGCCCGTGTTGTGAGAGTCGCCAGCGCCGGGTGCGTCGGGCGGGGGGAAGCAGCGCTGGGAAGCGCCGGTGTGCCACCGACTTGCAGCAGCGCTGACGACGGCCGCCCGCGCCGTCGCAACGCGTCTTGATGGACACCTCCACCATCTCCCGGTGCGGCGAGCTGGCGGGCAGCGGCGCGACGGTGCCGCTCCGCCATCGCCGGCGGGGCCGAGTGCCGCACCGACGCCTGCAACACCGCGCCTCTCTGCGAGCGTGTGCCGTGCCTCGTCGTGAGGCGCAGCACCTGCCCTGCATCTGGTGGCAGCGAAGAGAGCGAGGTGGACGGCGGCGCCAGACGCGGCAGCGGCGGCGGCGGCGGCGACGGCGGCAGTGCGCGAGGAGCGGAGTCATCGCCGGTGTCGCCCCACGCGAGGTAGTACGACTCCTCCACGGCAGAAAGCAGGGGTGTGTCCCGGCCGAGGATGGCGCTGCCTCCGCCGTCACGTTCAGACAACATCTGTGGAGGTGGGGACTGCATCGACGCGCCAGGCGTGGGCATCGACACCGCCGTGTGGTGCGCGCTGCTGCTGCTGCTGCTGCGGCCGCTGTTGCTGCTGGTGCTGCTGTTGCTGCTGGTGCGGCTGCTGCTGCGCTCACTGCCAGGCACAGGTGTGGCGGAGGAGGAGGCGTCACCGGCGGTGACCGCGCTGGAGTCGCGGGCGCGCAGGGCCTCTTCGGTGGACACGACGCGGTACCCGACGGGCAGCGCGCCCACGATCTCCACCGTCACGGGACACACGTAGTCCAGGTAGCGCCGCCTCGACAAAGGGTCCAGCTGCACCGTGTACGTGTAGGTGAGACTCTCCCGTCTCGTACCGGGACTGCCGCCACCACTGCGCCTGCGCGAGGTCGTTGCCGCTCGTGCGCCGTCCGCATCGGTGCCGTCGGTGCCTGTGGAGCCGGTGAGGGCTGCATCATCCCGTCGGGGGAACAAACACGACGCGGTCCGCGACGTGGATGACGGCGCACCGTCCAAGTCGTGGCTGCTGCTGCTGCTGCTGCTGCTGCTGCTGCTGCGGGTGACGCTCTCGTCCGCGGCGTCGTCAGTCGACGTCTCGTCGGAGCTGCCAGTGTGGCTGCTGGAGCCTCTATGTACATCGTTCGCTGGCGTGTCGGTGTGTCGGCGCAGACGGGCATCGCCCGAGCTGTGCTGCGACGCGGAAGAGGAGGACGCGGATGTGGTAGTGGTGGCGGTGGCGGTGGTGTCAGAGGACGTGGACGTGCGCGTCGGCGCGTCTGTCCTCGCGGCCGCCGCGCCGCTGATGTGGTGCGCGCGAGGAGGCGCCGGCAGACCTCCACCGTAGTTGTCCTCGTCGTCAGCAGCGTCGGCGTCCCAGCCAGTGCGGGAGGCGCCGCCAGTCGAAGCGGGGGACAGAAGCGAGCCGAACGCGGACGACGGCCGCGACGGTGACGGTGGCGGCAGCGGCGGCGGCGTCGCCGCGATGGAAGAGCGGCCGCGGATGAGGTGGGCACGCGTTCGACCAGGCGTGCGACGATGCGGTGGCGGCGCTGACGTCCCCGTGGCTGCTGGAGATGCCACCGGCGAGGCCGCCCTCGATGACACCGCAGAGGACGCGGCGACGGAGGCGGAGGTGCTGTCAGCAGCGGCAAGCGACGACGCGGACGACTCGGTCGCAGTGGTGGCCGTCGCCGTCGTGCTCGTGCTCGTGCTCCTGGTCGTGCTGGTGGTGCTGGTGGTGCCTCCCTCCGATGGCGGCGCGCTCCACCGCCACCGCCTCTCCTCCACAGCGTTGGCCGGGGCCGCTCGCCCGAGTCGTCCGCGCGCCGCCGGCTCCGTCTCCTCCTCCGCCGAGGAGGTCTCCCACAGCGCCGGCACGTCGCGGGAGAAGCGCGGCGGCCGCCACGGCGGCGCAACGTGCACCCGCGTCGGCGCGGCACCGCGGCGGAACGCAGCGCGCTGACGCTCCACGGCGGCCGCCAGCGACGCTGCCTCGCGGACGCGGTGTGCAGCCGGGGTGCGCGTGAGCCACTCGGCCCCCGCACCGCCGCACACCGCCTCCGCCGTGGCCAGCGGTGCTGTCGGAGCGGGGCTCGCGTGGCCGGCTGCCATGGCGCGCAGCACCAGCCCCTCCGCCGCCGCCTGCCGTGCAGTGACATCGAAGGTGGACAGCGGCGGGGAGGCCGGCGCAGCTACGTGGAGCTGCGGTGTGGGGGGCGCCATCGTCGCCACGTCAACGAACGCCGCCGTCGCCGTCGCGCAGGACACCGTCACGGCACCGCCGTCGTCCACCCCCTGATCCTCGCCGCCCCGGCTGGCGGCGGTGTCCGTGGCCTGTATGCTGGCACTGGCGTCCGTCGCCACGGCGCGCGACGTCGTGTGGTCGATGGGGGCCGTGGCGACCGAGCCTGGCGACGCAGCGCCGAGCCGCAGCATGAAGGTCTCGTCGTACACCGCCTTCAGCCTCGCACGGGCCGCGGCGTCGCTGGCCTCCTGCGCCGCTCGCTGCTCACGCTGAGCGCGTAGCTGCTGCTGCCGTCTCTGGTAGTGCGAGAGCAGCTTGGCACGCAGCAGAGCCTCCAACTCGCTGGTGGAGCGGCCCTCGCAGTGGCCGGGAGAGGGCGCCTTCGCTGGTGACGGAGTCGCCGCGACCGCCTGCGCTGCGCTCGTGGGTCGCAGCCGCGCGCCGGTGGCGGTGACGTCCGCCGCAGATGCGGGGTGGCTCCCAGCCGGCGGAGAAGAGAGTGGCGAGACCGGGACGGCGCCGTTCAAGCACAACACGGCCGGCGGCGGCGGCGGCGGCGGCGTGGGTGGCGCGCTCGCCAGCGCGGTGGTGGACAGCGCCGACACCGACACGCGTTGGCGAGGTTGCCGCGCCGGAGTGGACCGCTTCAGCGCCGTCTCGCTCGCCGCCGGCGCACCAGCGGCGCTGAGCACGTCGGACACACGGCGCTGCGTCGGCAGCTGCCCCGCACACTCTGCACTCGCTCGCGGTACTCTTCTGCGCTGCCAGTAAGGACTGTGCGGACTGTGCGGACTGTGCGGACTGTGGGGACTGTGGGGACTGTGGGGACTGTGAGAGACGCCGGTGCCCACGAGCGGCGTCGGTCCGGTGGTGGTCACCGCGATGTGTGGGTTCGCCCGCGACACGAGGCCGGCGTAACGCACCGGCGGTGAGGGGGCGGACAGGAGCGGCGTGGTGCCGCCGCGCGCGTCCGACGGTGCGGGCTCGCCTGCGGCGCTGGAGTGCAGCCGGGAGGCCTCCGCAGATGGCGGCGGTGACGGCTGCTCCACAACGCTGCCGCTCCGCCTCCGCCGCCGCAGCTGCTGCTGCTGCTGCCGCCGCCTCTCAGCCGGAGTGCCGGCGTCCTCGCTGGTGGAGTCGCGGGCGGCGCGCTCCACGAGCATCACGTCATCGCAGCCGGCGGAGAGCGGGATGGCAGAGAAGACCTCCGCATTCTTCAGCCACGGGATGTTCTCCACGAGCGCGCACATCTCACTGCGCGTCTCGGCACCGATGGGACGGTCCAGCGGCTCCTCCTCGTCGCCGCCCGCCACGCCGGGCACATCCACATCCATCGCCGCTGCAGCAGCAGCAGCAGCAGCAGCAGTGCGGCGCTCGCCCGCGACGCTCGTCCCCATCAGCAGCGAGTCCTCAATGAGAGCGGCGTCGCCGTAGAAGCACTCGAGCGCAAACGGCGCCGCCGGACGCAGCTGCAAGGACGCACCGCCTGCCCGCTCTTGCGAGCTCGATGGCGGCAGGTCGGCCGCCTCAGCAGCAGCAACAGCGTCAGTGTCGCCTGCGTCGATCGCCGCCGACCAGGCCGCCTCGCCATACGCCACCCAACTCAGCGAGAGAGGAGTCCCCAGCACGTCTCCGCTACTCGCGACGCGAACAGCCCCGGAGCGCGACGTCGGCGGCGACGTCAGCGAGACGGCGCGCGACACCGCCGCCCTCTCCTCTCGCGCGTCGGCTGCGGCGCGGCTGCCGAGGCGCTCGCGCTGCAAGGCGGGCATCCCCAACAGCAGGTCTCCCAGAGAGGTCTGCACGCGGATGGCGAGCGGCGTCGTGGACGCGCCGCCACGACTGGCGCCTCCGGAGGCGGCGACGGCGGCAGCGGCAGCGGCAGCGGCAGCGGCAGCGGCAGCGGCGGCTGTGGTGGTCGTGGTCGAGGGCCGCGAGGTGGACGACAACGACGACGCTCGCCGCTGTTGTGGTGGCTGTGGCAGGTGCGAGGGACGCCGGATGGAGGCCGCCGTCACGAGACTGCCGGCCCACAGCGCGTGCTGCTCGCTGGCGGAGGGGCCGAGTCGAGAAGACGCCACGGCGGCTGCACCAGCGGCACCATCGGCAGCGTCGGCGCGCGGGGAGGAGCTGCGCCTCACCGCTCCCACCGACGGGGGGCGGTGCAGCGACACGCTCGGCAGCAGCCCGGTGCTGCTGCCGCACCGCGAGGCACCGGCGCCGAACGTGCCGTTCAGCAGCGCCTCGGCGGAGGGACGCTCCGCCGGGTCGAGCCGCAGCATCTGCCCGACCAAGCTCACCACGAGAGAGTGCATCAGCTGCTCCGACTGCATGAGGGATGCACCGTAGAGCGTCTCCAGCACAGCCCGCTGCGGCGCTGCGAAGATGTGCGGTGTCCGCAGCGCTACGGTGTCGTAGACGCCCTCCGTGATGACGTGTATCTGCGCCAGGACGTTGTCAGCGGTGAAGGGCAGCCGCAGGCAGTAGAGCTCGTAGAGCACGACGCCGAGAGCCCAGACATCGGCGCCGAAGGAGTAGGGGTCGCCCATGCACAACTCCGGACAGAGGTAGAAGGGCGTGCCGACGAAGGTGGTAGTGAAGGGCACCGCCGGCTGCAGCAGCTTCGACACACCGAAGTCGCCGAGCTTCACGGTGCCGTCGTGCTTGGAGAGGTAGATGTTGGAGGGCTTGATGTCCCGGTGGATGATGCACAAGGCGTGCAGGTACGCCAGCGCATCGAGGCACTGCTTCGCGATGTCGGCGACGAGGAAGGACTCCACCCAGAGCTGGTCCGCACGCAGCGGCAGCATCGGCGGCGGTGGTGGTGGTGGCGTTGGTGACACAGCCGCGGCGCTGGACGTAGCCGCAGCCGGCGCGCCGGAGAAGCTCGGCCACTGCGGCGGGTCAGCGAGACCGTCAGCAGCAGCGGCGCCGGCAGCGTCTGTGGCGCCGAGCGGGGTGGCTGGCATGGCGGCCGAGGACGCGTCGGACACCCACGTCGTCGCACCGTCACCTCCCCACCCCATCGGCGGGTGCGGCGCGGCGCGCAGGCTGCTGGCGAGACGCTCGCGGTGCAGCCGACTGCGACTTGCCCAGTTGTCGCCGTCGCCGTCGTCTTGGCACGCACTGCCGGTCGTGCTGTGGCGCCATCGCTTGTGTGGCGACGACGTGGTGAGGTGGGCCACGCTGGTCGCACCGCCACCCTCCCCTTGCCCGCAGTACCGTCGGAGCAGCGAAGCGAGGTCGCCGCCGTCCATGTACTCTGTCACGAGGCAGAGCCACTGCGTGCGGAGGCCCGGCGACGCTGCCGTCGGCGTCGCGGCGGCGTCGTCGTCGTCGCCCTCGTCGTAGAGGAAGGAGTCGTAGTAGGCGATGATGTTCGGGTGCTGCACGTTCTGCAGCAGCGACACCTCCGACATCACGAGCAGCACCTCCTCGTCGGACAAGGCGCCGAGTGCGACGGCCTTGACCGCCACGTGTTGGCCGTGTCGCACACTCGTGGGCTCCTCGTCGATGCACAGGTACACGGTACCAAAGCCGCCCTGGCCGATGAGACGCAGCGGTCGGTAACGCGGCCAGCGCGGGAGACCCGCCTCCATCTCCTCCTCCACCGCCACCGCCACCTCTGCCATCGTGGGCTCCCCCCTCCCCCCTCCGCGCGCCGATGTGATGGAGCGCGGAGACCCCCCAAGCAGTGGGAGGAGGGGGGGAAGCGCGTGCACAGACACACACACACAGACAGACAGACACGCACAGATGATGACGATGATGGTAGTAGATGAGAATGTAAGGAGAGGGAGACGCTTCCTCTCTCTCCTCGCCCCCCCCCCCTTCACACGAGGCACACTCTTACGTCAGACAGGCGCGCGCTGTGTGGGCAGCGCAAGCAGCGACGACTGCGACGCGACGGTGGCACGTGCGCGTGCACCAGCGTGTGCGGTGAGCACAGAAGTGCAAAGTCACACACGTCTGCATGTGCATGTGCATGTGCATGTGTGTGTGTGTGTGTGTGTGCATGTGTGTGAATGTGTGTGAATGAAGCAGCGAGAAGGTGGAGACAGAGACACGAGAGGCGAGTAGAGGAGTGTGCGCAGTCGTGCCTGGAGAGTGTGTGCGCTGCGTTCCGGCGTGGACACGTGACAGCGACATTGACGCCGTGCAGCGACCGAGGTGTTGCAAGGACACTCGACGCAAGACACACACACACACACGCAAAGTGAGAGAGAAGCACATGTAGAAGAATGTGTTGGCACGCCACTGGCTCAGGCTGCGAGGGCCGACACGCGGTGTCCGTGATTAGAGAGACGGTGTAACTCACCACACGAGGCGGGGAGATGGACACACACACACACACGCACACACACAAGCGCTGCAAGACGTGGTCGTGCCGAGCGCATATCTCGGGGAGAGGGAAGGGTGGGGGAAGACAAGAGAGGAGGAGAGGGGGGAGGGGGAGGTCGCTCCCGCTGACACAAGGAGGCGGGGACATGGGCTTGATGCCGCGAGGACGCCGCTGAACAGAGGTGACGACCGCTACCACACGCACGCACGCATCCTGCTCGCAGCATCACAGCCTGTCCGTGTACTCCAGAGAGTCAAGCTCTCCAGCTCTTTTCTTCTTCACTGTGTGTGTGTGTGTGTGTGTCCTGCTGCCTCCCCGCTACACCTCCACCTCTGTCCCATACATCATCCACGGATCCACCGCCCAGATCAACTGTGGGAGGTGGACGCTGTGTGCGTGTACGAAGAGGCGGGACAGAACGGTGATGGCGACCTTCATGCCGGCGTCAACAGCCGTGCTGGTGAGCAGGGAGGACAGGAGACGTGGCACACACACACACGCACACACACACACACATATCTTCGGCGAGTGGGAGAGGGACGGCAGCACCGGCGAGACGGGGGAGAGACGCGTCACATGCGAACCTCCAAAGAGACTTTACACGTTTGTTTGTTTAAAAGATAATAAAAACGAGCCGGAGGAAGGAGAGAGAGAGAGCGAGAGTGTGTACACACATGTATGCTTGGCGTCTATGCGCATGTATGTGTGCGAGACACACGCACATACATGTACAACCACGGCTAGAGAGTGGGGAAGAGAGCGGGTGGGGAGAGAGATGGGGAAGACGAGGACGACTGCCACGGCAGCAGTGGAAGAGGGAGGGGAGGGGAGGCGAGGGGGCCTACGCTCAGCGTGCGCATGCTGGAAGGAGGGGGGACTCCATCTCCCACTGCAATTACACACACACCTGCACACACCTACACACGCCAACTGTCCTCTTCTCTTCTCCATCCCACGGCAGATCCACTGTCTAGAGCTTCGCTGGGTAGCGGGTCGCCTCACCGTCACGCAGGGTGAAGATGTGCCGCAGGTCGCGGTAGCGGTCGTTCACCTCGAACCCGTAGCCGACGATGTACTTGTCCGGCCCGTCGATGCAAGCGTACTCGGGCTCGAAGTCCACCTTGCGCGCCGCCGGCTCCTTGTTGACCATGACAAGCGTCTTGATGCTCTTGGGGTTGTACTTGCGAATGATGCTCTCCCGCAGAAAGCGCAGCGTGCGGCCCGAGTCACACACGTCCTCCACGATGAGGACGTGCTTGCCACGCAGATTCTCAAACTTTGCGTCCATCAGCACCGAGATGCTCCCCGTGCTGCGCGTGCCGGAGTTGTAGGAGGCGAGACGCACGAAGTCCACCACGTGCGGGAGTCCGCAGTCGCCGAGGTAGCGGATGAGGTCGGCGGTGAAGATGTAGCTGCCCTTCAGCACGGAGATGATGATCAACGGGTTCTCGAAGCTGATGGGCGCCTCGGGCGCCTCCTCCATCTGCGCCGCCACGCTGGACGGCAGGCGTGAGTCGCGGTGGTGGAGAGACCGGTAGTCCTTCGCGATGGCCTGTGCGGTGGCCTGGATGCTGCGCTGGATCACATCCTCCGTGGCCACGATGCCGGACGCCATGGGGTACTCGCGGCCGTCCACGCTGACCTTCCCATTCGCATCCACCACACCCTTGCAGCGGTGGCTCGGCAGCATTGGCTCGCGCTAAACGCTATCTGTCTGCGTGTGTGTATGTGTGTGTGTGTGTGTGTGGAGCTGGCGATCTTCTGTGCGCTCGTCGCTGTGGTGGTGGCGGTACACTCAGCTTGTGTAACACTGATGTGCAGAAGCTGCGTGTGTCGGTGCTGCGATGTCGCGTAGGACAACGGAAGAGATCAGAAAATTGTGAGCGTGTGTATGTGTGTGTGTGTGGTGGCGCAACAACACGAAGAGAGAAGGAAGATGTGTGTGTGTGTGTGTGTGTGAGGACAGAGGAGGGAGAACGGAGACTGAATGGATGCAGGGCAGGCGGTGCGCCACCGTGTTCATCAGAGGTGGTGTACGAGTGCGGGGAGGGCCAGCACAGACACACACATTCACTGCAGGTGAAGACACAACGTCAAAGACAAAGAGGAAGTACATAAAAAGAGAGAATAGAAGAGAGAGAGAGGGGAGCGGGCGGGCAGTGTACGCATACGCACGCCTGAAGGTCAGCCTGTGTGTCTGTGTGTCTCCGTGTGTCTCCGTGTGTGTGTGTGTGTGTGTGTGTGTGTGTGTGTGTTGGTGCACCAATCTTCAATCCCCAGTGGCTATCACGCTCCACAAGGTCGAGTGCCGTCCTCGCCTCCAGGGATACAAGATGTGTCATCATCATCATCATTATCATCAACACACACTTAAGACGAATCACTCACACCCGACGAGGAGGAGGACGGGGGACTGATGTGAAGTGAAGAGAGAGAGAGAGAGACAGGGAGGGAGGGACAGGGAAGAGAGAGACGGTCAACATGTCTCCGCCCGCCCGCCCGCCCGCCCCACCACCACACACGAAGACTTCACACAGAGGGAAGAGTGTTGGGACGAAAGGTAGATGAAAGAAGGGAGAGTGTCTGTGTCTGTGTGTGTGTGTGTGTGTACATCACAGACACACACACACACACACAGACACTCCCACGTGCACTCTCTACAGCTTACTCGACGGTGTCTTCTCGTAGTACTCCTTCTTCAGCACACACACATCGCGGAGCTCGCGGTACGCCTCCGCGTAGTCCATGCCGTAGCCGATCACAAACGCATGAGGGATCGTGATGACGGGGTAGTCCACCAGCACATCCACCTTGCGGCCCGACGGCTTGTCGAGCAGCACCACCGTCTTGAGCGACGCAGGGTTCTTGGCAAGCATAAGCCGCATCAAGTACTGCAGCGTGATGGCGCTGTCCACGATGTCCTCCACGATGAGCAGGTGGCGGTCCTCAACGGACTCGCGCACGTCGAGGAGGAGGCGCACCTGCCCCGACGTCTCGACGCCGCTGCCGTACGAGCTGGCGCACACGAACTCCACCTTCACCGGCACGCCCTCGTCCGCAAGGAAGCGAGCGAGGTCAGCGGTGAACATGAAGCTGCCCTTGAGCACACAGAGCAGGTAGAGCGGGTTCGCTGTGGTGAGGTTGAACTTGGCGTAGTCCCGCGCGATCCTCTTTGCGCACTGCGCCGTGGCGGCCCACACCTGCTCCTCCGTCACGAGTGTGCGGGCGGCCATCGGGTAGCAGCGTGGCGCCGCGGCACCGGCGGGGCCGGACGGGGTCCTGGCAGAGCCACCCATGAGGAGTGGAGGAGAGAGAGATGGAGAGATGGAGAGATGAGCAACACGTCCTCACACCAGTGTGTGTGTCTGCGTGTGTGTGTGTCTGTGTGTGAATGGTTGTATGTGTGTGAATGGTTGTATGTGTGTTTGTGTATGTAGTTGTGTATATGAGTGTTTGGCACCGGTGTCCCGCAGAAGACTGCCGTGGTAACGTACTTGTGTGTATGTGTGTGTGTGTGTGTGTGTGTGTGTGTCGAACCAGCGCACGTGTTGTCAACCAGGGGCAAACAGCAAAATGCAATCCAGAGAAGAGGAGGTGATGGTGTTGGTGATGGTGGTGCAGGCGAGGCGCAGACAGACAAACAACGACACCATAGGAACAGCCGATGCGGTGCACAGCGTTGGTGTCTGTGAGTATGTCTGTGAGTGTGTGTCTGTGAGTGTGTGTGTCATCTTCGAGCAGCACACGGTCCCTCTGCATCCTTCACGCATGCACTACAATCCACAGAGCATGACAGGCACACTTTCACGTCCACACACACACACACACACGCAAAGAGACGCGCGGCACCAGGTTGGTACGGCGGCGCATACAGCCAGCCCACCGCGGGTCCATCTGCGCTACTGCAAAAACAACTCTCAGACTTGTTTCTCTTGCTGCTGCTGCTGCTGCTGCTGTCGCTGCTGATCTCGCTGCGCCGCGACAGCCTTCTGCAGCTCCGTTTGATTGCGCAGCAGGGCGAGCTCCCGCTCCCGTGCTTCCTGCGCCTCCCGTCGCTCGCGCAGCTCCCGCTCCCACGCAGTCTCGGTGAAGCGAGCGTTGCGCTTGTTGCTGCCAAAGAAGTTGTCGTTGTAGCTGCCGATTCCCGTGATGGAGGGGCTCATCTGCGCCCAGTCCCGCGCCACCAGCGGCTCCTGCTCCAGCTCGCGGCTCCGCACGTAGTGCCGGCGCACCCACACCCAGAAGACCAGCGTCCACACGGTGCACAGGGTGAAGATGATGCGCTTGTCGCGTGTCATCATGTCCTGCTCATCTCGCATCTTTGACAGCGCCTCGCGATTGATCTGCAGGGATGCCTGCTGCATGCGGCCGTGCACCTGCGACAGCTGCATCGTCTTGTCGTGGTAGTCGAAGATCATCTTACGGAAGTGGTGGTCGGCGTCGTAGTGGAAGTTCTCGTAGATGACACGCAGCTGTCGTATCTGCTCGTCGCGGGTCTGCAGCGTCGCGGCCAGCTCGTCGTCCGTCATGGCGCGGTACGTGTCGATGGTGGGCCGCGCAAGGGCCCCGTCCGCACTGTCCGCCTCACCGTCCCCACGCCCTGTGCCGCCGAACCCTGTCGGGGAGCACGTCTCCTCCCAGACCGGTTTGGAGGACGAGGCGGCGCCGTCTGCACTGCCACGCGGCGACTCGGCGCTGCTGCTGCTGCTGCTGCTGCTCTGGTGATGCCGCGTCAGCAACTCTCGCTCTTTTGCATGTCGCTCGTGGACGCCGCCGTCGTCGCCGGTGAAGGCGGCGGACGAGAAGCCGCCGGTGGAGGCGGCGAGGCGGCGTGCGGAGGCGCGAAGCAGCATCGTCGTCGCGCCGCTCCGACCCACGCGCTGCAAAGGGAGGAGGAGAGGAGCGGAGCGGAGCAGCACCGACTGTGTCGGCGAGTGAGGTCGAGGGCACGTACAGTGGCCACACACGTCTGTCGCGGACGTCGACGGAGGGACAAGAGCGCTGAACCTGCACGACGTCACCACAGATGTTGTAGATGAGCCAGAGTATGTGTGTGTGTGTGTGTGTGTGGGTGAGTTGGTGTGTGTGTGAGAGCAGTGGCAAGAGGAAGGGCAGGAGGAGAGGAGAGAAGGGAGTCGAAGGCAGACAAACGAGCTACAATGGACAGAGTTGAAGAGGAGCTTGCATACCTCCCTGTGTTGTGTGTGTGTGTGGGGGGGGAGAGAGAGGGTGGAGGTGAGTAAGGCAGAGTCGAGCTTCATCACACACACACACACACACACACACACAGATGTCACGCCTCTCGGGATGCACATCCCCCCCTCCTCTCCCTCCAGGCGATACCGCCTGTGTGCAACGTGGTGGAGAGGTGGAGAGAGTCGGAGGTGGACAGCACAAAGATCGAGAGAGAGAGAGAGATGGCGGAGAGGAGGGGCTCGGCTGCCTTGTAAGCCGCAGCACAGACACAAACAAACACACACACACACACGCACACGCACACACACACGCGCGCCGCGCGTCCGTCTAGTAGTCGCTCCCCCTGGAGAGGATCTCCTTCGCGGTGGGGCCGAGGTAGATCGTGTGCTCGAACTGCGCCGTGTAGCTGCCCTTCACGTCCACCAGCGGCGGGTACTTGTTCACCGCGCCCTCGTCCACGAGGCGGTTGAGGTTCATGAGGTGGCGGTCGAAGCCATCGCGGTCCAGCCACTTGCGGCAGAAGGCCAGCGTGCTGTAGGACTTGTGGATGTGTCGGAGGAGCTGCTGGGCCTTGTCAGAGCGCAGCTGCATCGTCTCGGCGCCGGCCTGCATCATGTAGTGCGAGCACTCGAGGTCCTCGCTCACGTGCCCGCGGCCGGTGGAGCCGAAGGTCTCGATGGCGAACACCTCCCCCTCCTCCATCTTGGTCTGCTCACCGCCGCGGACGATCGGCACGCTCTTGCCGCTGTGGATCGTGTACGGGGCCACGTTGTGCCCGGACAAGTTGCGGATGCACTTCACTGGGAACACCTTGCCGTTGATCTCCACCTCGTGCGACTCCATCACCTCCTCGATGGCCGCGCCGACGTCGCACAGACGGACATCGATGCCGGCCTGCTTGATGCCCTCGTTGGTGGCCGCCCTCACCGCCTCCAAGAGCGGGTTGAACATCGGGTTGAAGGCGACCGTCCACGCGCTGTCGATGATGCGGCCGTTGACGTGCGTGCCGAAGTCCACCTTCATGACATCATCGTAGCTCAGCACGACCTTCTCCTCCCCGGTGTTCGGGGTGTAGTGCGCGGCGACGTGGTTGAGCGAGCACCCGGTCGGGAACGCTTGCCCCCGCAAGATGCCGTCCTTGCCGATCAACTCACTCAACTTCTTCTCGATGCGGTCGGTGATGAGCATCAGCGGCAGCCCGGGTTTGATCCAGCTCTGTGCCCACGTGCGGACCTGCCGGTGCACCTCCGCCGCCTCGCGCATCTCCTGCAGCTGCGGCTCGCTGGCGCGCGCAAGAGCTCGCTTCTCCTCGCTGCTGTGGCGGAAGGCGTTCACCTCGCCGGGGTGCTCGACCAGCTCTCCAACAGGGAAGCTGCCGGCCGCGTACTGCCGCGACACCGGGACCGTCGGCTCGGGCCACGTCTGCCGAGGCAGGCCGGCTGCCGTCTGCGGGTACGGGTTGTCCGCGTGGTCCGCGGAGCTCGGCAACACCGGCTCATCGGCCGCGAGGCTCTTGCGCAGCGCAGCCGCACCGTTGCCCCCGCCGTTGTGCGCGCCACCGCCGCCGCTGCTGCTGCTGTTGTGGTTCTTGGCTGCCTCGGCTTTGGTCGCCTGCACGGCGGCCGCCAGCAGCGCGTCGAACTCATCCCCGTCGTCGCCCTTGCCCTTCCCTTTGCTCTTCTTAGCGCCACCGTTGTGCTGCTGCTGCTGCTGCTGCTGTCCTTTGCCCTTCGCAGCGGCGGCGCCGGCAGTCTTGGGCGGCATGACGCGGTCGTGGCGATGGAGTACGAGATGGAAGAGGAAGAAGAAGAAGGAGTAAATATGTGGTGCAACGGGTGGCCTCGTCTACACGGCCCACCTTAGTCGTACTTAAGCGCTATCGATTAGTCTTCCTCACCGTATGTGTGCGTGCCAGTGCGTATGTGCGTGTGTGTGTGTGTGTGTCTGCTCTCTGTGTCTGGTTGCTGTGATGGGTGGGAGCCGATGCGGTAAGCCGCCGTGACGTGATGCGCCGATGCACTGCGCTCGCAGGACATGAAGGCGGAAGATTGAGGGGGGCAACAGCGGCGTGAGTAGATGCATGGGTGTGTGGTCTGCAGAGAGGGAGAGCAGTGAGGGTGAAAGAGTTGTACCCTCTCGCCGTGCACAGACACACACAGACACACACACACACACACACACACACACAGCGTGTGCATGCATGCATGCATGTGTGTGGGTGGGTGTGTGTAAGTGTGTGTGCATGCAGGCGTGTCAACAGAGGCAGCAACACCCACTCCGGAAGCCGCATTTGGAGAGATGACACGCGTCTCGTCCAGCACCAAAGATCGGAAACAACAACAACAACAAACAAACAAAGACACAAAGAGAGAGAGAGAGAGACGTCCCCGCAACACACACACAAACACACATGCACCCATGTGCACCATGCGTGCATGCACGCAGGAGTGCAGGGGCATCGAGCAACCAAAGCAGAGATCAACGAAAAAAAAAAAAAAAACAAGCGAACACGCCGCTGACACTTCTGTTGTTGTTGTTGTTGTTGTTGTTGTTGTGTGTGTGAGTGAGGTGGGAGGCGCGGTGTCCAACAGCAAGTGAGGAAGAGAACAAGAAACACGATCTCAACGAAGAATGCACTCCAGATCAACAGAGAGAGAGAGGCGGAGGAGAGAGAGAGAGGAGGGCACGGCGAGGTCCACGCGGCGCGAGGACGAACGACGAGACGGCGACGCAGCAGCCGCAGAACCTCCTCCTCTTCTTCCTCCACCTTTCATCATCAGAGATGCACCACGCAAACGAACACGCAGACACAGAATGTGGTCCTCCATATATGTAGATGTGAGCAGGACAGCTCTCCACCACCACCACCACGGCCGCCCCCTCCTCCCCTCGCACCTCGCACTTCCCTCTCGCCACCATCACGCACTGTACCACAGTTGCATGACGTGTTGAAGAGACCACCGCCACTGTACTCGACCGTCACGCAACACACACGCCGCAGCAGCTGCGTCACCCTCACCACACGTGTCACAGCTGCACATCACGCGACGAGCGATTGCAGAAGGAAGGAAGACAGTGGTGCTGTGGCGACTGCGGCGGAGTGTGCGGAGAGAGAGGCTCTGCCCGAGTCAGTGTCCGTCTGTGTGCAACTGCCGGTGCACCCTGCACACGCACTGCAGACAGGGGATGAAGGACGGCGGGAGAGGGCGGGAGGGAGGGTGGCAGCGTAGGAGCAGAAGTCAGAAGAACCACAGTCCTCTGCGACTGCCAGCACACGAATGCATGGAAGAACATGTGTGCAGCGCGAGAGACATCCCCACGAAGCAAAAGAGCAGAGTGTGTAGTGTTAGGCAAGAGAGAGCTTATGTGTGTGTGTGTGTGTATGTGTGTGTGGGTGCATATGCGCACGCAGGTGCGTTTGTCGATCAATGCAACAATGTATGCGCAGAGCGACCGTAACACACATGCACACACACACACACACACACACAAGCATATGTACATGTTACACATGCACATGCGCATATACAGAGACGCATACCTACTCATGCCATCCTCACACATCCACCAGCCCTCGTCACGTGGAACATCATCCCACGCATATCGAATCAACCGAGCAAGAGAGTGAGAGAGTGAGAGAGACAGAGAGAGTGGACGAGTGGCCGGCCACAGAAAGAAAAGAGAGAGAAGAAACTAAACGACCGCAGCGACTGATGCATCACGTGGTGAGACGCTCGGGCTCACGGCTGACAGACAGAGAGAGAGAGACACAGAGACAGTGCAGACACGCAGAGCAAATACGCGACATCACCACTACTACTGGCACCGCATTCACGCAGCAACACAGAGAGGGAGGGAGAGACAGACACACACACAGACACACACACACAGACTTACACGGACAGACAGAACGCACACCCAGTCACACTCCATCCCATGCGGAGAGTGGTGCTGCGATGCGATGACCAGAACATCGGAGAGACGACGACCAACAGAGTGCAAACAAGATCTGTGTGAGTGTGTGTGTATGTGTTTGTGTGTGTGTGTGTGTGTGTGTGTGTTGAGGAGCGAGCAAGTGAACAACACACACACACACACGTACACACACACACACACACACGTACACACACACACACACACACAGATGCACAGACAAGAAAGAGAGAGTGAGGAGAACATGAAGAAGCAAAAAGAACGCCTGCGTGTGCGTGTCAACGACACACACTTGAAAACAAACACAGACACACACATATACACGGTTGCACACACACAAGTGCACGCACGCACGCACCCTTCACAACAGACAGGAGGCGTCGGGGCAAACAAGAGAGTCTTTTCCTCGTGGATGAGGAAGAGAGAGGCAGGGGATGTGCCCTGTGCCCGTGTGTGTGTGTGTGTGTGTGTGTCTGTCTGTCTGTGAGTGGCAGAGCCGAGTGAGATGAACAAAAGAAAGGGAGAAGGAGGAGGAGGAGGAGGGGGGGAGGAGGCGATGGAGAGCGGCGTCTTCATCGACACCACAAGCACAGCAGTAAAATCAAAGTGAGAGGAGGAGGAGGAGGAGGAGGGGGGGCGGAAGCAGGTGAACAAACAAGAAGCGAACAACATCCACACATGCGCGTGTTACACGTACATACATAGGCGCTGGTGTGACAGCGTGTGTGTGTGAGTATGTGTCTGTGAGATGAAAAGGGGGTAGGAGGTTGAGGGGGGGGGGGACTTGCACACGCACCACATCACACACGGATCTGCGTGTCTCTCACGAGTGACTCCCACGGTCGCGTAGCGATGGCGCCGCCACCTAGTTGGTGCGTCTCTCGTACGTCGGCTCCCCGGTCGCAAGTGACGTGCCGTGGACGTCGATGTACTCGACGCGTGGCAGCTGATAGAAGTGCTTTGGCTCGATGCTGCTCACGTAGACCTTCTGCACGACACTGATCTGTCCGTCAACGATCGCCACCATCGCCACCACCGTATCCTTCCCCAACAGCGCGTGCCCCGCCGCCGTCGCCGACCCCGGCGCCGCGCCGCGTGATGCGCGGGATGCCTCGCTGTCCGTGTCCAGTGCCGCGCTGCTCTCCTCCACCATCGGGGGCAGGCGCAGCATCCACACGGACCAGGTCGAGAGAGCCACGAACTTGCACTGGCAGGGCTGCACCTCCTCGAACAAGGCGTCGATCGCCTCCATCTCCTCCGGCGAGGCGGCGGCGCGGGAGGCCTTGTCGGGCAGCACCTCCGCCACGAACTTGTCCTTGCTGACCAGCGTGGCAGTGCAGCCGTACGCGAGTCGCCGCTCCACCATGTTCAGCTCGCACGTGTCCTCGAGCTCTCCGCGGGCACGGCGGCGCGCCACGTGCTCGGCGTTGATCTTGATCCAGTACGCGTGCAGGGGATCAGCCGCCTTGAAGCTGCAGCACGACCCGTGCGCACCGCTCGCCACCGGCGCACCGGTCTTCGAGTCCACCAAGTTCGCAGTGTAGACCACCAAGTTCTCGTTCTTGGAGCGGGCGATGTACATGCACGTGTCGTGGTGGTCGTGGTTGAAGCGGTTGCGCTGCTGCAGGCGGCTGCGCACGAGCCGGTTCAGCCGCCGCGCCAGCGCGCTGGGGTCTTGAGGGACAACAACGTTCACGCCGGCGCCGATGGTGGCATGGCCTGCTGGACCCTTGGTGGACGGGCTGCACGGCTCCCACACGAAGTCGCGGAACAGCTGCGCGGCGCACGAGGACATTGTGTGTGTGTGTGTGTGCTCAGTGTGTGTGTGTGTGTGTGTGCGTGTGTGTGTGTGTGTGTGTGTGTGTGCTCAGTGTGCGTGCACGCAGTGTGTTCAGACAACAGCGGATGGGGGGGGGAGGGGAGGGGAGGGGAGGGACCTCGTGGCGGTGGACGCGAGAGCGAAGAGACAGACGCACGCACACCGAGCGAGTCTACACGAGAGAAAGGACGTTCAGTGAATGAGAGCGAGTGAGAGAGCGCGATCCACACAAACACAAAGAGAGGGTGAAAGATACAGAAGAGGAAAAACTGTGTGATGTGTCCAACATCACGTGTGTCGATGTGTGTGTGTGTGTGTGTGTGTCGATGTGTGTGTGTGTGTGTGCATCACAACAACAGTGGCCGAATGCGCAGTAGATGAGAAGAGGCGCAGGAGGAGCGAGCGAGGGAGGCGGGAGGACCACAAGAGAAGGTGAGAGAGACAGAGATGGAGGAGGGGGTAGCCACGGCAGTGAGGTCGCTCTGGTGTGTGCGTCGGCGTACGACACGCGCGCCGGTGCTGAGGGACACGGGCGTGCTCCAGCAGAAGAGGTGAAGAAGGAGGAGCAGGGACGACAGCGAGGACGACGCTGATGCAGCGGGTGGGCAGCGCCGCCACCACCACCACCACCATCAGAACCTGCCTCCACACCACGTCCGTGAAGACCGCCATCGCAGTCTCATCCTCGCCTCTCTCTCTCTCCCCCTTCTTCGTCTTCCAGCTCCGCACACTCGACAGCCGGAGAGCAACACGAGCACGAGCGCAGAAGAGGAAGCACAACGCGCTCTTCCACGGGGCATCGATGGAGAGGAGACACGAGCGTGCATGTGTGTTTGCGCATTTGTGCTTGCTTCCTGTGTTGGACAGGCGAGCTGGGCTGATGTGCGGCGAGGCGAGGTCGAGCAGCTGGAGGCACAACGAGGCGTGCTGCAGACGCTGAGAGACCACACACACACACACACACACACACACACACACACACACACACACACACACACACAAACGTACATCCACACGCAGAGACACAGACAGACAGACAGATAGACGCGTACTCGTGAGCCTCCGCGAAGAGTTGGAAGATATAGCGAGCGACAAATCAAGATAAGGGAGGCGAGAGAACTGAGGGGGCGGCAGCACGCACTTCAACGAGCGCAGTGCATCTCGACGACGCCGCCAGCAGTGGAACAGTGAGAGACAGAGAGGAGGGTGCGACAGCCGGTGGCTCGACGAGAGCACAGGTGAACCCGACGCAGAGGCGCGCCTGCGTGCCGAGGCAGATAGATAGAAGCGCATGCGTGTGTCTGCGTGTGTGGCGACTATGGCGGAGTTGACTGCGTGACGTGAGGAGAGGGCTGGACAGGGACGATCACACACACACACCACCACACACACACACACACACACACGCACGCACGCACACACACACACACACACACACACGCACGCACGCACGCACAGACGCACAACAATACGGAAACAAAGATGAGATGAAAGAGAGATGAGGCGTCAGTCCTTCGGGTGGAGGCGCGACATGCCACGTACAGACACGCCACTTGCCTAGCTGACCTTCTTCTCGTACGTTGGTGCTCCCGTCGCTATGGAGACGCCGAACACCTCGATGTACTCCACCTTCGGCAGATTGTAGAAGCGCTTCGGCTCAATGCTCTGCACGTACACCTTCTCCAGCACGCTGAGCTCGCCGCCGATGCTGGCGACGATGACGACGACCGTGTCCTCGCTCGCCAGCACGCCTGACGTGGCGGTGGAGGGGGCGGGCTCGGTGTGGTGGCCGTAGACAACGTTGGTGGGGTCCTCCTGTGCCAAGGACGCGTCCGGCGGGGTGCTCTTGGGAGACTTGGCGTGCGGCGTGGCCACGACGCTGCTGCTGCGCCGGCTGGTCCCCATCTTGCCCACCGGCGGCAGGCAGAGGAGGAGGCCTGGCCAGGTGGGCAGCGCCACGAAGCGCGAGATGAACGGGTGGAACGGCGCCCACCACGTCTGAAGCGCGGCGTCCATCGACTCGGCCGTCAGCGGCGGCGCCGACTCGGCGCGGCGCTGCTCGCCGTCGTCGCCGAGCTCGTTGTTGTCGTCCTCCTCCTCCGGCACGGCAGCGCTGCCGGCCGTCCTCCACTCCTCCTGGAGTGCCGCGACGGCCTCGGGCGTGTGCTTCCCCCAGTACCGCAGCACGCTCTCCGTGTTCACCGGCGTCGCGGAGCAGCCGTACGCCATGGTCCGCTCGATCATGTTCAGGTCGTCGCAGTCGTACTCCACGCCCTTGCGGCGGCGGTCCTCCACGTAGGACGGCTCCAGGTTCACGAAGTACGCATGCAGCGGGTCGTCGCGGCGCAGCACACAGTGCTGTCCGATGCCCGAGCCCACCCGCTCACTCGTCACCGGGTTCGCGAGGTTCGCCGTGTAGGCCACCACGTTCGCGTTCTTGGAGCGGGCGATGTACATGCACGTGTCGTGGTGGTCGCGGTTGAAGCGGTTGCGCTGCTGCAGGCGGCTGCGCACGAGCTCGTTGAAGGCGCGCGGCGCCACATACTGGCTGCTGGCGCCGGGGATGGAGAAGCTTCGTGTGACGGAGAAGAAGAGCTCGCTGTCTTCCTTCACTGTCTTGCCTCCGGCGACGAGTGGGATGGCCATGCCTGCGAGGGAGGAGAAGGAGAGGATGCGAGGGAGTCGTGAAGAGGGGAAGCAGATCCACAGATACGCCTCTCTGTATAGGTAGAAGTGTGTGTCTCTGTGGGCGTGTGTGTATGTGTGTGTGTCCCAGCTCAGCCGTGCTCGAGTCTCCACCATGGACAGCAGTGCAACACGAGAGAGAGAGAGAGAGAGTGGTCGATACAGATGCAGAGAGAGTGTGAGAGAGAGAGAGTGAGTGATGGTGATGGATGAGGAGTGTGGTGTGTGGTGTGTGCGCAGGCCGGTGTCCCGCCACGATTGGACGTCACACCGCAACAGAACCAGCGAGAGAGAGGAGGAGAGACGGTTGTGCAACAGACAAAGAGGGGGGGTGTCATGCGTGAATGGATGAGGTGACGACACCGAGACAGAGATGCGCAGAGGGAGCACGCGCTGACCACACACACACAGAGGGAGCAGTGGTTCAGGTGCAGTCTGAGACACACGCAGGCAGACAGACAGACAGCGAGACACACGCAGAGAGGGAGAGGGAGAGGGAGAGGGGGGCTTCACTTGTTGTATGGCAGGCGCGGCCGCTTGCCGTACCCTTCCGTCTTCACGTAGCGAGAGCCGAAGGAGAAGTCCTTCGGCCGGCGCCCATACGCGTGTCCGTTCTGCTGCTTCTCCCGGACGAGCTTCTCCTGCGCGTAGTGGTGGCGCCAGTCGTGCGGGCGGTGCTGGAAGGGCTTCGTGTGGTTGTCTGAGACGTTCTGCACGAACCAGTCGTTGAACTCCGCGCCGGCTTGACTGATGGCGCGGCGGAGGTGACCAACCTTGGAGAGGCACGCGTCCAGCAGCAGGCTCTCGCGCTCGCAGGCGTTGCCGCCCTTCACCATGCAGACGCGCAGCTGCGTTGTCTCCGACTCACACAGACGCAGCTGATCATCGCCGCTGAGCCCGAGCAGTCGCGCGTGCGTGAACACGGGCGAGCCGCCGAGCGAGGCGGAGGAGTCGATCTGCCCCTTCTCTGACCGCCGCACGCCGAGGTTGTCGAAGGCAGTGCCGCGGCCGAAGTTCACCAAGTTCGTGGGGTTGAGGTAGTCATACGTGTTCACCGGTCGAAGACCGTACTGGTTCACGCCGCTGTCGGTGCTGCGACTCTTCAGGAAGACCGGCGTGTGCTTGCACGCGTGGAAGACATCAGACGACCGCATCGACGCGATCAGCTGCTCCCTCACTGCTCTGCTCTCCTCCTCCACTCCTCTGCTCTCCTCTCCCTCTCACACTCTGCCGGCCTCTCTTCGTCCAGACAAGATGAAGTTGGCAGGAGATGTTAGTGAGGGGAAGCGGCGCTACAGACCCGGTGAGGTGACGCACGTGTCCTGGGTGTGCGAGAGAGAGAGACGTGTCAGTCACCGCGACTGAGGTGTGTGCGTGTGTGTGTGTGTGTGTGTGTGTGACCAACGTGAGAGGGGCGACCCGCTTCTGCGTGAGGAGCGTCACAAAGGATTGCCCTCACCCCCAACACACACAAACACAACACACACACAGACAACCAACAACAAGAGGAGGAGGAAGAGGTGTGTGAGGTAGAGTGAGACGCATGCACACACATGGACACGTCGTCCAGCGTAGCAGTGGTACCATGACGAGCGAGCCTGTCGCCGATGTCGCGACGGGCGGAGAGGAGGAGGAGGGACACTCTCTGTGCCGCCGCGCATCACCTCCGTCGGCGTGCGCAGTGGCGCCGCGGGGGTGCGAGACCGTCACGACAGGATGGCACACTCGTACAAGTGTAGAGAGTAGCTGGCGCCGCGGATGATGCACACGCTCGGTTGTAAACACACGCACACACAAACAGACAGACAGACAGACAGACAGACATCAGACACACACACATCACACACACACGAGCTCAGAAAAAAAGGGGGGGTGATGACAACCACACACCGAGACAAGAACTGAGACGGACAACACGTCGAAGAGAGAGAGAGAGAGGAGGGTGGGAGGGTGGGTGGGAGGGAAGGTGGCGACACAGCGCGGCAACTCACACTCAAAACCACTGCCCGGCGCGCTCGTGCTGCGCGACGGGCGAGACAGGAGCCACCACAGCCATGTCACGTGCACGGGTGGTGACGGACACGCGTGATGAGGAGGACACCACCGGCACCGGGGCAGCCGCCGTTGCAGGTCGCGTCATGGACGAGGAGGGAGACGGTGACGACGAGGACGCCGACGGCGGCTGCGTTGGCGACCCACAGACACCACCGCGGCCGCCGTCCTCCTCCGACGGCGCCAGCGACTCGGCGGGGACGCACAGGAGTTCGTTGAAGGGCAGCAGAGCGTAGCGCTCCGCGTCGGCGAAGATGCGCCGCAGCTCCTGCAGGGAGACCTGGAGACCGCCACCGCCACCGCCACCACCGGGGGCGGCGACGGCGATGATGTCGAGTACACGCTCTACAGCACGCGTCAAGGCAGCGGTGCGACGATGCAGCTCCGCCACGGTCGCGGCCACCTGCAGCTTGTGGCGTGCCGACAGCGCCGCCGTCGTTGGCCGGGACACCAGCGGAGGTGTCATCTCGTGTGTGGCGATCGCCGTCATGACGGTGCGCAGCATGTGCTGCGCGGTGCGGAGGTGGTCCTCGACTCGATGCAGGTAGGTGGAGCCGGACTGGTGGATGTGCTGCACGTAGACGCGCTGCGCTGGCGTCGCGGCCGCACGGAGCGCTGCGCCGCCGATGCCGCTGACACCGCTGATGTCGGCGCTCACTCGCGCACCACCGCGCGGGGTGGGAGTGCTGTTCAACCCTGGGGTGGCGACGCCCGCGCCGGCGCGACCTGCTCGCAGCGGCGTCACGCCGGCGGTGGCCGCCACCGCATCCCCCGCGCACACGTCCACCAGGAGCCGCAACGCGTCTTCCTGCTGCCCCATCGCCCTCCGCAGCGCCGCGAGCTGGTCGTCCTCGGCGTCGAGGGTGTTGGCCGCGAAGGTGAAGATGCCGAGCCGCCTCTGCAGCTCATCCATGACGGACTGCACCGCCGCACCAGACGCCGCCGCCGCGTCCACTGCGGCCGTCGCCCCGCTGTCGGCAGACTCCAGCGACGTGTCATGCGGGTGCGCGTGCGCTGCGGCTGACACGGACACGAGAGCGCCATCCTCCCCCTCCTCCACCGCGCCGCCGCCACCGCTCCTCAGATCCGCGGCCACCATGCCCAGCGCCTCCGCGGTGTCCTTCGCCATCCCCTCCAGCGAGGTGAGCTGGTACTGTGCCGCGTCCAGGTGCCGCTGCAGCCGGCGCGCCAGCGCGCGCGTCGCGCGGCACTCCTCCTCGGCCGCGACAACGTCGCGCTGCTTGCGCTCCAGTGCAGCGAGAGCGCGCTCGCGTGCCTCACGCGCGTCCGCGGTGGCCTGCTGCGCCTGCCGCAGCGCCTCGCCGAGTGCGTCGCAGGCGGCCGTGTGCTCCGCCCCCCAGCGCAGCCGCTCGCCCGCGAGCTGCGCGGCTGCCTCGCGCCTGCACCGCTCCAGCTCGGCGGTGCGTTGCTGCAGGTGCACCTTGAGAGTTGTGATCTCGCTCATATCGTGCGCGGCCTGCGCGCGCAGCGACTGCACCTCTGACTCAACAGCCCTGATAGAGTGCGCCTGCCTCGACTGGTGCGTCTCCGCCGCCACCTTCCCTTGGGACGTCGCGGCCAGCGCCGCCTCCAACCGCGCCACGTCGGCGCGCAGGTCGGTCACCTCCGCACGCAGCGCCTGCTCCGCCACCTCGTAGAGCTCCACCCGGCTCGTCATGCGCTGCCGGTACTGCTCGTAGCCGCGCGTCCCCTCCGCCACGGCGTCCTCGGCGTCGTTCAGCTTCGCCTGCAGCTCGTACCGGTCGCGGCGGTGGTGCTCCTTCGCAGCAGCAGCGGCCTCCTGCTGGTTGCGCAGCTCTTGGCGCGTGTGCCGGAGGTGCTCCTCCGCCTCCGTCGCATCCTGGCGCAGCCCGTCGATGGTGTTCTGCTGGTTCGCCGATGTGTTCTCCAGTGCCCGCAGCTGCTCTTGCACGACGCGGAGATCCTCATACAGCTGCGCCATCTGCGACTGCAGCAGCGTTGCCATCTCCTCCTGCTCCGTCTTCGCCTTGCGATACTGCTGCGTCGACCTCTCCGCCTGCGCGCGAGCCGACCTCAGCTCCTCCCGCGCGGAGCCCAGCTCGCTCCCAAGGCTGTACAGCTTGCCATCCTGCTCCACCTGAAGCGCCTCCGCCTGGGCGAGCAGCTGCCGACACTTGGCGAGCTCCTTCTGCGCCTCCGTGATGGCGTCGCGCAGCCGCTCCACCTCCGCGACGTGGTCGGTCTTGAGCTGCACCATCTCCTGGTTCAGCCGCTCGTTGTGCCCGTTCGCGTCCTGCAGGTGGTGCTGCAGGTGCTCGACCTGCTGCTCGAGCGCGAGCACCCGTCGCTGGCCCGCGTCACGCTCCGCCGTGACAGCCTGCTCCGACGACAAGAGCCCCTGCCGCTCCACCTCCAGCGACTCGACGCGCTCGCGCAGAAGGCGGAGTTGGTGGTTGAGCTGCAGCTCCTGCGCCGCACTCGCCTCCGACCTTCGCGTGAGCGCGTCGGCGGTGCTCTCGTGCTCGATGCGGAGGGACTGGAGGGACTCTTGAAGAGCCTTGCACTCCTGGTGAAGCGCTCCGTTGCGCTGCTCCAGCCCGTGGAGTCTGCGCTCGCCGTCCCGCAGCCGTGCCTGGTCATCCGCCATCACCCGAGTCGTGCGTGTCTCCACCTCGTGCAGACGCGCCCTCACCATGGTCAACTCCTCCTCCTGCTGACTCGCCTTGGCGGCTGTGCGCTGCAGCTCCTGCTCCGCGTTCGCTGCCTGTGTCTTGAGCCGCTCCGCCGTGGCCTCTGTGGAGGTGTGGGTGCGCTGCAGCGTCGCGTGCGCATGCAGCAGCTCCTGCAGTGTCCTGTTCAGCTCTTCGATGTGCTTGCGTGAGACCTCCTGTGTTGAGGACGTCGTCTTGTGCAACGCAGAGAGCTGCTGCGCCGTGTCCATGAGATCGGCGGTGCGCTGCGCCTGCTCGTCCTCCAGCTGCGCGAGGCGTGGCAAGGCACGCGCGAGCTGTGCCTGCAGTGCCTGCGCCTCGCGCACCGCCTGATCCCGGGCCAGCACCGCGCCGTCCACGAGGTCCTGCAGCTCCGTGCGGCCCTCCTCTGTCGTCTGCTGCAGCTGCCGCGCCGCCGACTTGCGCGCGTCGAGCTCCGCCTGCAGCAGCGCCACCTCCTCCGCCAGCTCCGCCTCCCGCCGCTCGTAACTGCCCTTCTGGTGCTTGATCAGCGCCGCCGTGTTCGTCACCTCGTCTTGCAGGAGCGACAGGGAGTGGAGGGTGTCGGCGTGCTGCAGCTCCGCCGCCTGCAAGTCGCGCTGCGCGGCGAACACCTCCTCGCGGGCGTGGCGCTGCGACAGCTCCAGCTCCTCCCGCGCCGCAGCCGCCTCGGCCATGGCGGCCGCCTGCGCCTCCTCCGCCCGCTGCGCCGCCTGCTGGAGGCCGTCCATCAGCTCCTTCATCTGCTGCTGCTCCTCGTGCGCGTCGGCGAGCGCCGCCTCGTAGGCGCGGCTCTGCTCCTCCGCCTCCGCCATGGCCTCCCCGGCGGCCCGCTCGATGAGGTCGCAGCGCTCGCGGATGTATCGGCGGTCCTTGCTTGCCGCCTGCAGCATGGCGTGGTAGGCGGACAGCACCGCCTCCCCGTACTCCTCCCACGCACGTGGGATCGTGATCGCCTTCGCCATCAGCAGCGCCTCGGCGTGCTCCTGCGTCGCCGACCGCGCCAGCGCCTCCATGTACAGGCGCTGCACCTCTTCGTACGCTCGTCCCCCCTCGGCGAGCCGCTCCTGCGCGTGGTCCATCTCCAGCTGCAGAGCGTGGTTGGACTGCACGCGCTGGGCGAGGTCGTCCCGCACGGTCGCGAGCTGAGCGCGCGTGCTGCGCAGCTCCGCCTCCTGCCGGCGGGTGCCCTGCTCCTTCACGTCCGCCACGCGCGCGGCGCTCTTGACCTGGATGGAGAGGCGGTCCTTCTCCGCCTGCAGCCCATCGCGCTCCGCCACCGCCTCGCGTAGGCTCTCCTCCAGCTCTTCGGAACGGCGCAGCAACGCGGCCAGCCGTGCATCCGCGGCAGCGGCGGCGCCGTCGTCGTCGCCGTCCGCCTCTCCAGTGCCGGCCGCTGCGGCCTCACCCACCTCGCCGCCTCGGCCACCCCGGACGAGGAGCTGCCGCTGCCGCTCCACCTCCGCCCGGCTGCTCTTGAGCTGCTGCTGCAAGTCCTGTTGGCTGCGCAGTGCCTCGGCCAGCCGCTCACGCACGGTGCTGAGGTCGCGCTGGTGCCGCTGCGCCTCCAGCGGCACCGTCGCCGCCACCGTCGCGGCCGCCTCCAGCTCCTTGCGCACCTCGTCCAGCTCGCGGTGAAGGGCGGCGGTCTCCTCCTCGTGGATCGCGTGTTGGTGAGCCATGGCCTGTTGTGCCACCTCTCGCGCCTGCTCCGCGTCTCGAGCCGCGCGCTCTGCCACGTGCGCCGCCGACCGCTCCTTGTCCTCCGCGGTGCGTCGGGCCCCGCGCAGCTGCGCCTCTGCGGCCCGCCTCTCGCCCTCGAGCTCCATCACGCGTTGCTGCAGGGCATCAGACTTGGCTCGCTCCTCCGCCAGCGCCGCCTGCCGCTCCGTCAGCCGCTCGCCGGCAGAGGCGAGCTGTCGCTGCAGCTGCTGTGCTTGCTGCTCCAGAGTGCTGTGTTGCGCATCGCGGTCTCGCAGCGCCGTCTCGACGCTCGTCGCGCCATGCTGCAGCAGCTCGGACAGTTCCTCGTTGAGGCTGTTGGCCCGCGCGAGCTCGTCCCGCGTGGAGAGCAGCTGAGAGCGCAACCCGGTCACCTCGGCGCGCAGGGCGGCTTCCGCCTCGGTATGCCGGGCCGTGGCGGCGCGCACCTCCTCCGAGCGTGTCTGCGCGTCCGCCTGCGCCGCATCGACGACCTTGCTCATCTCCTCGAGTCGCTGGTGGAGAGACACGAGTTGCTGGGCGGCGGCGTCGCGCATCGACTTGCTGTGCTCCTGCTCCTGCTGTGCCGCCTCCTGCTCGTGTAGGCGGCGCTGCAAAGCGGCGGTGTCCTCAGCGAAGGCGTCGTACTCGCGCTGCAGCTGATCAAAGCGCTTCACAAGTGTCGCGTGCTGCTCAGCCCAGTGGCGCGCCTCTGCCGTGGCTGCGGCCACCGCGTCCCCCTCCACACTGCCGCTACCCACCTCACCCGCGGACGCGAGCACACGCAGCTGCTCCTGATGCTGCTGGTCGAGGCGGCGAATGGCGGCCTCAAAGCTGTCCTCTTGCTCGCCGAGCCGCTGCTGCAGCTGAGCAGCGTGTGCAGCCTGTGCATCCGCGAGCGCCGCCTCCAGCTGATCCACCTGCGCCTCGGCGCTGGCCAGATCATCTGCCTGAGACTGATGGGCCTGCTTCGCCGCGGCGAGTGCGTCGCTGAGCTGCCCCACCCGCGCCTCCCACTCAGCGCTGCGCTCTGCGGCGCCGGCCTCCACAGCCGCCATGTCGTCTGCGTACTGCTGATCCAGGACAGCGATGCGGTCAGCAGCGGCCTCGGCAAGAGCGCGCAGCTCCTCGTCGTGCTGCGTCGTCATCTTCTCCAGCTGCGCCTCCAGCTCAGCGACGCGCTGCTCGAGCGCAGTGCTGGCTCTGTCGCCGTCGCCGTAGCGCGACAACGACGGCGTGGGCGAGGACGAGCTCTGCCTCTCACTGCCGCTCTGCAGCGGTCGCCGCTCGCGTGCTGTGGTGGGGACCGACGAGTCGGAGGAGGCCGTGGCGGAGCGCGTGCGTGCGTCATCCCTGGCGTCCTCTGCTGGCGCCGCGGCCGAAGCCGCCGCCGCCGTTGCGAGCTGCGCCGTCTGCCCAGCCAGCAGTGTCTGCAGCCCCGCCACGGTGGTCCGCAGCTCCACGAGCTCCGCCTCGAGACCTTGGCGAGCCTCCTCCGAGCGGTAGAGGCGGTGCTGGGCGTCAGCGTACCGCCGCCCCAGCTCCTGCATCGCCGGGCCGCTGTCGTCCACCTTGTTCGTGGGGGTGGCAGCGGGGCTGGCCGGGGCGGGGCGGTGGCCGCCGCGCGAGGCGGCGACGCGCGTGCTCACGGACACGTCGTACTCCTCCGTGTTCACCTCATCGTCCTCGCCGTCGACGTCGACGTCGCGCGAGCTGCCGCGCGGGTTGTGTGTGTCCACGTCTTCCTCTCTGCCCGTCGAGAGCGCATCGCCAGAGACACGACCCTCCTCTGAGGTGGTCGGCACTTGCGTGTGGCAAGACTCGGCCTGGTGGCACACCGCCGCCGCGTCCCCACCACCGCCACCACCGCTCGCCGTGGTGCTGCCGCTGCGTCGGCGGCCGTACGTGGGACCGCCGGCCTCCTCCTCCTCCACCTGCGTCGGCGGTGGGCACGCGCCCATGTGAAAGGATGCGAGCGTGTGCGGCGTGTGGTGCCCGTCTTCGTCCCCGTCCTCGCTCGTCTCGTTCGCAGGGCACGCCGTCGTGTCAGCTGTGCCCAGTTGCGCAGCACGCAGAACGGCGCCTGACGCTCTCTCCGTGGCGGCGAGGACGTCGCTGGTGCTCGTGTGAGTCGGCAGCCGTGCGCCACCCTCTGGCACGTCCATCGCCTGCGATGGCTGCGGCGCTGGTGGTGGCGGAGGCACCGCCGCCAGCATCATGCCCCCCTCCGCCACCGCCACCCCGTCGACGTCGCTGCCCAACGATGCGGAGTGGTACGGCTGCATGACGCTGTCCGACGCCGTCGCCATGGCGGTCGTGCGTGTCGCATCCTCCGGCGGCGGCACCGACGGCTCACCGCTCACCCCCGTCCGCACCGCCGTCGCGGCAGCAGCAGCCGCCTCGCCACGCTCCTCGTCGCCGATCGACTCGGACTCGGAGTACCACCCGCCCGGCGCCTCCCGCGCAACTCTGCGCAGACGGCGCACCTCCGCCTTCAGCGCCGCCTTCGCCTCTTCTGCAAGCGAGAGGCGGTGCTCCACCTCAGCGAACTGCCGCCCGAGCGCTTCCATGCCCGGCACCATCCCCAGCGCCACCGGACGCTCCTGCTGGCGTCGCAGGCGGTCCACCTCGTGTGTCAAGTCCGACACGCGCGTCCGCAGCACCCGCGTCGCCTCCGCCACCGCCACTGCCACGCCTAGGTCCTCACCCTCCCCGTGGGCGTGCTCTCCGCTGTGGACCACCCCCCACGTGCTGCTCCCGCTGCCGCTGCTCGTCATCTCCATCCGCAACGACCCGAGCGCCGCCTCGCCGGCACGCAACGCTTGAATCAGCTTCGTCTTCTCCTCTACATCGTCCTGCAGTCGATCCAACTCCCCCGCTGCCTCCGCCAGCGCGTCTTCCAGATCAGCGACATACTGACGCGCCGCCTCCAACTCACCCTCCGTCGTCGACGCAGCACCTCCGCTGCTGGTAGTGGCAGCCACAGCAGCGGCGGCGCTCTCACGTGCTGCAAGAACTTCGTCGCCGGCAGCGGCCAGCGCAGCCTCCAGCTCCGCGATGCGCGCGCGTGCGGCGTCCAGCGCACCATCGTCCGCGGCGTGGGCAGCGGCACTCGACGGGCCACCGAACGGGTCCTCGGCGTCTGCGAACGGGTTCGAGCCGCCACGTGGCGCAGCAGCAGCAGCAGCCACAGCAGCGGCGGCGCTCTCACGTGCTGCAAGAACTTCGTCGCCGGCAGCGGCCAGAGCAGCCTCCAGCTCCGCGATGCGCGCGCGTGCGGCGTCCAGCGCACCATCGTCCGCGGCGTGGGCAGCGGCACTCGACGGGCCACCGAACGGGTCCTCGGCGTCTGCGAACGGGTTCGAGTCGCCACGTGGCGCAGCGGCAGCAGCAGCAGCAGCAGCAGCGGCGCTCTCACGTGCTGCAAGAACTTCGTCACCGGCAGCGGCCAGAGCAGCCTCCAGCTCCGCGATGCGCGCGCGTGCGGCGTCCAGCGCACCATCGTCCGCGGCGTGGGCAGCGGCACTCGACGGGCCACCGAACGGGTCCTCGGCGTCTGCGAACGGGTTCGAGCCGCCACGTGGCGCAGCAGCAGCAGCAGCCACAGCAGCGGCGGCGCTCTCACGTGCTGCAAGAACTTCGTCACCGGCAGCGGCCAGAGCAGCCTCCAGCTCCGCGATGCGCGCGCGTGCGGCGTCCAGCGCACCATCGTCCGCGGCGTGGGCAGCGGCACTCGACGGGCCACCGAACGGGTCCTCGGCGTCTGCGAACGGGTTCGAGCCGCCATTTGGCGGTGCAGCAGCGGTGGGTTCATGGGTGTGTGCGAGGCGATTGTGCGCACCTTCGAGCTCGAGTTGTAGTCTGTCGATCTCAGCCTGCAAGGTGCTGAGTTGAGAGCGCACCGTGTCGGTGTCCTCGGTGGCGGCGCGTACGGCTGTCTCGGCCTCCCGTCGAGCCGCCTGGAGCTGCGCTTCGGTGTGAGCAAGACTCTCCTCGAAGCGGGCGAGGGTGGCAAGCTGAGTCTCGAGAGAGCGATGAAGGGTGCGCACCTCTTCCTCCGCCGCGAGCTTCGCTGCAGCCGTCGCGGCGCACTCAGTCTGCGCAGCGCGGAGCTGCTCGAGAGCGTGGTCGACATCGGCACGAAGGGTGGCAGCGACGTCGGCGTGCGCCAGCGCCTCCGCCGCCAGCTGTGCCTGTGCAGCAGCGGCGGCGGCGTCCGACTCGGCTGCACGGCGTCGCAGCCCTTCGCACTCTCTCTGAACGGTGGCGAGTGCGTCCTGGTGCTGACGGGTGACGGTGGCCCAGTACTCCTGATTGGCCCCCTCGCATTGCGCCATGTGCTCGTTGAACTGCTGGATGAGAGACGCCTTCATCGCGTCCGCCTCCGCCTGCGTGATGGTGGGCTCCCCGGCGAGCCGGTCGGGCTGCGGCGACTGTGGAGGTGGCGTTGGTGGTGGTGGCAGGGGGGGCTGCCGCTGTGTTTGTTGAAGCTCTGCTTGCTGTGCGCGCAACAGCTGCTCCTGCTGCTCCGCGACCACGCGCTGCAGGCGCTGCACCTCCGCCAACAGGTCCTGCGCTGGCGACGAGGGCGGAGACGTCGGCGGGGCAGCAGCCACCGCACCTGCCGACGCGGGCTTGCCCGTGCCGGGCGACGCCACGCCCACTGCGGCCACCGTCCGAGGCGGAGGACCGTCAGAGAGCGGTGTGACTTCGGAAGAACGGCTACGCAGTGCGGCGAGGTGCCCTGCCGACGTGGCTGCCATGCGGGCAGCAGCACTCAGCATCGTTACGGGCACGTGATGGCCACCGTTGGCCGCAGCCGCCTCGCGTGCCGCGCGCAGAAGTTCTCTTCCACGCTCCTCCATCACCGCTGCCTCCTCTGCCGTGTATCGCGGGCCATGCTCTGCGATGTCACGGCGGCGCTCCTCCAGGAGCTCTCTCCCCTTCGCCTGCAGCGCCGCCTCGCGCTCCGGGGTCAGTCGCGGGATGAACACGGGCGGGTGCCCGACACCGACGGCGCCGCTCTCGATGGCGGGTAGACCGGCGCTGCTGCCCGACCTCGATACGTGTGTGAGTGGTACATGTCCAGGTGGTGCGGTGGGTCGCTGCTGAGGTTGCGGGTGCGGCTGCTGTGGTGGTGCGGCAGCCCCGCTGGCGGTGGCGCCGTTTTGCAGCATGGACGCTGCACCGGCCCTCTGTCCCTCCCCACCTCACACGTCTCTCTCTCACTCTCTCACTCTCTTGCTCGTTCTGATTCCTCTCGCCGTTGTGTCACCGCCTCTCTCTCCGCTCCGCTCCGCTTCTGTCCTGCGCAGAGGTCGATGTGCGCGACGGCGAGGGGCGATGTGATCACCACAGCACACCAGACGTGATGCAGGTCGGGGGATGGTGAAGGGAAAGAGAAGAAGCGGAAGGGATGCAGAGAGGGGGAGGGCAGCAGCAGCAGCAGCAGCAAGCCCTGCACACGCAGACACACGCAGACACGCACGCACGTGGGAGCGTGAAGGGGAAGGGAGGGGGCGAGTGTTGGGTCGCTCTTCACGGACACCGCGCAAACACAGGCGCACACGACCCAGGCGGCAGAGCGGGGGGGACGTGGTGATGAAGTGCAAAAGGGCAACGAGCACGGAAAACAAAAAAAAAAAAAAAATGAGGAGTGCTGTGATTCAGGTCGATCCCGATGAAGATACCGTCTGTGTACGTGTGTGTGTGTGTGTACGTTGTGTGTGTGTGTGTGCACGCTTCTACCTAGTCGTACTGTGTTCCAAGATGAACTCTCTCTCTCATACGATTGTGTGAGTGGGGGGTAGGGGGGAAGCAGAGAGGAGCAGAGGAAGAGGGAGAGTGTGAGTGTGTGTGTGGTGCGTCGTCGAGTGTGTGTCGCGTCGTGCAAATGAAAGAAAAAAAAGAAGACGGAACGAGAAGGAGAGATGGAATGAGAGAGAGAACGCGAGTGGAGGAAGGAAGGAGGGCAGAGGAGGTGCAGTGTCCAGCCAGACACAGAGATGAAGGGGCGAGGCGGGGGCGTAGGAGTCATTCAGACGACCGACACGAGCAGAACAGCGGCAGTCGGAGAGACAGAGAGGAGGAGGAGGAGGGGAGGAGGGGAGAAGCATGGAGGGGAGGAGAGGCGCGCGTGTCGTGAGAGGCGGCGCCGAGAGCGAGCAACGAATCGCCTCTCCATGAACTCGACGATGAGGCGCCGCATCGACGTCTGCACGAGAACACGCAAAATAGAAAAAAAAAAAGTAAAAAAAAAAAGAGAGAAGCAATCGCTGAACAGTGTACGTGTTGCGCTCGTGCGTGCGCTCGTCACTGTGTGTGTGTGTGTACATCGATGGGGAGGGACGAGCCACGAAGGTGGAGACGCACTGAGCGAGGAGGAGCAGGGAAGGAAAGAAAGGGGAGGGGAGAGAGAGGTCTGAACAACTTGACCTCGTGTGGCGCCTTTTTGCTTTCTTTGCCTGCTGCACAACACACATACACACAGACACGCGCGCACACGTGCTGCATCACCATGCGCGTGGCGCGTGGTGAGGGAGGCGAGGAGGGGAGCGAGAGACACGTGTGGGATGGAGAGTCGGTCTCACTGGCCTGTGGTGCAGCGTGATGGACGCGGTGGAAGAGAGAAGAAGAAGAAGAGAGAGAGAGAGACCGGAACATGATGAACAGATGACAATCAACCCGACACACACACACACACAGAGAGAGATAAACAGAGAAAAAAAAGAAACGCAGGTACACAGACAGGTGGACACGCAGACAGTCAGGCACGTTTGTGCGACTGCCCCTCACGCGTGTGCCATGGCGGTGCGGGTACGGAGAACCACCAGCGAGGAGAGGTACAGGACGCCGAGGCGCATCACAAACACCCCTGCGAGAGACAGGATGCGCTTCAACGACGCCACCCAGCCAAGCGCAGCGGTGCCGGCGCGCGAGCCGCGGTGCGCGTCGCTCCGACCGCCACCACCGCTGCTGCCACAGACACTGCCCCGAAGAAACCCACGAGACAGGTCCTTCTTCAGACGGCGGCCCGCGTAGGCAGCCGCTGCGGCCTCGCGCGACCCTGGCGTGGGTGCGCAGCCGCTCACTCGACTCCTACGCGCAGCGGCGGCGGCAGCGTTGGTGGAGGCGGCGGCGGCGGCAGAGAGAGCGCCTCTGGTTCTCAGTGGCGTCGCCGTGACGGTGCGGGCGCGACCATCTTGCGGCGCGTCTGCAGGGTTGGGGACGATCCAGTCTTCATCGCTGCTCGCCACGTCGTCACCGCGGCAGGCGCAGACGGCGTGGTGGGCCTCCGTTGTCTCGGCGCTGCCGTGGACGGACAGCCGCTGGCGCTCCTCGGCCTTCGAGCTGTCGGGGTCGTACCTGGCGGCGTCCTCCTCGCTCCCATCGTCGTCGTCGTCGTAGCCGCTGCTCACAACGAAGGAGCCGCTGCTGCCACGTCTGCGGCAGGCGACGCCGGTGATGCTGAGGTACGGCGACGGCAAACCGGAGCGCTGCTGCTCGGCGCTGCCCCACCATGGCAGGTCCAGCACCTCGCCATCGCGCACCAGCGGCCCGTCGGAGATGGCGCTGAAGTCGAGCGCCGGCACGTGCGGGGTCGGGGCGGGGCTGCTGGGGACCGAGATGTGCGCCGGCAGCGCGAGGCAGGACGGCGGCAGCCACGGGAGCGGACCGCCACCGCGACTCTCCGCCTCGCTTACGGGGGAGAAGGGGCTGCTGTTGTGTGTGAACGGCCACCGGCGCGCACTCGTGCCGGAGGCCGCCGTGGCCGCCGTGCAGGGGCTGACCAGCCGCAGGTACACCGGTCGCCGAGCATCGTCAGCGACGCGGAGGTCCGACGGCCGCCGCCGCCGTGCCGCCGCGCGGTGGCACGGCGGCGGCGATGACACCGCATCACCCGATGACGACGACGATCGCAGCTGAAGCCGCGAAGCCGTGAGCGGGGCCGACCGCTGCTGCCCCCTGACGCGCTCCTGCGCGCTGGGCCGGGGCAGCGCAAGTGGCAGAGGCTGCACCATGTGCAACGGCGTCGCCGCGGGGCTGAGTGCGCTCTCCTCGACAGAGAAGGAGACACCGGCGGCGTACAGGGACGGCGAGGTGCACGCGGTTGTTGCGGGTGTCGCGCACAGCACACCGACCGCCGACATCCCGTTTGCAGAGCTGGCGGGGCTCTGCGGCGCCTGCTCGGACAGCCCCTCGTCGCGCCCCACGACACACCGAGCGACGCTGGCGGTCGTGTCAGCGTCACTCGGCGACGAGGTGGGCGGGACGGGGGCGGGCAGCTGCGCTGAGGCCGTCGCTGCAGCGGCCGTGCCAGTCGAGACCTCCGTGGCGGTGCGGTGAGGCGACGGCGGCGGCGGCGGCAACCCCGTCACGTGTGTGTCGAGGTCCGCTGCCGCCACGTCGGCGCACCAGTCTGGCGCGGAGGAGTCAGACATCCGCGGCGAAGAAGGACCGGAGAGGGAGTCGTCCATAGCGCAACGGCGGCCCTGCAGCGGTGAGGTCGCGGGACAGCGGGTCGAGACGGGCAGCGGCGGTGTCGCGTCGTGCGTGATGGGCGCCGTGCCGTGAAGAGGAGCACCCTCACGCGTGAGCGTGCGAGTGAGCCCGTCGCAAGCGTGGCGGGCCGCTGCGTCACTACTGGGGGAAGGCGGGGTCGGAGGCGACTCCGGCTGTGACGCTCGCGTCGTCGGTGCGTTGCGGTCGCGCGTCCTCTCACGCCGCCGCCGCCGCCGCACCCACGAGTGAGGTGTGTTCGTGTCGCACGACACCCGAGAGGAGTCGCCCGTCTTCCTCCTTCGACAGAGTCGTGCGTCACAGCGAAGTTGGTTCCAGTGGTGATGGAGGAGAGAGAGGAGAGAGGGGGGGGCAACGTGATCTGCTCTCCAGCAGACCGTCTCTCTCTTCGTGCCTCCACGATCAGATCGTCCTCCTTCCTCACACACACACACACACACACACACGCGCAAGCAGCAATCACAAATGAAGGAGCAACAACAACAAAAACAAAGATAAAAGAAAAGAGCGCAAGAGAAGAGAACAGCACAAGAGAGCGAAGGTTGGCGTATACGCACCTCCCACAAGAGAACAAACAAAAAAGGAAAAAAGAAAACACACACCCGACACACACACACACACACACACACACACACACGAGTACGGAGAGATATCAAGTGTCTCGACACAGCACAGCGACACGTAGGAGGTAGACAGGACACACGCACACACACACACACACGAGAGAGAGAGAGAGGAAGAGACGCGGAGAGAGAAGGAGGTCAGCAAGGCGGGGGGCTGTGCAAGGACGCGGTGGTGGTGGTGGTGGTGAACAAGAGATGGAAGAGGGGCAGACAAGCACGAAAAAAAAAAAGAAAGAAATGAGAGAGAGAGAGAGGGGAGGCGCAACACGCGTGTGCGCACCTCCACACACACACGTGTGTATGTTTGTGCCTATGTGTGTGTGTATGTGTGTATGTGGAGAGAGAGCTGAAGGAAGGATGGATGGAGGAAGAAGTGAAGTTCCCTCCCCGGTATCCTTCCCCTTCTCTCTCTCAATCACACACACACACACACACACACACACGCAGACAGACGCACGCACGGCGGTGAAGTCGACCACACACACACAAAAAAAAAAAAAAAACGAAGCGTACGCACGCACAGATACACAAACGTGATGAAGGTGTGAGAGAGAGTGGGGGGGGAGGAGGCAGAGTAGAGAGGGAAAGAAACGCAGCAGAGGAGGAGAAGAGGGGGCGCAACGTGTGCGACACCCGATATGCGTGTGTGTATGTGTGTTTGTTTGTTTGTTTGTTTGTGTGTGTGAAACAAGAACGAAAGGAGAGAAGCACGCACCACACACACACACACACACCTGCGCACACACTCTGACACACGAAAAAAAAAAAAAAAAAGAAGACGGAAGAGAGAGCACAAGTGATGCTGTGCACCACTGGTGTCCCTTGTGTGTCGGTGTGTCGGTGTGTGTGTGCAGCGGGCCGAAGAGACGAGACTGGTGCCGCTAGCAGGGGAGGGGGGCAGAGAGAGAGAGAGGACGATCGAGAGCACGGCTCCCTCGTGCCACCGCGTTTTGAGAGGGAGGAAGGTGAAAGGACGCGCGTGGATGCGCTGCGGCGCTCCCACGAACACAACTATTCTCAACCAAGAGGGAGGAGGGAGGACGACAGCAGACGTGTGCGCGCTCGGCCGTGTAACCGTGTGAGGAAGGCAGAACCGTTGTCGCGTTGACGTACCCCACAGCCGTGCTGTGGTGACAAGCGTCGAAGAGTGCGTGCGTGTGTGCGTGCGTGCGTGTGTAGAGTACGTCTGCAGAGAGCGAAGCAGAGACCCACGACACCGTCTGTGTGCGTGAGCGGCAGCAACAACGCCAACGCGCACCGCCTGCGACCACACACACAAAAACAAAAAAAAAGCGAAAAGAGAAAAGTAGGCTATGACGGGGGGAGATGATGTGATGATCTGATGCAGCACTGGCAGGAGTATGAGTGAGTGCCTGTCTGTGCACACTGCTCTGATCTCTCGCGTCTCGCGCGTTGTGTGGTGTCGTCTGCGTCGGTGACACAGAGAGGCCCGACAGTCACGGCAACGGCGCTGACGATGGACGTGGCGCTGCGCACAAGAAAAAAAAAAAAAGAGGAGAGAGCGCGTGGAGTGAGAGAGAGAGAGAAAAGGAGAAAGACGGTGACGTTCTCGAGCTCTCCTGAGGAGATGAAACTGCGCTTTGTGCGTGCGTGTGTGTGTGTGTGTGTGCGTGTGTGCGTGTGTGCGATGATGGAGAGCAGTTGACAGCGCAGAGAGAGAGAGAGAAGGAGAGAGACAGAACGAACAAGCGCCAGCGTCTCGGGCACAAGGCGTGATGGACCTTTGAGAGTCCGCGTGTACGTTTGTGTGTATGTGTGTGTGCGATGATGGAGAGAAGAGGAGAGAGCGGGAGGAAGGTGAAGCTCGTGGATGCACGGGTGACGCAGGACGCTGCATCTCGTCTTCCACTCCCTCTTCCATGTACGCCTCCATGCGCTGACTCAGCGAGGGAGGACGAGAGAAGGAGAAGGCAACACGCTCCGCCTTTGCGTCTACGTCCAACTATGTGTAGGCGCACATGTGTGTGTGAGTCTGTGTGTGTGTTCGTGAGTGAGGGTGACCGTGGCGGAGGTGTACCGTACGCGCTGCCACAACGGCAACAACAGGACAGGAGAGGGAGAGCAAGAGAAGACAACAGCATCTGTGTGGCCCGCAGCACATACAGACGCACGTGTCTCGCCTCCCTCTCCTCCTTCCGCTCTGACGGAGCAGCGTGCTCAACCTCCTCTCCTCGTCCTCACGGGGTCGCACACCTCCACAGCGGCGCCTCGATGAACATGGACACCCCCGTAGCTCTGAGAGAGAGAGAGAGAAGGGGCTGCAGGTGCACCACATCCACCACCACAGCAACAACACACATCCACATCCACATCCACATCCACGCACACACACGCACACTCTCTGTAGATACACCATGAGTGTGGGAGAGTTCAGCACGTCGGCGAGAGACGCAGCACAAACAGACGGGAGCGACAGCGAGACGACCAAACAAATGGTAAGAGCACCCGGTCACACATCAGCGCACCGGTGGCGACGGCGTGTATAGAGAGAGAGGGAGGGAAGTGAAGGAGAACAGCAACGTTCAGCAGGGGGGTAGCACACGCACACAGACGCACACACACACACACACACACGCAGGCACGCACGCAGCGGCGACAACCACCGATGGCGCCAGCACAGCACAGCGGAGAGACAAAGAAGAAGAGCTCAATCACCTCTATACATGAGACAAGCCGTCAGAGTTGCAGAGGTGAGGGCACCCAAGAGGAGGCGCGGCACACACGACGTGGTGTGTCAGACACACACACACAAACACACACACACAGACACAAATACACACACACACACACAAAAAAAAAAAAAAACGCCTCTACGTGATGGGGGAGGCGGCGACGGTGGAGCCGCCACTGCAGCTGCTGCTGAAGACGCGCGTCGCGGCATGCAGCAGGGTCTCCACCACCTGCAGGTCTGCGCGACTCAGCGTCCCAAAGATTGGGACCTGCACGACCACCACATGTTGAGCAACGGCGTCGGCGCTCATGCTGGGGCTGGTGGTGGTGGTGGTGGGCAGCGGCCCCTTCACTCGCAGCCCTGCCTCGGCGAGGGACAACACCGCCCGCCGCAGCAGCACTCGCAAGAGAGCGACGCCGCGGTGCGGCGGGAGGCGGTCACCGCACGGCGACGCCGGTGGCGACGGCGGTGGCGGCGGTGAGGGCGACGGCGACGGCGCCGGCGAGGGCGTCGAGCGGAGCTGGTTGGCGCGCATGGCTGCGGCCGCCGTCCTGCTCTCCTCCTCCGCCTCCTCCTCCTCCACGCAGTCCATCGTGTCGAGGTCGCCGCTGCCAGCGATGCGCGATGGCGTGGCTGCCGTGGCCAGAAGCATCGAGAGCGTCTCCGACTCGATGCACTCCAGCGCCTTACTGAAGATCAGCTGCTCCGCGCGGACGCAGACGGACGAGGCGCGCAGTCGGTCGACTGCGGGCGACGCGCCACCGATGTCCGCCCCACCATCAACGCACTCCAGGCCCGCCACGTCGCGCCCCGGCACCAGCGGACGCACGTCAGGCTCCGACGGTGTCAGCGAGATGTCGACCACGTCGCCCTCCTCCACCGCCGCAGCGGGCTCGTCCTCGTCCTCGGCGCTACCGTGCAGCGTCGCTGTGGGGCCAAGGCGCAGCAGCCACGCGGCGGCGCTCTTGTGTGCGCGAGCGGGCAGCCGAGCCGTGTAGGCGGCCTGCGCGCTCTGCACCCGCGCCGTCAGCTGACGCCACACGGCGTACAGGGGCTCGACGTCGCGCACCACGAGACGGTGTCCGCCGAAGGCGCAGTTCCGCATGGGGGACGTCTGGCGCCAGCAGCAGCCGAGAGACTCGAGGCACGTGAGGAAGGCTGCGTAGCCGTTCTGCAGGAGCTCCTTCAGGTAGGCCACGAGCGTCAGACCAGGCACCGCCTCCAGCTCATCCTGCAGCACGTAGAGGTACGCCACATCCACGAAGGCGCGCACGGCGTTCGTGATGATGTGCGGACCGCACCCCGGCGGCAGCGCCAGCACCGCCGACGCGCTGGGGTTGGCGAGCTCCGCCGTCGCAGCAGCCGGCTTCGGTGCCCCGATCAGCGTCCCGTGGGCGATGTTAAGCGCGGGGTCGACACCAGCGCACACCCCCAGCACCGCCCAGCCCGAGTCCCCCGCCGACCGGGTCTCGCCGTGCTGCTGCTGCTGCTGCGGCGGCGGTGAGGGTCGCGCCGCCGCCGCACCGGCGCCGACCACGCACGACGACGACGAGGACGGCGCCACCGCCGCCGCCTCTGCCGCTGCCGCTGTCGCTGTCGCTGTCGCTGCTGCTGTAGTGGCGGCTGCTCCGCTAGCGAGCGGCTCGGGGTCCACATGGTGGTGCACCGCGGCGGCGGCGGCGGCGCCGGCACTGCGCTCGCCGCCGTCGCCGTGCGGCTTCTCTGGCAATGCAAACGTCAGAGGCGGCAGCGGCGGCCCCGCGTCTGGAAGGAACCACGCGTGTCGAAGCGCGTCCTCAACGGAGCAGCGCTGCGCCGGGTCGGCGGCCGTCATCCGCTGCACCAGATCCAGCCACGGCGGCACCCGGTCCGGCGCGTACTGTCGCAGCTCTCGCCAGATGGTCAGCGGTACCTCGGTCCGCAGCTGCGACTCCCACTTCACCTGCACGCAGGACCCGCGCATCATCTCCAGCAACACCATGCCGGCCGAGTACACATCCGCCTTGTAGCCGTACGGCTGCAGCGCCAGCCGCTCGGGCGACATGTACATGGGTGTCCCCATCTCCGAGTAGAAGAGCGGGGAGGGGTTGCTGTTGGCCTCCGCCGCCTCCGCCTTGCCGTCACCAGCGGTGCTGGCGGGGTCGGTCCTGCGGCTGCGCGGCGCCGGCGCCGCCTTGGCCATCCCAAAGTCGGCGACCTTCAGCGTTGCTGTCTCCAAGTCCGCCGAGGTGAGCAGCAGGTTGGCTGGCTTGATGTCGCGGTGCACGATGCGCCGACGCCGCAGCACAAACAAGGCGTTGCACAGCTGATAGGTGAAGCTGCGCGCGACGTGCGTCGGCAGCGGGCTCGCGCGAGCCTGCATCACCCGCTGCAAGTCGCCGCCCTCGCAGTACTCGGTCACCATGACAAAGATGCGCGAGGGTTCGCCGTCGTGCGATGGCGCCGACGACGAGGCGGATGGCGGTGCCATCGTCGTCCTCACGGCGGCGGTGGTGGTGGCAGCACTGTCCGCGCCGGCACGCGATGTCTTGAGTGTTCTGCTCCACATGGAGAGAACGCGAACGATGTTGGGGCAGTTGTCGGCGCGCACATCGCACAGAATCTCAAGCTCGAGGGGGAACCCCGGAGGTCGAGACCTCGCCGGCGGTGCCGTGGCCGACGACGACGCGGCTGCCCTGTCGCCGTCGCCGCCGCCGCCGCCGCCGCCCTCACCAGAGAGTTGGCCCGAGTGCTCCGAGGTGGAGGTGGCGACGGAGCGGACGTTCTGGAGCAGCTTGATGGCGACAACGGTGCCGGTCGCCGGGACGACGCCGCGGTAGACAGTGCCGAACTGGCCTCGACCGATGACATCGCTCTTCTTGTACGTGACGTCCGAGTTCTTGCCGAGGCGCACGTCAGAGCGGCGGTCGCCCGGTGTTGACGTGTGCTCCATCACGCGGAGCGAGACACCGTCTGCAGCGGCGCCGTTCCAGCGAGGAGGAGAGAAGAGAGAGAAAGAAAGAGAGAGAGAGCAAGTGGGAGCGCGCACGGTGCACCAACACCGAAGAGGATGATACAAACGCGGAGACACACACGCCCACGCCGTCGCCGACCGCTGACGTGGGCACCACAGCGAGAAAGAGAAGCGGGAGAGGGAATGACCGAAGCAGAGAGAAGCTGTAGCAGCTGCAAATAGCGTGGGAGAGAATGTGAGTGAGTGAGAGAGAGAGCAAGAGAGTAAAAAAAAAAAAGATGTGTTTGTGTGTTTGTGTGTGTGTTCACGCAAGGGAGGTGATGACCACAGCGGCGGCAGTGACGACGGCGTCCACTAGCGACAACAGTGGCACTGCAGTACACTCAGTGGGAGCGGGGAAGACGGGGAGGAGTGTGTGGGTGTCGAAGGGGATCGGCCAGGACAGCAGCAACCCAAGAAAAAAAAAAACAACAACGAAGGAACAAAAGAGAGAGAGAGGAGTGTTGTGCATGTCTGTCTTAGATTGGGTGAGGGTGACGCAGCACACGGCAGAGGTGCGCACACGTGGATCGAGGAGGAGAAGAACAAGAGTCACGACGTCCAGTGCCCACCGCGCCTGCTGCTCCCCCTCTCCATCCATCGCACAAGCAGCTCTGGCAGCGGCGGTGACACAGGATAGCCCCTGTCCCTCCCTCCCTCCCGCACGCACGCACGCACGCTTGTACAGAGAGAGAGGTTGGTGCTGAGGAGTGCGCGCGCCTACCACGGCACTGCTGTTCCTCCGACCGCACCTCGACACACCGTCGCGTGAACATACATCAACGTGTGTGTGTGTGTGTATGTGTGTGTGTGTGCGCTCATTTTTTTTTCTTTGTTTTGTAACGGAAGTGGAAGGAAATCACAACGGAGGGGGAGATCCTGTAAAGGGAGAACTCACGAAGAGCACGGAGGCAAAAAGGAGCCCTGTCGCTTACACACACACACTATCACCATCACCACCACCTGATGTTGCTGCTGCTCTCGCACACATGCAGAGAGAGAGAGAGTCAGCGAGACCGAGACAGACAGACAGACAGACAGACACACGCCGAGGCACCACCACGAACACAACGGGAGAGAGACAGACAGACAGACAGAGAAAAGAAAAAGAGAGAGAGCGAGGTGGAGGGATGAAACGTCGGACAGTAAAACAAACAACAAACAAAAAAAGGACGGGAGAGAGAGAGGCCGTGAGCACAGACGACAGCACGCAGCTACTTCAACACACACACACACACTAGCCACGAGGGACGCGCACAGACACACCCACACCCACAGACAGACAGAGACAGTTCACGCGAGTAAGACGGGTGTGTGTGGGAGGGGAGGGGAGGAGAGCGCGACTCACACAGTGTAGACATGCATCCTCAAGCGCCTCTCTCTCTCCTTCCCCTTCTCTCTCTCTCTCCACCGCCGCCGCCACCCCTCGCCTCCCTCCCCGCCGCGCTCCTCTCAGCACCACAACACACATGCCTACACACACGAACACCCATCACAGAGAAAGGGAAGTGAGTCGGTGAGAAACGGCATCGAAGAAGCACAAGACGGAAAGAGAAGGAGGGGAAGGTACACACACACACACACACACACACACACTGTCACTTCCACGTAAGACACACCAGATCAAACTCTCACATCCCTCAACAGAACAACAACAGAAAAAAAAAAAAATGAAAAGAAAAGAAAAAAAAAAAACAGAGAGACAATCGAGGCGAACAGAACAACTGCCGAGAGTCACGGCACCACTGTGAATGAGACCTGGCGCAGAGGAGCACGCAAGATGAGCGTGCACACGAGGAGGAGGAGGAGGAGGAGGAGGAGGAACAACAGCGCCGACCAGAGAAGGAAGCGCCACCAACAGCGCTGCTGCATCGCAGTCTGCGATACAGCGAGACGGGCCGCGATTCACACACCAGAAGAGTACGACCAACAGAGATGGGAATGCGAGAGAGAAGGGGAGGGAAGGAAGAGGAGGAGGGGGGAGAGGAGAGAGAAGGAGGGGGACCTCTCGCATGGGCCCCTCGTGAGAGCGGAGACGACGTCCACCAGACGACACACAGAGAGAGAACGTCTACGTCGTACGCTGAAACTCCCTCGCTCGAGTCAGCACCGTGCACATCAGCACAAGAAGGGGGTCGCGGCAAACAAAAAAAAAAAAAAAGGAGAGACAAGAACTTCTCAAGAATGCTAAAAAAAAAAACACACACACAAACACACATCACACACAGATCACAGAAACAGACATACCGAGAACACCAACAGAGCAAAGAAGGGCATCTTCACGACCTTCTCCCCCATTTTTCTTTCTCCCTTCCCTCCCCTCCTCCCTCCACCACCGCCCCTCCTCCTCCCTCCCTCCCCTCCACGCCATGGATGAGCCCACGGACACTCGTGCGTCGGCTCACATGCACAACAAAAGGAGAAATGGAAAAAAAAAAAGAAGTAGAGAGAGGCAGAGTAGGTGAGAGCGAGGCGCGCAGGCACATACGCACACACAGAGAGAGACAGAGACAGACAGACAGACACTCCCTCACTCTCTCCAAGCACACGAGTACACTCATGCACGGACGCACACGCGATACAGCGTGTTTCCTTGTACCTCTGTGTGTGTGTGTGTGTTTGTGTGTGTGTGTGTGTGTGTGTGTGTGCACGTGTCCGTGATCTCGTCGGACCAAAAAAAAAAAAAAAACTTGAAAGCAATGCGGAGGAAGAGGAGACCGAGTGAGTGTGTGAGAGAAGTGAGGAAGGGATGTTGTTGAGGGGAAGGAGGCAGCCCGAACAGCGACTCCACAGTGCCAGCGAGAAGCTCAGAGAGAGACGAAAGGAAAAACAGAAAAAAAAAATCAGAAGAAAGAAGGCGGAGGGGGGAGAGAGACAGCGGGAAGGAAGGCGAGCGAGGATGTGCGATGGCGCCGCCGTTCCCCGATGATCCGTCCCTCGACCCACACACACACACCCCACCTACCTACCTGAGTTTAGCCCCCAACCCACCCACTGCCACTGCGCTCTTCCTTCAGCGGGGAAGAGTACTCACAGGTTTGAGGTGTGTGTGTGTGTGTGTGCAGCACTGGATGCCCTTCTCCACTCCACCCCACACATCGCCGCCTGCGTGCCATCGCAGCAGCCACCAACTCTTCTCTCTCTCTCTCCACAACCTCTTCCGTGCCGTCGATGCGACAGACTACCACGCACACAGAGAGAGAGAGAGGAGGCGAGACCATGGCGAGCATCTGCAGAGGGAGCAGGCTGGCAGAGAAGAAGAGAAAAGAGAGACACAGAGGGAGGGAGGGAGGGAGGGAGAGATGGTGCTGCTGCTGATGATGATGATGATGATCCGGTAGGGAGGGAGAAGAAGAAGAAGAGGGGGGAGGAAGGAAGGGGGGGGGCACTACGTGGATAGAGAAAGCCAAAGAGGAGACGAGGGAGGCACGTGTGGTCGAGAGGAGAGAGGGACAGAAAAAAAAAAAAAAAGAAGAACGAAGAGAGACTAAAGGAAACAGATGCACTCGCCCGATGTCCATCATCATCATCACCACCACCGCAAAAGAGAGAGAGAGAGAGACACGCACGTGCTCCCTCGCACAGACAGTGTCGACATACTCACCGCCACCCGCCACACCAACACCGACTGGCACCGCAGAAGGAAAGAAGAGGAGAAGAAGAAAAACAAAAAAGGGGGGAAAGAGAACCGATAAGATACGAGAAAGACAACAACAAACAAACAAAACAAAACAACAGGAGCACGTCTCACTACGCCAGTCGTACGTTCGAGCACACACACACACAAACACACAGGCGTCCGTACACACATGCACACGTGGAAGAGCGGTCAGAGAGACCGCGCGGGTGCAGACGCTGATGCTCGTAGACGCGTGTGTGCGTGTGTGCGGGGGAGAGAGAAAAAAATGAAAACGAAAAAAAAACAGAAACGCAGAAGAGAAGACGACAGCACGCCAGACGACAGGGACAGACAGTCGTCCACCACTCGCACCACCACCACCACCACCACCCACTTACCTTCCCCTCCGTCTCCCCTGCCTGACAGCCAACTATAACATATCCACCGCCAAGACATAAAGAAAAGCATCAAGGACCACAAACGACAAGGAAGAGGAAGAAGAGAGAGAGACAGACAAGCAAGCACTAGCAACCTCACCCACCAGTGGTGTCGCACAGATGCGAAACACACACACACACACACACACACACACACACACATGCACACATTGCGAACATGCGCGCAACCGTAGCCACCAGAGCGAGAACAAGAGTGAGAGAGGGAAGGGAAGAGAGAGAGACAAACCACAACGAGTTGGGCAGAGAGAGAGACGCGCAGCACTGACAGGAGACAGGAAGACGAGGAAGAGAAAAAAAAAAGAGAAAAAGAAAAGAAAGAGCGGACGGAGGTGAACGCGTGCGACGGCTGCCGTCTCGCAGCCATCACACAGCAGAGACGGGGAAAGTGCAGAAGTACAACGCTTTCTACACCTCCCAGACGCAGACATACAACTTAGACAGAGCTTAGGTAGAAAGAGTTTGTGCACGTGGAGCCTTTGTGGGTGTGTGTCTCACACACACAGGGAGAGAGAGCGCCTGCAGTACGTGCCCACATGACACGTACACACACACACACACACACACAGCCCCTCACGATAGCGCGTCCACCACTAAGTCGACGGATACAAGCACACATTGTGTGTGTGCCACTACTTCGAGCCCCTCCCCTCCCCACTCCCTCTCTCTATATCCCCCCCCCCCTCCCTCCCTCATCGTCATATGCATGTCTCTCTCTCTCTCCTCGAGTGCATCTCCAGCCACACACGACACGACACACCTGTGCAACACACACACACACAGAGGGACAACAAGGTACACACCTACGCCACACCATCACGAGGCACAACAGCCACAAGAGGGAGAGTGAGAGAGATAGCACGCGGGACTAACCGACTGTTGACAACGCCGCTCTTTTTTTTTTTTTTTTTTGAAGTGGCACATTGGGGGGGCTGGAGGGGGAAGAGAAGAGAAGAGAAGAGAGGGGTACCAGGCGGGGGGGGGGGGAGAAGACACACACGCAGACAGACCACACATGCAGAACTACTGCAACTGTTGCCCCTAAAAGGACAACAACACACCGCGCTGTGGACGTGTGTGAATGTGTGTGCTCGTGGAGAAGGAGAGCAAGGATTGACTTCCCCCCCCCCCCTCCTCTCCCTCCTCTCCCTCCTCTCCCCTCCCTTCTCTCCCCTCCCTCCCTCTTCGTTGTCTACTCGAAGTGGAACAAGTTGTGCACGTCCTGCGGCGCCGGACCGTCGAGGTGCAGCATCCACTTCTCGTGGAGGAGGTTCAGAGCATCCTCGACGACGGACGTCATGAGCAACTCGCGCGAGCTCACGACGCCTGGCTCGCAGAGGGTGTAGCCGTTCAGCAGGTAGAGAGCGTGGAACGTGAACTCCATGACGCGACGCAGCTGGGTCTGAATGTTCGGGATCGCCTTGAACCGCGTGGCCAGCAGGCGGCACCGCGCCTCCGGTGTCTGGCAGTTCTCTTCGTAGTCGGGTGGAAAGACGAGGACGTAGTGCAGCAGCAGACCCCCCAGCGAGCTCGGCACGTCGCCGAAGGGAAGCAGCGGGATCATGCTGTCGTAGTCGGAGAGGGAGCAGTCGCTGTAGCCAGAGAGGAAGAGCGCGGCGGCCAGCGCCTCCGTCAGCACCCGCAGGCTGCGGTTCATGACGCGGGACATGACGGTGAAGGCGCACAGCTGGCGGCTGTACACCGGCGCCCACTCGAAGGTCGAGCTGTCGTCCGCCTGCTCTTGGTAGGGCACGGAGATGAGGCAGGCGATGCGCGTCACCAGCAGCACCTCCGGTGGGTCCGTCGGCGCGCCATCCTCGTCCTGGTTCTGCTCGAGAGAGTCGGCGGAGTGGAAGGCGCAGGAGCTGATCGTGTTGACGCGGAGCAGCTCCGTGAACCGCACGAGTGCGCAGTGGAACTCTGGCGGGCAGTTCTCGAGTGCCTTGCTCAGGTACGCGGTGAAGAAGACACGCGGCTCGCCGCCGTTCTGGTCCGCCAGGCCGTCGGCGGGAGCCATGTCCACATCGTTGCCCTGGGAATCCGGAGCTGAGGTCTCCTGGACTATCGTCTGCAGTGACTCCGGCGCCATCTCCGCCCCTCCCGCCACCGACGCGTGGGAGAAGTAGCCGATGAAGTCGAACGTCTTGAGTAGAATGGCGAAGAACGTCTCCTTCTTTCCGTGATAGAGGATCGGCGACTCACGCGGGGACGCGCTGGGCGGCAGCTGCGATGCCGGGACGCACATGGCGGACGACTTGAGAGAGAGCACCATGGACATGTCGATGTTCTCCAGTTGGTCGTCCTGCACGCCGGCGATCTCCGGGGAGTTCATCAGGGTCCACTCGTCCAGCACGATCACACGCTCTGGCGGCAGCACGCTCATGAGGATCGAGTCGAACCAGCGCACCCAAGAGATCTTGCCAAAGAACGGGTTGGTCCTGTTCGTCGTGATGCGCGAGGCCATCTGCGCGATGATCTGCCCGCGCAGCGCCATCAGCGGGTGCAGCAGCTGGTGGTACTCCTCCGTGTCCGCCACCGGGAACTCGTCGCGGATGTAGAGCTGCGTGACAGCCGTCATGAGGCCGACCGAGAGCAGGCCGACAAACTGGAAGTAGAAGAGCGACAGCGGCACGAGGTAGCCGAACACGCCGGAGAGGTTGTTGGGCATGCTTGCGTTCGTCAGACCTGGATCGAGGATGCGCTTGAAGTAGACGAGCGATGACTCGGTCGTCGCCTGATTGGAGAAGACGGGGCTGTACTGGATGTAGGTGCGGCCCTTCGAGTGCTTCAGCGACTCGGCAGCCGGCACGTCTTCCTCGCCCTTGGGGTACTGGTACTGGAACTTGGAGATGAAATCGCGCAGTGTGTTGTAGCGCGGCTCCGGCGTGGACAGCTCCTCGTAGATCCCCTGCGTCGTCAGCTGCACACTGGCGTGGGCGGTCGTGATGGCCGGGTGGGAGGCGATGAGCAGCCCGAAGTCGAGGAAGCGATCCCCGGCAGCGGCGGTGGACGTCTCCGTCACGTAGTGGGGGAACAGCACACGCAGCACCTCGTCGCGGTTGTAGCACGCCACCTCGCTCGTCACCAAGTTCACCTCCGCGATGACCTCCATGCCGTCGTAGGGCACCAGCAGCATCTCCGGCGGCCCCATGAGCAGGTTGGCGATGCCCTCCTTGTGCAGGGCACACATCTGACACCAATTCAGAAACGGCGCCGTCACGCACACGACGTTCTCCTCGGTGCGCAGGAACCGCTGAATAGCGCGCAGCACATCCTCGCCGACGGCGGACGACGTCTCGAAGGCCTCCGCGATCTCGTCCTGCGTCGGAAGCTCGACGCCCATGTTCAGCTTCGCCCACACGGCGTCGCGGGCGCGCAGCTCCTCCGGGCTCGGCAGAAAGGCCTCCACATCGCCGTTGATGCTGATCCCGTTCAGCACCCACAGCGGCTCCAGGTGATGTGCCCGCATCTGCTCCACGTGCCGGTGCACCAGCGCTAGGAGGCAGTCGGGCAGGCAGGAGTGAAGGAACCACAGCGGGTCGGTGCGCTGCAGCTCCGCGCGCAGGTTCGTGATCATGTAGTTGCCATCCACCGCGATGGTGATGCGGCCGTCCCGCTTCGGGTCGAAGTCGACGGGGAAGAACTTGTCGAGAGTCGTCTTGCCCATCAGCCGCTTCTCCATCAGGAAGTCGTAGAGGTTCTGCTGCTGGGCAAGGTCACTGCGCGGGTCGGTGTAGGCGTACTCCGGCATCCCCATCCCAGCCATGGAGCCCACCGCCGCCGGGTCGACGGCGCTCATCATGTTCGGGTCCATGTTGCCCACGTACATGCCCACCCCACCACCGCCGCCCGGCGGCATCATGGCGCTCGGCACGCCCTGCGGCGGCGGCGGCGGCAGAGACATCATGATCTGTGGGTTCATGTTGCCGCCCTGCGGCGGCACCTGCGGCGGCCCGCCCATGCCGCCCATCATGCCATGCGGCTGCCCCATCTGACGTGGCGGCGGCGGCGGCGGCGGTGCTGCCATGTTGTTCATCCCCATCGGCCCCATCCCACCGCCACCACCGCCCATGCGACCACCCTGCATGCGGCCGCGGCCCATGTGCATCGAGCCCCCTCCCCCGTACTGCATGCCGCCGCCGCCACCCATCGGTGGCTGCCCCTGAGGCGGTGGAGACGTGTTCGACTGCGTGTGCGGCGGTGGCTGTGGCGAGCCCCAGTTGCTGCCCATCCCTGACTGCTGCTGCTGTTGTGGCTGCTGCTGCTGCTGCAGCGGCGGAGGCGGTGGTGGCATCTGTTGCTGTTGCTGTTGCTGCTGCTGCTGCTGTGGATGCTGGAGGGACTGCTGCATGGGCTTGTTGTTGACACCCATGGGGGCCATCATGCCGCGGTTCGCGCTGTTAGGCCCACTGTTGCCGCCCATCGCGTGCTGCTGCTGCTGCTGCTGCTGTGGTGCCAGCTGCATGTGCACGTTCTGGTTCTGCATCCCACCCATCCCCCGGCCCCCGCTACCACCGTAGTTGCCGTTGCCCTGGTACTGCTGCTGCTGTTGTTGGTGCTGCGGGTGTTGCGGCGGCGGCTGTTGCTGCTGTTGCTGCTGCACAGCTGGTGAATGCATGTGCATCGGCGGTGGCGGCTGACTGCCACGATAGCCACTGTTTTGTGGTGGCGGACTGCTGTCCATGTCAAGACCGTATCCGCTGTCCCCTCGCATCATCCCCGACAGCGACGGCTGCATGCCACTGTTGACGAAGCTAGGCGACGGCTCCATGTGCATCTGCGACGGCGGTGGAGCCGAGCCACGCATGTTGGAGTTGTAGCCGCCCGGTCCACCACCGTAGTACTGCTGGGGAGGAGGCATCTGCTGCTGCTGCTGAGGCGGCGGCGGCGGAGGTCCCATGTTGGACGGTCCCGGGGTGCGCATCCGACGGTTCATGCTGTTCGGCGTGCCAGCCCCACCGCCCTGCTGCTGCTGCTGCTGCAGCGGCGGTGGTGGCTGCTGCTGCTGCTGTTGCGGCGGCGGCGGCTGCTGCGGGTACGGGGACGTCTGCATACGCTGCCCATACTCGTTCCCCATACCGGGCAGCTGTGGGTGCGGGGACGACGACATCATGTGAGGCATAACGCCGTTTGTGTTGCCTCCGTAGCCTCCGCCACCACCACCGCCGTACATCGGCGTCGTGGGCCCGTTGCCGCCACCACCACCGCCCCCGCCGCCGTACATCATGTTGTTCATGTTGTTCGATCCTCCGTTGCTGCCGTGCTGCTGCTGCGGCGGCGGCGGCATCCCGCCACGACCGCCGTCGTTGTAGCCCGCGTTGTGATGGAACGCGTGCAGGTGCGACGTTGGGCCGCCGCCCCCGTTCCCGTAGCCGTGCTGCTGCTGCTGCTGAGGTGGCATAGACGGTGGTGGTGGGGGAAGCTGTTGCTGCTGCTGCTGTTGCTGCTGCTGCGGCGGCGGTGCCTGCTGCTGTTGCTGCTGCTGCTGCTGCTGCGCGGGACCCTGGCCACCGCCACTACGGTGCATGCGAGGTGGCATGTTCAGCGCCTCGTCGCGTCACCCTACGAGCGTCCTGCCCAGGCGTGGCCTGCAGCGCTCTTCACCCTCTCCTTCCCCGACACACACACACACACGTGGTGCACACCACAACGATGGATCCCCCGCAGCGCGCTGCGCTCCGACGGCAATCCTCACCCCGAACGTCGCCTGACCAGCCTCTCCTCCCGATGTGATGCGGCTCGTGCTAGTCTCACAATTGCGTTCACACGTGTAAGTGAGTGTGAGTGTGTGAGTGTGTGAGTGTGTGTGTGTTGTGCTTTTGATTTCGTGTCCGCCTCCCAATGGATGTTGGGCACGTGCAGGCAGTACCCACGTATCTCTTCTGCTCCCCAGTGACACGAGAAGGTAGACACCTCGTGTACACCCTCACCCACGTGTCGAACACGCACACACACGCACAAAGAGCCCGATGCACTCTCTTCCTCTCTCTCTTTCTCTGCCTCCACAACACCAACCGGGGGGGAACGTCTCCTGTGATGTGGGAGACACACGCACACGCACACGCGCACAGTGGGTGAGGAAGTGAAGCAGTGAGAAGGGAGGGGAGGGAGAGAGGGAGTTGAAGATGGCGGTAGTGGGTGAGAGGAACAACGTGGAAACAAGTGTGTGTGTGCTCGCACAACTATGTGTTTGTGTGTGTGTGTGTAAGTGCGAGTGAGCGAGCGCTTATCAAGTTCAGGTAGAGAGGGGGGAGGGAGGGGAACCAAAAAAAAAAGGAGTGAGAGGAAAGGAGAGCGTCGCTCTATGCTCCTCGACCGCACACTGCAACAGCCCTCCCACGTGTGTGTGTGTGTGTGTGTGGGTGGAGTTACCTCGCTCTCACCCACCCTCTCTCTCTCCTGCCACGCGCCTGGTGGTGATGGTGGTAACGCCGTTGGGCAACGACGATGAGACACACACACACACACAGGGGAGGCGCGAGGGGAGGCGGGAGGGGAGGGGGAGGAGGAGGACACTGCAGCTCTCACGCGCGCTCTCTTTCCCTGCGCACGCTGGCGCGGAGACTGAAGAAGAAGAACGTACACAACAACAGCGGGGACACGGCAAGGCGAGTAGAGGTAGGGAGGAGATGCTAACGAAGGAGAAGAGAAAAAAAAAAAAAAGGAGGGGAAGAGGTGGGGAGAAGCACACACGCGTATACACCAGCACACGCACGCACCGAGACGAGCCGGAGAGACGGAGAGACGGAGAGACGGCGGCGGCGGCGGCGACGGCAGCAGCAGCAGCAGCGAGTCGACCGGTCCTGTCGGTGATGCGGACGTAGAAGAAGAAGTGGGACTGGGTAGTGCAGGGGAGGAGGAGGAGACGTGCGAGGCGCTTCTAAACTGCCCCAGCGAGTGAGAGAGAGACAGAGAGACAGAGAGAGGGGGGAAGGCGTAGGAGAGATGGAGTAGATGTGCACATCTGCACAGCCGCAGCTCCGTCAGCGGGCGATGGAAGAGAGAGCGAGAGAGAGCGAACCACTCAAGCGCCGCCGCGGAGAGCGTGCGGTGGTGGTGGTGGCGGCGGTCCGTCACGATGCATCAGTGCAGGACGCGCTCCATAGACACACACAAACACATTTGCCCCTCTCTCGCGGCACACCACGTCCAACGCCACAGGGTCCGCCTGCCTGCGCGGCTGCCTGTTCGTTTGTTGTGTTTTCCTTTCGTTTGTGGGAATGTGCGTGTGTGGAGTACACGTGATAGGCAGCGAGCGGCCACCGACGCCGACGCCGTCACTCAACACACGCACGCAGAGACGCGGGTGCTGGGCCAGCATGTTAAGAACCGCCAAGGAGAGAAAGACACACAACAACAACAACAACAACAACACAACAACAAAAAAAAAAAGCACTGACACACAAACCTCCCACCCAACTCTCTCTCTCTGTCTACCTCTACTCCGCGTTATTGTTGTTATTCTCAAGAGAGAGCGTGTAGCGTCTGCGCCACGGAGGTGCGTGAGAGTGAAAGAGAGGAAGGGGGGAGGGAGAGAGAGCGCGCGCACACGCGGCAGGCCGCTTACTTGTCCTTCTCAACCTCGGCAGGCAGCGGCACCTTCTGGAAGATGACTTGGCCCTCTGCCAAGCCGCCAATCTTCGTTCCCGGCTTCACGATGCCGAAGGGGAAGTTGGCGACGTCGGTGCGCAGCTCCTCCGGCACACCGAGCGCGTCCATGATCTCGCACGCCTTTTGCGGGATCACCGGCTGCAGGAACATGACGCAGATGCGCAGCCCCTCCATCATCACGTACAGCACCGTGCCGAGACGCACCGTGTCTGACTTCACAAGCTTCCACGTCGCGTTGTTCGTCACATAGGCGTTGAGGCTGCGCAGTACGTCGAAGATGGCGATCAAGGCTCGCTGGATGTCGGGCAGGCAGTAGTAGTGGTCCACCGTGCCGGCCAAGTTGTTCAGCGTCGCGATCAGCGTCTTGTCGCCCTCGTTGTACTCCGCCGGCTCCGGCCACACGCCGTCCTTGTTGATCTTCGGCGCCACGCAGCGCGAGACGAGGTTGCCGAGCGTGTCTGCCAGCTCGCCGTTGAGACGCAGTATCATGTTCTTGTCACTGTAGTCGCCGTCGTCTTGGAAGTTGGACTCGCGCAGCAGAAAGTACTTGAGGGCGTCGATGCCGAACTCCTCGGCCTTCTCCACCGGGTCGAAGGCGTTCCCGAGCGACTTGCTGATCTTCTTGTGGTCCTTGGTCCACCAGCCGTGCGCCACGAGCCGCTCCGGCAGCGGAAGGTCGGCGGACATCAAGAACGCGGGCCAGTAGATGGCGTGGAACTTGAGGATGTCCTTGCCGACGACGTGCGCGTCGGCCGGCCAGCGGCGCAGCGGTGCGTGGTCGTCGTCCAGCGTCTCCGTGCCGTCGTCGGCGACGCGGGTGAGGGCGCCGGTGTAGTAGTTGAAGAGCGCGTCCAGCCACACGTAGATGCAGTGGCGCTCGTCGCCGGGCACTGGGATGGACCAGTTCAGGACGGACTCGCGCTTGCGGGAGATGGAGAGGTCGAAGAGGCCCTTCTCCACCGTCTTGACCACCTCGCGGCGGCGGTGCTCTGGCACGATGCAGGTGGGGTTGTCGTGGAAGTGCTGGAGCAGGCGCTCGCGGAACGCGCTAAGTCGGAACATGTAGTTCTCCTCTTCCACCCAGGTGACGACGTGGCCACTCTCGAGGCTGATCTTGCACGGCTTGCCATCCTTGTCCACCCCATCCGCCACGTTCTGCGCTGTCAGGAAGGACTCGTCGCTCACCGAGTACCAGCCCTCGTACTTGCCCAGGTAGATGTCGCCCTTCGCCTCCAGCTTCTTCCACATCTCCTGCACGAGCCGCTCGTGTGTCGGGTTGGTGGTGCGGATGAAGTAGTTCATGTCGTAGTTCATCTCCTTGAAGCACTGCTTGAACTCGCTGGAGACGCTCGTGGTGAACTCCATCGGCGACACGCCCTGCTTCCCCGCCGCCTCAGCCACCTTCTGCCCATGCTCGTCCGTCCCCGTCATCACGAACACCTCCTCGCCCTTCACACGGTGGTAGCGGCCCAGCACATCCACGATCAGCGTGCTGTAGACGTGACCGATGTGCGGCGACGCGTTCACGTAGTAGATGGGGGTCGTGGCGAAGAAGGTCTTCTGCTTCTTCGGGCTCACCTCGTACGTGCGTGGCACCCGCAGGAAGTCGCCGCACTCCTGCACCGACAGTACGTCGAACGCGGAGGCGATCAGCTCCTCGTGCTCGGCGCGGAAGGCGTGGAACCAGCGGACCAGGTGTGGCACCGCCTCCGCCTGCGCCGCTGGCAGGAGTCCGCCCTCGCACAGCGCCGGCAGAAGGGCAGCGAAGAGGATGCTGTCGACGAGGAAGGACTTGGGCGCCGGCGACCCCTCCACCGCTACGGCGCCGTCGTGCTGCGCGATGGTGGAGTCCAGCTTCCCCAGAGCGGCGGCGGCCTCGTCCGTGAGGCGGCGCTGCGTGTAGAGCGGGGCGAGCGCCGGCGTGAGCACCGTCGCCTCCCACTCGAGCCACTCCGCCTCGCCCGCTTGCGAGTTGTCGGCCGGCGAGGTGGCTTGCGCGCTCCAGAGCAGGCGCGCCGTCTCGTTGCAGCTGTAGAGCGGCGCCTTGGACTTGGGCAGCTGCAGGTACGGCGTGCTGTACGTGCTACCCAGCGTCACCTCCAGCGGCTTCTGCACAAACATGGCGCAGAGCACCGCCTTGAGCGCCTGGTGGTTCGCCTTCTCCGTGAAGAGCTTGAGCATGGCGACGACCGTGCGTGCTGACAGGGAGGAAGAACAAAAAGGAGAGAGAGAGACAGAGAAGAGTCGCAGCCGCCGAGCCGTCTGAGAAGCAACGTCCGCCGCCGTCTCTCTGCCCAATGCAGTGGAGAGACAAAGTGTGTGAGTGTGTGTGTGTGTCTGTGTGTGTGTGTGTGTCAGCAAACGTGTTGGCAACGGTGTGACTGTGTCAAGTGGAGAGAGAGAGAAAGAGATAGAGAAACGAGCGCTAGTCGGCACAGTTGTACGCGCAGCTGTCAAACTCTTGCCAACACCACCACCACGACCGACGTCAGCAACTCCTGTGGTCAGTGAGGCAGAATGTGTGGCTAAGTGAATGCTGTGTCTCTGTCTGTGTGGGGTGCGTGGAGTATTGCACGTGCGGTACGCTAAAGCTGATGCTTGTGTGAGTGTTGTCAAGTTGTTGACGACTAACACGATGCGCATGTATGCGTGCATGCGCGTATGTCATGCGGGCGCGCAAGAAGACGAAGAAGCAAGGACGAAGTGGAGGTGTGAGAGAGAGAGGGTGCGGAGGGGGAGCGGTGGCGTCCATCTGGACAACACGCGATGTCGACTGTCGAGGCGGTGAACAGCCTCAGCGGTCCGAAAATGCTGTTCTCCCCACACACACGCACACATACCATCCATCCCACTCAACCGCTCTGCATCAGCACTGTAGCAGCAACAGCAGCAGCGGTGGTAAGGGTGGACGGCGTGGATGCGCTCTGCACGTGTTGGAGAGTCGCGCACAACAACAGAGACGCTACTGGCACGCCGCGGTTCTCATGCCACTGTCGCGGATGGGCCCTCGTTGACGCGCCAAGGCTCCTCTTCTTTTTTTTTTTCCTTTTCCGTTATCACATTATAACACACGCATACACGCATACACGCATTGCCCACTAGTCTATGCATCACCGATGCAGGACAACGCCTCCTTCACACACAGAGACACACACACACACACACAAAGATAGACTGACATGCACATACGTACGCATACGTGCATTCCTACAAAAGACACACACCGTAGACCGTGAACGGACACAGCCCTGACGAGAGATGGGGGGGACGACACAGAGGAAGAACACAAACAGACACACACACACACGAGCACCTAGCGCCTGTGCACACGCAGGAAGCACAGCCTCTCGTGGGAGCCGCGACGTCACACTGTACACACAAAGGGGGGGAAGAGGCGGGAAGGGAGGGAACAGAGACAACACACATACACACGGAGGAGGAGGAGAGAGATGCCGTCAACAGTTTCTGTATGCCGACTAGCGCTACGACGACGGCGTGGAGCGCAGACCAGCGGCATTCGCGGGGGCAGAAGTGGGAGCCGCGGCGGCAGCGGCGGCGGCGGCAGGGTCAGCATTTGTGCTGTCGAGAGAGGCGGCGCTGCCCGCCTTGTTCAAGCGTGTGTGCACGGTGTGACGCACCCTGGCGAACATCGAGTCGAGCGGGGCGTAGTGGATGAAGGACGTCTCCCAGAACTTGTACTTGGGGTCCCGCATGAGCTCCACGAAGGTGTTGAGCACACCCCACGGGTGCGGCTGCACAATCACCGTCTTCTCTGCGAGCGCACGCGTGATCTGCTCCTGCACACACGTCTGCGTCTGCGCATCCACGGTCGGCGACGGCAGGAACAGGTTCAGCACGACGTTGGCGAAGAAGTTCGTCTGGATGTTCGGGAAGCGGAGCTGGTTCGCGCAGGCGCCGAGCATGTAGTAGCGGCGCTTGGTGTTCAGGCGGCTGCAGATGTAGCGGTAGCACGCCACCACGTTCGAGTCGGCGAAGTTGGCAGGGATGCGGTTGTCGTGTGCGCGGAGGTACACGAGGGCCATGTGTTGCACCACCGCGTTGATGAGGCTGCGCTTCGCCGAGGTCTGCGTCAGGTCGCTCAGCACATCCGCGAGCACCCCGTCGCGCACCGGAACGTCGTCGCTGACGATCATCGCCTCGAGGCTCGCCAGCAGCTGCGGCTGCACGTTGAAGGTGGTGAAGGTGGCCTTGATGCACGCCTCCTGCACGCTCGTGTCGAGCACCTGCAGCATCGCCGGGTCGTTGGAGTCGACGTGGGGGAACGGCTCGGGCAGCCGCTTCTCAGGCGGGAAGGAGCAGAGCACCGTGTTGAGCAGCTGCACACAGGACAGCGGGATGGCCTCGCACAGGGGGTAGTGCTGCGCGATGAGGAAGCGCGGGTAGTCGTGCAGGAGCACCAGCACGAGCTTCAGCAGCGACTTGTAGAAGACGAGGCCGTTGGGGGAGATGCGGTTGCCCTTGATGAGGAACTTCACGAACATCATTGCCCCGGCGAGCAGGTCGACGTAGTGCGGCCACATCACCTGCGTGGTCAGGAACCGAGGGATGACGTGGCGGTGCGACAGGATCTCAAGCCAGCCGAAGACGAAGCCGGGGTACTCCATCGGGTGCACGCGGCGCAGGAACACGTGGAAGGCGTTCGTGAAGTCCGTCGACATGGGGCGCGACGCGGAGCTCTCCAGCCGGTGCAGCGAGTAGACCAAGTTGCTGAGCAGCCGGACGTACGGCTGCTGCTGGAAGACGGGGACGAACTGCACATCCGCGGCGAGCGTCCACGTCGGGGCGGGCCGCGCCTTCGCCACAAAGTTGTGGTGCTCCGTCAACACCCGCGTCACGGCGTCCAGCACGCGGCGCAGCAGCGTCGTCTCGGCCCGCAGGTCGTGCGAGGCCTCATTGCGCAGCGAGCAGCACTGCAGCAGCACCATCATGAGCTCCACGAACCCGTCGCACATCACGAACGGCTTGCTTGTGTACGGAGTGCGGTACGGCGGGGGGCCGCCGGGCCGCGTCCCCACGAGCGTCTCGCTCGAGACGGTGCCGTCCGCCCGCTCCATCGCGAGCATCGTGTTCGTGTAGTACTCCACACAGTAGCGCACGCCGAGGCTGAGGAAGGTCTGCAGGTGCGCCGTGTCCAACATGCGGCGCTGCTGCAGCGTCTTGACGAAGTCGACAGAGGGGATGCGCTTCTCGGCGAAGCGGTGGCCCTTCTGCGCACACAGGCTGATCCAGAGGTTCAGGAGGTTCTTCACATCCTTCCGGAACACGTCGTCCTCGCCGGGCCGCACACAGTCGCACGGGACGAGCAGCTTCGTGATGTGCGCCGGGATGATCTTGCTCAGCGGGGGCTCTGTCACGTGCGACGGTAGCATCTGCGCCGGCGGCGCCGGGGCCGCGCGTGGGGCGCGCGTGCGAGCGATGGTGTCCAGCGCGACCAGAGTGCGGCGCATGTCCTTCGAGGCCACGAGCTTCTCCTTGATGATGACATCGGTGATGATGTCGCCGGCGAAGGCGACGTGGTTGGACGAGCCGGTGGTCAGCGCCTTCGCCAAGGCGTCGTCGAAGTCGGCGCACTTGAGGATCTTCATGCGGATGAGGTCGGTCGTGAGCTTCGCGAAGGCGTAGCAGTGGCTGTGGCGCAGGAAGAGCCGCGTGAACTCGTCTCGGTTCATCTCCTCGCTGCACTCGCGGCACCGCTGCAGCACGCGCAGGTACAGCTGGTGCAGCGCGGCGGAGATGCGCAGCGCCCCTTGCTGCCACACCGGGTCGTCCGCCGCGTTCGGCGTGCCGTCGGGGTTCGTGGCCACCGCCACGGCGGTGGCGGCAGCAGCGGCGGCGGCAGCGGCGGCGGCGGCCTGCGTGTTCTTCGCGGCGCTGCTCACGAGCTTCGTCAGCCGCTCCGTCGACACGGCAAGCGACATGAGTTTGTTCAGCACGGGGCTGAGGAAGTAGGAGCTGGACGCCTCCGTGATGAGACTCATGAGGCGGCCCATGTGCTGCCGGATCGGCGCCTGCGCATCGTCGGCCGGCCCACCGCTCGGCTTCTGGCCAGCGGCCTCGAGCTGCGCGAAGTCCAACGGCGCGGCGCCCTCGGTCGTGTGGTAGCGCGACACCGCCTCCTCGACACTCCGCAGCACCGTCGTGAAGACCGCGACCGGCGGCACGCAGCTGTAGAAGTCGTCGTAGACGTCGCGCTGCGGCGCCGGCATGCGGCCGGACGGCACGAGCCCCTCGCCCATGACAAGCAGCAGATCGGCCGCCTCCACCTGGTCCGGCGGCAGCGGCAGCGGCTCCCGGTCCGCGAAGAGGGCAGCCTTCTCGCGCGCGAGCTCGACCAGGTCGCGGCTCGTCGCCACCGCCGCCTCCTCCCCCACGCTGTACTCCACCGCGCGCATGCACAGCTCCAGGTGGCGCGCCACGAGCGCGTCGCGAATCGTGACCTTCTGCTCCGACGGCGTGTAGGGGCTCAAGATGCGCTCCAGCAGGTTCGTGAGGGCGCGGTTGAGCAGCAGCGGCAGTTCCTCGCGCACCATCACGTAGCTCAGGCTCGACGCCAGCGAGCGCGCCATGGCGTCGCCGGCGACCAGCATGTCCTCCGGGTGCGGGTCGCGCGCGTAGTCCTTGACGACGAGCCGCTCCGTCGTGCGAGTGGCAATGGCGACGCTGCGCTGCATGCAGTACAGCACCGCCTCGTTCACCACCGCCTGCAGCTGCGCGACGATCTCGGGGCTGTGGTCCATCAGCCGCTTCGTGTTGTTGCCGATGTCCAGCCCACTCAGCCCTTGGAGCACGGCGGCCTGCGAGATGGTGACCGGCGCGCGGGTCGGCCGGCTCAGCATCTGCATGATGCGGTTCAACTCGGACGGCGCTATCTGCGCCTTGTCCTTGGGCTGGAACGGCTCCGCGCTGGCCTGCAGGGGGCGGGTGCTGCCACGCAGCGACTGCTGCACGGGCGGCGAGGTGGAGGCCGGCGCCGGTGGCGCCGCGGCCCCGGCGACGGTGGCGGCGGTCGCTACCGCAGGTGCCACCGGTGCGTTGCTCTCGTCCTCTCCGATGCGGAAGTCGGGACTTGTGCCGACGTTGATCTCGTCGTACACATCGCGCAGCCTCGTCTCGGTGGAGGAGTGCGAGACGTGCAGTCGCACGTACTGCGCCAGGTCCTGCATGGACTGGTCCAGAGCCTTGAGCAGCAGCTCCAGCTCGAAGCGCAGCGTCACGCGCAGGTGCGGCAGCGTGTACATCTCCATCAGCAGCGCCAGCTGCGCCATCGTCCACGGGTTCGGGGGGCAGAAGAAGCGCGACTTGCCACAGCTGGTGAGGACTCGCGTGATGAACGACACGACCGGGACGAGCTTTCCCTCGCGGATGCCCTGGCAGAGGAGCGACTTGAAGTGCAGATCCTGCTGCAGAATGGGGATGTTCTTCTCCAGCGTGATGCTGCCGAGCCACGAGCCGAGGTTGCGCAGCAGACTGCGCTCACCCGGGTCCGTGACGATCTTCTGCGAGCTCAGCAGCCGATGCACCGCGCCGATGCTGGCGTTGCGCAGCGCGCGGTCGAGCTCCTTGGAGTGCAGCTTGGTGATGAGCTCGATGTACATGGCGTGGTAGTTCGGCTCCAGCGCGGCGCGCTTCACCACCAGATAATCTGCAAAGTACTCGTAGTACTCGGGCCGCAGCAGCTGCGAGAGCTCCGTCGCGTTGCTGTCGAGGTTGCGCATGTCCGTGTTGCCAATCAAGAAGTTGATCTGCTCCTGAATCACACGCGGCGGAGCCGTCACGTTGGCGTTCGTGACGAGAGTGCCGATGTCCACCGTGTGCAGCTTCGCCGCGGCCATGTCGGTGAACTTCTTCGACTGTGGCGCCGCCGTCGCGACGATGGCGGGGTCGATGGCGGCGAGCGCCTTGCTCGGTGAGGCGGGCTGCCGTGGGGAGGTCGGCGAGGTGGGGCTCGGCTCGCCGGGCTCCGCCGACGAGGCGCCGCCGTTGCGCGCGACCGCGTCCTCCTGCTTGATGCCGCGGTTGATGGCGGCGACGATGCCGGGGACGCGGAAGTCGAGGTCACGCACATGGCGCAGCGCGCGGCAGTACTGCGGCCAGTCCGGCAGCCGGGACTTGACCTGCTCCAGTGCGATGATGCCGTACTCCTCCATGGCGTAGTTGCCAGGCTTCGCCACGGCGGGGAGCAGGACACCCCACGCATGCTGCTGCTGATTCGGGGGCAACAGGTCGCGTGCGATCATCTGGCCGTACAGCTCCGCGAAGAGCTGCAGCTCCTTGCGTGGGTAGCACCCCACCGCGGCGGCCTCCTCGAACATGATGCTGACAATGCAGGCGTAGAGCTGCTTGTCGCGCGGCACGGCACTCTTCAGCAGGCCCTCGACCGTCGTGATGGCCGCTGCGGTGCTGGACGCGGCGTATATCTTTTTGAAGAACTCGAGCGCCTCGCTCTCGACGTCCTCTGGGAAGAGGGAGTCGGTGGACACGAGCAGCGCCTTGGCGCAGTCCACCACGCTCTTCAGCTGCTCCTTCAGCGGCGACGCGAGGAGAGCGTTGAGGGCGGCCGTGGTGCTGAGCGTGTACAGCTGCTTCTCCTGCAGTATCTCCGCCACCTCCACTATGTTCATCGCCACGGCGAAGCGGTTCTCCGTCGAGCTCGCGCGGAAGTGCAGCTTCCCGTCCAGCGCGCGCTGCAGCCACTTGTCGCTCGGCTCCCCGCCCTCGTCCATGCACATGGCGACCGCGGTCACCAGGCGGGGGCTGCCGCTCTCGGCGAGGACGCGCTTCGCGGCGGGCTTGCACTTGAACAGCATCGGGATCACATCGGCAAGGCGGTCCGGGGTCGACTCGATCAGGTCCGACAGCGCGCCGATCACGGCGCTGAGACGCCCACGCCGCTCCACCTCCGGGACGATGTGCTGCGACACCAAGTCCAGCGACGGGCAGTGTGACCGGAGCAGGTGCCGGATCAGCGTGAAGTGCTTCATCGTGCCCTGGAAGGTGCCGGCGAAGAGGCCGAAGAGGAAGACAAGCGGCAGCTTCTCCGCGGCGGGGCGGAGCACGTCGCTGTCAAAGTCCTTGTCCCGACTGGCCACGTGCACCGCAGCCTCCAGGAACGCCGTGGAGCGCCACAGGTCCATCTCCGCCGCCGTCACGCCGGTCGGCTTCGTGGCCGGCAGCAGCTCCGACGGTGCGTCCATCGCGAGCGGCTTGCGGTTCACCTTGTCGGGGTGCCGCAAGATGTACTCGAGCACGCCGCGCTGGCGCATCGTGTTCGTCCAGCGGTTGAGGAAGAGCGCGACGGACGGGTACTCGTTGTCGGGCTGAAAGCGGTGGTAGGCGTCGAAGATGACAGAGATGTGCTTCGCGCGGAAGGGCTCGCCGTCAGGCTGGTCCAGCATGCGGATCACCAGGTCCCAGTTGAGCCCCTTCGGGTTGCCCTCGCAGAGGGCGTCCAGCAGCGGCATCGCGTTGATCAGCGTCGTCGTGCCGCTCATGCTCTTGGGCGAGCTCTTCCCCGACGCCGTCATGAGCGACGTGTAGGCGTTGCTGTCGTTGACGGCGGAGCCGGCGGACGCGAAGAAGGCGAGCACCTCGGCCCCGTCGCGCTCCGTGAAGGCGTGTGGGAAAATGCTGAGCAGCTCGCGCGAGTCCGCGAGCGTCGTCACACAGCCGGTGCCGAGCTCGCGCAGCACCCCGGCGACGCTGATGCGCGGCCGCACCTCTGGCTTCGGTCGCGGCAGTGTGGCTGTGTGGCACACCTGCGCCAGCTGGCCGTCGAGGCTGGCTGGGGTGAGCCGGACTTGCCGCGAGAGGAGCGCCGCCGCGCGGACGCCGCCGTCGTCCTCCTTGAGCGCCGCCTGCGGCACGTTGAAGTCCTCCAGCATATCTGTCGCCGCCGCCTTCACTGTGGCGTTGCCACCGAGCACCAGGGCCATGGCCATCTGCATCTGCCGTATCGGCGTCAGCTTGAGGTCGCTCGCCATCACTGCGGTCAGCGACTCCTTCGTCAGGGTCGAGGGGCTGCCGTCGAGGGCGCATGCGACGAGGGTCAGCCCGTTCGGTCGCCCGAGCGCGTCGCTCACGAGCCGCGACGCCAGCAACGCACGCTCATCGCTTCGGGCATTGAGCAAGGCCGTACATGTCGTCTTGATGGTGTAGCGGTGGAGCTCGACAGAGCGAGAGCAGAACTGCTCCAGCGTCGTCAGCGTCGTCTGCACCGTGTTCTTGGACACCGCTCCAAGGATGTAGCGGATCGCCTCCCCCTGCGAACTGCCGATGTCGTTCACGCGATCGGACAGCATCTTCACCCGGTCCTGCACAAGCGTGCCACGAGAGGACAGCAAAATGAAATGCCACCGGCGCTACACAACACGCACACACGCACACGCTGGACTAGCTGCGTGTGGAAACAGAGAAGGGAGACAGGAGGAGCGATGTATTGGACTCTATATGCGCTCGGTTGGCTCAGCCGCTGCAGCGTCGTGCACCTCGTGGATGGGGAGTGAGTGTGTGTGTGTGAGTGTGTTGCGTCAACAGAAGCGCTCCTCGAGGGAAACAGCCCACACTTGCGACCAACGGAAGGTCGATGGGGGGGATGGGAGACAAGGGGCGAGGCAGTGCAGCAGCCGACACAGTGAAACAAACAGACGCAAACAACAACAACAAAAAAAAAAGACCTAACTAGTCACCAATGCGTCGACCCACGAGTGGCGCAGATGGAGAGATAGGTCAACTCACCACAGCAGCGAGTGACGCTCACACAGACACACACACACACAAAACAAAAGAAAAAAAAACACGCACACGCTCGAGTACAACTTCCTAGACGTCAAATAAAAGAAGAAAAAAAAAAAGAGGAGGGCAATCGACAGTCACAGACCAGACACTGACACACACACGCACACACACGCACACGCACGCACGCACGCACGCAGGCGGCACAACGACAAAACACACAAAGAGGTGCGAAAGAGAGTGGGAGAAGAGAGAGAAGCAATAAAAAAAAAAAAAAACAGCGAGGACACAGAGATGTAAACACACACGCACACGCAAGCTGATGGGCCGCTTCTACTGCGTCGCACGAGCACAATCCAAACAACCAACACAACCGCACCCAGAAAAAAAAAAGAAAAAGAAAGGGAGATATAAAAAAAAAAAAAGGAGGAGAACAACGCACACAAGCGACAGTCGTACACGCACGCTAACAGACACACACACACAGAGAGACACAGATGAGACTGAAACGACAACACAGTGTTTTTTCTTTCTTTTTTTCACAGGCACAATGTGACAGACGCACCACACCCACCCACACGCAAACGTCCTTTGGGAGGGAGAAGAGGGGAGGGGAGGGGAGGGGAGAGGAGAGGAAAGCGAAAAAACAAAAGAAAGGAAGGAAGAGTAAAAGAATGGAAAACAAAACAAAAAAAAAGAGAGACACAGTGTTTATGAGAGAGAGGGAGTCAGGGTCAGAGGCGGTACCACCCGCGTATCGACGTTGTCGGTACGTGCGTACCCTCGTTGCACTCCACTCACGTCGCCGTCTGCGCTTCCACGTCACTCCTTCGATGGAAGGAGGACGCTTCTTCTTTTTTTTTTTTTTGTGTGTGTGTGTCTTGCCTTCGCGGGGTTCGAGCACCGTGTATGTACAGCAGCGCCAGTCGGAAAAGGAAAGAGAGAGGGAGAGCCCCAGCCAATGGAAGGGAAGGAGAGGAGGGGGGGACTCACACACACACAAACACACACTCACTCACTCACTCACTCACGCACGTGCTCGCTCTTGAGAAAACACGCACACACACACACACACACAAGCGAGACAGTTGGTGCAGAAGAGAGTACTGTAGACACACTGCACAGCAACTACGCCACGAGCGTTTGGGCTTCCGTTTGGTGTAGACGCAGTGGTGTGCTTGTGTGAGTGCGTGTGTGTGCGGATGTGTTATCTGTAAATCTGTCTGCGTGTCCGATCAAGCGACACTGGCGCAGAAACACGTAGTCGCGTGCGCGTTCCCCGGGCACCGTACACGAGAATGGAGCAGAGGAATGGGGTGTGTGCAGAGGAGGAGCTGTAGAAGAAAGAGAGGAGATGGAGAGAGAGGGAAGGAGACACTGTGTGGGTGTTTAATCACTTCAACTGAGTGTGCCGGTGTGTGTGTGAGTGTGTGTGTGTAGGTGTGAGTGTCGGTAGAGCAGCAGTGGGTTCATCAGAAGATGCGAGAGAGGGAAAGAGAAGAGGCGAGTGAAGGAAGGAAAAGGAAGAGATGCACGGAGAGCAGCGATCATTGACCTGTGACAACTGCTGCTGCTGTTGCTGTGGATGATGACGCCAAGGGCACAGAAGTGCAACACAGCGACGGCGGCCACCCGAAGTGCCGTACACACACACACACACACACACACACACACACAGGAAAGAGAGGGAGACAGAGAGGGACGGCGGGTGAGATAAGGGTGTGGAGACGCAGGAAGAGTCGTTGCTCATCCCCCCCTTCCCCCTCATCTCTCCTCTCACCTCTCCTCCCCCACTTGTCACCCGTCGGCAGCAGACGTGTGTGCGAAAAAGAAAAGATGTCGGCACGGGTTCGCAGGCGTGAGATCTGCGGAAGGAAGGAGGAGGTGCTGAGACACCCTTGCGAAGATAAAGTGAAGATGAGGAGAAGAGGAAGACGACAGACGCGGTCGCCGCTCTCCTCGGTCACGTTTTGCATACACACGCACACACACACACGTATGCGCACCGCCTCACATCCCCTCCTAAACACAACGCTGCATCCACGACAAACACTCGAGCGAGGTGGCGAGCGGATGGGAGAGGAGGTGGAAGTGGAAGGGGAGGCGTCTTCCCCCTCGCCGACCACCGACGACCGCCGACCGCCTCCTCCACGTGTTCATGTGTCTTGTGAGAGGGGTGTGGGAGGGGAGCGGAGCGAGAAGGGCTTGGCAAGTATGTCGTGACGTAGCGGTGCAACGCACGCGCGTGTTACCACGGCGCGCGTCCCCCCACAGCAGTGTGGCCCTGCGCTGGACTCACACGCGAGACGGCAGGGAGGAGCAGGTGGAAGAGAGAGAAGAGAAGAGAGAAGCGCCAGTGCGCAACGGCGCCGTGAGAGAAAGAGAGGACACATGGAAGAGAAACGAACAAACGCGCGTGTGAGTGTGTGTGGTCTGAGGAACACGTGAAACACACACCAAAAAAAAAAGAGGGGAAACAGAGTTGGCGCACATACACACATGCGCACCGTATCAGCACCGATGCACACACCCTCCTCCACCATCGCGTATCGGCGACGTCAGCAACGAAGAAAAGAGGGAGGGAAACACACACACACGCACACACACGCAAACAGGTGCACGCGTCCACCTCCGTCCGTAGAGCCGTTCTTCTCCGCTTCCAAACACACACACACACGCACACACACATTGCGTGTGCGAAGAGGTGCAGGCACGAGCGCGGCGGTGGAGGCCGCATCGGAGAGAGAATAAAAACCAAAAACAACAAGAGAACAACGAAAGGCGCTTTAAGTGTGCTTCCTCACGCCACTCCCGATGTACACAGAGACGGAGAGGGAGAGAGAGAGAGATGGACGGAGTAGAGAGAGAGGAGTGCGTGGTGGGGGACCGCACCAGGCTCGATAGCACACCACGCAGAGAGAGCCGGATGTCCCGCCTGCAGGGGAAGAGAGGAGGCGCAGCGTCGCTACTCCACCGGACCGTAGTTTTCCATAAAGCGCTGCGTCTCCTCCCAGTCCACCACACCGGCATCGGAGCCGAGGCCGCTGGCGACGAGGGCGCCGACGGCAGAGCCGATGCGGCACGCCTCCACCTCCGACAGACCACGCGCCAAGCCGGCGATGAAACCGCCGCAGTAGGCGTCACCGCAGCCCGTGGTGTCTGACGCCTTCAGCACGTAGGCCGGAACCCGCTGGAAGCTGTCGCGCTTGATGAGGTACGACCCGCGCACTCCGTCCTTGAACACGCACGTCTGTACACCGAGGCCGAAGAAGAAGTTGGCGACCGCAACAGGGTCGTCCGAGCCCGCAATGAAGCCGGCCTCCTCCAGAGAGGGCATGAAGTAGTCCACGTACGGCAGCAGCGGCTTGATGAGGTCGAGCGTGTCCGCGTTTGGGTGGATCATGTCGAAGCACGTGACCACGCCTCGCGCCTGCGCCGCCGCCAGCAGACGGGCACTCTGTCCCTTGTCCATCGCCGCTAGCAGACCCGTGCCGCCGTGGTGGAGGTACGTGCAGTCCAGCACGCGGTCGAACTCCGCATCCGTCACCAAGAGCTCGTCCGAGGCGCCGCGGTAGTGCAGACACGGCCGCTCACCGTTGGGGCGGATCGGCAGGATCGTGGCGGATGTGTCGCGAGCGTCGCTGAACTGCATGAGCGAGCAGTCGATCCCCCACCGGCGGTAGCAGCCGAGAATGAAGTCGGCCTTCTCGTCCTTGCCGAGGCAGCCGACGGCCGCTGTGCGGATGCCGAGCTTGGCTGCGTTGAGGTTGGCCGCCGCCGCCGTGCCGGCCGGGTTCATGCGAATCTGCTGCACGAACTCCACCCCGCCGCCCTCCGGCACCTTCACCACCGGACGGCCAGCGATGTCGAGCACCGTCAGACCCACGAACACGGCGTCGAACTTCGGCATGGTACAAAAGGCAGAGGGCGAGACGAAGAGTGGGAGAGGAGCAGCTGCGGTCACTAGAGCCGTCGTGATTGCTGAGAAGCGCAGAGAGGGAGGGAGAGGGAGGGAGGAGCCTTGTCACACCTAGTAGGTGGTGTTCTAGTGCATTGTGCAGCACGTGCACATCAACCGGGGGAGAGGGGGGAGAGAGAGAGGGAAGGAGTAGGGAGAAGAGCCGTGCCGATGCACAAAGCGCTCGTAGACACACACACACACGTTTACCTGTGCACGCATGAAGAGGAGGTGGTGGTGAGAGCCTTCGAGAAAAGGGAAGGGCCGCTTCTCTCGCATCTCTCTCTCGTTGTCTTTCTGTGTTGTTTCTTTTTCTTGTTATGCGTCGTTGGCGTCTGCGTGTGCGACCAGCAGCAGCACGGCAGAGGAGCGCGCCACTGAAGGACTGTCTCTCTCTCTCTCTCTTCCCGGCCTACGGCGTTGTGTGTTGGTGTGTGTGTGTGTGTGAGAGGAGGGGGGAAGCAGAGGAGGATGGGCCAACGCTGCGGAGACGCATCACACAGGGAGGAGCACCCGCGGCATGTGGAGAGACGACGAGCGGCGCTCCTGTTGTTGATGTTGTTGCTTTAGCGATGGAAGGTGGCGCAGCTGCGCTGTTCGACCAGCGCGACGCAAGCGGAGGGGGGGGAGGGGAGGGCAGAGTCATGCGCGCGGCAAGGGCACCCTATACAGACGAGGCAGTGATAGCAGCGATGGCACATGGGGCATCTCCACCACCCCCACCACCACCAAGAAGTACACACACATACAGTCGCTATTCTTCTCACAGAGTCGTCAGCGGTGGGAGGGGGCAACACGGCACCACACTACAGCCGAGACTTCAACTCGGCGGCACGCGGTGGGCAGCGCCGCAGTGCCTCCGCGCGTCCCACTCTCTGACCACCGGTGGCCGAGTGCGAGACAGGTCGCTCAACAGCAGCCTCCGATGCCACTGGACGCCGCGGCGCCTGGCTGCACGTCAGCGTCCAGTGTGACGGGCTGGTTGGCGCCACTGCTGCCGTAGCGTTGCGCACGCGGTGGTGCGATGCCGCCGTACACGCGACCCTCGCTGGGAGATGTGTACCCGGGCGTGACGGCCTCTCCCTCCTCTGTCACCACCATCAGCCCGCGCCTCGGACGCGAGCGCGAGCGCGCTGGGGTGAGGCTGCTGCCGGCGCCGCTTCCACTGCTGCTGCCACCGACACCGGCTGCACCGGCTGCCTCGTGACGCCGCACAATCTGAGTTGCCATGGCGCTAAACACCTCCGCGACTCCATGGCCGGACTTGGCACTCGCAAAGAAGTGCGAGGCGCCGAGCTCTGCCGCAACAGCCGCACCCTCGCCCTCGCTCACCTCCTGCTCTGCCGGCGGTGTGTCCGCCTTGTTGCCACACACGACAAGCTGGATGTTGCCCTCACCCACCACAGCGTACAGCTCCTTCGCCCATGTACGCACCTTACCCAGCGTGTCGGCGTCCGTGACGTCGTAGACGACGATGGCGCCGTCTGCGTTGCGGTAGTACATAGGGGCGAGTGCGTGAAAGCGCTCCTGCCCCGCAGTGTCCCACAGCGCCAGATCCACCTCTCGAATCGCACCGGGAGCGTTGCTGGGGTCGTTGATGGGCACGGCCCTGGAGCTGTACATGCTCGCCTGCACCGTGCTGACCTCCCGATCATCGAAGGAGTTGTGCACGTAGCGGGAGATGAGCGACGTCTTGCCTACACGGCCGTCCCCGAGGAGCACCACCTTGAAGCTGTGCCCCTTCATCCCAACTAGAAAGGAAAGAGAGAATGTGTGTGTGTGCCTGTGTGTTTTGTGGGTACCTGCTCCCTTCCACCTCACTCTCCTCTGTACCCGCCAGCACCGACTACAGCGCGCAGAGAGACCAGCACCACACGAACAGGAAACAGAGACAAACAGAGTTAGAGAGAGGGATGTGGAGAAGGTGTGACGGGAGAAGGGGGAGGGAAGAGGTGCGGGTGCGACGTGGTAGTCGATGTGTGCACGGGCTACGCGACGGCAGCGACACCGCCAACGCACAGCGAGAGGAACAACGACAAAGAAAAAGAGAGACCGAGAGGGGGAGAGGGGCAGACGTGCGCGGGGGGGGGAGGGGGGGGGAGAAGACAGACGAAGAAGAGAGAGAAAAAGCGACGAGGTGTCGGGCAAGGCGTGTGCACTACTCTCTCTCTCTCTCTACACACACACACACACAAACACACTTCGGCGCAGCGAAGAGGACAAGAGCAGCAGCGAGTTTGTCGTCGCACTGTGGAAGTCTCTTCGATAGAAACAGCTGTAACAGCCGAAGCAGCAACAGCGGCTGTCAATCACGCTGCTAGTGGGAAACACAGGGGGGGAGAGGAAGGATGAGCGAGTGTGAAGTGTGTGTGTGTGTGCTGACGCGTGGTGGCGCGCGGGTGGCGATGTGGGTTCGAGAAAAAAAAAAAAAGATGACGGAGCAGGGGGACAGCAGCGTCTACGGCTAATGCTACAGTGACGGTCACACACCTGGACAGCAAGCACGAATGGTGGACGTGGCGACGCACCGTGTGAGTCAGACGAGAGAGAGAGGAGGCGATCTCGAGTGTACGCTGAGGTGGCCGAAAGTAAGAGAGAGAGAGATGTGGAAAGAGGAGAGGAGAGGCGTTGGTGCGTGTGTGCGTGAGTGATCGAGGGGGGCGCCCGAGGATAAGGCACGACTGCTCGCCCACGTGTCGGATCTGTGAGACTCCGGTCGGCGACCAGTCCACTGATCCTCATTTTTTTTTTTATTTCTTCAACGTTCTCTTTGCTTTCTCTCTCTCTCGTAGTGCTCCTCCGGTGCTTTGACCACAGCAATGCTGGACGCAGTGTCTGTTTGTGTTTGTGTGTGTGTGTGTGTTCATGATCTCGCAGCCTACTCTCTAGCCCCATCTCACTCCACACAACACTGCCCTGCCGCATTACTCTCCGCCCCCCTCCTCCTTACCCCAGCATCACACGCCACCGGAGACACGTTCTTGTTGGCCGACGGTAGCTTTCGAGACTGGCGTGGCGAGACGCAGACCGTGCTGGCGATAGAGTGCCTGCAGGACTCCTTTGCAGTACTCGACCCGCGCAGCTGTTTGTGCCGGAACGTTGAGCTGGCCGTCCAGCTGCGCCTCCCACTCCTCCAGCCGCTCCAGCTCCAGCCGGGCTGAGGTGGTGGAGCCGGCTGCCGGCTCGCCGACCTCTGTCAGCTGCATCTCCGCACTCCCGAGCGCGACAGGGCCGTACGCCGCCTCCTCCGCGCGCAGGTGGGCAAACGCAGCGCCGGCGCTGGTGACGAGGTCCAGGGGGGGCAGCGCGACCTGCACGGGCCGCACCGTGGCATCCACACTCTCCTCTACGGCACGTGCCCACCTGTCGTCTGCGCCGTCGCGCGAGGGACTACGAGAGTGGCTGCGGCGTCGCTGATGGCGCTGCAGCGTCTCGTAGCCCAGCACGGCCACCTCCGCCGCCAGCGTCGCCTGCAGTGAGTAGCGGGCCTTCATGTTCTCCCACACACGCGCCTCCTGCATCTGCTGCGCCTCGGTGTCGAGCAAGAAACGCAGACTCTCTGGTGGCACAGTCTGTGGTGAGACGTGGCTGCGTCGCAGCAGCCGCTTCCACGTCTCGGTGAGCGTCGCCCGCGCGTGCGTGGTGCGGAATGTGGCGAGCGACTCCGCGAGGGTGGCAGCGGACGGGGCGAGGGGCGGAGAGGCCGACGACTGCGGCGCGGTCTGCGGTGTGGGCAGCGTGCCTCGCCGCACCGCACGCCGCCACCGCTCCGCGTCCGTCGTCTTGCGCGACCGAGCCTCCGCGCCGCCGCCGCTGCCGCCGCCGCCGCCGGACAACCACGTTGTGTCATCCTCCTCGAGTGCGAGCAGCACCTCCTCTGCAGGCACTGTCGACTCTTCGTAGCGCAGGAGAAACGCCACGAGTGAGCCGGCGGCGCCGAGGCAGCCCGCAGCGGTCCGCAGCCGCTGCTCCGTCGCCTGCACGTAAGTGAGGCCAGCGACAACCTCTTCGTACAAGGCGTGGTGCTCCTTGCGACACAGCTGCGCGTCGAGGGGGGAGTGGAGGCCGAGGAGGGCCACGTGCTCCGCCTGTCGCTGGAGGGCCTGATGCAGCCGGTTGAAGGAGAGGCTGAGCAGTCGCCGCGTGGCCATGAGACGCCGCACATGCAGCGCGGCCGCCGATGCGCCAGCGACGGTGTGGGCGGTGGGCGAGGTGGGTCGGCCCAGGCACCGTTCCAGCTGGGCGAGGCGGTGCGTGATGGTGGCATTCTCGTCGAAGCTCACGGGCGGCCAGGCCGAGGCGTGCGCCAGGCGGTAGACCAGCCGCTCTCGCGCGGTCGTTTGCGCAGGCCGCGTCTCACCGCCGCCGCCCCGGAAGGACGCGCAGACGTGGTACTGGAGGAGAAAGGCGTAGCGGCGGTTCAGCTCCACGTACTCGGCCACCGCCAGCAGCTTGTACTGCTGCGTCAGCCACAGAAGAGCGAGCAGGAGCTCGTAGGGAGACGCGTGGAAGGGCGTTTGGAGGTAGAAGGCATCGCGCCGATACCCCACCTGGGCCAGACAGCGCAGAACGAGGTACCAGTCGGCGATGCGCAGAGCACTGCGCAGGCGACCGCCGTAGACGTCCGCCAGCGCATGTGGCGATCGCGAGAGTCGGTCGGCGCTTGTTGGGTCAGCCGCCGGCGCCGACGTGGAAGGCGGCAGTACGGACCACAGGGGGCTGTCTGGCGGCAGCGCGGGGCGTACGCACCGCGTCCGCTGCTCTTCGTCTGACTCACCGGGGTGCTTCCAGAGGAGCCGCACCGGAGCGTCACGAGCCACGGACGCCTCCTCGCCCGCGTCGGACGACGTCGACGACGGGTACACCACCTCGTAGGCGTCCTCCACGCCACCGGTGCACACCTCCGCCTCCCTGCGCGGAAGGGGCCCGCGGCGACGGCGGTGCCTGTCCAAGACGGAGAGGCAGTAAAACACCGCGTTGAAGAGCACCCGCCACAGTCCGTTGCGCACGAGCGCCGTCGTGTCCACGAGAACCGCCGACGACGGCCCGGGCAGGTCCGCGTCGTAGAAGCGCAGGAACTCCTCCAGTCCCCACAAGAACGACTCGGCGTCCTCCGGCCGCGATGGGCCCGCGGCGCAGCGCTCCATCTCCCCTGCCTCCGCCGCACTTGTCGCCGTCGCCTCCGCCGAGCGCATCTCCAAGAAGCCCAGGACCGCCCACACTTGCACCGCAACGTGCATGAGTGCTGGGATGCCCGTGGCCGACATCCTGGCGGGCAGCACGACGGTTGCCCTGGCTGGTTGCCCGTGCGACGAGACCCGCGACGCGTCGGCACTCTCGGAGGCCGGGGCGGGGGTCCGCAGCGAGTCGAGCGTGCGTCGCGTTGTGGCTCCACGGCCAGGGTCATCATGCGGTGGCGTGGGCAGCGCCCGCTCATCTGTGGACGGGAACCGTGAGGGGCAAACGGGTGGGGGCGAGTCGCCGCCGGCGGCGACGTGTCGACGCGGCGGGGCGTCACCAGCCTCATCCCTGGACGTCTGCACAGGCGGACGCGAAGACGCTGCTCGTCTCGATACCGCCGCCGCCGCTGAGTCGCGCGTCCGGCCGGCACCCCCTCGGCTCCGTGACGCGTGCGCACCGTCGTCCTGTGTTATCTGATACTGCCTATACAAGGCAGCCAGGCGGTCTGTGGAGGGGGGGGACGCCGCTACCTCGCTGAGGCTGTCCTTGCGTGCCGGACACGGCGGCAGCACTGCAGGTGACGACGAACAGGAGGTCAGCGGCTGCGTCGTGTTCAGAGACGAAGTGCAGCCCGCGTCGACCTCCACACCAGCGCGAGAGCGTGGCAGCTGAATGGGTGTCAACAGCGACGCAACAGAGCTCGATGCGGGGCGGTCCAGCGGCGTCGCGGCTCGCACCGTCGTTGACACGGGCCGATGGTCCCAACCACGCTCGCCGCCCTCGCCGCCATCCTCGAAAGGCTGCACAAGTCGAACCTGGCGTCGAGGATGCTGCTCCCCACGACGCATGTCTGTCGCACCGATATGTTGATGAGCGGCACTGCGAGACGCCTGTGCCACCCACACGCAATTAATGAAACGGAGCACCAACCAAGCGGAGCGGTGGACAGCGGCGTGTCGAGCCTCGCCGTATGGGGTGGGCAGAGAACACAAAGAGAGGCGCGAAAAAAAAAAAAAAATGCTCTCCACAGCGAGACGACCCTCTCACCCCGACAACCCGGAACGCGCGAGTGTCGCCAACACCGTCCTCATCAACCCTCGCTACCACCTCCGCCTCTTCGGGTGGTGGTGGGAAGGGGGGAAGGTTTGGTTTGAGGTTTGGTTTGCGTGCCAGCGCGGGGTGTCGCGTCCTTTTCGTCTACGTGTATGCGTGTGTCTAGGTGCGTGTGCGCTCTTGTTTTCTATATGGATGGGTATGTTTGTGTGCGTGTGTGTGTGTGTGTTCCTTTTGTGTTCGTACGCTGGCGTGCCAGAGAAACACTCGGCTGGGGAAGCGGAGCGGAGAGGGCTCTGTGAAGCGGCAGCAGTTCACACACTGTCTGCCGCTGTCGCCGTGAGAGGGCTCCGTGTGATGTTCTATGCGAGGAGAAGCGACAGCTGAAACAGAGTAACAAAAAAAAAAAACAAGAAAACGGCGAGCGACACGGGCCAGACAACTGTTGAGTCGAAGCGAAAAGAAAATGAAAGGTTGACTCGCTCCTTTCCGTCGTCGCTTGACGTCCTCAGACGGTGTGTGTTTGTGTGTGTGTGTGTGTGTGTACGAGGCACCAACAGAGAATGTGGCCGAGGCGCAACTACGGGTGCGCCGTACTAGTGCCCGCTTGCACCGACGGGCACCCAAAGGGGGGCAACGTATGCAGTGACGTTTTTTTTTTTTCTTCTGGGAAGCACGTTCTGAATCATTGCATGTAAGTGTGTGTGTGGGTGGGTGGTAATGTGCCGTGAAGCGGTGGCGATGTCGAGAGTGGAGTGGAGCACCAGAGCCGGTGACAAGCATGTGAGTGGCCGAGGCGAAACACAGCAAAGACAAAGAGAAGGGAGGAGGGGAAAAAGGGAGGCGAGGATGTGTGCAGCAGCAAAGGTGGCGAAAGAAAGTGCACGAGGCGCTGAGCTTTGCCCTCCTCCTCTCGCTCCTCACTCACTCGTCCCCACACCAGTGCCTGTCTCTGTTGGTCTTTCTCACTCCGTCCCAACATCCGACGTGTATGAATGGAGAGAGCCAGAGAAGACGTGTGAGAGAAGGGTAAGGCGGGCGGGTTGGGGGGAGGCAGAGACGGTGAACAAAGCAAGGGGGAGGTCGCGTATCTCTCGCCGCGCATACCGCCCACTGCGGCGAGTCTGACGCCACACACACGCCCTCCTTCGCTGCCTGTGTCTCACCTCACTGCCTCCTTCAGAGACGGTGTTTCTGCGGCGCCTTCTTCTTTTTTCTTTTCTTATTCTTCGTTGTGTGACACCGCACACGCGACAACAGGCACTGATCGACGCCAATTGAGATGAGAAAAATAAAAAAAAACGGGACCACCGCTAACTCAGCGCGCGCACACGAACACGAAACAGACACAAACACAGAGAGAGACAGTAGTGCCGCCATGATGATGAAGCACAAGTCTCCACGCACGCACGCACACACGCACACACGCACACACACACACACACATACACACGTTCGTCTGACAGGTGAGGTGGAAGGCAACAAAAGGAAGAAAGAGAGGGTAGGAGAGACACACATACGCTACAAATATGCCCCTTGTAGAATTCAAAACACACACACATACACGCATGCACACAATCACGCGCACGTGTTCTCGAGACACATCAGAGAGAGAGAGAGAAAGAAGAGGAAAAAAGAAGGCGCGAAAAGAAAAAAAAACGAAACGGAGACAGAGATATAAAGAGTAGCAGATCAAACACAGCACACGCCAGCGCCGTTCAGGCAGCGCTTGAGGAAGCGAGGCTCGTGAAAAAAAAAAAAAAACAGTAATGTGACGATGGAAACATGACGTCGCGTGAACGTTCACGGAGGTGTGACGGTGGGTGGGGGAAAAGAGTGGGGAAAGAGACCGCAGCGGACGAACATGGCAGCGTGACGCGCGACCTCGCGCACCGTTGGGGTGTGGTGTGTGGTGTTTCTTCTTTTTCTTCAGGTGGCGGAGGTGGAACGTGAGGCGCACCTCTTTCCGAGGCACTGCCCTCGCCCCTAGACCACGCCAACACGCCTGGCCACCACTCGGTCAAGCGTCTCGACGAAAAAAAAAAAAAACGAGTCCCGCGCACGCTGCCACACCGGTTGTTGTCGGCCGTCTCTCCTGCGCAGACGTCTACACCTGCACTGTCCGCCGTCGAGACTGCCGCTTCATGTCGCTCTCTCCTTCCCTTCCTCTCCAAACCCACACCCTGCCCTCGCCTTCGCCGCTGACGTCACAGTCGCCGTCGACGTCGACCACGTACCACTACACGGCTGCCGCTTCACGGGAAAGAGCAACGACGAAGCAGAGAAACAAAAAGAAAGAGCGCTTCGCGCCACAGCGGTGGTCGCATGCAAAGGACCTTCTACCACGCACACCTCCACATTCCACCTCTCTTTCCCCCTCCATCCGACCCCCATTTAACAGCCCATCCTCCCACTTCCTTGGCACTCTCCCCCACCCCCTCCTCTCCACCTCTTGCGCTGTACGCGGTGTGTGCGAGACGAGCTCACTCTCCCTCTCTCTGCTTCGTTTTTTTTTCCTTTCCTTTCCTTTCCCTCTCTTGAGTAACGAGCGAGGTCGATCAAGTCAACGCAGCAGCGGCAGAAGACACGCGGCTGCGTGTGAAGGGGGTATCCCGTGACAGGTCGGGGTGAGGGGAATGTGTGGAGAGAGAAGTGAGGCGGCCCAGCACATGAGAAAAAAAGAGAAGGGATGAAGGGGAGGGGGGCAACAGACGCCACGTAAGACAAGGAGAGAGAAGGGGAAAGATGATCGCTAACACAGAAGCACACTCAACACCCACTGCAGTGCCTGCACGAGTGTCACCATCGTCTCCACCCAACCGACCGCACAAGTGTACGCTCGTTGTCACGTGGCGCCTGTCGCACACAGACGCGACGTACGAACACGCTCGTGCGAAGGTGAAGGGTGCGGGAAGATATGGAGAAAGAGAGAAGGGAGGGCAAGCACAGAGCTGAATGACCGCCAGCGCAGCGGGGGTACTCGAGGCAGCGAGCGTGGAACGCGATGTGAGCACAGCAGAGCGGAGCGAGGCGAGAGAGCTGAAGAGGGAACGCGAGAGACGAGGTCGGCACAGACGCCGAGACATGAGAGCGCGCCGGACACACACACGTAGCACGGGGAGCAGGAGAGAGGAACCGAAAAACGTGAGGAGCGGAAGACACGGGACTCCGGCAGTCACACACCGGTGTAGCGAGCGAGAAGAAAAAAAAAAAAAAACCACACTAGCAAACAACACTGAACACCAAGGAGGCAGAGGAAGAAGACACAAAGGCAGACGGCTACCAAATTCGAACAAATCAAAGCGCACAAACAAACAAGTGGCGCTATCACGGCACAAGCACGCGCCAGTGAGCGAACGATCCAGAAGCGGGAACGGAGAGAGACGGAGAGAGAGAGATCGAAACACGCGTGAAAAGGAAAAAAAAAAAGGACAGAACGGAAGGCAAGAGGACGGGCGGAGAGGCAGTACGCGAATCATGCGGCACAACAAGCAAGTCACAGAAGGAAAGAAACACGAAACGACAAGAGAGAGAGAATCCGCTTGAGTTGTTTTTTTTTTTTATTTAAGCGAAACCAAAACGGGGGCGAAGGAATGGAAGAGGAGGGGTGGGGCTCCATCCTCCTCTCTATCCCCTTGTAGATTACCTCAACCCCTCATGTACAACCAAGGGAGGGGGGGATTCTCTTTTTGCGTGTGTGCATGTGTGTGGAAGAGTACCGCTTGTGGTGAAACTGGAGAGTAGTGCGCATCGCTACGCTTTCTCCCTGTCCCCGTCCCATTCTCTTGCTTTGAGGATTCCACCGCTCGCCTGCCAGACACTGCGCACATGCCCATGTACGCTCAGTTCTTTTTTTTTTTGCCGATGACGAGAAGCCGCGAACTTGCACATTTCATGTGCATCAAATGGGATGGTGCAATTAACCGCTGCTGCAGAGAAGGAGGGAGGCGCTGCGGGAAAGAGCTAAGGCAGACGGTGGTCCGTGACACACTTTCTCATCACAATGGCTACCACCACTACCTCAGCTTTCACACGTCCACGCCCACCCACAGAGCGCCACGTCAAGCTGCGTTGTTGGACAGGGCGGTGTTTCCCTAGCCCTTGTCTGCGCGCTCTCTCTCTCTCTTGCGCATGCTCCCGGTGTTCCTGGCGTTCTCTCCCTCTACGTCCCCTTTCCCTGCCCCACTACGTCTGTCTCTGTCGCTTGACTTCTCACTGACTCGCACCCTCTCCCGACGACAAAAACAGCGCCGAACACGAGATGAGCAGCTTAACCCGTCGGAATTGTGAGGAGCCTCAAGTAAAAAAAAAAAAAAGAAACGACAAACAAACCAGCACAACAACAAAAAAAAAAAAAAGACACCAACAGCACACGCACACACGGAAAGACAGAGAGGGTGAGAAACAAAGATACATACATTTGTTCGTGCACGCACGCACCCTCTCACTGGGCCACAGTAGGCCCACACACATGCACACACAGGGACAGACCGATGGAGAGATGAAAGATGGAGAGTTCAACAGAGCACAATCTCGCACCCACATCTCCCCCCCCTCCTCCCGCCCTTCTTCCTCTCCACAGACCACCTCGTGAGCGGCAGCGACGACATGAAGTGAGTCCACCACACACGAAATGAGACAGAGAAACAAAAAAAAAAAAATGTGACTGTCGATGAAAAAAGGAACAACAGGAGAACGCACAAAACTCACATTCGCAAACGAATGAGAGGTCTATGCGATGGGGTGAGAAGAACACGCACGCGCACATACACACACGAGCACATGCACTGAGGAAGAGAGGTAGAGAAAAAGAGAACGAGAAGAGGGAGTTCGCGTAGCATCCACAGTGTGAGCGCGATCATGAGCAAGGGGTACGATCGAGAATGCAAAGAGACAGAGTAGAAGAGCCGGAGAGATCGAGAAGGAGGAAGCAATAGACGTCACCCACCACTCTATGCCTGTTTTCTTTTTCGTATGTATGCGCACGCAGCTGTCGACTATTTTTGAAGACAGGTTGATAGTCGTTCATGTGAATTCGTTGCACAAGGTGCGCGCATGCCGGACGGCTCAAGCTCTTCGGGTTCCCAAAACTACGCAACACCAAATCAGAACAAAAAAAAAAAGAGTCGGATCACCGTCACACAAACACACACACACACACACCAAGAGAGAGTCAAAAAAAAGAGAGAGAGCAACAACAAAAAAACACTCAGGTGTGTGTGTGTGCGCGTGTGGGTGGGTGGGTGTGTGGCAATGGCGAAAGCGCTCTTTGAATGACCTGGACGTGCATGGGCGGTCTCAAGGGAAAAACAAAGGCACGCATAAAAAAAAAAAAGAGACCAAAAAAAAAGACACGGAGATCCTCAGACGAGAGCAGCCACCATATATGCGTAGGGAGCACGTGTGAAAATCGAGGTCAGAAGAGCGAAAGAGGGAGAAAAAAAAAAAGCCACAATGGAGAGACAAGTTGAAGTCTGATTGTCTGCAGCAGCGGTAGACCTTTATCGTGCGTACCCGCTGCACACACCCCTCCCCTCCGCCTCCCCCATCTTCCTCCCCACCCCTTCTCCCCTACCCTCGGTCATTAACGCACACACAGGCGTGCACATGTGCGGAACCGAAAGAGAACAGAACAGAAAAAAAAAAAAAAGAGACACCCCTCCCGTCCAGACTTACTCCTTTCGTCTGCCGCTCACCGTCAGCCACCACCCCCCTCTCACTCTCTCGCGGCACGATCTTCCTCCACTTCACCCCCTCAAACAAACAAACAAGAAGAGGAGAGCCACACACGCACACACTGCAGAGAACAAGAAGCATGGTAGACCTCACTATGGAGGACACAGGCGTCGAGGACAAGAGAATGTGGAGGAGGAGTAGTGGTGGTGGCAGCGTGCTCTCGCTGAAGGGTAGAGGGAGGAGAAGAACACGAGATGAGGTGCAGGGGGAGAAAGGCTGGAAAAGTGAAGATGAATGGCGACACCGACGAAGCGAACCAAACTGATTCTCACAAAGGGTAGGTGTGGGTGAGGGGACGCACATGTGGAAAAGGGGGGGAGGAAAAGTGGGGGGGAGACAGGTGAAAGATGCGCGCACGAGCAAGCAAGAGAAGCCAATGATAAGCATCGCACGCAAGACGAGGTGAGACCAGAGACAAAAAAAAAAAAAAGAGAAAGACAGAATGAAAGAGAGAGAGGCACGGCGTGAATTGACTAGAAGCAAGAAAGATACAGACAAGGCGCAAAACGTCAAAGAAGACTGAAATGCAGAACCAAACACACAAACACGTACACATACAACTATAAAAGAAAAAAAACCACCAAGGGAAAACGAACGCGCAAAAGAAAAAAAACAAAAAACAGAGAGAGAAGCAGCCAGAGGGGAGGGAGGAGGAGATAGCCAGTCGAAGAAACAGCAGAAGAAGAAAAGGTGGGGAGACATAGAAGGTCAGACGAGACGCCGCCGCGGAGAACAAAACGAAACGAGCCGAGACGGGAGGCGGACAACAAGAAGGTGACTACCAGCGCGAGTGTGTGTGTGTGTGTGCAGGGGAAAAAGAGGCGATGCAGCCATGTATATGAGTGGTGCGCTCGCCTCCCTCAGCACGCAACCACAAAACAACTCGTGCGGTGTGTGTGTGCGTATGTATGTTCTTCTTCCCTTCAGAGGATTTTCAGAATCCTCAGCTCGTTTGTCTCCGTCGAACACATGGTTGGTCGTGCCTTACGCATGGAAGAAACAAGAAAAAAAAAAAGCCGTGCCCTGTCACCCTGCACAGAGCTACGCCGAGAGAGAAACAAAAAAAGGGGTAGGGGGACAAGATACAAACCACTCGCTCGACACCCCTCCCGCCGACCGCAGCAGTAGCCGCTGCTACTGTGACGCACTGCGGAGCACCATCAGCTCGTTGGACAAAAAAAAAAAAAAAAGAAAGGTGACGAGAAAACGGCACAGAGAGAGCGAGACCCGCCGTGAACTCGTGCACATGTCCAACTTTTTTTTTGTTGTTAATCGCTCTCACTCACACGTTGCGGCACTGTGTGTATGTGTATTTGCCTGTATCGAGCTCCTTTTCCTCGCCTTATTCTTCTGCTTCTATCGCTCGCCGCCACTCTGCCCTGCCAGCCACACCGTTCGTCAACCGCATCACTTGACGTCGGCTCTCAACGCTCCACACTCCACCCTACTCAACAAGTAAATGCACCTGTGGGCACAAAAGTGTGTGTGTATGTCTGACTCGACTGCTCCACATGCAGAGCTTCCTGTTTCCATTGAAAGCGCGATCCCGCGCAGTGAGACCGAGAAAGGGACACAGCGTCACCCCAGCAACACGATGCGAGGATGTCGCGCCGGAAGCACACAAGCTGGGAGGAGGAGGAGGAGGAAGAGGAGAGGGGGAGAGGCGTGGAGTAGCAGAGAAAGAAAAAGGAAGGCGGCACGAGACACCGCTGAGGCGGCATTGAAAGAAGATGGGACGGACAAAGGAGAAAAAAAAAAAAACCCAAGTGAGTTACACGGAAGAAAGAGAAACACCAAATGAGAAACGCCTGTGCGCGAGCTATAGAAGGCGAAGAGGGCAGCATCCCCCCTCCCCCTTCCCCCTTATCTATCGGCCTCCCTTCTCCCTCTTTCACTGTCTGCCTTGTGACGCCGTCTTCTTCTCCCCTTCCTCATCGTCCTCCTCCTCTCACAACTACCACCCCTTGTGTCTCTCTCTCTACAACCACCTAGCCCGCCCATCCCCCGACCTACTCTAGAGAAGGGGTAGACACGATGTGGACGAGGGAAGGGGAAGATGGGGAGAGCAGCGGCGAGGTCCAGAAGTGAGGTGGAGGCAGCAGTCGCACATACGGACAGGTAGCTGTCGAGGGGAGAAGGGAGGAAGAAGAGGTGGGGTGGGCATGAGAGCGGGGGAGCTGTGTGGACGAGGCAGACAGACGGGAAATACAGGCAGGGGGGTGAGAAGGGGGGGGGAGGCACTTCAAAATGAGCGAGGCGGTCCGCGCAGCAGCATGAGAGCACGCAGGCAAGGAAGGAGAGAAGTAGACAGGTGAGTACCATCCACGCGCGACGAGACAGTGTCGCACAGCGCGGAAAAAAGGGGGGTGCAGATAGAGCGGACACGCAAATGAGGTGAAGCAAAACGACTACACAGAGAGAGAGACAGACAGAGAGAGAGGGGAGGGGAACACTGTGAAAAATGTGTGGCTTACATGAGGAGGAGGATTTCTTTGTTTTCTTCGCCCCTTTTTTTTCTGTTTGTCGCGGGAAGAGAGGAGGAGGACGCGAGGGCGGAGACAGAGAGAGAGAGGGGATGTGTGATCTGATAGCCCCCGCTTCACTGTTCACTCCTCGTGCACTTCACGTGCCGGCCCTCCGGGTGGACGGAGGTGGTGAAGAAGGAGAAGGACAGAGAGAGAGAAAGACACGGAATGGGGAGAGAGGAGGGGAGGAGGAGTGGCTACACAATTGTCGACCGGCGAGAGAGGAATATGAGAGAAATGGAGGCGAGCCAGATGATAGAGAGGAGGAGACTTGAGCACAGGGAATGCACAGCGCCGACGGCGGATGAAGACGACGTGCACGGAAGAAATGAGTAACAACAGCGGACCCTCCCCTTCCCCCTCCCCGCGCCTCACGGATCCCAACCTGCCGCGCGCGTCGGCACGAGAAGGCCGCTGGTTTGTCCGCCCTTGATGGAAGCCTCGGTAGTGGCAGCGTCGCTACTTTCGAACTGTGACCCCTGGCCTCCCAGACACGGCGCCGTGCCCGGCGGTGGCCAGCGGTGTGTTGGTGCCGCTCGTCGCGATGCTGACTCCGCCCTCCGTGCCGCTGCTCACACAGCCACTTCCACTCGCGCCGTTGGTGCGAGCCGTCGCGGCTGTGGGGGACGCAGCGTCCGTGTACTTCGGTGGTGCATGCTTGCCGCCGGAGCTGCCCTTCTCCGGTGCGCCGGGGTGCATGGCTGGGCTGTTTGTGGTGCTCGATGCTGCCGGGGCCGCGTCTGGGTGCGACTTGGGTCGCACGTCGTACACACGCAGGTGGCCGCCAAAGCCGGGACCGCCCGGCATCGCGTGCGACGGAGTCTCCGAGTAGAGGAACGCCGGAGACCTGTGGGACGGCGGGGTCACGGCGTTGGGGTGGGAGGGGCGGAGGGCACCGCGGTACTCGGGCGGAGGCGGAAAGGCGCCGCAACCGGTGGTGGACGGCGCATGGCCACCGGTCTCGCTGCCGCCGCCGAGCGCTGCGTCGTACGGTGGAATGGTGCCCTTGAAGGCCATGGCTGCCGGCGTGGTGGGGTGGCGGAGGTTGATTTTCTGCGCCTCCGCGATGGCGTTGAAATTGTCGTCGCCTACGTCGCCGACAGCGAGCGGGGTAACGGTGTAGCACGTGTCACCGATGTTCACCGTGCGCGTCGAGGTGGTCACCGAGTTGAGGGAGCTCAGGATCTGAGGGGGCGGCTGCAGGCGCACCTCAAACTCGCGGCAGATATGGATGTTGTTGCAGTCGTCCAGGTAACGGCAGCGATGCGCGAGGTGCAGCCGGCAGATGAATTTGGCGGGCAGCTCAAGGATGTCGCTCTCGCCGGGTGCGGCCCGCTTCTGGGACCCAGCACTCGACGCGTCGGCAGCTTTCTTGGGGACGTTGTGCACAAGGTAGCGGCGCAGTCCGACCGTGCAGGCAATGCGACTGGCAGGGATGAGTTCGTTGTTGCCACCGTTGCCCGTGATGAGGACATACTTGAAGTGGCTCGTTAGCATCGAGATGTCCTGTGGATCTTGATGGAAGTGACAGCACGTTGGCGCGCTCAGTGCCTCGTAGCGCAGCTGCGGAATGGCTGAGGGTACGACGTGCGCCTGGCGGCACCAGGCGTGGCGGCAGCGGCCCTCTAAAAACGCGATGCAGAGCGACGGTACCGTCCCGGACGTTGACGTGGCGTGGGTGGGGACGAGGAGGTGCATCGGGACCCGAAGCTTGCGCGTCATCGGGTCAAGCACCCAGATCCACTTCTCCTCCTCCTTCTTGTCGTCCGAGCTGGTGCTGGAGCTGTGCTTTTCGTCGCTCACATCCGCGGTCGGTGCGCTGCTCCCCTCCTCTGCGCACGCGCACCCGTTGCCGAATTCCCCGGTGCATGGGATTTGCATGTCAAAGCTCTTCCCCTTGGCAACCAAAGCCGACACCGCGTATGACGGTGGCTCTGGCACCCGACTCATGTGGCTCACGGCACCGCACGGAGCGCCTCCCGACAACATTGAACACGGAGCGGAGCGGCACAGTAGCAGCAGCAGCCAACCACCACAACACTGAAGGTGGCGGCAACAGTCTCTCTACCCCTTCCCTGCTTTTCTCTCTCTCTTTCTCCAAATGGGCGAGCTGAGACGATCCGTGTAGAGAGGAGTCAGAGCGGGCTACTGGGTGACTATGCACGCGCACACGGTGACGCACACCAGGACCGAGAAAGAAAAGTGGTAAAACACACAAGAAGGATCTTCGGCTGATGTACTCGTTGTCCTTCTCTCGTTCTCCTCGTCTCTCCGTCCTCAAAGGCGAGAGCGTGAGAGAGGCAGAGCACCGACGTCCACGAGTACCACTCTCAAGGAGCGACAGCGCGAAGAAGGAATACTGAGGAGAGACAGTACAAGAACCGCAACAAGAACGTCCCCCTTCCCCGCGTGCTGATGGTAGTGGTGGTGATGGTAGAGAGGAAGAGAGGGAGGGGAATGAGAGAAATCACGGAAGCCCTGTCACACACACACACAAAGTGAGAAGGGACCACGTGGGGTAGAAGAGCAGCTGAGGGGAGTGACCGGAAGAAAAGAGAGGAGGCAGAGAAAAGCCACCCCTCTAAAAGGAAAAAAAAAAAAGGAAAGCTGAACTGTGACGTGCCACCCCTGCCTCCGTGTCTGTATTTGCGAGTCTGCGTCTGTATGTTGGTGAGTGGCTGGGTGGATGTGTGAGTCTCTCTTTCTATCGACGTACCGACTCTTCGATGTGCCTTCCTGGTGTCAAACTCACTGTCGGAAAAAAAAAAAGGAAGCAGGAATCTCTTTCTCTCTCTCTGTATTGCCTCACTTTAACCTGGTCGATGCGGCCTTTCTCTTCTCTCTCGCTGTGATGATGCTGTGGAACAACTCTGCCTCGTTTTTTTTTTTTTTTGCTGCAACCTTTGCGGCGTCTTGCGATGATGCGTGGTGTTGCAGCCTTTGTCCCTGTTTACAGTCTGCGTGTATGTTGAAGAGAGTGAGTGAGATAGAGGCGGGGAGCAGCGAGAGGAGAGCCGGACAGGGTTGTTGGTTTTAATTTAGTACTGTTAGAGCGAAGACAAACAACAAATCGAAGGAGAGGTTGAAGGTAGTGAAGGAGAGAGCGGAGGGGAAGGCGAGAAGGTGAGAGCCGGAAACTGAGAAGACGCTCCCACAGACGCACAAAGGGCACAGACGGAACAGAGGTACGGCGACAAAACAAAACAACAAGCCGTGCTAGAGGAACGAGAGAGAGACGGGAAGGGAAGGGAAGGGAAGGAGAAAGCGGCGAGCGAGAGAGAGTTCTTTTGTGGCGACGACGTGTCTCTGCGTTCTGGAGACGAAAAAGAGCGGGGGAATGTCTGTGCGTATGTTGAGTGACTCTCTTTTTTCTTTTTTTTTTTTGCAGAGGGAGAGGTGACGGCACTGCACAAAGGGTGAAGGAAAGTGCAGTGTCACACGCTGAATGAAAGGTGAAGTTGGCAAAGACGGAAATGTGGAAAAAGGAGAGAAAGAGAGGCCTTGCGCAGGCTGGGACTCGTCCTCTCCCTCGCTGGCTTCTGCGCTGCGACTGCCTTGCCCCCTTGTACCAATCGATCTGTTTGGCCGTCACCTTCTCACTAGCGACGTCACTTTCGCTCGTGTGCGGGTCTGTGTCTGTGTGTGTGTGTGTGTCGCAGAGAGCAGGGAGTTGTGTGAGGTAAATTGCAGAGGGTGTGGAGTGCTGCCGCTGCGCCGTTCTGCCGGTGTGATGTATCGTCGCGTGTCTCTATCGCGCGCTGGTGCCGAGGGCAGAGTAAAGGTGCAGGTTGGAAGGGGAGGCGGGGCACGAGTGGAGCACGCCGGTGCACTTCGCAGGTCGAGGATCGCCGCAGAGAAAACTGATGCAAAGGGGAAAGGGAACGGCGTCGAACCAATGCGAGAAGAAAAAAAAAAAGAAGAAAGTAGTGCTGAGACAACTTTGCGTGCGGATGTGTGTGGTTGAGGGGAGGAGATGGGGAGACGGTCGTCAGGGAGGCAGAGCCGCCGTGTGTGGGTGTGCGGGTGTGCGCAAAAAAAAAAAAAAAAAAACCGAGCGGGTGTTGGGGCGGTGTCCACGGAGTGCAGGTTGGCAGACAATGGGGGGGGAGCGAATTTCGCCGTTGTTGGAGAAGACGGACGAGGAGGCGAGCGAAGCGGTGCAGCAGCACCACCATTGCCGACCAAGTGCGTCGCATGGTGTGCTAGTCTCTACCGCTCCATCACCGGTTCTCATGCATCCTCTCTCTCCCTCTTCAAGCAGAGCCGAGGATCACCAAAGAAGACCTGCCAGTGGCTCGCCTTCCATCTGCGCCACCACGTTCGTGGGTGACACTCTGTGCAAGTTCATTTTCCAGATCACATCAGCGATCAAACCAGTCGTGCCCCACAGCAACACATAGCCACACACACACACACACACACACACACACACACACACATACACACAGCCATACACGCGCATGCGACGGGCACGCTGGTGGAGTCGCCAGCGTGCAGCACCGAAAGAGGCGGGCAAAGAAAAAAACAAGAGAGGGAATGGGCGTGTGTTGTCGTCGACTTGTTGCACCTCAACTGCTCCACCTCCTCCTCCACGCTCCCTTGTCGCTCCTTCTCTCTGAGAAAACCGCCACCGTTAGCTGAGTCGCCGGATTCGGGAGGACGAAAGAGGAGAGGGGGCATGCAGAAGAAGATGACCGTGAGCTCTCTCTCTCCTTTCTCTCATCCACCACTCTCCACTCCCCCCCGCCGCCCCTCTCTCCTCCGCCAACCACCGCTGACAAGCGTAGAAGGAGATTCGTGGGAAAGAGAAGGAGAAAGAGAAGGAGGGGAGGGGAGGGGAGGGAGGGGCAATAAGCGCAACATCTGTGGCGTGTGGTTCTGCCCAGCACACGACGCGACACGACACACACACACACACACACACGCACGCACACACTAGCTCTTGTCGGGGCAGATCGAAAACAGGCACTTGCTGATTCACATCTCTAGCGCACCTTCTGCGAAGCAAGGTTGTGCAGCATACGCTCCTTCGTGATGAGGTGCGATGCCTTGTCAAGCAGTGCGACACTACGCTCGACCGAGTCGTTCCACGACGAGACGACCTCCGTCGTGTTCTTCCGCGCCTCAAACACGACAAGCTCGTCCACACGATCCATCTTTGCGTACAAGGTCTTGTTGGTCACCATCGTCATGATGAACACCTCCGTGTGCTCTGGCGAAAGATGCACGAGCTCCGCGAGGCGCTTGAGTGGAATGCGAGAGTAGAAGCGAGCGATCACCATGATGTCATGCTCGCTGCAGCGGCTGCTCAGCAGCTCCTGACGCGCCGGGAACGAGGCGAGCTCCGGGTGACTCTGGCACAGCGTCGCCACCTCGGCGGAGACCCTCTCCTGGATTAGTTCGATGCTGTTGAACCGCTGCAAGAGCGCGTAGAGCTGGGGAACGTCCTCTAGGTCGTTCTTCAGCTTTTCGCTAATGATCGAGAGCGCCGCTACGCGGTCGTGCAGCTTCGTCGCTGGAGCAAACGCCGTGCACTCCGCCAGGTCTTCGATTTCCTTTGCGGTGGCGTTCTCAGCGATGAGGTAGTGCACCACCATGTTGCTCAGCGCTGCGAGCCTGTCGTCGGTGCTCTTCGCGGTGCTGTACGTCTCGTACCAGCACCGACCGACGTTGAAGAAGGACGCCTTCTGCGCGTAGTACGCACGCATGAGGCTGAAGTACTGCAGCTTCTGCTCGTGCGCCTCGTCCCGACTGAGACCGCGGTGGTTGATCTTGCGCGAGACGAGAGGGATGTAGTCGTAGTCCTCCAACTCGAGGCAGAGACGAATCTGCTGGTTGAGCGCCTCTAGCTTCTCCAGGCGCGGCATGTTCGTGATTGTTTCGATGTGCAGCGTTCGCAGCAGGTCGCACGCGGAACGCTTGCGCCCCGCCGCCTCGTGAAGGGTGGCCAGTTTGATGGTGAAGCGTGCGTGCTCCAGCTCGACGTGGATCTTGTTCTCCGTCACATACGCCAGGCGCTCCAGCACCTCCACCTGCCTCTCCTTGGCGAGGGAGCCATCTTCGAGAACGATGGCGCACTCTGCAATCATGGCGCTCTGTGTCTGCTTCGTTTGCCCGCGCTTCTTCATCAGCACGTCCAGTGTTTCCAGCATCTGATCCAGGTCCTTCTGCGTGCGGTAGATGCGTAGGATCTCAACGGCCAGCAGCTTCGTAGATGCCGCATCCCCGCCGAGACGCGCAACCTTCTCCAGCGCGAGAAGCTCCGCCACAAGGTCACCAAGCGTCGCGTTGCTGCTGCGCAGCAGCACGGTCATCACCGTCGCATTCACCCGGTCCAGGAGCTTCGCCGTCTCCGCAGAATGGTCCTCATCCTGCTTGAAGCTGGCGCCCTTCCACTCGTTGTCCGCCATGGCTGTGCACCGTGAGCGCGCTCCTTATCGTGTCGGAGTAGCGTCTCGTCGTCGCGTCTCCGTCTGCGAAACCCGACGAGGGGAGTGAGTGAGAGAGACGCTGTGGGAGGTGGGAGAGAGAGCAGCGGGTGCAGCAAGCGGCTGCGTGGGGTGAATGTGAATGAAGCTGTCGAGCGTATCTTCTAGATGGTGTCAAGTGTGGGTAGCTGTGTGGGTGTGTGTATGCACGTGTGCTACGGTCGCACGAGAGCTGAGCGCCAGTGAGGTGAGGAATGGGAATCGCGCGGCGACAGGTGAGACGTGATTGAGAATTAACATATGACGGTGGCTGCACTTGAACGAAGGGGCAGTGCGAAACAGCAAAGCTGCAAGGCGAAGGTGACTGCACCAGGTAAAAACAAAAAGAAAAAGAGGGGCTCACACACTCGCATTTGCAACTTCCCTCTCCTTCTTCGGAAATAAATTTTTAAAAAGGTGACTGTGGTCTTTTTTTTGTTGTTGTTGTTTTGCTTTAACGCGAAGTGCACGGAGGGACGGGGGTGACTTCGTTTACGGTGCACGCGCTCTGACAACAGCTTTACCTTACTCGTTGCTCGTGTTCGGCCCTCCGTGCTGGCATTGCATGCGGTGCCGCTAGGACGCCGCAGTATCAGCGCGGCGCAGAAGGGAGAACATGAAGGGCGGGTGTTGCGGATGACCGACAACAACGCACCACCACACGTGCGCCACACGGCTCTTCCCACCACACCTAGAGGAGAGCCCGCTCGAACTGATCGAGCAGAGGGTCTTGGTGAGGCGCAGACCCGAGCCGCCTCCAGTCGCTGAGAGTGGCGTCTGCTGCCCCGTGGCCCTCGCTCGGTGCCACCATCGCGAGGAGCTGCGCTGCGCTCTTTGCCTCCGCCTGGTACTGGCCCTTGCGCCTCCCCAAGTGTTGCGCCCATGCGTTGGAGGCGTAGCGCGTGTGCAGCGTCCGCTCCGTCTGCAGCTCCGCAGCAATGCCGTAAAAATCACCGGCCAGAGACTGCGCCACCTCGTCCGCTGCGCTGTGCGTCGCGGTGCGGCGTTGCAAGACGCGATTCATGGCGCGCCGCTGCAAGTGGCTCTCCATCAGCAGCTCCATCCGGCTGGTGTAGCGCGACAGTTCGTGGCCGCTCTCGCGGGCGGCACGTAGCAGGATCGCGATGGTTCTGACGTCCTCTGGCATCAGTGCAGCACCCATCTGCCGCGCCAGCGTGACGGTGTGCAAGGCAACCTCCACAGCAGTCGTGGTGGCGTCGGGATACGAAACGGGGGACGACACGCGCTCGCTGGCCGCCACGGTGGCAGCCACGCGATGGAGAAGAGAGGAGAGCTCCGCTTGACTGAAGAGGCGCAGCGCGCGGCGCACGTGCCGCGGATTCCACGGGAGCGCGAGGGCGGTGGACGAGCTCGCCGACGTCACGTCGAGGATCATCTTGAGCCCTGCGGTGGCATTGTGCCACTGCTTGATCAGCCGGGTGTGGAGGAACGGCGCCGTCTCCACAGCGAACACGGCCACCTGCGTCGCAGACGACGACGGATGCCGGGCGGCCAGCGCATAGCACAGTGTGACGGGGGTCCAACGGCCAGCACCGCGCGCGCCGGCGCTCTGCACCACCTGCAGATCCTCCTCCTCATCGTCGCTCCGTCCCTCTTCCGCGTAGCGCCTCGTCTGGGGGCCGTAGTGTCGGAACGGATTCGAGACCAGCTCCCACGAGGTCTTGCTCAGCGAAGCCTGCGAAAAGGGGCCGCTGGAGAACGAGAGCGTCGCCTCGACTAGCGACGTGACCTTCTGCGCGCTGGGCAACGCAGCGAACGCCGCGAGGTCCTGCGACGCGGAGATCAGCACCAGCTCCTCCGCCGGCTCGCTGTAAAACGCCGCGAGAGGGACGTGCGGCGCTGTGAGGGGATCGAACTCCATCGTATCCAGTGTCTCGGGACCTGGAACGAGTCCCACGAACTGAAGGTTGTCCCGCTTGCGAGCGCAGCTGATGGCGATGTGGAACGGCCCCACAAAGCACACGTCGTCCGCTGGGATGCGTGTGACAACCCTCACCGCCGTGGCCGTCGTACGTGCAGGTGCGGCCTCCTCTCCCGCTGCGGCGAGGCGAAAGTGAACCAACTCGACAGCCTTGACCGACGGTGCGAACGCGACGGCGCACGCGGTTCCTTTCCCATCGTTGTAGACTACAGTGCGAGAGCTTTTGCTTGGCGGCTGCAGCCTGCACTCTAGCCGCTCCACTCGGACGAGCTCGCACGCTGCCGGCACCGCCTGCGTCCTCATGGCACGGACGTCGAATCGCACTAGCGCCAGAGAGCCCTTGGCTGTTAGGACGAGGAGAGTGTTTTTGTCGAACGCAGCGATGGAAACAAGCCCTTCGCTTTCCAGCCCCGTCTCCACTCGCCGCGGAGCGGCCGTGAACTGTCTCCACTCCTTGTTCTCCTTGCGGCTCATGGTCGGGACATCGAAGCGAGAAGCCACAAAGAGGTACTGGTGCTTGGGCGAGGAGGAAGAGCTGCCAGAGGGGGTTGCCACCCCGCACACTGTGTTGGCGCACAGGGCCACCACTTGCGACACGGACGCGTCAGCAAGACACGCCGCCTTCTCAACGGCCCACTGCACCGCCCACGTGTCACAGCGCACGACGGCGACCGCCACAAAAGAACCAGATCCGTTGAACGCAAGGGCAGCGTGGTCACCAGCGCTGTAGTTCGTCTTGGCCTCAACGCTGGCTGGGCGCGTCACGTCAAACGCGGAGAAGGCCACCCAGTCGGGCTCCAAGGCGTCGCCGGCGCCATCCTTCTGCAAAAGCCGGATGGCAGCCGGCACGCGATCACCATGGCAGCTCGCGAACGACGACCCCCATGCCAGCCTGCCATCTTTTGAGACTGAGACACGCTGCATCGGGGTTGTCGTTGTTTTATTTTTTATTTTTTTTCTCGTGTGAGAAGAGAAAGATGCTATCCTCAGCTGCATCCGCAGCGGCAGAGGGGAATACGTGAGGGACCGAGAGAAAGGAGGGGGGAAGCAAGGCACGCAGTCGTCCATGGAGAAGGAAAAGGTCTCTACTTCCAGCGTCGCTACAATAGCAGTCTTTGCATTCACGGCAAGGAAAGCACACACATGCACACACACGTGCCACCAGAGCGGCATGCAAACAGGTGCGCGTCGGCTCCCCCGCCCCTGTGAGCTGATGCCATCAGGAAAAAAACCGAACGCCTCAGACGGCAGCCGTGGCTCTGGTTCGCCGGCTGGAAATCGTCGAGCAACCCCGCTTCTCCCTGGCATTCCGACCGCTACAACGAGGGTGGAGCCTTGGGAAACTCCTACCATGGAGCCGACACCTAGCGCGGTTGAGACACAGAGCCGCTTCTTTTTTTGTTGTTGTTCTTGTTACTTTTCATTCGATCATCTGCTAGCTACCTTTTTTTTTTTTTTTTTGACCAGAGGAGAGGTTGTTGTATTTATGAGTGAAACAAGAAAAAAAAGAAATCCTAGAAATGCGTTGATACGAGACGATAGTGGAATCGACCGGAACGCTCCAACAACGCTCTACGAGAAGAGCATGAGGAAGGCGAGCATCAGCGCGAACAGGCCGATGGCCTCCGTCAGGGCGAAGCCGAGAATGGCGTAGTTGAAGAGCATCTTGGTGAGGTTCGGCTGGCGAGCGCAGGCGATGAGGAGCGAGCCGAAGATCGTACCGATACCCATGCCGACACCGGCGAGCGCGATGGCGGCGAGGCCGGTGCCGACGTAGTGCAGGCCCTGGACGGAGATGGCGACGGTGGAGGCCTGGCGAGGCGCCACCACGAGCGCGCTGGACGCGGCGGCGGCGCGGCGGGCCACCGGCTGAGCAAGAACACGGCGCATCATCTTGGCGAGAAAGTGAAAAGCTGAGGGGTGAAGAGGGACGGCGAAAAGCGACAGGGGGCTGTAACCAGACAAGAGAGGGTAGCGGAGCAGTAGGCGGCAAAGAAAGGAGGTGAAAAGGAGGAGGCGTGGGGCTGGCCGATGTAAGGTGGAGACGCGGTAGGGAACATGGCGTGAGGAGCAGGCGACAGACACGCGTCCACCCGGCAGGGGTGAAGGGGTGTGTGCGTGACGAGAGAATTCCTCTTTCTTGCATGCATACTGGCGTGCACGCTAATGACAGACTGTCTTTCCGTGTCATTTGTTCAGCAGACTTGTTGTTGTTGTTGACCATCGCTAGAGGGACTAGGCACCGTGAGTGTGTGTGTGTGCTTGTGTGTGTGTTGAGGGAGACGAGTTTTGGCTCATGCGCTGCCTTTCGGCGACGCGACTTGAGCAGACCAGACAGTTTCCGCAGCAACATCGTGACCCAAGACGTACTTGGTGTCTACATACGCCTTCCCAATGCCACACCCGGTACCAAACGCAGTGACAGCTGCTCGCGATGCAACGGAGCGGAACACCACCATTGACACGGCGCCACCACACAGAAATCCAAAACTCATCATCTTCAACGTGTTGTCAGTGATGTAGGACCACTTCTGCGCCTCGGTGAGCGAGTCGCGGTTGATAAGGGGACTCTCTCCCATTTTTTTTTTTTTTCTTCTGAGACACCGCTCAACTGACGACAAAACACCTAGTGGTCAGGCTACGTACAGTTGCGCGAGAGAAAATGCAAAAAGAGGCAGAGGTAGGCACAGAAGAGAAAGTGTGTGGTGGTGTAGCAGAGAGCATGAAGGAGAGAGGCATCAGCACAGTTCCGGAAATGGCGACACTCTCTTGCATATCGAGGTGCAGTTGGCAGCAGAGCTGCTGAAACGAGGGGCTGATTCACCGCTGCGCATTTCCGCACCAAAAAAATGGGCACGGTGGGGTTTTTTTTTTTTGTGGTTTGTTGTCGTAATTGGCTAAAGTAGAAAAAAAAAAGAGTCGTGACACTTGCCGGGCACTCTAGTGGTGCTTCTTGGTCGCATGGCGGAGCGCCTCCTCCATCTTGGCACGCTTCTTCTTCGCCGCCGTGAAGTCGCCGAGGCGCTTCTTGCAGTACTTGAGGGCACGCTTTTCCTTGCCGACGCGCAGGAACTCCTGCACGCGCTTCTCCAGGGGAGAAAGGCCTACCAGATCAGCGATGATCGCCTTCACAGCGCGCAGGCGCTTGTGGGGCACCGCAAGGCGGTCGTGCGGCGACGGCTGGCGTGCACGGCGGGTCGTCACATGGCCCTTGTTGAAGCCGGCAATGATGCCGGTGCGGGGAGTAGGTGCGGACATGATTGCCACTGGTGTGTGTTTTGTTTTGTTTTTTTTCGGTGATGTTGTCAGTGCGTGAAATGTAACGTGGAAAAAAAAAGTGTGGTCATTTTTTTTTTTTTTGTCGTGGGACGCGCGGAGTCAAGTAGCAAAGAGGAGGGAAGAAAAAGCGGAGAGAGGGGTGAATACATGGCAGGCAATCAGGCGACGGTGTAAAAAAAAAAAAGAGAAAAAAAAGCGTCATGGTGGGGCGACGGACAGCGTCATGCACCTGCAGCTTTTTTTTTGTTGTTGTTGGACGCTAAATCCCCAGTCTGCGAATGAAGACTCCACTGTCGCATCGCAGTAAGTCAACGAAGCTCCGACGAAATCGGCCCTGCGTTTCGGTGTTTGCTCCGGCGTCTCGTTTCGCCACTGACTGCAGACTGAATTGGTTTTCTTTTTCTTTTTTTCAAGCAAGCAAAAAAACACAAAAAAAAAGAGGTCTGTGACACACTCACCTCTTCTGGAGCCACAGAACGGCTGGGAAGAAACTGCTGCAAAGCCGTGCAGGCTCATGGTTTCGCACGCTTTTCGGCCTTCCTCTGCGCGGCAGCCTCCTTTCTCTGCCGTTTCTTGTGCTGCGCCTTGCTATTCGGGTCCGCAATTGCCGCAGGCACGTCAACGGTGAGAAAGCGGCTAACTGGGCACCCACATTCCAGCTCCCGAAAGAAGTTCAGGATATGGTCGTTTGGATACGTGCGGCGCGCACACACCATCTTCTGCCACTTTTTGCGCGGTAAAGAGACACATTGCAGCGTTTTCTTGTAATCCATCATCATCCCCAAGTCCCAAACACGACAACCAGCAGCCTTCATACACTCCCCGGTGAGACACAGCTGCAGCGCTCCACCACCCTTCACACAGTACGCACCCGTGGCGGAAGCATAAATATCTCCGACTAGATACCCCACCTCGCCTGCCACAAGTTCTCCCTCCTGAACCACACCTGGCACTTCCGCTGGAAGCGCATCCCCGTACCTTCGACGGCGCACAGCCGTCACGACAATTTTGGTCTTGTATCTCGTTGCGTTGAAAAACATGTGCAACAGACACAGGCGAAGAGGTGCGCACAGCCAATTCTCCCCATGCTGCTGACGAATAAGCGTGAGAACATCGACCAAATCCGCCGGCCGATTTAGAAATACATCGAATGACGGGCGGCGGGTGACGTCGTCTGGAGACCGCGTTAGCTTCCGTGAGACCCCCAGTCGATCTTTGTCAAAGATCCCCTCCTCACCTTCGCAAAATGGAAAGCCACCGATTGTGTTGCGTTGGGCGGCAGTATCAGCAAGGGCACACAAGGCCCTCTCCGTGTGCAACTTCGGTGCAAAGAGAAAAAGACCCGCGCCCACGTCGATACTAAGGGGGAAAATGCCGCGCTGGCAGCATGCATCCACGAGAGCTGGGTCAAACAGTGGCGAAAAGCCCAGCTCCGAGTCTCCGCTCAGCTTGGTATCGAGTGAATCGAGGTCATCTGCGTTTTTGACAGGAGGTAGGAAACGCGAAAGATGTTGTATACCACCTCTCGTCAGCGGTACGAGATGTCGCACATCAGCGCTCCTGCGTGCAGTTTCAACCTCAGCACCAATATCGAAATCGTCCCCACTCACGTCACGACAATGCTGCGAAACTCTCCGAAGATACGTAGCGTGCATCGCCACAACAGAAATGTCAGAGAACGTCAACCCTGCACGAGTTTCCACGAAGAGAAGAAGCAGAAGCGATGAAAGAAGCAGCGGTGACAGTCGAGTGGGAAGTAGCAGAGCCCAATCGTGGGTGGTGTGGAAACCACAGCTGCGCAACTCGCGACCGACAACAAGGCACATGCCGCGGCGCTCTGCCTGCAGTGAACAGGCAATCATCGAAGTCCGCGTTGTCGCCCAATCCGTTCTCTTTCTTTCTGGACACCATACAGAGGCACGACCACACCAGAAGCACGCTCATGACTTGGCTGGAGCCCCTCAGGGCCACAGTCGTCGCCAAGAAGATGCCAGACATGTGGAACAAACCCGTTGTGCATCGCAGACGCTACCTTGAGACGCGCAAGCATCGATACCCCCTAGCACAGCACTCAACCCTGTCCCCGCTGCCCCGACAGTAACTGGACAAGCCCACTGGAGATCGACGCAAAGAGCACACAGACCACTCGCAGTCTTTTTTTTACCGCCTTGGTGGATGCCTCCAAAACCACAGAATGGAGCAGCCGGCATCTCCGCCGGTGAAATGTTCACAGCGAGGTCCGCGAAGAACCTTTGAACCCCCCCCCCCCCCCCAAAACACCCTTTTTTTTTTGCGAATCCCCCCCCCTCCTAGCGTCCACACATAACCGGGAGTCCCAAAAGCCTCCCCTTTGGCACGAGCCACGCCACTCCACCTTTTCGCACCACACGAAATCAGCCCAAAACTCACCCAAAGCTGAAACAAGCGGGGAGGGATTTTCTGTGTGACCGGCTCGTGCGCTTCACTTCTCCGAGAGGCCCGAGCGCTGCATACCCAGCCCTCGGTGGGCCACGTCCCTTGCAGCAACGGGTGGCGACCCACTCCGGCCCAGGGGCTCTCCGCCGACGCGCACGGCCAGAACGCCACAGCGACGCTTTCCCCGCCAAAAGAGAAAAGAGCAAAAGAAATCAGCCCCACTCCTCCCCACATTTCGACACACATCTCGACACGCACACACCACACGCCACCACCCACTCCACAACGATACACCGTGTCTGTGGGCTCCCGCCTGGTGGCACACGGTCTGGCCCAACCTGGCCAGGGTGCGCCAGTCCCGTTGGTGACCACGTGACACGATACCGGGAAAACCGAGGAGGGGGTGGACGCGGTGAGCGATGCTGGACAGTCCTTTTGGGTGACGGACGTCACGGATGAGCCACTCCCGCTCGAGAGGCAGGTATCCTCGGCAGTGGTGCAGCCATCCATGCCCACCGACGTTGCCGCCCGCCTCCACAAGTACCGCTTTCCCCTCTTCCGGACTGCGCCCATGCCAGCGTGATGTTGGCCAGCGCCGCGCAGTCGCTCCACCGCCCCCAGCGGAGTCACGCGCAGTGGGCCCGGCTCCAACTGCATTCGCGGCGTGGGTGAAGTCACGAATCCAGGCCTCGTCCACGACGAGCGCATTTACACAGATCCTGGGCGACATGCGCACTCTCAGCGCCGAGGCGGCGGGAGCCACGGCGACGCTGGCGAGCAACGTCTCGGGGCCGGCGGGGGAATCGGCGCAAAACCAGGGGTCAGCGGTACAGAGCACGGCGCAGAACGTGCAGACGGCGGCTTCGGAGGGCCAAATGAGGCACAACCAGCTCCACGCCGTCCTGCCCGACGACCCCACACACACGCGCGACATCGCCACAGCGGCCATCGATGCGACGCAGCGTTCGGTGCAGCAGGTCCTCGACGCCAACAAGTCCGATGCGGAAGACAGGAGTAGGATGAACGCAGCCGTCGATGCGTCGCAGCAGCAATTCGGCACAACTCCGCGCCGACCGCGCCCCAACCATCCGACAGGAAGTGCAGCAACGTCGCGCCGACTCCGCACCAACTCTGCAGCAGGCAGCAGGCGGCACAGCACAGCAAAGCTCCGCCCACGGAGCACAACCGTCCCAGGCAACGGCAGCCGACGACGCTCTCCTGACAGCGGCCGCGACGTCCCCCATGTTGGGCCCACGAGGACACCGCACGCGCCAGATCCACTACCTTGTGGACTTGGTCTTGGAAGCGTCACGGCGTGGTGCCTCCCGGCACGGCGGCCACGCAGGGCGGGGCCGCACACGTCGCCAGCACGACGATCCCGGAGAGCATCTTGCGGTGCGTCGCCGTGATCGAGCGGAGAGCGTCCATCCCGCTCTAGCTCCGGAGCACGGAGGAGCAGGGCAAGGTGGGCCGACGTCAACGCGGCGAGGGTCGTCAAGGCGGCCGCGGCGGAGCAAACGCCGGCAACAAACGAACACGTCGGCTGCTGCCGGACGAGCGCGGTCCCCCCGCAACGCAGAGGGCACCGCCACCGCGAGTCACTGCACTCCTCCCGCTCGTCGTCCGCCGGGTCGCTCCGCGGTGCAGCGACCAACAGAGGGGCAGCGCACCCATCGCGGCGGCGCGTGAATCCTCGGGTGCGACGGGCATCAGGCGCGACGACGGGCCTCCGATGCTCCCACACCGAGCAGCGCCCCTCCAGCAGCCGTACCCCGTCGACGCCCGCCCCGCCCCCCGTCAGCTCCCCGCCATGGCGAGGTCCACCCCCTCCACGCACGGCCCCGGGAGCTTATGCACACCCTCGTCCCCGTCATCGGCGGGCACCCCGACTTCGGTGCCCCGGATTGGGCTGCAAAAGGCGCTACGACCGTCGCGTGGATCGACAACCTGCAGTGGACAGGCGAACGGCAGCACGTCGACGCGTTCCTCGCGACCTTGTGGCGCCGCACACGCAAGGCCCGGGTGACCCAGAGCGACAAAGAGACCACCTCGGCCGACCAATACACGTTCGCCAGGATAGCGTTCGGCCGCAGCTCACACACAGTGTCTCAGGAAGAAGGCCGAGGCGCATCGCCACCTGACGCTGACGCACGATCCGCGGTTTTTCTTTTGACGGTAGGAGAGCTCGAGCGCCTGCTGGGCAGGCTGTGGTGTGCGGCACGGGTGTGACCCGGCAATCCCTCTCCACCACTGCGGGTGGGCAGCTCAAGGCGGCGCGACGCTTGGGGGCACCATTGGACAGGGGCCTCACATCGCCGCAGGATCCCGCAAACCTTCCACCGTCGGCGCTTCGGCAGCTGATGACATGGTGGCAGGCTCTACGTGGCGGAGCGCCCCGCGCAAGCTTCGCCAACACGGGCCACGACAGCTCCACTTCGACGTGTCCAGCGACGCCATCCCCGACGGGTGAGGAGGCGCCGTGCGCATTGACCGGGAGACCACGTCGACGGTCATTCCCGGCTCGCGTCGGCCACAGCGGGCGGGCAACATCAACGCCGCCGAAACCCGTGCCGTCGCCACGGCATCGGCTGAGCTACGACCTCGGTTCCCTCCCGGCTCTCACATCCGCCTCCGCGTGGATCAAACGTCGGCATCGGCAGCAGTTCGCGCCCGGCGCGCACGCAGCTGCGCCGTGAACGCCGAGCTCCTCCGTCTCGCTTCCTTTTCGGAAGAGCGCCACGTCACGAGCGCGCACGCTGCATCGGCGGACAACCTCGCCGACGCCCCCGAGCCGCGCGCACTGACCGCACGGGACACCGAGCGACGCAGGAGATCGGCACTCCAGGGCAGGAGCATCGCGAGGACGGAGGGGATGGGTATCAAATCCCCTAGCCGAAACCCAACAAAAGCAATTCCGAACAACCCTGCACCGCGCTGGTGTCCACAACGAGGCGGTGTCGAGGGGCTGTGGTTGTTGGACGGGGGGGGGAAAGAGAGCCGTGATGTGGCACAAGGTTGCCACGACGAGCACGGACACATGAAGCATGCAGTCCCTGCACCCGGTATGTTTAAACATGCTGTCCCGCATCTTCCCTCGTACCCCCCAATGGCCCCGCCCACATCGTACGGACGGAAAGCAGCAAGAAGGCAACACACTCTGCCCTGGGTATGCCCGAGGTGCGCGGGCAGAGGTTTGCGCCACCAGTCCCACGATTGCCCGCCACCGCCGACGCCGAGGCCGGAACACGGCGCCATCCACCCTTCCGCCGGCGGCCGGTGCCGCACGTTCTTGGTGCTGGCGCCAACGTGCTAAAAGCATGCTTTTTTTAGAAGCGGAGATGGTGCGGCCCGTGACCCGCACCAGTCATCCGCCGCCGCAAGCCCTCAGCTGGCAGCGGCCGGGGTAGACGACCCGGAGGGGGACAGTGAGGGGCGGTGGCGCTAGAATGCGGAAAGGGCCGCCGCAGCCCGTCGCGTTCTCGACCGGTGGTGCTCGCCGTGCGCTGGCCTACCGCACGCGGCGAGGAAAGTCAGATTGGCTGCCCACTGAGGCTGTTGCCGTGGTTTGTTTTGCGGTTGCGGTTTCACGCCGCAAGGCGGGGGGGGTCGTGGGGCTCTTCCGGGGGGCTGCGGCCCTTTCCCCGCCAGCCTTTTTAGGGCAGGCGCCGCAGGTTCCAAACAAGGCGTGCTCTTTCGCGCCTTCGCTTCGAGACGCTGCTTTCTCCAGGCGCGGCGGGTGGCGAAACAGTGTTTTGCAAACCGTGGGCTTTGGTGTTGTGCAGCCTCTTTTCCCACCGCGCCGCCCCAGCGGCCCAGCCCTTTCGTCAGAGAGAAACCCCGCGCACGGCACCTCGCCCCGGCGCCAAAAACCACATGGGTATCATGTCTTCGGTCTACCCTCCCGTCCGTGTCAGTCGCACTTCTTTTGGGTATAGATGGGGAAGGTAGGTGTGAATAGAGCACACGGATGCCATACTTCAAGCCATCGTGAGTCATCGGTGTGGGTCGTCGTGGCGACCAACATAATTCATGACCCATCCATCCTCAGCATCCACCAGCCGTAGCTACGTTGCCGCTGTTGCGGGCACTCGGTCGGGGCAGGGGTTTTTGAATCTCGCTGTTTGTTTCGACAGGGGTAGAGGGTTCCTACCCCTTTTCCTTGAGTAAGCCCTGCCCTCCGGAGCACCATCACCGCTCCCGTGCCGCAAGGTGCTATGCCCGTGGCGCTGGTTCGCTCTGCTCGGGGCGTCTGCTGGATTTGCAGCGGAGGCGATGTAGGAGGCGGTGGCTTGGTACTCATCGAGGTGCGGAAGTAGTCGGTGAAGCTCCTCGTCGGCCGCACAGCCACGCGCGCGGCGACGTTCGACTGAGGCCAGCGCGGACGTCTTGTCTACATGAAGGTGTATGCTGCAGCCTGGCGGGAAACGCGGGCGAAGCTCCGACAAGGCCATTGTGATGGCCCGTGCCTCCGCGGCGATGGTGTCGTCTGTCCGCCGCGGCCAGCGCGCTCCCGATATCACCGTAGCTTGGGACTCGCGCTCTATGCACGCAGCGCCCCCGCCCGGCTGGCGTGGCGTCGCTGTGCGCGTCAAAGCAGGCCGCCTGCGGGTGCGATTTGTGAATGTGGCGTGGCTCGTTTGCTGCAGCGGCCCTCCACCACGCCTGAGGCTGTCGGCGTGCCGATGGCGGAAGTCCGGCGGCGTCCTGCGGTCGAATCAGGTTGCGGTTGAGGCGAGCCGCGAGGCGTCGTGCCGCCTTCATCCACCACTAGTGCCTGTGAGTCGGCAGGCGTGGAACGCGTGCTGCGAACCACAGCCGTCCCCTAAAAGGCGCTCCAACTCTGTGACCGTCAACGTGCTGAGGTTTGGGCCCCGTGTAAGATGACGGTGAGCCCTCGCCCCGGTGGCCACCGTGTGCGCATCGTGGTCAAACACGATCCCAGCAAACGTGTAGCGTGTGGCGGATGTAGTCTCTTCGTCGTTCAGCGTCACGTGTGCCTTGCGGGCCCTCTTCTGGAAGACAGCGAGGTGGTCGTCGACGGCGTGTCTGCTGCCTGTCCATCGGAGGTTGTCGATCCAGGCGACGGTCGTCACGCCCCGTGCGGCCCCGTCCTCGTTGCAGAATACCGGGTCGCCCCCGTGAGTCGATACGAGGGTGTGCATGATCTCCGGGCTCAGCGACAAACCCAATCGGGAGCGCGCGCATTTGCCAGATGCGACCAAACGAGTCTTCGAACCGAAACAGGTGCCTGTAGCGTTGAGGAAGGTGCACTTGAAAGAACGAACACGTGAGGTCACACACCGCTCCCCACGATGCCGCGGCCGTCTGCCATGGTGTCCGCGGGGAGAGGCACGTCGGGCGTGCATCCCTGCTCGGCTAGCCAATCGTTGAGAGCATGTGGCCAAAGGATGAGGCGCAGCCGATTCTCTGTTTTTTTTGTCCCCCACGACAGCGAACGCCGAGCACAGGCCGCGATGCGAGCGGTCCTTCGCCGACTCAACGATGCCGCACTCCAACAGCGAGTCTGCCCAGCTGCCCTCCAACGGCGGTGTCTCGTAACTTTTGGATGGGGTGTAGCGGTCAAGCAGGCTCCACAGAGAGTCGAGGCGTTGGCGAACGTGGCTGTGGGCGTGTCGGATGATGTGAGCGTAGTCGAGATGACGCACCGGGCGTACGTGCAGTGGGAGGGCGAGTTCTGCTGGCGTGCTGGGTAGTCGCGCCCTCGCCCTGCGCGGCAAGAAGGAGTGGCCGGGTCCAAGGTCTTGTGTGTCGGGGTCCTCCAGGGTGGCCCATGGCTGTTCCGCTACGAAAGCGCTGTCAGGTTGCCTGTGCCGATGAGGCGAGCAGCCGCCCGGACATCCTGCAGGCAGCGAAGTGTCACCGGAGCGACGTTGCTGGTGCTCGACGCGTGACGTACCTGGACGCCCACGTGATGCAGAGGTAGGGAGGTGCTTACCATCTGCTGTGTCACGTGCGTGGGGGCTCCGCGCTTTATGCTGTGCGCCTTGTAGCCTTCCGGTCTGAGGAGTTCGCGTATCTCTTGTGTCGGGTACGGAAAGAATCGCGTGTCCTTGGCCATGCGTCGGCTGCCTAGTCTTCTGTTCAGGTACTCGGCGATGGTGTCGGTCAGCTCGCCGCGGATGACTACCAACATCTCCGGCCGAAAGGGGCGTGTGCGGCTGGTCTTTCGTGGCTGGACCGAAGTCGATGATGATCTCCTCCGGCGTGGCTGACAGCACCGAGCGTTTCGTGAGCCGCGCCACGTCGTCCCAGCGTGAGGCTGTCTTCCACGCTAGGAGCAGGGCGATGCGCAGGCGCTCCGGTTGCTTGCTCGCGATGTCCAGAAGAGTCGCGCGCGGGATCGGAGGTGCTTGGTGGACGGGAACGGCGCCACCCAAACCGCGTTGCGATTGCGCGTACGTTCTCAGACTCTCGGAGGGGAGGCCCATCTTCCGGAACAGATTCGCCAGCGAGTTGGCGTATCCGACTTTTGTCGTCGGCGCCACGTCCAAGTCGTGCACGAAGACTGTCGCGGTCTGGTCGCTTACCGGGAGGCCGCGCTGCGCCGCGTACACATGGAAGCGCGTCCACAGCGATTCCATCTGCTTCCACGTCCGATGTGCCCAGAGGCCGTCGCGCATGTCGCTCGCCAAGCGTGCGATGCTCGCCCTGAGGCTGCGGTGGTGCGGCATCCGCTGCATGCGAATCTGCGCCGACCGGGGTGCGAGGAGGTGCGACAGGAAGCGCCCCGACGGAGTCACCGTGGGTGCCGCGAGCAAGGCCAGTTGCTGCTCCAGCGGCAGCTCCGTTATCACCTCTGGAGCGTGAGAGGCGGCGGCGTCTTCGACAAGTCGTCGTCGAGATACGTCGTCGCGGGGTTGTGGGAGGCGCACGGGGGCAGTGACGTGGCCAACCAGGGGCTGAGGCCGTCCGCGGGGAGGGTTGACCGCCCCGCCACAGGACGCCGGCGCGGAGAGGGCGTCCACGGGTCGCGGCGGCGTTGGAGCTCTGATGCGTGCGGAAACATCGGAATTCCGTCGTCGCGGCGAATGCCCGCCGCCCTTGGGAGTCATGCGCCGCCGCGATCGGCGCGACGGCCGTTTTTTCCTGACGTCTTTCGGAAGGAGCCCACCGAGGACGAGCGTGACGACTGCAGGGAGGGGATCCCGCGCTGTGCGCCCTGCTGAAGTGGACCGCGTTGGTTCTCCAGCAAACGTGTGGTGCCCTTATTGGCTTGGTTGTGGCTGTCGCGTTTGCCCCTCCTGTTGCGTCGCTTCGTCTGTGACCTTCTGTCGCTTTGCTGGGGCTTGCTCTCGATGCGGAAGGGTATGGATGTCTGCCGCTCAATCGCTGACATGCCGCGCATGACGGTCTCTGGGATTGTGGATGCGGCAGTGTACGCAAATCCGCCCTGCGCTGCTCCGAAACGCCACGCCCCCCGAGCCGCGCCATGTCCAGCACGATCTCCATCAAGTACCTACAGGTTTTTTGTGCGGTGTCCGCGGGCCGTGAGCATGGGCGACTCCGCGTAGACGCCATCCAATGCGCGTCGAAGGGTTTTGCGCAGCCGCTCGTATTCCTGGTAGTGTGCATCGTGGACCGCTGGCGCATCCCCCATCGCTGCCTGGCAAATGGCCGGGAGCAACAACGTCATGTCCTGTGCTTGGCCGACCCACGCCTCCCAAGTCTCAGGATGGAGGTAGTCGAAGGCTCGTGTGCCGCCGCGGGTGTGCATCTCGCTGTAGTCGTCGTCGTCGGGTTCGCCGGTCGCGAACTGCACGCCTGCGTTCTTGGTGCTGCGGCTGCGTTGGGGGGCGATCTCCTGTACGCCGTCCGATCCCGAGTTGCTTTCGGCATCGTTGTCGGAGTCGTGGGCGGGCGGGTGGCGGTTGGTCGGTGGCGGTGGCGGTGGCGGTGGCGGTGGCGGTGGCGGTGGCGGTGGCGGTGGAGCGCTGTCCTGTTGCGTTTGGGGCTTCGCCTGTGCATTTGGAGGGTTGGTCGCTGTCTGTTCGCTGAGTCTCTGCACCGCGGCCATTGTGGCTGTTAGCTGGGAATCGTGGGTGTCGCTTTTCCTTGCTGCCTGCCGTAGCGCGGACGCGGATTCGTTGCGGAGGTCCCGTACCTCCTGCTGCAGAGTTGCGTATGCTGCTCGAGCGTTCTTCTGCTCGGCCGACAAGAGTTCGTGAAGTCTGGTAATGTTATCGGCCAGCATCCGTGTCGCCTTCCGGGACTCCTTGGCGGTGCCGTCAGCCTGGGAGAACCAAGTTGTCATCATGGCATAGAGCTGGTTGTCGCGAGCCTGTCCTTCGGCGGCAACCGACTGCATGGATTGAACAGTGCCCGTGACCGCCGCTTGGGTCTCCGCAACTTTGGCCAGCCAAGGTCGAGACCTTGTGGTGGAGGACCGCTGCCGCCCCGGACGCTTCGACACTCAGTTCCTCAACCCCGCCCACGGTGTGTTGAATCACCTGCGTCATCGCTGCGCGTTGGTTCTGTGTTTCCATCCACAGAGACTGCAGTTGCGTGTGCGTCCACGCAATGTGGTCCTGTTGACGCAGAAAAACGGCCTGGATAAACGTCGTGAACATCTCCGTTACTTGTCCGTAATCGGCGAGTGGTGGCCGGCTTTTCGGGAAGCGTGTCGTGAACGAGTTCGGGAAGTTCGTGCGGATAAGGGCCGACGATGCCGTCTTGCTGAGATGAAGTGGCTCGTCGGTTACGTCTGTCACCCAGAATGTCTGGCCTGCGTCGTTCGTCGCGAACACCCCTTCTTGAGGCTGATCGACACCGTCCCATTGAATAGCGAGTGGAATCGGAGCTCCCTGGCCCGCTTGGGCCGATCCATAGGCGAGAATGCCGCCTGGAACCGACATACGTGAAATGTGGCAAGGAGTGTGGGGTGTGATGGGTCGTGCTGCTGTGATTGCAATCTCAAGTTTTTTTTTTGGGGGGAGAAAAATACACGACAGAAACGGAGACAAACGGACAACTGGCGGAAGAGAAAGAGGAGGAACATGGAAGGTGAGACATTCATCATTAGCGACAAGTCGCATCATCAGAGTGGGTGAAGATGAGGAGGGTGGCAGGATAGCAGGCAATGGTGATTGTCAGTTGGCTGTTATGGGACTCGATACTCATGCATGGTGATCGTGGCATCGGATGGAGCACGTTCAGGACTGCTACGGCAGAGCGCGGGTCGGAGACGTCTCTGTCTCGGCGCGTCTTGAAGATACACAGAGGCTCCTGGAGAGCTGCCAGGGAAGGTGCGCCGCCTCACACGTACGGTGGCTCTGATGCGATTTCGCTGCAAAGGCAGAAGAGAGAGAGACAGGGAAGAGGAGTCGAAACAGATCCCACAAGTGACGACGTATACTTAGAAGAAAAGAAACAGAAGATGGATGTGTCCTTTTGGCACCATCGTTTGTCCAGGTTGGTCGGTACGGACGTGCAAACACATTTGAACAGGTGAAAAGAGAGCGAAAGCGACAGAAGTGGGGATAAACTCATCACCACGGTCAGTCAACATCCCAGACACAACGGTGACGCACACACACAGAAGGAGAAGAACAAGTGCACGTCAGATTCCTGCAGCATAGCCTGGGGTGCAGTCAAGAACGGACGCTCGCAGAGATGGAAGAAGGTGCGGCCATTGAAGCGCATGCACCACACATGAGTGCATGTCCTCCAGTATGCACCATCACCACTGTTGGCACGCTCTTGGCTCCTGCTGTGTGTGTCTCTGTAGCTCTCCAGCAGCGATGTTCTGGGGACATCGCGATGGAAAAGGAGCCATCGTGAACGGAATGAAACTAACATCACAGCTGAGAGCATGAAAATGAACAAAAGACAAGTAAAAAAAAGAGGAACAGCGCAGCGGCAGGTGTACGTGCGGCAGCGGTGCTCAAGCAGCAAGCACCACAGAAGCCCCCACGCACGCACACGCGCGCGCGCGCAAAAAAGAGCACACGCTTGCAAGAAGAGAAAAAGGAGAGAAGAAAAGTGAGGCAGAACTCACACCTCACAATGGAATAGAATCCCAGTCGGTGGGACGCACACACACGCAGTTTCAGGGACACGCGCACACCTCTGGCTGCGACTTCTGACGCGTCCGCATACCCCAGGGAGCACGCCTGCGAAGAGAGAGAGAGAGAGAAGGGGGCAATCTGGGGAGGTGCAGGCCTGCCGAGCTGCACCACATGCAGCCCACAGCAGTCCACAAAGCAGATGGTGTGTGAGCACATCGGTGGGTATACGCGGCTCCGTCCTGCGGTGGCGAGGCAGAGACACCACAAAGACGTGAGACAAGACAAGAGAAGAGAGCGAGAGAAACAAGAGCATCAACACTACCATCAGACACCGGATGCCAGAGAGAAAAGAAAAAGCCCAGGGCAGCGGCAGTACTCTCTGTGTGATAGAAGTGATCACTGTCCAAAGAACAACGATCACCACACAGTTAAACAGTCACACAAACGCGCACGCGGACACACCGGGGCATCGCTGCACAAGCAGCGTCACAGCCGCCTCAGCTGGACTGTCCTCTGCGTGCCTCTCTTTTTTCAGCAGCGCCACGTTGGCGGGCCCGCGTGGTGCTCACACCGATGCCGCACACCGAGTCGTACGGAGGACATGTGATGTGGCCACTGGAGAACGTGGGGCTCAACAAGGAGAGCGGCAAGGTAGCGCCGGGTGGGCACCGAGTGTGCATCGTCGCTCCTCTTATCTTCACGGAGTACGTCGTGGTGGTGCCGCAATGCACCTTGGCACAGAGGCCGTACTGAGCGCTGAACCGCCCACTCTCCGCAAAGCCAGCAGGCGCGTCGAAGCATCTCGACAGGGCGCCGTACACACTGCCGTTCAAAAACCTCCCATCAAAGGAACACTTCGTGTTGCTGAACGCCTCCACATAGGGGCAGTAGTCCATCTCCTCATCGGCGCCGCCAAGAGTTGCATCGGCGAAGTACTGAAACTGCGGGGGCAGCGGCGAGTCGTGGTTAACGAGATTGCAGTCGCCGACGCTGAGTCTGTCAGAGGAGCACACCAGCTTGTTGGCATTGGCAGACCCGCAGAACATCCCCGGGAACTGCGAGGTGCCGTTGATGACGCACTTCTGTCGCACAAGTCCGCAGCCGGCGTTCCGGCCATACATCATCGGCTCCGCCATGGCGTAGTTGCCCTTGTAGAAGCCCGTGTCCTCCATCGCAGCGATCGTTATAGAGGAGTAGATGCCGGCCACAGTGGTCCCCGCCATCAGGTCGTCCTTCATTCTGCGTTGCTTCCAGTGCGACAGCGCCGTGCCCCTGCCTCCCATGTCCTCCAGTTCCAAGAAGGCCTGCGTGCTGCAGCCGAAATGTGCACGCGCCTGCGCCACCACCATAGGCGACGTGATCACAGGCACATCCGACTTCCCCCTCAGCGAACCCACATAGCGCACCATGCCCTGCTCGACGAACACGCGAAAGTCGAAGCCCAGCGCGTGCAGGATCTCGTGTGCGACAACGCGCATTGCCCGCGGGTCAGCGGTGATGTCTTCCGGAGACACGTTCGCGACGCCGACAGACGGGCGGCCGTTGGCGAAGTACTGGCACGTCAAGGACCACGCACCCGTGGTATCGAGGGTCGGCCCAGCCGCCACGTACAGGACAAAGTCGGCGTTGGCCACACCCTCCCTCCTGTGCGCAGCGGGGATGCTGAAATGGCGGCACTCGGAAGCTTCAAAGGTGAGCCGGTCGACGACAATGTTGCCCCTCTCACGCTGCACGCTGAGGCGCTCCTCGTGCATCCGCACCGCCGACGGGATCATGAACTCCAGCAGCCTCTGCTTCTTGGTGTCTGTCAGAACGTCGTCGGGCCCGCAGATGGCGGTGTCGCCGGTAAAGTCGGGACGCAGCTCTCCGGCCTCCGTGCAGTAGCGGCTGCTGTCGGCAATGTCGTACGAGAAGACGGCGATGCGGATGGGCTTCCAGTCAGGAGGCGCCGTTATCACCGAGGGCCGTCCAGCAGTGTCCGCCACGCGGCTCCCACGGCTCACACGAGTGCTGACTGTCCTCGCCTGCAGCGCATCGAAACTCTGGCGGTGCTCCCTCACCTCCTCGGGCTCCGACACCACGTGTTGAGCCCGGCCGCGCACAGCCGCGCAGAGAAGCACCGCAGCCACGGCAGTCTTCAGCAGCGAGCGGCGCATCTTGGAGTCGAGGAGGTGCCAAGGCGGTGAGTGCAGCAGCGAGAGCGTTTGTATGTGCGTGCGTGTGTGTCTGTGTAGAGCTGTCTTGGCCGTTGCTGAGGACAGAGGATGGCTGGTGGACAAGGCGCGTCTGGAGCACTCGAGATCCAGTACTGGCGCACAGACACTGAGATGGGAAAGTGAGAGGTTGGCGCGAACACGACGGTGGAGACGAGGACGGGCAAGAGAGAGACGGGGGGTGGGAGAAGGAGGGCAAGAAGAGCGAGAGGAGAGAAAGAAAACGGCGGACTCGATGTCTGGGCGATGAGGTCATCGCATGAGTGAGTTGTTTTTTTTGGGGGGCAACAAACCGTGAGAGAAATGGAGGGGAGAAGAAGAGGGAGTGGAGTGGATGGCGAGACGCGGAGTTAAAGTCATGGATGAGGCTGCTCTCCTCTACCTGTGCATGTGAGGGTGTTTGTGTGTGTGTGTATCCGACAGCAGTGGAGTGCGCGGCGTGATGGATCCGCAGCGACACGAGTGGCGGACAAAGAGACGCGCTCCTCCTCCTGCTCCGACACACCTGCGCTGACCCGATGCAGGAGCACAGCGCACTTCTGTGCGTCAGAGTATCGGTGTGTCGGTGTGCACGCAACGCAGAGCGCACTCTCATCGCCCACACACAACAGGTGCAGACCGGCAGAGTGTGTGCAATAGCGGCTTGTTGCAAAATGCAAAAGGCGAAACAAACAAAGACAACAGAAGAGAAGAGCAGAGGAGAAGAGGAAAGAAGAGCACAGTAACCAAATCAAAAAAAGACTGAAATCAGGTGTGTGAGGACCGCAGAGGACGTGACCTCTGCGACACACGACACACACAAAAACACAATGTAGCAACTGAAGGAGACAATCATGCACATCCTTTTTCTCAACAGAGCTTTGCTCGCCAAGTGACTCCGTGCAACCACTGAGCCTGATCAACCGCCACGCTGACACACACTGTCGTGGAGTTGATGGTAGATCACAGAGGTGCGGACGACGTACTACCACACTTCCAGCAGCACGCTCTCTGCCACGCCAGTGGAAACGAAAAAGCGGCGGGACACTCCCCACAGCGGCACCGCACCCTTCTCAGACCAGTCCCTCACAGTCGCAGGTCAGCGGTGTTCCCGCCACGTCGATTCGAGATGCTATGGAGCCACCACCACTGTATGCAGACTTGGAGCGCCGACAAGCCCCGCAAGACTCCTCAGATTGTCACAGGATCTGAAGTTGACCCTGGTGAGGTGAGGACAGCGGTGTAGCTCGCCGATCGTCTCCACACACCACTCCAGGACGCCTCAATGGACTGCAGCTGCAGTGCCCCAGCGAGCCCTTCAAGACTCTCCAACTGAGAGCAGCGTGTGGCATCGATCTTCCTCAGTTCCATGCGGTGCTGTACCCCGTGGAGGTGGCGCACGTAGATCTCTCTGACGTCGAGGGTAGTCAGATGTGGCACCTCACTGAGGAGTTGGAATTTGATCTCAAAAGTGCACTTCCGCAGACTCAGGCGGGTGACCGATGTGCACTGGTCAATCCGTGTGAAAGTGCCCACCGTGGGGCTTGAGATGGAGAACCTCAGCGTCATCACAGTCGCACAGTGGTCCGTCACAAGTGCCAGACACGCGCTCTACCGTGCAGTCGGTGGGTGCTCGGCACACAATGCGTGTGTGTGTCATGGCATCAGCGGCGCAGCACACAAAAAAAAGGGCTCCGCATGTGAGCAGAGAGAGGTGCGTGCCTGGAGCGGGTCTTCCTCTTCGTCGAGGTTCTCCATTCGCACACACATCCACGACTGCCTGACTTGTGCAACGCGGCTGTCGATGGTACTACCCTCAGGTGCTGCTTCAGTACGTGCCTCCACGCTCGGTCCCGGCCCTTCCATCTGGTGCTCCCAGGTCGTCAGTCCAGCATGCGGTGCCCCTCTGCAATCGCCACCGCATCCTCCGCAGATGCAGCACACCGTGCACCAGCCATCCAAGGACGCATCGGTGAAGCACACACACACACCAATCCACAGTCACAACAACCCACACGTGAGGGTTGCCTCTCGTCTCAGATGGCCCACCGGTGGTTCAGCACCAGCTCGCCGCCAGCACGCACACAGCCTCTGCAGTGACTGTACCACTGCGGGGTGTCCGCATCGAGGACAGCATCGCACCACGAGTGTCCGAGATACGGTAGCCAACAGATGCCTCCGTACATCCTCAGGAGTTTGCAAGCACATGGTCAGGGTGCACCTTCGTCGTATGGAGGGCAAAGACTATCATTGACATGACAGTGGACACCGTGCTCAGGCTCTGTCGTGTGCACTCTTGTGGAGAGAAGCTCAGTCCAGCCACAGCTCTCTCCCTCTCTCTGAGAGTCGTGTGCCAAGCATCCCATCTCCTTCGTGAGACGGCGTCGAGAGTACAACCACGTGGTCGTTGCACAATGGCACGGTGTACGCACCACCAGGGACAGGGTGAGCCGCATTACACAGTGACGACGGCGACTTGGAGAGTACCGACTCTCTCGCACACTGTCGGCC